>JAPZDZ010000021.1:19841198-19869388 GCA_029783805.1 Acanthurus tennentii
AAATTACAGTAACTAAACATCATGTAGCTTAACAAACGTAAAGTGCAAAAAACTGTTTTTTCTTGCCTTCCCCACACGCAATGCCTATGCCTCTGCATTGTAACCCATTTATCATGCGAGAGAAGCTGGATAGAAGCTGAAACTCAAGGGAAATCTAATTTTACTTCTGATGTACTCCAGAGCTGACATTACCAAAGCAGGGAAACATCGAGTGGCATGAGGGCTCTTTGTCTGTGTTAGACTAATAATATGCACATGTGCATAACAAAGATCAACAGTTTGGTTGCTGATATAAACAAGTTTAAACTCTATGCATAGTAAAGGTTGCCCTGTTTCACCTATACCGAAGTCAGATAAAGGGTACAGTTCACTTGGGTCCATAGTTTTACAACATTTTATGTCAGTGCATGCATTTGCCCATTTCTCTTGACTACATTAGGATGAGGAAACACTAAGGGGAAACTGACTCAGTTTGGGTGGTTTTCTGTGTACTTGAGTAATTATGAGTAACCCTTATAGTGGTGCAACTTAATGGTAAAATAAATAAATAAATAAATATAAATATATATATCATTGCAGTTACATTTTTTTTCCATTTTAAACAAGAGACAGATTAAAATGTCATCAAAACCGAAAACATTAACAGGGTTTAAAGCAATGAAAAGCTGTGTGCCTGAAAGGGTTTTGGCAGGGACATTGGAACTATAATTTAACATTAACAAGCTTACTGTGTTGATCGTCCCTTTGAATGTTGTGCCCAGTTAGAGGGCACCTAGAAGTCCTGAAGTTTTACCAGATGTTGTCTATATCTGTTGTTTGTAATAACAGCTATCAGCGAAATGTCGACACAAATATCACGTGACATCTCTAATAGCTAATTAATTTAAAACCTGGTATCTAAAAATCAAATGTTACGCTACATCGATTAATGATTCCCAATCAGCGTCGACAAACTGATAAGAAGCAAAAGGGACGGCACCAGGTTATTTCGTAATCACCAACAGAACTAGTCTCAGCAACAAAAAAAGGATTAGGCTCAAACTCCTTAACAGCAAACAACAGTATGTGATAAAAGGAGCGACACACTATATCGTGACAGGCGATACGCATCACGTGGATTAGGCCTACAGGCTTACTGAATCACAAAAAACCAATGACCGTTTAATGAGAACAGGCTGAGGGAGCTGTCAGTTTTAACGTTGCAAGCTCCGGTCCCCAATGCTGTAACGGAATAATTAACTGAGGTAATTTCCCCTTACGTTAGTTAAGGAAATCGTGCCCATGCCATGGAACCGACATTTTATCCAACGTTGATAATAAATGTAAAGTACTTTTTGTAACGTTAAGCAACTGCGAGCTCAGTTCACATTTCAACGTAACAAAACGACCATACGGTTTGAATTAACGCTAAAGCTCATGTGACCGATTACATTTACAAAGATTGAACATTAAATTCACTTGATTTAAACATTAACAGACAGAGAATAATCAAAAAAGGTTCGGTCTTAATGCTTAATTCCCCCACGTAATGGTCGGACAACCACCCGAAAGGATTTTGCGACTGAAAATTAGCTGACTAAAATGTGTCGCCAGCAAAAACACTGTCGTTACGCCTGAAGCTAGCGTCACAATGTGTGTGTTTACTTGTAATTCGGGAGAAAATTGTCTTTATTTTGTAATAATGGTAGCACTAATATGCTATTCGATGTCGAAAATACATCTGTTAGTTGTGTTAACAATGAAGAAAATGAATACACAATTTTAATGTTTGAGCCAGGGCAAAGTCTACATAGATTCTTAACCAACATGGCTGACACAAGACAAAATTCTTACCTGTGGACGCATTGGTCCGCCAGCAGCTCAACAGAAGGGCACTGACAGCCCACAGGAACTTCATGGTCGAAAATTTTGTGTTTACTAAATCGTCGAAGAGACGTAGTGTTAACTACGATGAGACGAATCTTCTTCCTCGTTTTCTTGTGAGCTTCAAGCGAGGTGTACCGATGAATGTTATACAGTCGGGTACGTAGTTGGTCGTCCTCTAGTTGCACTTCACGCACACGCCCTGATAAGCACGTACGCAGGACGTAATGTTTAGAGGCGTGGTCACGAGTTTCATTGGTCCTCCCCGGTCCTCACCATTTGAGCTTATTTAATGCTAATATTCTGAAGTCATTTTGCAAAACACAGGCCTCATAAAAAGGCATTTATCTTCAATAAAAACTATAACATTCACCATATTGGTGATTTTGGCAATAATCAAGCATACTAAGTATTTAGAGAGGTATTTAGAGCTATGTGGTTAGTTAAATTATCGGCCCGTCACCGTGCGCTTACGTTTTCTCAAAAAAGACATTTTGCTTTGCATGTTGACAGGACGTGTATGCATTTCAGCAATCTTATTATTAGTATGTCTACATGAAAATCATGCAGATGTCAGTATATATTACCGCGATAACAATCAAAACTGTGGGAAAATCAGCATTCAATTACGAAAAAATAAAGTTTCATCTTCTTATTTAAATTTAGGAGCTGTTTGCTCAAGAGTCTAGTTTTATCTCCAAGAAACTGAGAAATAACAGCTCATTATATTTTCCTTAATTGGGTAATCTGCTTCCACCAGTGATCACAGACTAAAATTAACACCCCCTTTAAAAGAAAATGTAGGCTGCGCTGTGTCCATATGGTCGCTGCTGGAGTTTGATGAGAGGCACACAGGACAAACGACATTATTCAAATGTTAACAAAAAATATGATTATGATGATAGAAAATGTGCTGTGAGGATAATCAAATGGAGATTTGTATAGTGAATGATGAAAAGGTACTTAGGACAACGTGACAACCTATCTAAGAGTAAACTAACAACATGGAAGTCTGTCTGTGGCAAGATTTGAATCCTGTTTAAAATTTCCAGCCAGAAATCCCCTATCAACCTCAAACATCTCTTGGTAAATGGATGAAAAAGCATGTTAGAAATTCCTCAACTCCAGGTGTGCCACATTAATGTTACAGAAAAGAGCAAAAGTGCTGCCAAAAACAAATCTGATTTTTTGACTTTTTTCACATGATATTTCGTGTAGATTCACAACAATTGAATCCATTAAAAAATCAGGGTGCAACACTGAAAAAAGATGCTCACCCATGTATTAACAATTGGTAGCTCTAAACATTGACTCTGTAGGGAAGTAAATACTGAAACAGCTTGCCATGTATCAAGGTATGTGAATTACAAGGTCACAAAGGCAACAATAAACTCTGAATATGAATTAGCAGTTTCACATTGTAAAGTCAAACAAATAGCTTTAAGTCAAGTGTATCCATTCTGTCCATAACAACATTCTCCTTATAATTAAGACTTTGAACCAAAACCCCAGAGGAGAAGAAAGGTACAATGGAGAGGAAATACACCCATATGGCTAAACAATAAAAGGAAGGTGGCTTATTGATAACAGACAAATACCCTGTTGAAAGATACATTAAATCTGTTTACTATCTGCATATCAGGCCGTACAAAACATTCTCAAAACTGTATTATGCATTGAATTCACTTCCAGCAGTGCTTATTAATGATGTTATTGCTCCCTGGTTGATGCTTGGTTGTTCCAGGAGCCTGCAAAATATCATTACAGGAACAATAATTCAGAGAGGGAAACAGAGACCAGCACAGGTCAGACCTTGCCTGTTTTCCAGAAGATGTTAACCATACTATTTTATTTATTTGATTTTAGGACAAACAAGTGACTATTTTGTGTTCAATGATAGCTCATTTACTAAACCAATGTAGGAATTTGGGGTTTTTTTTCTGCTTGTTTTACTGTATTACCATTTAGTGTCTAACCACAGCACCACACAATAAGTGCAGAGAAAGAAAACAGACTTTGCTCCAGCGCTTGTTTTCATACAATGAAAGATTTTTGTTTTTAAGTTACTGTTATTTCTTAAAACAAGCTCAATTGTACCAATGTATCTACGTCCACTGACTACAGTTGCTGATCACTAAACCTTCAAAGAATATTATATACTGTATACACACACCGAGAATGCTTACATGAATTCTGAGTGTAGTACTCAAACATCTTTATTTTTATATCTGTTTAGGTTTTTTATGGACATGATCATATTGCAAATCAATAATTTTTCAAATGGAAACTTTAGAAAATATTTCTAATTTACCTTTAAGTCGAAATGCACCAATGCACTGAAATTTTTTTAAGTGTTAAACGGGAAAAGCTGATCCACATTGTAGGCTTGCAGATAAAATTAAAAAAAATCCCTGTGTCATTTAGTAATGATTATCCACACCATCATCCAAACAGCACAAAATTACTGCAATCTGACGTATCATGTCAAGTGCAAACAATGGTACCTGTCTGTTGCCAGGCAATCTTTAAACTGTAAGTGGATGTTGACAATAAAATAAAAATTATATAAACTATTGTAAAATCAAATATAATATTCTTGCAAACCATAACGAAACTTAAGTGCACACTTCAACAGTGCATTACAGTGCACTTTGGGTCATTCTATCTGTGAGATATGAATGCTACTTATAAAAGAAATAACTGTACAATTTTTTTTTTTTTGCTTCATTGGCAAAGGTGGATCATTTTAAATCATACAAGTCTGGAGGATTAAAAATAAGAACAGCAACTGTCTTGTTGTCCCGAGTCTTCTACCTTTGGATTCCTGTATGTTCTCTTTACGAGGTGATTCAAGCAGATGGAGCCTTTTGAAGTTTCCGTGCTTGTCCACATCCTCCCTGACAAAAGCTGCATTCCAGGCCTCCTCCCCTTCCTTTCATCAGATTACTGATTAAGGTGGGAGCAACAGAACAGGCAAAAATACATGAACCTCACGTATCACTTACCCTGAATCAGACTTGAGTGCTCCTGGCGAGATGCACTCAGGTCTCTACCCTACAGCAGGGAGGGACTGGAGGTCACTGCTCTGAAGTACAGCAGCCAGGAGCTATAAACAGCTCATAGGGTGATAAGGACAAATTGTTCTCTATGAGTTATCGGTGGAGTTCTCATTGCTGGTCGAACTTGAGGACTGAGGGGTAGAAGATGAAGAGGATGAGGAGGAGGAAGAGGAGGAGGTAAAGTTCATCCCTGATAATTCTGGAGGGTTCGTGGCTGTGTTCTGCCCACTTAAGCTTTTCCTGCACACTGGACAAGTGTCGTGCTGGAGAAAAAGAGTGGTAAAAATATAAAGCTGTTTAAATGACCTTGTTACGCAATAATTTTATACATTCAGTTGTGAATATATGTAAAGCGCATTCGATAAATGGTGCCTATTACCTGCTCTAGCCAGGGGACTATGCAGTCATTGTGAAACATATGATTGCATGGGAGCTGCCTCACATTTTCTCCAACACTGTAATCTTCTTTACACACTGGACATTCCAGTCCTGAAGCTGAAAGAAAGGAATGTACATCAAATATATTAAATTGTTGAAAATCATCTTTATGTGACCAGTCAGGTGGTTTTGAATGAAATATTTACCAACAGTGACATTGCATTATGACCTATCAATGATATTCTTGCAAACATGTCCTCTATTAGCCAACAACAAGCACAGTAAAGCCCTGCTGCACCCTAAGAGGGTTGAATACTGAGTAGGATAATGAGTAGGATTTCCCTAGAAAACGAATACAAAAACTGTATAGAATTATGGGAAAACGATGAAAACGTGGTGGTGTTTGTCTCTGCAGAGACTCTGCCCTCTGCCAGTATTTTCTTATTTTGCTGCGTTCATAAGTTTCTGGGACACAACCTTTGGGCAGTGGGTGTGAAGCACAGAGCCAATAACATCAAACAGGATAAGAAGGGCTGGACTCTATAAAGAAGTAGCGGGCAGGTGCCAAATCATTAGTTCGCACTCAAGTCGAACGTTGAGCTGAGAGGGAGAGGTCTGCTTCAAACATTACGTTAACAAAGCATAACAAACAAACCGTTCTTGTTCTGCCTCTAAGCTATGCAAAGTGATAGCTGCAAAACCAGTTCTCTAAAACCCGATGTGATGGGTGTGTTAAATAACTTGGATAATTATAACACCAGAAGATAAGGATTGCACGATGCAAAACATTAAAATGAGTCAGAATTTGTTTCCTTTCACAGCATCATGCCTTTGAGCTCACTTGAATTATTTATTTAAGTCCACGACAAGATGCTTTAGATGAAAGCTAGGGGAAGTCAGCTTTTCTGGTTGAATAGTATATGCATTAAAATAACAATGCTAAGTGGTAACAGTATCTGCAACCACCTGCTTTAAAAAAAATCTGAAAAAAAGACCATAAAACATTTGCTTGTACCAGTGTTGATCATTATTCTCTAACTTACCAACATGCTCATCTGTAACTTGTACCGTGGGAAGACTTTTTATTTTATCTCTATCAGCAGGAGGGGGTCCTGTGTTCTCAAACTGGTTTAATAACTAAAGAGAGAAAATGAAGATTAGAAGAGAAATGAATGATGAAATACATGTTTTGTGATTCTCATTTTCTTATAAAAAGATCTAAAATGTTACATCCAAAAAATAACCAACTCATTTTGAATGAGCACACTAATCTCTTTAAAAATATTCAAAATTTCTTATAAATACCTGAGTTATAATTGCATCTAGTCCATTAGCACCCCAGGCATAATCCATTGGATTTGAATGAAGAACACCCCTAAAGAATAACAACATCATAACGGTTAGGAGACACTCAGCAAATGGTGTGTTGGTTTTCTGGTTGATCATAGGTTTGCTCCAGAAACTTACCATGGTCCAACACCAATATTTGGCATTGCAGTGGGTGCAATTATTCCATTCACTAGCTGCTGAATGATTCTACAAAAGAGAACATACTGCTAAGATACAGGTGGATTAATGAAGAATTAAACTTGTTTCCTAATGTCAAAATGTGTCGCTATCAACTGAAGTCCCACAAGTCACAGCTTGTGCTTCTCACCCCTCTAAAGTAGGAACTCCCTCATGCCTCCCTGCTTGTCGCCTTGAACCATGACGACTTCTTGGTTGCCTGGCACCATATCGCTGCCGTGATGCATTTTCCCTTTCCCGCCTGTTTTCAGCGTCCCGGTTGTCCTCTGTTCCCAGCCCAGCCCCAAAGTCAAAGCGGTCGTCAAAGACACCCAGGGCAAACTGACCATAGCCTGAAGGGAATGTAAACATGTGGTGGTCCGCATTCTTGGAGAAAAAAAAAGCAGAAGCAAATAAAAACCTGAGTGTTGTAAGCTTGATGGGAGAAGCAACTGAAACTTTGTGAGTTCTCCACAGGCTTGCAACTATTTATGGTCAATACAACACACCTGAAGCATGAAGAGTTTTGTTGACTGTCAGGTCAAGTTTCAACCCAATGGAAATGTTTGCCGGCATACAGAATTTTCCTGTTTACTGTGGTAACACTATCATCACTGCTTCATTATTTTCCAGTAACATATTCCCACAGCACTGACATCAACTACTTATTGCCTAAGAATGTTACTCATCCTTGTGGAAACTTAAAACAGCCTAATCATGAAATATATATAACTATAAAGTAGGAGACTGTGGTCAGCCTCAAAAGCAGAAGTGGAAACCCCAAGATGAGTTCCACCATGCCCGGCACTAGATCAGCAAAAATATCAATGCAAACTATTTAAGGAATTTCTGACAATAATATGAAACAATGTGGTGGAACAAAGAGAGGTTGTGTAGGAAAGAATAGGTTAGAAACCTCAAATGCTTGCTGGTTCTGCTGCCCGCTGGAGATGGTAGACATGGAGCCATTGTCAGAACTAAACAGGAGACAAACAATCGACAAAGTTGTGTTTCAACTAAGTAAAATTAGAGGAAATAAAAAAATTCCACCATGAGTTGCCATCATTCCTAACAGTTATGATGACATGTTTTTCTGTGTCTCACCCTTTTCATTATCCCTTCAGCTTCTTAATTTCCACATGTTTCACATGAGAGAATACAGATGTTATGGCCACAATTTTGAATGCAACTGCTTTAAAATACTCCGTTCCATTAGAATAGTTAAAAATGGACCATAATGTAACATCAAGCTGACCAAGAAAAGACTGTTATCTATTCCATTGTTGTCAAATTGTGCTCCAAGTTGATTTCCGTTCCATCAAGAACCTCTGAAGGCAAAAAACAGCGTTGTGTTAATTGAATTTGGTGCAGAAAGAACAGGGTCAAAGCCCGTACGGCTCCTTCTTACAGGTGCTGGTGTTAAGCTGAGTTTATGCAGAGTGTTTTTGTTATAAATGTCAGCTACTGTATGTTGGTGAATAACAACTGTTAGAAATGATGGTTAAACATGATAATAAGACTAAGGTTAAAAGACAAAAAAAAAGAAAATAATACCTTCACTAGGAAAACTGATTGTAATATACACTTTATACACACTTTCTCATACACACTTCTCACGTACACTTTATACATACCTTCTCATACACACTTCTTATATACACTTTATACACACCTTCTCTCCTCTAGCAATTCCTCGATAAACCCTGAATCACATCTTGGGCATGTGTACTCCTGTAAACAAACAAAAAGAAGTAAAGACCAAAGTACTACAAACACATCATAGCAAGATCAACTGTCTATTTTACAGACAACCCCTTAGCTACAGCCCATTAGTGTGTTCCTTGTGTTTCTTGTAAACTGAGTATCGGTTACGTCAAACACAACTCTGCTGATGGCATGGCAGGACATAAAGATAAAAAGAAAGAAGATGACCAGGAGGGCTTACTAAAGGATGCTGAGCACACTAAAACAAGCAACCCTTCCTATGCTATCCAGTTGGCCAGCTGTGTCACTATCTGGGAACTGTAGTCTGTAAACCCCTTTGGCAAACACTGAGTTGAGAGAATCAATAGAATCAAAACAGTCTCTTTGCTTTGGTAGGTATCCTAAGTAGTGCATACTACTACATAAAGCCCAACACCACCAGACTGATCAACAGTTCATACCTCAATGCTTTAGGGCTGCTTATCACCTTACAACAAACAATCAACATACACCTTTTTTTAATATATACCCCCACACACAGAAGAATTGTCACTTTAAATGATTGTTTAACTTATATGTGTATGTTTACATGTTTTTTGTCTTTGTATTTGTTTCTTGATCTAATGTTGAATTTTTTTTATCCTGATCCCAAGAGTAGGGTATAAAAGACATTCAGCTGCATTTTCTACAGCTTAAATAACCAAAGTTCAATTTAAAGTAATACACGGACACAGATTGAAACAGAGGCTTTATGAGGTGTTAATGCGATCATTGGTTATTACCAGCAACCAACAGAAACCTACGGCTGATCTTTTACATTGTGAAGGGCACGGTTACAGCTCCATGACAGATCATTCTAGCTTGGGACAGGCATGCCACTTATGTGCCTTACTGAATGGCAAAACAAGAAAGGACGATGTGGCTTTGTTGCCGCTGGATCGTTCACAGAAGTGACTGACAATCAATAACACAAGGTTATAAGCCAGACCAATGATGCACAGCGTTGCACTGATAAAATAAATACCCGGAATCGAAAAAAACAGACGCGATCACAGTAATACAGTTACCAGGTACCGTTATTGCTAGCTTATAAAGCAAAAAGCTAGGCTAATATGCCTCGTAAACTTATACTCATCAACTAATAATCCCACCACACGTTGCTACAAATCATGCAAGAAAAGTAGCAGTATTGGGATTGTAATGACTCAGCAGTTCGTGTGTATATGCTGATTGATCCTTGACTTAGATAAGGAGCCAACCAACACTTGGTAGCGTTAACAACATAAGCGGGACCCCTCGTAGCAACCCAGCTAATACTGTTAGCATGCTAACAGTTCGCACCGCTATTACAACGATTTCTATCGAAGTAACAACTGCAATGCCGTGTTTTTCATTTGACCAAATGTCTGTATCTTTACGCTCTGTCAATAGTACTTACGGGAAGCCGAGGGCTAATCTCTGCCGAGCATCTGTGACAGAAGAACCGGCTGGGCCATGGAGGAGCTTCAGCCATCTTTAGTCACTAAAAAGGGACAGAGGGGGAAGAACTACGGAGCCCCGAAAAGGTCAATGTTAACCTCCTGGAAAATACGAGCACCATGTGATTATACTCTTCACTGACTTACAGGCGAGATTTAACTTAATTCAACAAATAAAAGTAATGTGTACCTTGACTACAGTATTTGAAAAATATTGGGATATTACTGAATATATAATAATAAGCTGATACATAAGGTAGTACTGAATCACACACTAAAATTGATGTGATATTTCATAATAGTTTATATGAATTAATTACTTACGTTAACATAATTTATTCAATTATAATATTTTACTGTGATGAGTTTAATTATTTCTAACTCAGCTGCTTTTAACATTCACCAAAATGTGTTTATAAAATACTGCAGTTATAAAATATTGCCACATGGTGGTGCTTTTGCGTACCAAGTGTTAAATCATGTTACTGTGTTGCATAGTGAAGCCAGAGCTGAAGACACAGCACAATCTTGATTAAGTGTCCCTTGAAATTTATGAAGCCCTCAGTCAGGTTATAGACATGCGTTAATAAATTAATTCCAACAAACCAGTGTAAAAGTTTCAGAGAGGTAAAGTCTGCTGAATATAATAATATAACAAACCTCTATCACGTATCAGCACACTGTGTCTCCAATGAACTCGTGTCTTATTCCTGCAGGTACTGGGGCCCTGCGCTTTCCCTGTTCACATAAAAATCAGAGATGTGTTTTTACGATTTGGCACTCCACTTTATTTATTTTGACACATGCAACTTTTCCATTGGATTCCTGTCAACCACCCTCTGAGACCAACAGCCGTACTTTAATCATTTAGTTGTGTGGATTTGTTCTTAAGCAAACACATCCTATCAATGTGATTTTTTATTTTTTATTTTTGACAGTAATTTTGGAACCATTTTATTAAGTGTTAAATCTGCAGATAAGACAGCAAATAAGTGTCCTCTCACATGGGAAAGACATTGTCTTCCCATGTATGAAAACAGCCAAGTTCTTGTTGGCGGCTATCTGGTGGCAGTTAGATAGCAGTGAAGGTCTCAGAGATTACTTAGTTACATAAGAACTGGAGGGGGAAAATGATTGATTTTATTTTGCTTTGGGGTCTGTTTTTTTTTCTGGACGTTGTAAATTAAAAATTCCTCAGTTTTTTTATGGTTATCCTCAATGTGATTACAATGACTGCAAATTGATCGCTATAAACAGGACACTGAGGTCTTGAGTATCTCTTGTGCTTGGCATCACATGTTGAAAGTAAGCAGGAGTTCCCATTTGACCTCCTGTCAGCCAATCCCATCTCTCGGACCATCTGGCCTGATTTTTATTTAAAAATGTTCAGTTTGATGCTCCTGAGAGTATCCCTGAATGCATCCTGCTCCTTGTGTTTTATAGATATACAGTACTGAAATACATGAATAAAGCTATGTGTATTGTTTCCAGTGTCAACTTTACAGCCAGCACTCTACTCTGTTTCAATATTTTGCAGACAAAGTTTTTTCTGCTACATGTTCTATTTGTGTATCAGTGAGACAACTGCAGAACTTAGGGATATATCTATTTAATATACATATGCAGCACACAGAACATAACTTTATTAGTTAAAATAAGACTGGATGTTTACTCTCAGCAAAACTCACAATGAACTCTAAGTTAGGTGAAAATGACACTTTACTTACACCTACTGGTATTACTTTTTATTACTACCTTTGGTACTGCACATACAGTACTTATGCTACTGCACTGCCTACACTCGCTGACTTAACTGGTTACTTGCAACCTGTTTACATCTCAGTACAGTATATATATATTTATTGCTGCTTGTTTGTACACATCACAGTAGGTCTTTATATATTTATTCTACAACCTCTCGATAAGTTGATTATCTATCAAGTTGTACATATTTATATGCATACATTTCTACTATGTGTTTTCATTATGTATACACATAGTACATTACTGCACAACCAAACAACCTGTTTATTTTGCAGTTTAGACATTTTACTGTTACTCACAAGGCCACCTAATTTAAACTTGAACCGATGTCCTCTCTAAGCTGGAGTTGTGTCTGATCAAGCCATGTGGGAGCGGGAAAGACACGGCTATCCCATGGGCTGAGATTAGAGAGGGTCTGATAGCATTGAGGTTTGCTATGTCTGCCTGGCTGAGGTAAGCTATTGTCTCTGAGCACCCAGTGCGTCACTGCCATCCCAGTCAAATTCTCATTGGAGCAATGCAATCTGGGGAGTGAGTGACTTTGGGTCAGAGACAGGTCATGTGGGCAGCAGAAAACATCTCTACATAGACATTCAAAATCATGTTATGTTAAATCACTACTCAACTGGATTTGAATTATGTTGATCAAAAAACATATCATATTAGACATGTTATAAACTACACAAAAGAGCCACACTACTTTTGAGAAAACATGCAGGATGTTTTCTCATTGTGATGTGGATTAAAACACTGAACACATGCCATAAAACACTGCAAGAGGTGGAAGTGACTAATTGTATGTCTTCCTGCCACTGTAATTAAGTAGCTTTTAGACTGCACATACATGTATGTGCACATGCATACGTACGTCCGTGTGTAATGACTAACACAAGAGAATAATTGTTGTGTTCTCAGCAAAATTTTTATGGTTTGATTTCTATTACACTCTTGGAGGCAATAAAGTGTTGAAGCCAAGGGAGCAGACAGATATGCTGAAAAAGACACTGCTGCTTTTGTCACTCCATAGAGTTTTTCCAGACACTCCAGCCGGGATTGCCCCACACAGTCCCTCTGGGCCCCCGAATCTCACTCACACACTCATAAACAAGCACACACTAACACGCTCAGCAATAACAGCCGCCTGCTGGAACTTCCTGGACCTCTTAGTCATGCGTCACTTGTTTTCAGACCCACCCATCGAAGACTCTCTGTCTGAGGCCATGTGTCACAAGAGCTGTGCATTAAACACACATACACACACACCATAAGATCCCTGGACGAAATAGCAAGAAACAGTGGTGATAGACAAAGTCCCTTTAAAGACAATAAACCTGATACGTCTTTAACATGTATACTCACATTTGACTCACAGCAGGTATCCCCTCTGTTCTGCAGAGTGTTTTTCTGCTCTGCTTGTGTCCAGGACAAAATCATTCGGTACCACACTGGTACACAACTGTTTGGGATTACATCACTGGGCAGCTAACAAAATATAGATGTTGCTAGAGGAACATATGTGTGCAATTAGCAATTTAGGTCCAACTGCCTTTGTTGTAGTGCAGTATTTGTGGTCTCTCACTCCAGATGTTTCAGCACAGTTTGACTTTATATGATTTTATTGACCCACAGTAAATAAAAAAATACTCTGTTTAAAATATTGTTGCTCTAAAGGCTTAAACAGCTACAAAATTGATTAATGTTGGACAGAGAGCACATTTTTAGTGCCAAGGGAATCAATCTGTAATCCTTTAACCCTTTTTCCAGTATTACTATTGGGTTCACATTTTTTCAATTTTAGTGAAATATCTTCATAACTGTCAGATAGCTTGGGTCATCTAGGGGTCTAGATGACCAAAGCCCATCTTAGATATAAGGAATTTGGCACAGACATTCCTCATATCTTAGACGACCCCTGAACTTTTTGTCTAGTTTCCTTATCAAGAAAATATTTCATTTGTCTAATTCTTTGAGTTTGGCAAAATTCCTGTAAGGCTAATGATATCTAGCTGGTCTTAGCAGTGAGCAAACCTTGTGATTAGTTTAATTAGCAAAGTTAGCTAACATGCTAAACTAAGCTGATGAACATGGCAAATATTAAACTTGCTAAACATTAGCTCGTCAACATTGTCATTGTTACCATGTTACCAAGCTAATATTAGCATGTAGCCCAAAGCACCTGCTAGTCTAGCTTCAGGCACTTGCATGGCTTTAGACCTTTTTTAAGGAAGAAATATTCTGCAGATATATCATTTATAAAATTGTCAGAATGACCCAAGATAGTAAAACAAGCACAAGACACAAAAGATAGCGTGTTGGAAAGACATATTGTTTTGTGTTCTAACCAGCTGATCCTTCAAAGCAACACCACACCACAAACCTCCACAGGAGACAAGACTTTTTTTTTATTTTAACAAGAAATTCCCCAGCAGGTGGCTGATTGTGAAATGAGGAAAAAAAGACAAATACAACATGTGTGTATGAGAAGAGAACTGTGTAGAATATTCCCTACAGGAGTATCTGAAGTATTATTTTTGGCATGATATTCGGTTTGTGTGTAAGTCCATGTCTGTCTGTGTGTATGAGAGTGGGGGGTTTCCAGAGTATGTTGTGAGAATATTTTGTGTGAATACAGTATATACAGGATGTGCGAGTGTGTGCATATGTATTTGCTTACATAGTTGCATTTCTCCCAGCCCCTACAGTAAAAACCAAGGGCTGGGACTAATAACACAATGCAAGGGTGTAGCTGATCCTCTAACTGACCATCAGTCTGTTTAAAAGATGTGCAGCTCTGTAGATTGGGGGAATAGATACCATATGGGCCTCCTGAGTTCATTTGTGGTACACTGTCCTATTTCAACAGGCAGAGGATCTTCGACAAGATGATTTAATTATGCGTGTGGCTATTGTAGCTGTTTAAATGAAAGAGGCTGTTGATGATTGTAAAATCGAATGAAATCCAAAACCAAGTCAGCTTTTCCCATCTCATGTTTGCTGAATTTGCATTGGATACCGTAACGCATTACGACAAATTAAATGTTTAACCAAATTTCCGTGATAAGAAACCAACTTTCCACAATAAACAAGCAGGTATCTGGGCCAAGGCTTATAAAGTAAGGTATTTGTGTCTTGTTTGTATGTGAGAGTCACCTGAAAATCTAATGTCAAATTGTGGTCATGGCTTGGTGATTATCCAAGCCTCAAATTGCACAACTGCACTGAATTTGAGTCAAGCTTTGGAACTAAGTGCACCCCAATTATCACACTTCATTGACTTTTTTTGGTTGTGTGGCTTGATATTTCAACATGAACTCAAACCACAGTTAATTCATTGACCTTGCCAGTGCCAAGACAGGGGAGACAACAATATATTATTCTTGTCTCAGGCTCATGTGTTACCAAATACTTTAAAACTCCCCAGGAGTCCCAGACAATACCTAAATATTTATTCCATAACAAAGTGATTTCATCTCAGGCAGAAATTTATGCTTTGTATTTAAATTTAATATATTTTTATTTCATTTTCATAGCCTTACCACATATTTTGTTGTACTCCCGGTGCTTTGTCCTCCTTGCTTTGTACATATGTGCCAGACCACACACAGAGCCAGAAAAGAAGCCATCCCAAGGGTCACGACGAGGAAGTGATACAATCCACCAAGAATAATTGGGGACAATTAGCAATTGGACAACTTCCTAACCCTGCTGATTTGATGCTGATGATCTTATCCTGTCCAAATCAATGACAATCATCGTTCATTTGCAGTAAACCTGCCTGGGTTTTCAGTTGTTGCTTAAAGTGACGAAGGTAGGCTTGGCTGCAAAGTTGTTTCAAGTACATAAATCACTCGCCTGGCAAACTTCTCTATCCTGAAGCTTTAAAAGCATCAACTGATGATTTATGAACAAATTTGGGTACGATATTTATTTCTGTTGAAGATGTGATATTTATTGTGTCTAAAAACAGAAAATGTGCCTTAATAAAATATGCATGAGCTCAGATTACAGATCATAAAAAAGTATTGCCGAGAAATTCCCAAAAACATCATCTGCAGCAGTACGTATAAACTATAAGACTTCGGTGTGGGCTGTTGTGTCAGTACAATGATCAGTTGTCAAAAGTTAAATGCCATGCAGATGGGGTAAATTAAAAGATTTGACATGTAACAAAGCAAGTCCTGGAAATAATGTCTGAGGCAGATACATTGTGATGTAGTGATGGATCTGATATCTATTAGTTTCAGCTGTGGGACTGAGCTGTTTACAATCCAGTGGCGCGATCCAGAGAGTGGGTGGTCTCCGAGACACTCCGCAGCGCCTGGTCTCATCACAACATCATTTCAGATATAAATGTCGGCCGTTAGTTTACTGGAAGTAGTAAGGCAACTTGGCGGAAATGATGCCATGTGTACATCATTGAGAAAGAAACTTGACATATCAGAGCAGGATGATTACGCATATCTGAAATGTCAGCGTCACATCATAACCCCATGTGTTTGTAAGGATATAAACAACCCAGCCAGAGGTTGTGATGTAATACGTGTGACTGATCCCATGCTTATAACAGGTGAGCTCCAGCAGGACAGATACACCCACAATCACAGCCACGCACTCAAACATACTGACCAAAACAAACCCACACAAGGTGGTGTTCCAGCAGAAGTGAGGCTGACCTCTCACTGCTGACACCACAGGCCATTACGGATGAAATATGGGGTAAAGTGGGCTGAGAATTCCTGAGGTCTCATGTAAAGTGTAATTAGAATAGCTCTAAAATGGCTCATAGGTTTACTCTGTGGCTGTGTTGTTATCACCACTTGTGTGACACAGGCGCATCATATCCGACATCAGTCAGAGGGCTGTGTGGTAATGGAACACAAGTTGTTCCTGGAGAAGGTATTAAACACTCATAACGACAACAACAAATGGGATTTTTTTTTTTTTTTTTCAGTCTTGCCTCCATCAGGATGATGTGTCCAGATATCAGAAGTGCTGTCTCAACATATTTTTCAGCTGTGTATTTCACTGGAGGACCACAGCCGTTTCAACATATGCACCGCAAAGTGTGGCGAATGCTTTATTTTAGTGGGTGTTCAGTGAAAATTCCTGTGGGGTTTCCACTTTTTAAACTATGGTGAGAAACAATGGTTTGGTGAGTTTATTGCGTGGGCTGCGGAAGAATTTATAGGTGGCCAACACTCAGAAAGGTATGTGAATAATTGGCTTTCAGATTATACTTTTTAAATAAGGTGGTGTAGTTTCGATAGTTTAAGTTTTCCAATATCAGGAGTATGCTTCTATTTTGCAAAAATGAAACTGAACCTGGGACCTCACTCAACAGAAAGTCTTTCTCTGTCCAGACAAGCCCAGGGGGCCACACCGAGGTCATGCCTGCATGCCTGATGATAAAATCTAATCAATATGCTTGTGTGGCTAAGCTCAGTGCCTCAGTCAGCCATGTAATGTGTATATACCTAATACCAAGACATCTTTTAAAGGTATATTTCTGAAAAAAGACAATTTTGGGGGTGGGTTTATGGGCACAGCAACAGCCTGTTGTGGCATTGTTATTTGCCCTGTTCGAACTAACAAAACATCTTATTCCATTCCCAGTGTAATAAAAGGGTACTTGGACAGGAATATAAACATCTCCCTAAAGTTGAACCAGATGCTGCTGCATGGTGGAGTGCAGGATTCAGAGGAAGGAGAAAGACAGAAAAACAAGGGAGGTACTTTACTCAGGAAAGTGAGTCAGTACCAATGGCCACTCTGAAATATTCATTCCTTTGCCCTCTATCCCCCTGACCCCACCCGCTAATCTAGAGCAGGGGGGATATCCCTGAGGAGAAAAGCCACCCAGCCTGGATTTGATTCTCAGTCGCCTCTCACATGGAGCCACGAGAGGCCTGTCTGAGAGGCAACTAAGCCACTGCACGCACAGGAGAGGAGGCCTGACCACGGCACGCACAAACTGAATGTGCAGTGGCTGCTGGAGCCTGACCCACCAACCTAAACCTCAGTATGAGGGGAAAACTGTCCAGTTCCCTTCAGGCTACATGTATGACCTTATTTGATTGAAAATGGCTATGATTAAGACTTAACCACAGTTGAGAAAATCTAAATATTATAAAATGCCTTTCAGGCACAGTTTAACAGTTGTGGATTACTGCAAACAATAATATTGAGAATATTATGAAAGGTGAAGTGAGATGTAATAGAAAAAGAAGGTTGCGGTGTTTGCTGTGTGGTCAGGATTCCTGTACGTTGCAAAAGAAAGAAGAGACAATGTGACAAATATTAAACTTTATGTTGTGTTGAAATAGCAGTACAAAAATACAAAAATATGTTGATGCATTCATCATTTAAAGTTCACAGTAAGTACACAGGCAGGTACACACAAGACTGTTATTTACAGGAGAGTTGTTGAAATATTCCATAATACACTGAAACGATTAATGAAAGTATCTCAGACATCTGCTTCGAGTTGATAGATTTAATTGGATCACTTGATCATTTGAAATTGGAAATATCTATAGATATCTACTAAGTTTAGTGCGAACAGGGAACTAATTGACTCATCTCTGATGGCAGCATAACCAGACATGTTCAATTGGCCCAAACTGCGGTTCATTCTCAGACAAATTTAATTTTCCTTTCAATCAGACGATGCTAATTACATTTGTCTGTCTGGTGACTTATTTAAAAAAAAAAATACCAATCACATCAAAGCAGCAAAACAGCAACAGAATGAACTTGCATGACCTATAAAAATTAGAAAACAAAGCCAAGCACTCAACAGAGGAGGTATTGTAGAGGGTTTGGGGTTGTACCAACAGTCTTCTGAGACTCCTACAAACACAACCAAACTGTTAATTTTAAGGATCAGCGGGTGGCTGAGAGTTTGGATCAGCATCCAGAGCAAACATGTATGTGGGGGTGGAGGAGGTTATACAGGTTTGTTTAGGCTGAACCCTTTCCTCACCTCCAGACAAAGTACATACAGAACAATTGTAGTTGTCTTGTTCTTGTTTGTGGTGAAAAAAAACCACACTGGCAGGCTATGAAGTTGTATCAACTTTCCAAACAAATTAGTGTTGCTCCCATCAGCTTATGAGGGGCAACTCTGTGGGGAATGCAGACTGTAAAAAGTGTAGAAAAGTTGTAAAAAGCCAATGCCAGTGACTGCGATTGTACATACAAAAAACAAAACACAATAAATACATTTTTGCATCAGCTTTCCCATGGATATATGGATTTGTTACTAGGATAAAAACATAAATAGAGCTTGATACCTTCTCCAATAAATAGTAGTGGTATTCTATTTACAATATGCACACATCTCCCAAAGAGCTCATGAGATATTTCTATTCAAAAACTCATTTTCGTCTGCCTCGATTTACTAAACTTATGCAAGATTAGCAGGTTTTATGTAACTCTTTTAGAGGCACTCACGCTACTGTGTGTTTTTCTAACAGAGGTCACTCATATCAAATGCACTGTCATTCTGTGTACAAAATTGAGGGGGAGTGATTGTCAAAAACAAGAGGTCATCATGGGAATTTAGTGGTATGACATTTGGAAATGTTTGTGGATGAACTCATCTGTTGCAAAAGGGTTGTGTCAGGAGTTGTCTGTCTAGACTGCGTTTTCCTCACTGCCATCAGAAATGTGAATTTTCCGGGGGGGATCTGCACAAAAAGAGAGTCAGAATCTTCTTTTATGAAATTTGTAGATGCCTTAATGTTTTTTATGTAATTACAGACAAGACAGGCAAAGAGAGGACGTATCAGGAGCTGTTGCAGCCTTACTGTTGCAGTGGCCGTAGTGGCGGACGCCTATGGAGTGACCGAGGAAGCAGGTGGCCCGGCGGAGGTGGCAGGCGCTGGGGTAGGTGATGTTGTCATTGCCACAGATTGCCTGCTCAGTCAACAGTGGTATCGGGCAGGGAGTCGTGCGGCACATGACACAGTGAGCGCTGTTGGTCTGGTCAGTCACACAGGTGTGGGTGCCTGGACACACCACATTGGAGCATGACTCTGCATGGGGAATGAGGGAATAAAGATCACTGGCCAAAATAAAAGGATTATATTTTGTTTTTGAGCACGATCTAAATAAACTTGCTTACTTTTGCAGTCTCCCTGATACATGATCTCCAGGTCTGGGTGTCCCATGCAGCGGGCCATTAGCAAAGAGCACTCATCCTTGTATGACTTTCCATCACTACCGCACACAGCATGCTTCCGGGAAATGTGAGAGCAGTCTGGAGAACACACACACTGGGGCCTTCCCAACTTCATTTTGCAAACCTTTCCGGGACTGCATTTGACTCCTTCACAAGTCTCTACAAAAGCACAGTGAGTGGTTTTCAAATGTGTGCGTGAGCACTGCACATTTTTTCTTGTAATTCACTGTATTAACAAGTCTGCAGACATCAGGTAATCTGCAGGCATTTTCATACAAAACAAGCTTGGGATGTGGGGTTTTCCCAGACCATAACACATTTTCACCTTGCACAATATTTACAATCATCACATCTCTTTATTGACCACAGGGACACACAGGGGGTGTCTCACCTGGTGGTATGTAAGCCTGGTGTGTTTTCATAACAGTTGTATGTGTATGGCTGCATACAGACTGGGCTAAGCTCCTACAGAGGGACAAAGGAGCTGCGAGGTAGACAAGAGTTCAAATAGCTGTCAGAGAAGTTTACAGGCCTAGAAATGAGGAAACCCTGAGCTCCTCTGACACCCCATAATGTCAAGACACAAGAGGAAGTGTAATTCTACACAGTGCAGAGTCAGCTTTAAGCAATACACACAGGTCTCTTCCAAGGAACTTCAGATAACCTGATCAGCTCAGAGTCCTGCGGATTCTGTAAACAATGAGCATCTTATTTCCTGTCTCTAACAGAAGTTCAATATCCTGTTTTATTCGAGAGTTGTTTGTTTTTCTTTTGGTTGGTTTCCATCTTTCACTTTGTCCTGTGCTGTGTATACATTTTCTCTCTATCGCCTCCGTTTCTCCCAATAAGGGAATGTCTGAAAAACAAACAAGGGTCTTGTGATGATGTAGGTGTCTTAACCCTGAATTGACAAGCAATCATTAAACCATAATTGGCATTCATGGCACCAACGTTTTCCTCCCACAGAATTCCAAAAGATGAAGATAAGGTTGCACATTATGATTCCCAGACATCTGGGCATGTGGCAGGAATTTATTCCAGCCTGCAGGAATGTATTTACTTGTTTTGCTCAAAGTAGCAAACACAGTTCCTTTTAAATTAAAGTTAAAGAATATAGTGAAAACATAGCAAGAATAGCAACAATCATTAATTTTCCACAGGCAAGCTATAGGCTACCTTTGACTGTGGCCCTTCAGCTTCTTTCAGGATTATTTGATACGATCCACAATTTTATTTCTCTAAAGTCACATGATGTGGACAGAAAAACGCGGGGCTGCGGCTGAAGGTATGCCAATAGTTAGATTTTTACTGGAATTTATTAACATAGAAAGATTCACATTTTTTGGTCCATGATCATCACCTTCTTATGAAAACAGAATTTATCTTCAAGTGAACCTGAATGAACCTTGCAGAGATTCCAACAAGGGAAGCTTCTCAGGACAGCTGGGTGGAGTTATGTGGAATGCCTCTCCTCCATCCACGTCTGCATTTTGTTAGAAAGCTACACCGGGAACTCATTGTGTAAATATCTTGAATCACAAATGACGTGGTTTTGATTAACTTTCACTAACTGCCCACAGGGAGTTATTATGTGTTACGGATAAGCCTGTTTTTCCCCCTGTGATATTTAAAACATGAGTTATCTCTTCTGGTCACTTCTGCAAACGTTACGTACACAGTGACTAAAAATAATACTTACTTTCAGACTGAGTTTGATGAAACACAACATTTATTCACAATGTTACTGTTAAGACCGTCATTTAAAACAGTTTAGAATAGCTTTTAGCTTTCTGGGTTACCTTCAGTGACTGATTCTGTGCCTCTCTGCGATAAACCAAAACAGCACACTCATTCCTTTTGCTTTACAAATACAACCAATTTGTTCCCATAATGGTTTGTTTGTTTACCTTTGCATGGTTTACAGGACACGATTCCCAGGAAGCCCAGCAGGCTGACCTCATTCATGGGCAGGCTGGTGTTCGACCACGCTGTGTCCAGGCGGCCCCCGGCACAGCACTCCTCTCTGGTCACCCCTCTCATCAGCACCATGTCACACCTTTGGTCTTGACTCTGCTGCAGCCAGCACATCCCGGCTGGAAATAAGTACATATAAGTACCAATATCAATGTAGATGTTAAACAAGTTTCTTCACTCAAACAAATATAAACAAACATTTAGCAAAAAAGGGGTATCAAGCATTGTGAATTTCTTCCAAATGGACTTTCCCTGGTCAAAGTCTTTTTGAAAATGGTTAATGATTAACTGTTGGATTGCGTTTCTACATTGTAACTATTTGCTTGGATGTTTTCGCATATATTTATTGCATGTATGCATATTCATAATAAAAATATAACAAAGAGTTGATAAGTTATGTATCCTTCTTTGAAAACACACATTTCTTTAAAACAGAGGGATAAACATTTCTTTCAAAGGCTGAGGCAAAGTTACAAGTCATAAATTCTGAAGAAAAAAGTACCTCATCTGTCAATAGCAGCAGGAGGAAACATTCATTCAGTTATATTAAAAACATGCTACATTGTGGTCTCATTTTTCCATAATAAAACAATACAAACAGGAAAAGAATAAAGGAGTCCACTCACCACTAGCAGGATTCCTCCCAATCTGCCACAAAGTGAGAGTCACTCCAAAAACATAAATGAAAAAGCTCATTGTGTTCTCTCGTACAAACCTCCTTTTTCTCAAAGCTTGTCTAAGTAAATATCAGCAAAGATGAGGTGATGTCCCAAACTGAACGGATCACTCTGACTCCACTCTGGAGGTTGCTCTCCCTTATGTGAATGAATGTGTTGTGGATAAGTGATGTCGTTCTCCCTCTGTATAAATATTTAGCCCAGATGGAATTATGCTGCTGGGATGGGCGATCCTCTCAGCCAGTAATAAGCCAGGGCAGGACCCAGTTTGACTCTGACTCAATTTCCAGAGTCGGGAAATGATACATGCCCTCCAGTGCCAGACGCTGGGCACTTACATGACCTCACAAAACATTTTCACACATATTAGATTAATTAAAGGCTAATTTTTCCTTAGAAAGGATTAGAAATTGGCTCTAAATGAGCCTTGTTATTGATAAACTTTATAGCAAAGTATTTTTTTACAAGCAGCTTACTGAAGAAACATAATGAATTAACTGTTAAAGTATTTGGAAAAGTACTTTATTGCATAATAATGTCTGAATGTAACCTGATAAAAATTTAAGTCACCAATTTTTTGTGTGTCTTGTAGGTCCCGAACGTTTTGTTCTATATTGTGTCATCTTTCTCTTTAATGTGGTACAGCACAGATGTACTCATTCTCCTCACAGATACGATTGAATTATGGTAGTTTTCTGCCTATAAGCTGCTCCGTGTGGTTTTGGAGGGAAAAGTGCCCTATAGAAATTCCCTAATTATTTCTCATTATTGTGTTCAAAAATATTTTTTTCAGCAACATGATCCAGAACTGACTCTAAATTATGCTTCTTTGTAGTTCAAATGCAGAAGAAAGAAATACCACCACAGAAAAGTGGAAACAGTTGCTGCTGAGGTTAAAATGAAATGGTTTCAGGCCATAATTTTTTAAAACAAAATTAATATAAATATATATAACAAGAGTCCTTCAAATAATGAAATCATTCACCTCTCAAACATGTATCATATCTAATTTTGTTGACTGCCTTGTGTTTATCGGTGAATGCTTGTATTTAACTCTACAGCTGTGGTAAGAATAATACTGAATGATGAGGGAAAGAGTTGGAGTGAAGGTGGTCTGCCCCTGAGCAAAATATCAAGTTCAATAAACACGACTATGTTGGAGCTTATCAAGAACATTCATGTCTGCCCCCTCATTTTCTGTCAAACACAGACAGCCACAGAGTGCAAACACAGAAACACTGTGGATACATACACACTGTCTGTCTACCAGAGAGGCAGAAATGTTTGTTTCACACCAAAAATCTTCAAAAAACTTTTGATTTGAGGTGACTGGAGTCTTATCTGCATTATCATCATGTCTGATCAGAACATCTGCGTGGCTTTTGTCTCTTCCTGTACTCATTCAACTCTGACACTGAGGAGTATGCAGCTAATGCCAAAGTAATGTCAGTCTGCGCATCTGTCTGTCACTGTTTTATTTTATGTTCCCTTTTGATCACTGGGGCAAAATGAAGGTAGCATATGCTGTAGTATCCAAGTCTTTGTGAATGATGTTCCCTTCTGCAGTGGAGATCCCCCAAGGCACCAAAGGAATGCTGCCTGACCTAAGAGGGGAGGAAAGAGAGCAGCGAGCAAAGGCTGTGGGTGGCCTGCCTCTTCACTGGGTCTCTGCAGATTTACTCAGCCACTCATATGGTTTGGATCATCACTGCCGAGCTATACAAATGAATACAGCATGGTGGGGACTTTGGAGCACACACTAATGTATGATCTTTATTAGTGAGCTGCTCACTGTGTCCCATCTTGGAGAAATATTGGTCTCTTTCAAGTGGCAGGGCTCTGTGGGGTAGCATGAAATTGAAGGAGCCTATGGTGGTCTGTGTCTAATGTGAAATAGAGTGAGTGCATCTCTGACATGGCAGGTGTGGGCCTCTGTTATACATTATATGTGTCTGCATGGTAGTAAAACAGTAAACAGCACTGCCATCTAGTGGCGGAAGTGGGCAGGATTTTTCTACGGGGTTAACTTTCTCATGCCAATGTAACATATATTTTACATCTGTTACCAGGTTATTAGAGAAACATTTTAAGCCAAAAAAGAATATAAAACCAAATAAAATAAGCAAAATGAAACCCTACTGAAAATTTGAGCAATTATCAACAGCTATTTAAACATTTCAACTAATCAGTATCCTTATTAGTAATGTAGTTAAGTTAGTTAACGTTGGCTAACACACAAGTGCCTTCAATTTGGCAAACAGCTCAGTAAAGAAAGACAAGAAAGAGCTCAGTTTTATTTGTTAATGGTATTTTTGTATTGATCTACCTAAACACAACACGTGCTATATACTTGGACCGTACGGAGTATCAGCTGCGTGTACTGGGTTAATGTATAGGTTAGCTGTTAGCAAAAAACATACTGAAACTGTCACTATGGTTCTGTGAGGTAGCCTATTTGAAGTGAGCCACTGAAAGTGGACTTTTACATTTCCTGCAAGAACTGAACAATAAAAAGAGTCACATCTAAGCTTACTGTCTACTTTTTATTTTCCTCTTTTGAACAAAGAAAACAAAAAAAACCTTTATTAATCCATACAGGGAAATTGCTGTGCAAAACATGCATGGAACACATGTTGCCCACTTGTTAAATTAAATTAGAAATAGAAAATGAAAAAAAATATCAGAATTAGCATTAGCTACACCAGCCTGGGAATTAATTGATATTAAAACACAAAGCAGATAAGTGACATGGCACATCGCTGCTGGGTGGGTTTGCTGTGGCAGCTGCTTTAGGGGGAAGGCAGCATGCGCCTCTGGAAGAGGGGCCTACTTTATATATTGTGTTTGTAGTGCTACTGACTATATCATTAACTACTTGGATGTTAGCTGCGTTTTTTTGTTCTTCCATTGTAAAAATAAACATAGCACTAGTAGACTACTTTAAGTCAATGGTGCTCAGGACAAGTCACTTTTTATGTCCTTTTTTATTTATTTGCAAAAATGTTAATTTTTTTTTAAATTTTTTTAAGAGTATCCTTATGTTCTGTAATGTTAAAGTTACCTGCTGCAGGGAGCTTATTCTTGTGAAAAGATACAACTATACAAAACTATACTATACCAAATTAAATATTATGTCTTTCATTATCCTTCACTGCAACTCAAATGCACACAATTCACCAGTGAAACTGCTGCCTATTGCATTGCTGGGAGGCCATGCTGTATAGCAGTGCATTAAGCAAAAATAACCAGATGAGGGCGCCTATCACCTGTTTCTCAATTCCCCATCTTTTCCTCAGCCAGTGTTTGCTCATACTGCCAGCTTAAGTCACCACATCCTCACTAAATAAAAAGGTCATTAGCCTTTAATTTTAGACATCAGAGCAGTCCCAAGTTTAATTTGTACTTTTTATCTCCCAGAAACATCTGTTATCTTTTACAGACATGTGTGATGTCTGTCGCAGTACCTGCCCTGAGGAATGACAGCTGACATTTTGGGGAAGAGCTGAAGCAATTTTTACATGATCATAATTAGACCTTGAGGGTAAGTCACATGTCTTTAAAATTACTCAGTTATTCCACTTTAATTACTGATTTCTTTAGCTACTTTGTGAACTACGGCTTTGACTTTACAAGTAAAAGAACTTGCATTTGTGTTTGAGAATGGATATGTAGTCCAGATCCTGGTTTAGAAAACGAGAGAGGGAACTTGTTTTTATGCTTTTACAAATATCAAGCTAACTGTGAATAGAAGAAATACTCCCACCCCATTACAAACCACTCACTGCCCCGGCTTAAGTCATAGTGTTGGTGTGTACGTCACACAGCTAAACAGGGCTCAGCGGTGGTAATTGCTCTGCCTGCCCCAGACTGGCAGAAAGCAGCTGCATCATCTATCCACTCAATTTACTCCTAATGTGTGTTACTGATTGAACTGGCTATGAGGGCAGGAAAAGTGACAAGGCCGGATAGAATCCCCCCCCACCAACACCATCACCTCCTGTCCCCTCTACACACAACTTCCCTCCTCCTCCCATCCTCCATCTCACCCTCTTCTTCCCTGCTTCCTTCCTGTGTTTAGCGTTGCCCATGTGAAGTCCCTCCAGCGGTTCATTAATGGGGAAGGTTAATGTCAGCACACGCCGCTGCTCATACAAACAGCACTCCCTTCCTCCAGCCCAGGCCTCCCCCCCTCCCTCCTCTGCCCCCATGTCACCTTTTCCACTCTCTTTCCCCCTCTCGTTTTGTAACCATAGCAGGGCGCCGCTGTGGTCGTGACTAAGGGTCTCCCTCGGTGTCAGAGCAGCTCCGTCTGTGTGCTGCTCCGGCTCTCTCTGCTCTCCCCCCGGTGGGCTGGAATAACCCCTGGTGTTCATCTCATGAACGCCTCCTGCTCCTGCATTCATGAAAACCTGTAAAAGCTCTCAAGTGTTTTTATTCAACTTGCATAACAGACATTCATGACCCTGTTGTTTCCAGATTTAACAGGAAGATCTATAACAAAACACATATTTTGTTTTTGGAAGGATTTCTGAGGTTAAAGTTTATCAAAAAGTTGCAATTTCACCATGCTGATGACACTATTAGGTTAGTCTATTAACACCCATATATCCGACATTATGAACAGTAAACATGGTCCGAATCGAATTATTGTCATATCTGGTGATGAAAGTATCCAATTTGGCTTTTTATGGCTGATGACTGGAACTGAGATTGCCTCGCTCAATAGTGCTGGTCTGCTCATTGCAGTATGTTTACTGTTTATTTCCTAACTGTGTTATGTGGTGATGGACTAATATTACAGTGGTGATCGTGATGGAGTGCAGAGGATGCAGGAAAAAGTGAGAAAATGTTTCCTGTGTGTTCAGTGTTTAACTTTATTACTGTGTATCAATAACTGCAACTGTATCTTTATTATACAAGCACTGCCAATGATTTAAGCGCTCATCAAAATGCCCTGCTGTGTCTCTTTTAGTAATTCCTGGAAGTAGTTTGAGTACTTTTACAGTGAAGGCAATGTTCACAAAGTTTTTTTTTGCAGTGTTTTTGAAGTGATTTACTACTTTTATGGTGTTCTGAGTCAGGGAGCCCGTCACCTAATGAATGATTCGACTTAAATCTGAATCTGATTTGTTATTCTGTCTTGTACAATACGATCTTACTGGTTTCAGTAATTGATTCCATGCATCCCACATTCAAAAAACATTGAGCATTAAAAATAAATTGACCATTTTAAAGCATATCACTGTCTTAATTCACTTTTTAAATTTAACAAATAAAAGTCTCCAAAGCAACATTAAACTTTTTAATTTGACAGAATTTTTGTAGAGTTAGTTTTGCATCAAAATTGGTGAATTCCAGCTGTGTCCTGATGATGGCTGCACCGGAACCATACTCATCTAATTACCCTGTTTGTCTTGTGATTATGACTGATGTGGCAGCAACTATCCACTTTTTTTTACAACTCAAGCTGCCTCACTTCAATTTAAAATGAGAGCTCACTTATACAAACTGTTTTTCAGACCTTGTTGATTTATTGTATCACTAATTGGTATTTGGCTTGATATGACTTACTGGCTGGGAGAAATCAACCATCAGATTTTGTAGT
>JAPZDZ010000021.1:19903339-19916634 GCA_029783805.1 Acanthurus tennentii
TCAAGACTACACTTGTGGGTCCCTTTTGATGCCTGTGTTGCACATGACATGATTTTTGCGCCATCTACTGGCGGAATAAGTAACCTGTAGCTTCATACACACACACAAAAAAACAGTAATTGTGAGGAATAGACATTTTGACAAATAATAAGTATGTTCATTATATTTATGTTGATCCAGTCATGTTTAAAGGGGAATAAAAAAAATATGAAAGGTTGGCTAATTCTGGCTCAGTGGCTAAAATAGATCCAAACTGGCTGTTTAAAACTTGTTTCTTTGACAACACACTTATACTTCATGATGTTGCTATTAAGCTAATAAATGACCGCCCAAAGCTCTCAATTAATCCACAATAGCAACCTCAACCTTTATATAAGCAGCGTGTCTATTTTTTCAAAAGACTACACTACCCATAATCCTTTGCACCACCCTAAAGCCTTGTGGGTAGGTTACCATCGTCCTTGTCCTACCAAGCACACACCGACTGCCTTCGCGCAAGGGCTCGAGGATCTCTGTCATTCACTTGTACTTCAATTAAATCTGATTTTCAGTCATGATGGCAGCCAGATTTCTCCGTCGTGCTCTCCCTGTGCTAAGGCAAACTCGCTCCTACGCCGAGGCCGCCAGCGGTGCCCCGCAGATGTCCTTCACTTTTGCCTCCCCGACACAGGTAGCTAGCCAACTTTAACGTTATTGACGAGGCTTCTTGGGCCCAGCTAGCTTCATGGCTAACCTTGTTTCTCGTTGAGAAATACCGTCACAATTTGCAGAAAAGTCTGCAACTGAGATCATTAAGCACTACTGTCGCATGCTATATACCACCATTACCTCACATAGTATTGTAGTTTAAGGCGCGTGCATGCCAGGTAACCCTTTAGCGCCTGTCAGAGAAAGGTTTAGCTTAGCTAGCTGACCATGGCCATAGTTAACTGTCATTCACTGTCTTTGACCATTGGTGCGGGGAAATATAAAGTTACTTTGCAAAACTGTATCATTAGAAAGTTTCTCTTTTCCGGTTCAGTTTCTAAAAAGTAAATTTACTTAACATGTGCATTTGTCATTGAGTTTTTTTTTGTTCAGAATTCAGTTCATTTAGCCTAGCAAGAACGTTTTAAATGCAGAGCTCTCTAACCTTGAGGTTCATGCCAATGATTAAATCTCTTTTTTTTTACCAACATGTAATAGTATTATCAGTTCACTGTTCCTCAAGAAACCAGTCTTACATGTCTACCCTACATTCTGTTGCAGAACTGTTGTATCTTATCGAGTTTTAAATGATTAGAGATTATAAATCCAAACAGTAATCCAAACATTTGCAATATGTCAAACACATAGGTGACCACGTTATAATGACTGTTCCATTTCAAATTATTTGGGAGCTGTCTCTTTGTTCTGATCACAGTTTGTTTATGATGAAACATTGCAGAACAGTCCATAAGTCAATGAATGTATCTCTCTGTCCCCTATTCTTTACTTTCCAGGTGTTTTTCAAAGAGGCCAGTGTGAAACAGGTTGATGTGCCCACACTCACTGGTGCATTTGGTATCCTTCCTGCTCACGTACCTACTCTGCAGGTGCTCAGGCCCGGTGTTGTCACAGTCTTTAGTGATGACGGTTCCTCTGTCAAATACTTTGGTAAGATAAAGTGTTATTATTACTCAAATGACCTTAAATTAGGCCTAAAGTACCTGAAACCTCAAGTCTTATGAATTCAATTGAAAAGGAAATTCTTATGTATGTGTGTTGTTGTGAGAAAATCGAGGCATCCTTATTTGGACAAATAGTAACTAATAATGTATTGCTGCACAATGTTTGAAAATAAACCAAAATATCAGAGCTTTAGCTATAACAATCACAGAAGTTTGTTTGTTTAATCAAATAAAATCACCTTTAATATCTTTGTGTACCTTTCAGCTTGAAGTATTCAAATGTTTATATCTATTTTGATATTAGCCAGTGTTCTCCCTCACTGTCACACTGTCGGTGTTGATCTTTTTGAAAAGCTCAAATGTGAGGCTTACACTGATCCAGCCATATGCTAAGCTAAGTTACCTAAAGTTGTTTTTACATAGCTCTGCTGTCTACTTGGATTGACTGATGTGTTTGTGTCTCAGTCTCTCGAAGGCTTTAGTCATGTATAGCTAATAAAACAATATGTATCCCTGATAAAAAATTAAGTTTCTCATTTTTTGTCTAACCAATTCAATTGTAGATGCCTTATAGTATAGAATGTAGTTAAATACCCAGGTTTCATGCTTCAACTGTTCATATAAATGAAAATCAGTGGATATTACCATGTGGAACAGAAGCAAGCCTGAGAGTGAGACATTAAATCTTTGATCTGTAGTGTATATTGTTCTGGGAATAAAACATGTTTGCATGTTTAGTAATGTTTAATGTGTTTGTGTATCTGTGCAGTGAGCAGTGGGTCAGTAACAGTCAACGCAGATTCTTCAGTGCAGTTGCTGGCTGAGGAGGCTGTTCCTTTGGACCAGCTGGACATCGCTGTGAGTACAATATCATACTAGAGTGGCATCTGCATTATTCTTTGACTGTATTGCCATACAGTTCATGAGAGAAAAAGAAATTGTCCTTTGTGTTGTGTTATACACAAAATACCAGGGGACAGCAACACTAATTTTTATTTGTTGGCTGTTAAGTGAAAAATATCAGGAGTCACAGGCCAAAAAACTATCACTGGTGAATTATAAATCTTAAAGTAAGGTTAGTAAACCTTCTTGCATGCCATGGAAGCCATCACATTCTTTTCACCAGTCAGTACTAAAGCTCCGTGTGATGTAAATCTGCACAAGCTCTCCAGCATCATGAATGCTTTTGAGATCAAGCAGCCCCTCAGTGGCACAAAAGTTGTCAGATCTTGTTGTAAGTTAGCGAACAGGTCTTCGACTCTCAAGGTAGCTGTCAACTGTTCAACCTCCTGCTTGTGCCTTCTGCCAGTTTATGAAGAGTGGAGGTGATTTTAAGGTTCATGGTGTCTTGTAACTTTACACACTTTTAATCACAGCTACAGAAAGGACTCATTTTCCACCATTTCTGAACTTTTCAGCACTCACTTGCTATCTTCTTTTCATGTTTTTATTGATCAAAGGCAAATGTTTGTCATAGACTGATAGGTTAGGGGTCTAATGATAGCTAAAAATGGCAGAGTCGCAGTGTTTGGTACCAGATGTTCGAATGACAGTGACATCTAGTGTTAACACTATGATTTGCAATGCACATACCATGCATTTTTTTTAAATATGCTCAAGCCACAGACTTTTTTTCTTCATCACAGGCCGTTAAAAAATGAGCAGTGGGCCACAGTTGACACTCAGGTCAGTGTATGACCACCTCTGGTTTATACCAACCACTCTTAAAAATATCTCTGGCTCTATTGAGCCTTTGTGGGCAATGCTGCAAAACAGCAGCACTGGTATTTTCATTACTGTGTCAACGTAGAAATTTCATTGCATTTTTACTAAGTCCAGAAAAATTGATTTACCGAAATCAGAATTTAAAATTCTGCATATTGTAGTTGATGATTTCTTTATCTTTTCATCCCATCTGCACTATTGAATTTGGTACCTTTTTTTTTGCAGATATTAGTCTCACTGTAAAATGTGTAACAGGTTATGATAATCTTGTGCTGTAATTTTTTTAATCAGGTACCAATAAATACTAGGATCCATATTTGTGGCGTTTATTGAGTAGAACTGCAGCCTTAAGGACTGACATTCAGCCTATCAAAACACAAGCAAGTCTTTTTTAGTTACCCATACTATTAAAAAAATAAATAAATAAAATAATATGTAAAATTTAAAATCTATTTGTGGGAAACAAAATGATCCACTGCATTTGAAGTCTTTAGCATTTTTCACTTTAGCATCATAAAAACAGTAAAAATATAAGCAGTAACTGACTTTGTACCTAAGGGGTCTTTGATTATTTCTAATCCAAAAAAAGTCCTAGTGTTGTGCCATTAGGTCTGAACTTGGATTTATCTGTGGAAGTGAGCAGGCAGAAACATGCATTTTCCCTTAGATGTCATAATAGTGGTCTGATTATCTCATATTTTCACTTGCAGGGCTTATTCTTTAATGGTTCAAAATGTTAAGTGTCAGTATCTTCCCTTGAAAGTACAGTTTTTCACAAATTGTACAAACAGAAGTTTTGAAATATTCTGAATTCCCCTTATTTTGTCACACCAATTCACTACAGAGTCAGCATGGGGGCATGTTTTTATCATGTTCTAAAATAAGATTTCTGCTTTTCACATGTGGAACATGTTCAGTTATTAGAGCTGTACCAATCAGTGTTGACACATTATGTCTTCACAGTGTCTTTCAAGTGCGGGTTAATCAATCCTTTATAGATCTTTTTATGTTTTAATGAGATCGATGTGTTTGGTGTCCATACCAAGGTTGCTGAGGCATGTATAATTGCTGATTGTTCATCTTGCTTTGAGTCCCAGCAGGGACATGATCTTTGACAGACTGTTCTTTGAACTTGCGCTAGAATGTCTTTTTCCCCCCTCCCTTGTTTTGGTCGTCAGCGCTGATGAGCACCTCCCAGCTGATGATTATCCATCTGATTAGTGTTGTAGTTGGACTTGAATGTTGAGTCCTTGTTTAAATGTCATTCTTGTTAATGCTAGGCTGCGTTATTACGCATTCGCTGCGGAGGTGTCTGTCTTTGACCTTGGGCAGTGCCAGTGTCACTGTCAAGTTGACTTCATGGCAGTAAATGAGTTATTTTTTTCCTAGTTGTCCTCGTTGTCCTATGCTTCACAGTGAAAATGCACATGGGCCCACGCTGTTAATAAGGAGAGAAAGGTCAGTCACTGTTGAGTTATAGCAGATGTGTCAAATCCCTACTGGGAGACCTTTAACTTCCAGCTATGTTTGGCATTTCTCATTTCTAATCACTACTGTGACAAATGGAGCTTTCAGAGCAAAGAGGCAGTGAGGATTTTCTCTGCTCATCTTCCTCCCCAGATCTGACTTACTTATGCTCAGTCTTGCTATTTTAGACTTTTGTATTACAGTTGGCCTCCAAAAGGTTTTTTGGATAGGTAGAGCTTTGAAGGCACACTTCCTTTCCTGGTTTTTGATTTTTTATTATTATTATTATTATATTATTTTAAAAAAGGTAACAGATAATGAACATGTGATTGCTTTGCATGAAAACTAAATTTAACTAGTGTGAGCTTCATCGTTTCCTTTTCTGTTTTGTTTATCATTGTGACGCATTTCATTTTTCTGCCCATTTTTAGGCTGCCAAGGCCAACCTGGAGAAGGCCCAGTCTGAATTGGCTGGTACATCTGACGAGGCAGCGAGGGCAGAGGTTCAGATCAGCATAGAGGCCAACGAGGCCATCGTCAAGGCTTTGGAGTAGACCTGTGGTACGACATCCCAGCTACTGCACCGTGATTAGATTATAAGCAAGATGTCCTGTTAATTAGTTTAATCCAACAGGATAATATTTCAGGACTATTTACAGTCGTTATTATCATTGAAAGGGGAAATATTAACATGTTGTTTGAGGTCATTTGTACTATGTGTTCCTCAAACATAGTCACAGTGTCTTTTTCCTCCCTCCAGGTAATCTTTTCTGTTTATTGATGGAAATCAATGGTCCATCCGTTTTTCCAGCTCAGTCACGTCAGTGTCCAGAAGATTCCATGATTGCTTTGTACAGTGGATAAAATTACAAAATAAATTTATTTGGAATTACATGGTGGTGGAGTTTCTGGTCTTTTCTTAAAGTCTAGTCTTCTCCTGCTAGATAAGAATGTTCCTGTGCAGTATTTTATACACTCATATACATATAATACACAGAAAGACAACTGAGTGTATTTGACTCCAACAAATTTGTATAATGCAGCTCTTGCAAACAAAATAGACTTGTGTTGCTTTGAAGTAAATCTAATCAGCACGACCGAAAGTAATCACACAGTGTCTCCAGGAAAAGCATTTCTTAAGAAACAGACTTGCTGTAGTATGTGGAAAATTGCACTACGCCTCCCTGCAAGTTTGTTTGCCATCCAGTTAGTGTTTCTGCCACTTGGTGGCAGCAGATCACAGCTGTATTTTGAGCCAGCACATTACAGATGGTTGTATTTTTGTTCTGCTTCTTGTCATTACAGTTTCAGGAAAGCAAATGTGTGTCACTGCGTGTGTCATATAACACATGGATGTGATAACTTCTTTAGAGAGGGATCCTCTTTTTGATTGACATATGGCAAGTTACTTTATTAGGTTCACTTGTATAATATAATGTGATCTAACATAACAGCTCTGCCATAATTTGCCCTTTGTAAAGATAATGTTCAGCGATCAGTGAGGCTGTCAGACAGGTATTAATTTAACTATGTTTATTTTTGAGGTTGTGGTTTGAAGTGGTGTTAAACTGAGCTGCAAGGGTGTTCCTACTATTTTGTCCACCCTATTTATAAACATGGAGACTAAATATTAAAATGTACCTTTAAATGTAATGCACTCTTATACTAAACTACCACCCACTATGACCTCAATAATAGTATCGCAGACTTTTTACCTTTCTGACAATGTGAACAAAAACTAAAGAAAAGGAGGCTTTTACAAAGTAGAACTTATGCCAGAACTGTTTTATTGGATTACACTGAAGAAGTGAAGTGGCTGCTCAGTGTATATTGCTGTGTATCAGCTGCTCTATCTGGTCAAAGCTTAGTCACTTTTACTGCTGCAGGCCCACTTGTGGGTTGGAGTAATTTGGAAGCCACAGTAACTGCTGTCTTAATTTAAATGTGTTGGCAGGGCTTGTTTGTTATGAGTGATGACCTCAGGCTTGTGTTGCAAAGCCAGGAAAAGTCCTTCACTGGTCACTCTGTGGAAAACTGGGCCTTTCTCTTGTTTCATAACCACAGGTTTTTGCTCAAACTTACTCCAGGAGGCAGTGACCTCATTCACGTGCCGACGAGAGGCCTTCAGAGCTGAGAAACCACAACCGGTTTATTTTGAATTTCAAAACTCAAGGGCCTTCAACAAGTGAAAGTATGCTGCGAGTAGCAGTGTGTATACAGAAATGCACACATGATTGTGCCAATGTTTATGTTGAGAACTACTGCTTGGATTTTTTTTTCAAAGGCAGCATTATTTGCATCGGAGCTGACTTCAAAATAGTAAGAGATTTTCCCAGTGAAAAGAAATAACAGCATGTTTGTAACTGCGGAGTGTGTTGAAATATCTTTTGACATTTCCACTGATTAAGCACGCTGTATAGACTTGCAGACTATGACTCAGGTCAGCATCCAATAATAATGAAGAAAAAAAAAGTTCTCCACACCTCACTCATCCTGCTCTCTGTTCTCCTATCCAGTCTGTCTGACTCTCATCAAAATCTTCTCAACACAGCTGCACACACACACGCACACTCATAAACAATACACACTGATACACACTCATGTGTCAGCCTCGGGGCCTGCGAGTAACACTTCAGACAGATGGGATGATGCGATCGCGTCAAACACCGTCTCCTCTTTAATTCAGATTTATCATAGGGGGAAGTTGAACACAAGCTCTATTCCTTCCTTTTTTTCCCTGCCCCGCGCTTTTAGTGCCACTTTCGACGAAAGTGGCACTAAAAGCACACAAAGTGAACATGTGCTTTCCATGTGCACACTGTGTTCTCTCTCTCTCATGTGCAGTCATGTCACAAACTGAGAGGGCAGGATGTTCCAACTTTTCTCAAAAGGAAGACACTGTAATGGAAGAAGCTGTCATGTAGCTCTGTAGCATGTGTAGTGACTCACTTAAAGTGGCCTTATGCGAATTTCTAAGTGACAGGGAAGCACTGAGAGTTAAAAACGCTGAGTTCATCTTATGAGTATTTTGCAATTCCCATCAAGAACTTTCAAGCTGCCTCAGCCATGCAGCTGAATTAAGAAAACATCTTATAAACGAACTGTCTGACCTGAGCGCTTAAGTGCTGTAAATTGATACAGAAATGGTGAAGAGCTGTACATTGATATAAAAGCAGTGAAGTGCTGTACATTGATAAAGGACAGTGAGTATCCAGTGAGAGCCCTTACTGAAGAGCTACTCGGTGGTGTTTCCAGGCTGATGAGGCATGCGATAATAAGTCATAGTCTATCTCCCATGAATGGCCACATACTGTAATTAAAAGATTTCACTGTCTGAACCCAAAGAGAATAACATGATGCATGCTATGACAATCCATTGGGTCATCTGTGAGTGGTACTCAAACACAGTGCAGCTCCCGGCTTTGTGAGAGCTCAGGGAATGGTATTTACTGAGTCGACTGTAGCAGGAATAAAGGAGACCAGCCCGTGTGAGTCATCATATTTGGGATGTTTTAAAATGATAGTAGAGCAGCGTAATCTTCTGTGAGATCTCAGCTCTTAAAGGAGCCACACCCATGAGCGTCTCTGATGTCACCGACAGCAAACAACCTGAAGCTTAAAAGCGAGCTCAGGAGGGTAGCGGTGAAGGGTGGAAACGCTTCTTTAATTAACACCAAATGAATCATCAGCAATGATGATATTTGGTTTGGTTTGGTAACGAGCCAATTATCATGTCCCTGAAATTCATATTGTTGGTCAAATGAAATCTCTGCAACTGACAAACGATGTCAAATATACTGTCATCTAGTTCAAAAATTATTAACTTGACAGAAAAATGAATCAGGGAAAAGACTCCCTCTGAAGTCTCAAAATGATCAGGAGTCTGAAACTCAGAGAAACTTGAACCCACTAATATTTGGCAACTCTGTTCATAGCTTTGATGATCCCCACATTTTTCTTCCAGTGCCGCCACAAAGTTTATCTATGTTTTTGACCGGTATTCATTTTTATATCGTATGTATGTGTTCCTCAAGATGAATTGTAATCACTTTAATGTCCCTCAGTATTGACCAATACTTTGGTATAATACTTCATATCCCAAATGCTACGTTTACTACTACTACTATCAGATAACCTGATCCCAAATAGCTGTTTGCTATGACAGCAGCTAGCTGATAATCTCAAGTTTGCTATGAAGCTGATTACTGAACTCAAAGGGGCTTTAACTTCACAGTGTGTTGTAGTTTGTTTCAAGTTTTTTGTAGTTTGGATGAGCAGTTCTTGAGAAAACTGTAAGCTTTAAAAGTGAGCCAATTTTGACTGAGAAAAAAACCCCCACTATAATAAGTACATAATGGACAGATGAACGGTAAGGTGGACTTAAATGTTCAAGTGGAAAATTTGCCTTGGACTTCACAGTTTCTGCAGTATAAAAACAGTAAAAAAAAAACACAGTAAAACACAACAATTAAAAAACAACAATTTTTAAAAAAGTACAAACGTCCATCAATTTTGCATGCCTATCTGCATCATCATGGTAAAATGCACCCACATTACAATAACATTGCACAGTATAGCAAAACAAATAATGCAACCATTGGATAAACACATTCTGTCCCAGGTGGTGTTAAGTGTTTTGATGGACGTGGGGATAAATGAGTGTTTGAAACAGTCGCGCCTGCTTAATAAGAAAAAACAAAATGAAAATAAAATGAAAAACAGATATGTAACTGCTTTTTTCATGAAATTAGGCTTAAACCCAGACACCTGTCACCATAATAATAAGATTCACAGGCAAATAGTGTTTAATAAAATTTAACACAAAGTCAATGGAAAGAATAAAGACACGATTTTTTTTTTTTTAAATTTACTGGCAGAGGCTCCATCATGACACACCATGGCAGTGTGACAGAGTGATATTTTGCTATATGTTGTGTGAACATCCAGCCTTCAGAGTGTCTTGATGCAGGATTAGTCACCGGCTGTATTCGGGGAAATGGACTAACTGCAACCTCATGAGATTTCAAACACAGATGAGAGTCTCTTGGTGGATACTCTTCATCTCTTTTATACCAGTGCTCTTATCGGCTTCATGAAATCAGGAGACACACTTCACATGCACCCCAATTGACGTTTCTCTCCTCATGTCAATGATAATTCATGAAGCTGACAGCATTGGGAAACCTGTTAATTTATCAGGCACAATTATGAAAAAAAAAATAAAAGTGTAATAGGTGAATAATGAGGGAGTTACGCATTTAACGATTTAACGGGGGAGTGACAGATGACACATTATGAGAGAGCAATCTGATTATTAAACAGGTGCTGTGACTGGGCAAAGAACCACCACGACGCTTACCTTTGGTTTAAACGCAAGATATGAGATCACACATTGGATTACTCATAGACAGGAAGCAATACCATGATTTGTTAGCAGTAGAAACAAAGACTTTTTGCAGTGTATCAAAACATTTGTCTGTTTATCTTGTTTGTCCTGTTTTTTTGCTTTGTTTGTTTTTTTTGTGGTCTGTGCTCTTCAGACACCTGATCGTCATATCGTGTTAAATAACGTTTGAAAAGCTTTCGTTGGTGACGTTGGAGGAACCACCAAGAGGAAGCAAGACTTTTGTTTTGTAACAAGTGAAAATAAAATCCCATCCCCTTCATTCAGGCCTCCCTCAAGAGCAATTCTCCCAAAGTATATCAGTGATGGCTGACTGCTAGAAGAGAAATGCACAATATCACCACTAACTGCATCTTCCATCTGAAAAAAAAAACTTTAACACAAAAAACACAACATTTAAACAAGGAATTTTCTGTCCAACAGAAACACAGCAACCATTTTATCACTTCTCAAGCCTTTCAGCTCCCTCCATTCTTGCCATTTTTGACTCTGGTTTGACCTCTTGCTATCTTCAACATCCTTTTAGTTGTAACCTTTTCTACCTCTATTCTTCTAGTCTTGCTTTGTTTAGCAGTGCAAACTGTTCTATGTTTGCCATTCCTGTGTGATGAGCTTGCTATAGTTTTATCAATTTATCTGCCTACCCTTGTTAGAGGACTCCAGTCATGCACAATAAGTGCACACACAGAGTTTGCGTGGGTAAGCAAGTAAAAGTTAGACTGTCAAGTAGGCTATCTAAACATTTCAAATGCTTAAAATTTAACTATGACTGAGAACATTAAAGACCACAGATTTTTTTTCTCCTTTTGTGTTAGCATTGGATTTTTTACTTGCTGTCAGGATGAAAAAAGAATTTCCACAATATATAACAAAAATGCCTTAAAAAAAACATGATCTACCCAGCCTCAACTGCAGTTTTTGATTCCCTGCAGAGGTGTTAGGCAACAGGATATTAAAAGTGCCTGATGTGTGAAGGCAAATTAGAGATCTGAGGAGGAACTGGGAGGAAATTAAAGGTCCAGAAAATTTAAATGCTTAGAGCAATGAATCAGGTATGACTAGGGATGACAATTTTCCACACATCGAAGTGCGCCAAAATTACACATATCATCCAGCGTGCATAATCATATGCCTTGCAACTTTAATATACTGTGGATGTCACATGGTACAGAGGCACAGGCGCATTTTTAGGCTGCTTTTTTATGTGTGTGTGTGTGTGTGAAAACTACATTTCCACCTGCGAGATATGGTCAAGCACGGCTAAGTGTGCATCAAGGAGGCGAATTGAAGCTCTGCAGTGGTGAAAGAGAAAGAGAGGCATCCAGAGAGCGGAGCTGATTGAAGTGCTGACCTTTTGGTGGAACTGTGTAAAGAGGGGGCCTGCAGACTCTCAGTCAGCTGTCAGATACTGCATCCAGCCTGGTAGTAGGAGTTGGGCCCTGACACCAGCCTCCCACCACTCTGCCCTGTTTGTGTCATCCATCCTTCCATTCTTACAGCCTTCCATTCCACACAAACACCCACCCACCCGCCAAACACACACTCACACATACACACTGGCACTGCCACAAACACTTACCCAGACGCAAACAGCCACACAAACACAAACATATTTTAGCTTGTGCCAGCTAGGTAACATTTCTACAAATAGCAGTGTGGGCATTTGGGAGAAAATCGCAAAGCCGCAAGCACAGCCTGCTGTAGGGGTGAGATAATCAGCTTTGTGGTAACAGCAAATGGCCCCTGAGTGGCAAGGCAGGTAATCATTGCACAGAGTGTTTTTGTGGGAGAGTGTTTTTCCGTACTTGTGTGTGTGTCTATGCATATTTTTCACTGAAATGAGCATCCATCCAACGACACGCAGGTATAAAAAGTACCATTATACGCACCTTTAAGCTTAATTACCATGTTATATATATAGATGGTGTGGTTACTGCACATCTTTCCTCTACACCAAAATAATAACACAAAACACACTTCCAAATAAATATATATTTATGTATTTATGAACATGAGGCTGTCCTAGTACGCAACATATTGTCTTGAGAACCTGGGTCACACTGACAAAACACTAAAAACAACACAAAAAGGTCTCTGTTATGCTAAGAGCAGCTCTTCCACCTTCTAGATTTACATAAGCGGTGAAAAAAAAAGCAGATTTGCTTAAATCATGCTTGGAGTTATTCCATATCCCCAGCCTGTTTTCAGTTATGCGGTGCTTTGATGATCTTCACGCAATTACACATTACCAAAGAAAAACATCTACTCTTCCTTTTTATTGTAAATTCAAAGCTCTAATTAGCAAATTTGAGTGGTTTCATGCACATTTTACAACAATATGCATAAATGAAAACTAAAGGAAACAAAAGCTGTCGACAATGAGGCAACAAAAGGCTGAATTTAATCTTCCCTTGAAGAAAGATTGAAAAAAAAAAAGAATATGAGTGAAAGCTCTGCGTGTGTGTGCATGTGTGTGTGAGAGAATCTGAGGACAATTCGAGGCTGACTTTGGACTGGGCGAATGTGTAGAATGACGTCTTTCCCTGGAGCTTCTGACAATAGGAATTGTGGCTGTTTGGCATTCCAACCAGAGGTGTCACATGCTAGAGGGTTCACAGGAGTACAACAGCAGGGTGGGATCCAACTTGCATGTGCAGTTCGGCCCTGAGAAGGTGTGTACGCCTGTGAGGGTGCATGCAGTACTAGAGACAAAAATGGTGCAGATTGAAAGGGGAGATTTGTCATGATATAAGGTAACACAAGGTCATGACACACACACATGCATACTCATGCTGTTAGAGGAAGTGTGAAGAGAGCAGCTTGGCCTTCATGCCCCTCCTGATAGAACGCAGAGATCTATGTTTAGTCATGAGGCTGACGAGTCTGGCTTTACGTTTCTCATGCAATTCTCAGAGAGGTCTCCACCTAAATTACCGACAAAAAATAAAATAGCACAGGTTCTACAGAACCTGTTGATCTTAAATCTTTTATTTCCAGACAGAGATTTTTGGGGTTTTGTACTCCATGGAGACCCCCATTCCCCCATCACT
>JAPZDZ010000021.1:19916734-19934401 GCA_029783805.1 Acanthurus tennentii
GCTAAAAGTAATGAATAAACAGCTAAAATAGCTAGCTTAAAGTAATTTAAGAAGGAGAGAAAAGTTAGCTTAATGTAACAGGCATACTGTTGAATAAGTAATTAATGAATAAAAACTTTAAAATTATTGGCTTAAAGAAAATGGTAGAGAGTTGAAACAATCTTCTTAAAATATTAAACAAATAGATGAAACAGCTAAATTATTCATTCTTAAGGAAATAAAATCAAATGCTAAAAGTTAACTAATAAACAAGGTTAAAACAACTGGTGTTGTCGATGAGGGGATACTTAAGGTCACCGAACTGGGCTGTCGTAACGGTTAGGAAGCGCCTCTCTACATGATCTGGCAACCTACCCAGCACACAGTGACCAGCATAGCAGACAGGTGATACACTTTCCACCTGTGTAACAGTTCATGTTAGACTCATGATACACCCAAGAGATCCTGCAGTGGGGGTTCACCTCAGCTGACAGCAATGAACCAAAGCTAACAGTGGCACCAGCTGAATGCCACTAATCCTGGCGCAGACACTTGACTCTTCCCAAACTAGGCACCAAACACTGATCCCTCTGCGCAGATGACGTCTGGCTGCTCCTCTGTCCTTTTGAGGGGTTAGTCATCTTTTGGATGATCGCAGTTTTTCCAATCCTAGAGATCATACACTCTTTCCTCTCACCCCCCCTCCATGCTCTGATCAGTCAGTCCCCTGTGATCTGTCCATCAGGCCTGGGGTGTATTTATCTTACCCCCCGTGAGACTTCTCACATTAATTTTCCTGTACTTTCTTTAGCTGGGTTAAGCTGCTCTGCCCCCTGTTTCCAAAACATGTAGTGGATATGTCTGGGCACGAGAGATTGCATTCACACTTCAGAGCACACATGAAAACACACACACACAGTTATAATGAAAGTGCAGTCGGTTATTTGTTGTTCTTTTAATTGCATGGTAAGCGCAGGTGAGGGATCTGTTACGTGTGTGTGTGTGCGTGTGTGTGTGTGTGTCTGCGCGTGCATGCTCAACCACAACACACCAAAAGAGGAATTGAGACAGAGCGTAAACACCAGAGGAGCACCTCCGGGTTGCCTTTCCTTCCTCTTGAGCTCTGTTGAAACATTCGTGTCATGGTATCTGTTCTGCCACCTGTGCTGTTTTGAAACTTTCCAACTGACACAGAATTTTTTGAAATCTCAGTCATGATGTAACATTCCCCGAAAGAAATGTAATGAGAAAATAATTGCATTCATTATTGTGTTACTTCAACAAAAAGCAATTGGCTTCATTCATTTACAGCACAATAGCATTGTGCTATTTTGTAAAGCTCTGTGGTCTGTTGAGTTATATAGAAATTAGGCCGCGCACAGTTGAGTACAGTTTAGCTGAGTGTGTACTGTATAGCAAGGCTAATCTGATAAGAAATTCACCATTGCTCATTAACATACAGTATGCAATAACTAGCTTCCTCAGAAATGTCCACTCTAAGTAATCCATCACAGTAAACACCAAGTCTATACCTTTTGATCAAATATCACTTTCTTTTCATTTTATAATTTTTACTTAACTTAAATAAAGACATATGGGGAGGAAAAAACACCACTGAAAATACACCAAATACAAAACTGGCAACGTGTCAGGATGTGACCAGGACATCTTCAACAATTCATGTCAAAATTTGTCACTGTAAACTTTACAACAGACACGACAAGAACCCAAAACATCAGAAATCTAATTACATGTGGCACACTTGGCAGGGTGTCTAGTGCAAATGTGCATCCATTTAACCTTCACTGGTCCAGCAAATCCCCCCGGTACTGGGTGACGCTCTCCTCTGTCCCCAGAGTGACTGAGAACTCAGTGTGGCTCCTTAGTCACAAGGCTCTTCGCTGATAGGAAAATATGCCAACAAGCTAGTTTCCACCTAGGACGCTGAAAGCAGGCAGAAATAACTCCCATCACATGCAGGGACCAGCTCTGACAGACACAGCCTAGATTCCAGGGATGAGGCCCTAAACAGCACCTATGGGTGTTGTATGGCCTAACAAAGTGTTCATTAGCAAAACTGGAGTGCAAACAATGTATATGTGATAACTTTTAAGCCTGTGTGTCTCCAGATAGGAGATTAATGAATAATGTCATACATCAAGGTGACAAGGACTAATTTTATCTCTCATATTAACTCTGACTGTCCTTTCAACAGTTGGTGACAAACGTTATTTTATACATTTGCCCATGTAAATTCCTCTGCTTAATTCCTCTTTCTACTCCATTCTCCTCACCCCTCAAATCTGCTATCTCTCCCATTGTGGGGTTTTTTTTTTTCTTATAGCATCTGGGACAGCACAGCCGTGACACTGACTGCAAACAATAAAATGCATCAATAAAGCATTTTACGCTCCGCAAGATCAAAACTCAACTTTCCCCTATTTCACAAACAAGCGGCGTAGCCCAGCTTTTGACTGCTGTGTTGAAACATGCAGTCCATGTAGCAGCTCTTATTGCATGGGCGTGAATTTTTTGTGAGTTCAGTCCAGGTCAGACGTCCTCTGAATTCTGATTCCACACGTGGAGGCTTGGAAGAAGAAGTTGTTCCATGACTCCAAATAGAAAAAGCCAAAGTACTTGTTGAGCAGCTTTGAAAAGGTCAGAAAGATGGATTCCAGTGAAGAAGCGCCTCTGCGTAATCTTAACTATTTACAGTCATGACGCTAACGAGCATGTAGCTTTTGAAGATCCAACAAAAAGATCAGATTTAATTATTACCTAATTTTATTACACTGCCTGACAAAACATTTTCTTTTACGATGACACACTGTACCAGTGAATTACTGCCTCCACCCCTGTTTGTTTATAATCTCAAGTTACCCTTTTTGACTGCTCTTGAACTTGGCACCTCACAGCCCAGCCCACCAAGAAATATGTCTGATTACATAATTTTTTTTAAAATCCACATTCTTGCTTTTTGTGTGGCGACCACTGGCAACTGCTTAATAAACACATCCTTAACATGCAGTCAACACCAGAAACGTCAGCTGGTACAGTATAAATAGACACTACTGACTAATTAACAGAGAACTTGTAGTTGGCTGGCTGTATTAATAATACCAAACAGAAAGAATAGACATGACTAAACATTGAGAGGGCCAAAGTGAGTTGAGGTCAGTATTCATTTTTGTTTATACTTCAGCACCTCCGAGGAACTAATAAAAGTCAATAAAAGCCTGATGGTCAGAGACAGTATTGGGAAAACCAAAACCCAGAGTCATTTATAATCGAAACTGCTGAGTTCTGATAGTTGCTGTGACTAATTTGTTTCTGAAAAGCTATTTTAAAATAGTTCTGGTTTCTGACATTCCAACATTCCATAATGCCTGACAACCAAAAGAGAAGGAAGTATATATATATATATATATATATATAGCAAATAAAGGAGCAATGATGATTTGGTGTCTCTTTGTTAAAGTAATCCTCCTTTGACACACAGTTTCTGAGCTCCATTAATATGTTCAGTAAGCCCAATATTTGTGTAAGCTTCTTGTTTTATAGCTCCATTATGTAGTTTTTACATACAGTTGATTCAACAACCACTAAAGTTGTGTTGTAACAAGCTTACGAGTGCACAGCCATGCTAACAGCTCTATGAAGCTAGGCACAGTACAAAATACAATATTTGACAAATTGTATGTTGACCTGATGACGGCACTAAAGCAATACTTAATACAATTTATCCTATGAGAGGCATTAAATTTGTGTGCCAGATTTCATGGCAATCCAGTCAAAAATTGTTGAGAAATTCACTCAAAGTCAAAAATGTGAACCTCATGGTGGCACATTAGGGAAAAACAGGATCACCAAGGTAATATGGATACATAATTTAGTGAAGAGGACTGATTGTACAAACTCTGCAAATCCATTTGGTAGATGTTGAAAGAGTTTACTGAAATCAGCAAGATTCATCCTCTGGGAAGCGTTAATGTCAGAATTCCACGGCCATCTGTTTGATAGATGTTGAGAAGTTGGAATCTAAAATAAAAAGTTGCATGAGCTGATGAACTTTGCCATTTTGCTACCTAGTGGGCAAAGGTCAAAGAATTTACACACAAATTTAGAGCTCAGGTTTAGTTTCTGTGGTTGGGCTGAAACCAGCTGAAAATCCCTCACCTTACCTTCACCTTCCGAATGTGTCGGAGAGCCCGATGGTAGCCATGGAAAAAACATTGGAGACCAGTGTATGCAAAGTAAAAAAACAAAACAAAACAAAACAAAAACGTGTGTGTCACATCCACTACTCTTTTTTGTTAATGGAATTTGGCGTTATGATTTTAAATGACATGCTGTTTTGCTTTGGCCTGTGACGCACGTTTTATAGCAACAGGATACCTGCGGAGTGGGCGGTGGAGCTGTCACGGTAGAACAAACACTGCCTTGCTTTGCTTGTAGACAGGGTTAAATTATTGCCTCACCTTTGATCATTAGGTATATAGATACAGAGGGTTAGTGCGGTGCAGTCTTCCCCATATGACTCACTCTTGCTCACGGTATTCCGCCCATACATAGTAAATATTTAACTACGTGTAATTGGTGACACTCTGTTTTCAGTATACAAATGCACCTCTTCTCTGAAATGACGGTGACGTTTCGGTGCTTGAAGTGCTGGGAAAGTAGCAGGCCATGGAAGGCTGCATTCATTTGCATGTTATTGTTGTATTTTTCTTTTTGGAGAAGGAACCCTGAACGGAGGTTTCACTGATTACAACATTTACGAAACATATTTTAAATTAAATTTTCAGGGGCCATTGTTAAGAAATAGTGGTCTGCTAGAGAGCAATCAGCCTAAAGTACAATGAACTCTCTTTTATGGAATTACTGCTGTTATCAAGAGGCACAAACAGAGAGATGGCAAAGAAGTAGAAAAAGAGGGGCTGAGAGGGAGGGGGTCAAAGCCTGGAAAGTTAGAGGAGGAGGGGATGGAAAAAAAAGAGAGCAAAGAGGGAGAATGGGGAGGGAATGAAAGAGTGAGATAGCAAGGGAGGGAAGGGGGTGGTAGAGCCAGAGGGAGACGGGAATAAATGACGTCGTCAGTGGGGACGGAGGGCTATTTTAAGAATGTGATAGGGAGAAGGCCGCTGCGCACTCCTCTGGGCTGACGTCACGGATGAGATCAACTCTCTGCGCGACCTGCCAGCCAGATCATGTGACCCGTAATGACCTTCACTATCAGGGATTAGATTACTGCATGTCAACTGCAGAGCAAAGACCTGCAGCAGGGAGCAGATACACTGCTGCAAGGAAAACAACAGGAGTTAAGTAATAGAGAGCAAAAAATAGAAATAGAAAGAGTGATCAAAAAAGACAAGAAGCAGATGAAGAAATAGTAAAAAAAAAAATACTAATTAGGAAACAGTGTGAGAGCAAAGACTAAGGGTGGAGAATAGAAAGACAACAGGAGAGAAATAAAACTGTGGAGCACCAGCCAAGACTGAATTAGCCTACAGCCTTGGCCACCCCTAGGCCTAGGACGGAGGAGGATTAGTGGGCAGGAATTCTGGAGTGTGTGTGGGTGTGTGTGGAAGTATTCATACGTGTGGGAGGAGAGCAGGGCGATTTGGCAAGTTCAGAACTTGCTTGCACCAACAAAGGAAATGCCTGCATCTGGTATTCATCATTGTGTAGTGTACACACACACACACACACACAAAGCACACACACACATACACACATACTGCTATTATCTCCTATCTGTTTTCTTTTAGTGTAAAAGTGCTGGAAGTACTGGTGCACATCATACCATGTTGATTTCAAATTGATTTGGTGTCCCTTCTACAAACACTGACCTCAAAGAGCAAAATTTTTACAACTGATACTACTTAGTGAATGGGCACAGCCATTGCAAAACTCATATCTTTGTTTTACCAGAAGTAATACGCAAGAAGTCCATTCTGCATTGCCAAAACCACCTACCCAGCCACCCACACTTCCTGCCCTGAGTCTCTCTCTCCTACACTCTCTCTTACTCCTGTTCTCTCCAGTCTTCCTCTCTCACTCATTCTGCTCTGTTCTATTTTATACACTCCACAGTGACACCTAACCTTTGTCGGACCACCAGTCCCTCTGGCGCTATGCCGTGGGCTGTCAAACAGACAAATAAACAAACAGATAGAGCTAACACCCTCCCAGCTTGGCCGAGTTTCACAGCTATAAAGGTTCTTATCGTGCCCGGCTTGTGTCCTGTGGGTGGATTTCATTAGCTTGTTTAGCACATTCAGCCCAGTTCCAGGCTGATTCCTATTGTGGGCCTTTTAGTGTGAGCAGACCAGCTCTGTAAAAGGCAGCAATTATCAGTTTCACTTTGTGAGGGTGGTGAATTTACACCATTTGGATTAGGCATGTGCAGTAAGTGGTTGACAGGTCTGAATCTGGGGTACAAGAGTACAGTGCAACACCACCAGCATCCCCCGAGCAGCGTCACGACATGAGAGAAACTGTGAATAAGACAAACGGTACCCTGCACGTGAACAGAATATGGAACATAGTGTGAAGTATCCTGTTACAAACGTGATAGGCTAAGCCGTAACGGTACATTGTATTCTCACAGCATCCATGTGGAGGCTCAAATCACAGTGATATGCTGATTCACGTACTCTGTTACTACAAGGCAGCACTTGTAATTATAGATATAGCATTAAAAAATGGTTTGAAATTTTGGAAAATACACTTGCCAAGAGTTATATAAGGAGATATATCATCCTCGTAACTGTATGCTAAATTTAAAGCTATGGCCAGGAGGATGTTAGCTTATCTTACATACAGACTGGAAACAGGGGTAAACAGCTAGTCTGGTTCCATTCAAAATGTACAAAATGCAGCAAAATAGAGCACTTTTAAAGCTTGCAACTTAATATGACAATAAACTCCATGAAGCCACTGCAACCAGCCAAGAATTAGTGCACTTGTAACCTCCTTAAATTGACAGTTGTTATCTGCACTTCTGTACAGTTTTTTAGTTACAAATGTTATGTACTAAGTGTTAATCCTACTTAAGCTTTTGATTAACCTTTGAATTGAGTCATCAGGCTTGTTTTTTTTTCCTCTATTTCCACTCTTTATGCTAAGCTAAGCTAACTGATGGCCATTTATTTAAAGGACACCACAATGGCATCATTCCTCTGAGCTAAGATGGCGTAAAAGTGCACTTCAAATATTTTTTTTTAATCTTTTTCTGTAACCAACAAGTCAGTTACAGTCAGAAAAAATATTACATAATCTCAATCCGTCTTTAACAAGTCGCTAAGTGGTTGATGATGTTGATCAACACGCTACTAGTATCAAAACAGACACATAGCATGTTATGCGATTGGTATTTGGATTGCACATTTGATACATGAGTACTCATCTACTGTATGTGCTGTTCTTTAATGTGTTAACTAAGGACAGAGTGACTAAGCTGTATTGAATGTTACAAAGAAACAAAACACAAACAGTACATAATGTAACTTGTCATTGCGCACACACACACACACACACACACACACATGAACTCACATGATAAACGTGCCAACTGTAAAAATGTACACAGGCAGCTTGATTGTGAAATGCTTTGACTCGTGTGCCTCCGGGTGCTGTTCAGTCTGCAGAGGTTGTCACATAGAGTCATTTCTCACTCACAAAGTAGGAAACATAAACTTTACGATACGTACCCAAATCACTGTGATTCACTAAGAAGGTATTTACCACTACATGTACAATTGGGAAAAAGGCAATATCTGTTTCCCGGAAAGTTTCCCAAAAAAAAAGTTTCTTGGGACAAAAGTCAATGGAATGTCGTGACTCATGATACTGAAACGGGGGTCTGGTCGAAATGTCCGTGGCTTAGATGTTCAGAAGTTACTGTAAGCTGTGACTGTGACTAAATCATAGTCTGGTGTGACACTTTCTTTTCTTGTCCCCTGTCAGTGCACATGTTGCACATTTTCTCTCTCTTTCTTTCTCAGGCCGGGGTTTTGACACTCTCGCTGGCATGTTTTCTTCTTTGGTGTGTAAGCCGTGGAGCTCAAGATGTGTCATCAATCATCTGTGCTGTGAGCCAAGAGGACGAGCGAGCAGCACTTCAAACAGGGCTCCTTCTGCAGGTGTGGGATCAGAGGCCTTATCCTCACTAACACCCTTCCCACTCCCACTCAGCTCATCACCCCTCTGCTCTCTGATTTTTTTTTTTTTTTTCACCCAACACTGTATCTTGGGTTCTTTTGAACTCAGCACCAAAAACTTAACACTAATCCCACTCCACATTTGCAAAAACAATGTCCAGACTCTTTCAAGCTATGGAGGCATCTCTGCTGCAAAATCCTATTAGCACTTATTTCAATCCATGGTGAAACATACAAAGATTTTTTTTTTCAGGAAGTACTGACAAATCAGAATTTTTTTAATTAAAATTTTTGCTCACTTATATATTTTCTTGAAAAAAAAAAAATTTTTTTAGAGGTACACCGGAGTTAAAGTTAAATAAGTTTGGACTTGTATTTGTGCTTGGATCTTTTATGTGATTATGTTCTCAATGCATTCGTTCACATACTGGTTTGCATATAGGCAGACTTAATCTGTGCCTGCGTGTCTTCACACGTGTTACAGACTGCATAAAATTTATTTCAGTGACTGATGCAATGTGTGTGTATGTCATATTTGCTGAATTCTATACACATCCTCCTTTTGTGTCTGCATGCGTATGTTTTGTCAGCGTGTCAATACATGTGTGAACACATCATATGTGATGTGTGGTATAGGAAGTTATGCGTCAATCACTGTTTCTGCCCTAACTTTGAGAAAAAGTAGCATTCTGAAATGTAACATTCAGTGTCCTCATAAACCCCACTGTGAATTACTACTTAAAAAGGACATTTTGAAATCCAAATAATTTGAAATCACATAGAAAGATGACTTTATTGAATAACAGATCCTAACAGGATCACATTTGCTACTATGTGACCACTATGTCCTCCCTAATATACTCACATACTCCACAAAAATTCTTCAAATCTATTACCACATAACCTCCTGTCCTCTTATCGCTCTCTACCAGGAACATCTTACCGATATTTCTGAATCTAGTTTAATCCCTCTTAGTTTGAAAGGGACTCTACAATCACAATTCGATCTCACGCACTCACCAGTCTGCCTGTGCAGACCATTCAAATGACTGACCATTCACATAACTCAGAAACTTTATCCACTTACAGTAACAGGCACTCAGGCTACAGTCAATACCATCTAAAAGATAACATGTGAATTAAATTAGAAACACATAAAGATCTGGGCTTTATTTAGTCAAAATGAAGAGTAAAGGCCAGGATGGCAATGAGTCAGTCCAAATCAATGTGTACGCCCAAAGAAGAATGGACATTTCGTCTTTGGATATTTATGTTATTTCTTTGAGTTTATTCAGGAATTGTAATCAGACAAAATGTGTTATGACACACGTAAAGACACTAAAACATAGCAAATGTATAGTATTTTTTTCCATGATCTGACATGAACTATATGTCATTGCTAATAAAATAATCCAGGTTTTTTAGTTGGATCGCAGCATGAAACAATGAGGTATCTTACATTAGACATCGGAGGTTCACATGCCTAGCTATGTCAGAGCTTCATTTGCATTTATCAGAAAGGCAGACACTCCTTGTATGATCAGTTAAACAAGAATTAACTCACACTGTTTGTATTAGCATGCAAGGTATGAATGCATCTTTATGTGTCAGCTTCCTGTGGTAGCGTCTGTCAACGTAACGCGCCGATGGCTAGAGAGGTGTGTCGGTCCAACTCACAGACACACAGGGTGAATCAGGAGGAAATGGTGGCAGGAGAACAACAGCGGCAGGCTGAGTGCCTTTGGCATGGTTCATTTTTCTCCCGAGGCAGAGGGCGGCCCATTTGTGACTTTGATGGATAGGAATGCTGCTCACCCACACACACACACTCTCACACACTAACACACACGCCCACAGATGTCCCACGCACTCAGTCTCTCACACAACAACTTGTGCGTTATTGCTCGCACATGGACACACATACACAAACTCATAGACGGGTACATACGCAACCACACACACAGGCCGCTCTGTCCCACCAGATCTGATATCCAATGTGAAATGTTTACGACCCACCCACACCGCCTCTCTCCCTTGTCAATAACCTCTTCCCAGAAGTATGTGTGATGCATTATCATGTAGCTGCATATAGGGGGGGGGTTGCTCTTGCATCCTCCATCACAGGCTTACCCATGTGCATCCTATTGCACCATGCGGCACACAGTGAAAAACATTCGGCTTTTAGGCTGCATGATGATAAATATGTGCATTAAGGCGATTCTTTTATTTAACCACATTGTTATTTTTCACATTATCGCAGATGGAATTAGGGGACATGATATACAAGCTACTGTAAATGAAAACAAATGACAGGTCTTGAGCAACAACACTTAAAAACAAAGAAAACATCCGGATCAATATTACATGTAGTGTTTGTCAGAATAAATATCGGATCATCAAATAACTATAAGGCCTAATTCAGGCAGGCAAGGTCAGAGTGTTTTGCTTGACCTAAGCTGTGTTGACAGCCTGAACTTGCCGACAAGCACAGCCAAGAACTTGACTCTCAAACATCAGTACACATTAGCTTTCTCTCGGCGCTAAAATATCGTACACACAGATTCACATAATGTGCTCCTGCCAGCATGACGGGCGTCAAAACAAGCTTCGCAGTGAGCTAATTCAAAAGCGCAGCGTTTGACTCGAACAAAGGGTTGTGTTTCACAGAGAGGAGGGAGTTTAACCAACTCCTTTCACTTTGTTCCACTGAGTCAGCATCTCTCACGGAGAAAGAAAGAGACGGGAGACAGATAAAGAGAGAGGGTGCTGATGGGGCTGGGCAAAGACTGGCACCTTTGTCTGCTCATGGAGTCTGAGAGTTGTTTCTTTTGAACACACTCTGCTTTCTTTATCTCACACACACTCATACATGCACGCACAAACACACACACACACATACACACAAGGATGATTCAGTTCTCAGACAGTGTGATAATATGCTGGTGGGGCACAGCGTCCCTTGCACAGTGGGGAGGAGTGTCTCTCTGTAATCAGACAGACAGTCTGTGCCGGGCCTGGGGCTTGAAGGAAGGACAGTTCTTGGCTGAAGCATGTTAGCGATTTCTCAGGCCGAATTCTTTGACACATTGCACAACATCTCTCTCCTGTCCTTCAGGTGAACCTTATTGTGATGATTATCACATATCTGAAGTACAGGGATGTCATCACTGCACAGGCGTAATACAATAGATGTCCTGTGTAACTGGAGGAAGGACATTCACACAAGTGCTGTACTTAAACATTTTAAACATTTCCATACTGAAATGTCTAAAAACGATGATATCAACTTGTGTGCTCATGATATCTCAAATGATTCCTATAGTGTTTAAAATGCAGAGAATTCCCTGATTTTATTCGAGGTAATGGTGTGTTTCATTTTGTCGCCTGTCTCTAACCTCTGAGTTATAAGCAGTCAGACAGTGAGGAGGGAAGTCAACAAAAGTGACTAAACATTGCATGAATATAACTTTATTACATGACCTCATCCTTGAACATTTCTGCTTGAGTCTGCCAGAGTCAGCTTGATAGATTTTCATCTGCAACAGTGGCTGTGTAACAAAGAAACGAGAGATCGATCTAAAGATCTTTGGTAATAAAACTTCATTGTATGATAAACTTAAAAAAAATGAAAATTTGGTGTTTCTACAGGTAAAACAATGTAAATGTGTATATAATTAAGGTTGGAAAATACCCCCACATAGACCAGATGAAACACCTATTTTGCTTCTTACAGGTTGATGCATCAGATTTAATAAAATTAAAAACATTCCCCACAAGAACAAGTCAGTTCTACATAATGAGTCATTTTATTTGTAGCACCCAATGTACATTTAACTGACAACATTTTGTCAAACTTGTTTTCATGCTGTTACTTGTACAGCGCAGTGTATTGTGTTTTGTAGTACACTTTATGTACACAGCATTTTATTTTTTCTTCCACTGCTGTTTACAAGTGATTTAGACAGAGACAGTATAATGACATGTCAAGTTGTACAAATAGTCAGTTATAGGTACAAATTTAAGTTGCAACACGGGTTTTATAGCAAAACAATAGTATTTCACTTATGTTTTGACTAAAATCCCAGCGACGTTGCTATCAGAGGTGCATAACCTCAAACACAGAATCGTGACGGTGAAAGTTTTTGTTTATTCGTGTACGTGGCGTCGTATCCAGGCAGCTTGTTTACCTGCTCCGTTGCTGAGTGACATTTTTCTCTATGTCGTCAAAGGCTGGCAACACCCCTGAAATCGCCAAGGCATTCATTTCATTAACTTTTTTTTAAGGTGGTAGACCAAATATCGCTTGTGTTTTGTTCCCATTTAGGTACCTACCGCCATTGCAAGCCCCTTTCTGCAGTTCAGAGAGCCTCGCCATTGACGTTTGGATATCTTTATCTGTGGCGGTTTTGCGTAGGCACATTCTTTCCCACAGACGAGGACGAGTTGGACTTAGAGGCGGATACTGCGACGCGAGGCCACCTTAAATCACATGCTGACATTACAAGAACTCTACTCTCCACCCATATCCGAGAAGAAAAGAGGTGTATCACCTTCCCAACTACGCTCTTATTACCAAGAAAGACGCCGGTGTCCTCACTATACGCAGAGGCATCTGAGGACGTCAAGTGCAGCCTCTCATTGGTCAGGAGTCCCGAGAGGGTCCGGTGCGTAACGTTGCGCGCTTGAAAAAACACCGGACCTGTCAGAGATTTTCACTGAGACAACCTTGTGGATATTCAAGTGTTTGGATTTATCCGAGAGTGTTTTTTTTTGTCTGGGTTTATTTTACATGCCAAAGCTGGGGAAACAGACTGGAACAGAACAGACTTCATCGCGAAGCTTCACAGTTTTCGCCACAATAATTGGTAAGTAGATTTTTTTTTTTTAAATATCAAGTTCAAGTTGTTTCTGAACATTTTAGCATGTTTGCTGTGGCGCTGACGCCTTCGACAGGTTTGACAAAGGCTATATTGTATTTGTGGGTGAGACATTGATTGGACACAAGAAGTCGATCACGAATCGATAAAAGCATATTGTGCAGTGATTGGATGAGCCACCTTCCAAGTCAAATTTTGTGGACGTGATTGACTTCATAAAGCCGGTGTCGACGGCAGGACAATGTCACTGTCACTGTAAATTATTATTAGTAGCTGACAGTAAGTCGTTGCTGATCATGTTTGTTTGGAAGCACAATAACAACATTATTAAATGATACTGCGATAGTGACAACCATGATGCGAGTTTAATACGCATGTTTTTTAAATAGCCTTAAATGAAAAACGAGTGAATTCAAAGCTTTTCTTGATAAATTCTCTCTGTAAAGTCCGAACCGAGTGGTCTTCTATTGTTAGACGCAATATAAACTATGAATCACTCTTAAGTTTGGAGTGATGCAGTTTCGTTTCTTGACCACTGGGTGGCGACCGAGTATCTTCCTTTATAGCCTTTGTTAAAGCTCTTTCTTGTGTTAGGAGAATAAGTGTGTTAAGATGCCTGCATGGTGTTTAAAAATTCCAAATCTGTCCGTCTTTTCTCTGGTTAAATTCTCAGTGAGTTTTCTCGTCTGATCAAACATTTATTAGCCTTTTCAGATTGGACTTTTGCAGCACCTCTTCTGCACATAAGAACATATCAATAATTCATGTGTAATTAGTTTGCTTTTACACATCAGACAGTTGTGTTGCATTGCGTTTGTTGCGAGTTAACCGACATCCTCCTTCCTGAAGAGACCCCCGTCCCTAATGTGTAATTTGCATACTTTTCCCGATCCCTTAAATGGTTTCTGCATGCTGCTGAGGTCAGGGGAAAGAGAATGGCGTCAGCACTATTAATGTCATTACAGCACATCTGATAACTTAGATTTACCCGTGCAGAGGCTGGCCACTGGTCTTTATACCCGGTCTTTAAAATAGCCACATTCTCAGTAGTGCAGCTGATTCTGGGCTACTGTAACTGAAACGACTGTGAAACCTAATTATTAAACACTCTCTTTGGTCTAATAGTTAGTGACATAGCAGCCATACACTCATCAGTGTGATGTTTCTTTGCAACAAGTTAGCCTTGATGTAGACTGACACTCTTTATAATATCTTTGCTCACCCACATATATCTCTCACAGTTGCTGTTTTAATGACAAATGCTATTTTGAGCCTGTTGCATGTAGCATGCAGCATTTTTAGAGGCGTGCGACCATGCACGCATTCAGAACTGTCTCTTTGTGTGGAATGAAACACACCTAAAATACAGTTAAACACATACGTTAGGTGGACAGGTAGCTCTTTTAGATGGAGATCTTAAAAAGAAGAAATTAAAAGTTATAGCAAACAGTAGACTATGTGCAATTTTAACTGAGTTTTCCTCAAAACCCGGATCTTAGTTTTAGAGCTGTGTCTCAAGGCTACTGTGGTATGGGCACATATTTTGTTCTATGCTGTAATTTATTATGAATGGTCTAAACTCGCCTGCCCTCCACGTGGGTGTGAATCTCTCCCTCCTATTGGCTGAGTTTAGCAGCGTCCTGTAGGAGCTCTCCTGTGATTGGTCGGGCTGCCTCGGGTCTGTGGGCGTATTTTTATCGATGGTGGAAGTGGGATACTTTGTGACACTGTTCATTGTCGATATTTCACCGGAGCTGCCGTGGGTATGAGTACGCAGCGAAGAGCCTCTCACCACTAGCCGTGTGAGGCTTTGCAGCTTACGGACCGTGTGTTTTCTCATCTAAAGCTTGCAAAAGCTTACATAACACCGAGAGGAATTTATATTTTTTTTTATAATTAGAACTCAGTTTTTGTTTTAAAGGTAACCGCCTGCGTAAAATGAGCGTCCATTTTTTTGCTGACATTCTTGCGTCTCTGCCTGGTATTTACCCATCAATGTAGCATTTAGGAAGACTTTTGTTTGCACGCCAGAGAAGGGCAACAAAGAAACAGATCAAACAAAGACAAAAGCAAGCCTTATGTAGTTGACTTTCCTGGGGGAATATTCTCATGATATCGACCGGAGCAAAGACGGACTGGGTTTTATTCTGACTCTCGAAGAGCGAGAGAAAGGAGACTGAGAGCTAGAAGCGAGAGAAAGCTCTCTGAATGCTGCCTTTGATTTGCTAGCAGAGCACGGGACGGTAGCCCAAGCGACGGATTTGCCTCACCATCCTCCTCACCTTCTTCATCCCCGGCTGTGCTCGTCTTGTCTCCCTCTCCTCTGACCACAGGTTATCGGATGGACCAGCATCCCAGCGCCCGGAGCTGCACCAGTCGCGGGGCTTCGTCCTGCGAGGCCGTCCCGACTGAACCCTCCATGAATCTGTATATCCACTCCACCACCGGCACACGCTTCGAGCTCTCCCTGCCCCTGGAGGAGACCGTGGAGGGACTGAAGAGGAGGCTGTCGCAAAAACTCAAAGTACCAAAAGAGAGACTCGCTCTGCTGCACAAAGAAACGTGAGTACATCTCATATTACCACTACTAAAAATTGTTTATCAGAAGTGTTGCAGCCATTAATGATATGGAAAAAAAAACGTATAATTATTCATTCACGATTTTTCCTAAAAACCAAACAAGCATCTGTAATATGCACCGGCATTTAAAGCCGTAATGTCTAGGCTACTCCGCGGCTTTAAAATGTGAGTAAACCGAGTTTGGGTGCATTCACCCTCCGGGCCTGCAGTGATATGTTTTAATCTATACTTTGGATTTATGCGTGGCTGAGCTCTCGGGAGCTTCAGAGACAACCTTGGCTGCTCTGCCCATCAATAGATTCAAGGAAACCACTGACCATCAGGACGCGCGGTATTGGAATTACGCGTCGGGGACGCACCGGTCACTGGAACAGTATTGACTGGGCGATCTGCAGACTTGCATTGATTCATGCCTCCTTCCTTATAAATACCGAGGCCTGACTGAATTACTAATGCTGTTGGAATCAAACATGTTAAACTTTAATGAGTAAAGTCACGCGGACTTAGTAACCTGGAAAATATTTACTTTGCAGCTGCAGGAACATACATATTGTTAATCTTGGACCTGATACTAGGTAGTGGAAGGTGGATGTATCCTGTAGTTGGATGTGCATGCAGCCTTAGTGTGATTACTTGTAGTTAAATGGTAATAACTAGTTAACTAGAATGAATAACTGAATAACTACTAGGAAACAGAATAACCCCTCAGTGGTTTCAGTGGATTTCTTGGTGTGAAGTAAAGGATGGCTGGTTTCTCAAGTGCTGAAAACATGCTGCTATAACAGTACATGAGGACAAGGGAATAGTTAAAACCTTTATTATTTAAAACTCATGGCAGCCTACATTACAAGGCGGGTCCCAAATGAATCAGACCCAGGTTAAATGAACTAACAATAGTGCAGGTGGTGCCATGCAACAATGAGAATGGAGGCTTTAGTACATGCAAACAGTCAGCATTGTTTTTTCGGCCCCCGGCCCCTCCTACCCATTGTAATCACCCTATAAATCACATCATCCTTTAAAACCTGAAACCCCCTTTTTAATCCCCTCCTGCTCCTTAAACTGTAGACCTACAGCAAGCCGGTGCTGCCTTTGTTCAGCTGCATGGGGTGACATTTGGGTCATGTCTGTACAGCAGGCTGTCCTAAACATCCTCCACTAAGCTAATGGAGGCAGAGAGTCGGGCACTTGGATGTGAGTGGTTTTAGTGCATCGTGACTTGCAGGAAAAGACACTACCCCCATTGTGGAGCAGACACTCCTGCTCTGCACCAACCATTAAATACGCAACAACCTTGAAATGTGTTTTTTTTATCACATGGTTCAATTATTTTAGACAGCTTTTTGTAATTTTCCAACAATAGCTACGAGTTGTACTGTTAATCTTTTCTTGTAACTGTTGTGGTTCTGAAATCAGCTTGTTGTTTCGGCTTCTCATTTGTACACCTTAAAAATGCCTAAGAAAAATACTTACTTCCACTTAGGCAAGTGGCAGTGGTGCCAGATATCCACTGCGAGCAGTTGTCAAGCTCCACTATACTCGAAATTGAAATATGACAGCCCAATCAATACTTCTCTTTCATGGAGCTTTTCACCCACGGCTCTTTTCCAAACTAGTTTTGAAGTCTGTCTGGCCCCCCCCTCCTGCAGCTGAAGGGTGTTTGTGTGTCTGAAGAGAGAAGATATTGTCAGCACAGTCTAATTATCTTGTTCTCTGTAACCCTGCAGGCGACTAAGTTCAGGCAAACTCCAGGATCTAGGCATCTCTGATGGGAGCAAGTTAACACTTGTTCCAACAGTTGAAGCAGGACTGATGGTAAGGCTCATCTGACTAGGATTTTCTTTTTTGTTTGGAGTTGAAACATAAGTACAGATATCATGTACCAACATTTTTAATGAAATTTGAACGAAATTGAATGAAATTTTAATTAAATAATTGAATGTACATTTCTATGCATACTTAACGTCTGCTCCCTTTGGTTAATGTAAAACAGTTTTTTAATCTCTTTTCTCTCCTTTCTGTGTAGTCTCAAGCATCAAGACCAGAACAGTCAGTAATGCAAGCCTTGG
>JAPZDZ010000021.1:19974448-19985823 GCA_029783805.1 Acanthurus tennentii
AACAAAAAACGCTTGTGACAGGAGCAGGAAAGACGCTGGACGATGAACATGAGTTGGACTGAATCAGCTGTCAGGTTCGGATCCACTCCCAACATCATCCAGTGTCAAACATCCATCATTCAGCCACAGGAGGTTTGTCTGGACAAAAATAGAGAAATGTGTTCAAATTAAAGACAACTGAGCAAATCTTAAGTCAATCTTCTATTAGCTACAAAAACATTTCCACGAGCAATTTGAATTTCAGAGAAATATGAAGAAAGTTCACTAAAATGATAATGACTAACACATTTAGCAAGAGCATTGACTTCCTTATTAAAGGTTACTGCTACAGGCATTCAGCTCTTTTAGAGGCTAATGACAAACGGAGTCTCTGTCCAATATCAACATATGGAGATTCTCAAGCTTCTGGCAAGCATTAAAACATAATTTAACCCTTATTTCTTGTCATTTATTTAAAAAAAATATTACTGCTGTGGAGCGGTAATTTGTCACACTTTTTGAAATATTACTTTTTTTTTTCAAAAGTGCCTCAGATCATGGCAATTTAAAGCTCATTTAGCCGTCATTATTACTCACGTAATACACTGACCGCTCTGCTGTCTAATCAGTGAAGAAAAAAAATGGCCGAGATGATCCTCATCATGTAAGGTGATTAAACTAAAAGCAATGACAGCAGACCTACGCGAAGGTAGCCGGCGCTAATAGCCAGCCTGTGTCTAGCTAGTGCTAATAGAAACACACAGTTAGAGTGGAAATTATACTGTCTTCAAGGATTTGGTGCAACTTACGCACATCTATAAAAGAAGTCAAGCAAAGACTTTTCAGTGACTAAGGCAGCAGTGATTCTCAGTAATCAGTCTGAGGACAATATTTTGACATTATTATAATTACCAATCAGCATCTGAAGAAAGCAAATAAATGCTTACAGCTCATGGTGCCACATGTTAAAATTCGAACTAATTTATTGTATGAAAAGGCGCGGCAAGCTTTGACAAAAGAGATCCAGAATAAACTCAAACATTATTCAAAAAAAACAACTAAATGTTATTGGAGATAATGGAAAGAGTGCAAAAATTAGCATTGAACAGCAGCCTCAACTCAGCTAAAACTGCCTGATTGACTTACCAGCAGCCACGGCAAGGTAAATATATGGAAGCTATTCAGTACTTTGCCACATGAATAAATGCAATAAGACAAAAAAACAGGGGCAAATTGCTTTTAGCTGCAAACTTTCTGTGTGTGTTTGCATGTAATGCCAGAAGCGCCACATCTTTGTGAATTAGACCTTGAGACGGGGCGGATAGCAGGTGCAAATGATGTGTAATTCTCAGTGTAAGCAGCAGCAGTAATCTATTCTTTGTGAATTCATCCCTGTGTGTTTTCATGTAATAGGAGTAATTATTTCTGTTTTTTGGAAATAGCCACAACATTGCATTTACTTCCTCTTTCATCTTATTATTTTGCCTTACTTCTTTCCATCTAACACAACTCAACTCAAAACCCCTTGAACTGTGTCACAGTGTATAAGCACTGACTGAGTGATGACTGGCTGTTGTTTTTCTTTCTGAGTTGTCTGTCTTGGAAGTGTGCTTCCTTCCTTCCTCCCCTCCAGATTTCAGCTCTGTCTGAGTTTGGTGTCATGGGCCAACAGACAGAGACGGGGCCGACGGTGAGCCTGGACTACATCAAACGCACACCAGACGCTGCAGCCGGAAGACAGGCAGGAACCGTGAAGCTCTGCTCGGCTCTGTCACTGTCTATCATCAAAAAAAAAAAAAAAAAAAAAACTGACCTAGAACGAGCTGCACTGCATAGATGGGGGGTGTCAGGCAGGTGGAGAAGGATGTAAGCCAACATTCAGTCTGTTTTTTGTCAGCATGTTCTTCTGTTTCAGACTTGTCTGAGCTTTGTATTCAGGGGGAGAGAAAATGAGAATATCAGAGTTGATGTCAAGTGGCAACTGTATCCTCATTCATCTGCAGCCCTTTCTTTTGGTTCAGGGCAATTACAAAATACAGTACATGCCATTTTTTTTTGTGCGAAAAGGTTATTTTCAGAGGATGAAGATAGACTTTCCACTTGACCTGTGTATAATCAAAGGGCATAACAATGAAACCAGTTTCTGTCTGTGGTTTCCTCCCTGCAACTTTTTGACATTTAGCAGAGCTGTTTTCTGTCTAAATGACTTGTGAATGAAGAGAAAGAGAGAGGAGGTAACGTGCACAACTGTTTTTTGCATCCGTCTAATCCATGCAGCCATCAGTCATTTTGTTGTTGACTTCTATGTTTAGAGCAGACACGTGTAGAATAAAATATATTTTTTTAATCTAAAAATAAAGTTATTTTTAATGTTAACATAAAAACTTACTATGTTAAGATGCGGGCCTTCTAAATTCTATCTTTTTTTAAATGTTGATCTATGAATTCGAATCTGCATTCACTCACATTTTCTCACAACATTTCAAGCTGAAATCCTAACATGTCAGTCCTGAACAAGACCAGACAGGACTTAAAGCAAACCAAGCTAAACTAAGCCGATCCATGAGCAGAGGAAACTAGCCCAGACTGGACCGGCCGTCAGATGTCCGTCAGTTTGCACAGATCGCCTCAGCCAGTCTGGAAGTATTGATCTCTGTGATTGATCTACGGCTCTGTCCATCTGCCTGATCCAGACCTTAATGCCACGGAGTACACAGGACGGAGAGGTGGGGAGGGTGGGAGAGGATAGCAAAGCAGAGATAAACACAAGAAACACAGATAGGATGGTACATCAGGAACTGTAGGCGGAGTGGGAGGGGATCGAGAGTCTAGCCAGTCTAGTCTGGACAGCTGGTGTTGATAACTAATCTGCCATTGCTGGCGCTTTTTGTAAAACATGAAACCCGGCAACCTGATAGCATGAATTAATAAATGAACAATTTCTTCTACAACAGGGCCCCCTTGTTCCACAGGGGTTTCTTTACACAGACACAATAGGCGCTTAGAGGGGCCCACAGGGGTGTTCATTCCCTCAAGCACTAACTACACAAACCACTGCATGACTGAGAACCACTTGATCAAATAATGACACCAAGAGCTGATACCCTCGCTCATGTAGCCGTCACAGTAATGTGCAGTGTGGGATCTGTGAATAGCATTTGGGAGGGAACCGACTGCCGCTGCTCTGTTTCTTTTTTCGGTTATTTGGAGCAGGCCTAATAAGCAGTGTGGGTGGTGAATGAGGAACCATTAGCTCAATAGCTGAATGAAGCGAAGCTCAGCCTCCTCTTGCTTCTTTGCTTTTCACCCACCGGCAATGGGAACACCTGCACCGAGACACAGGCACGATGGGAGGGGGGGATGGAGGAGGAGCGGCAAAAAGGAAAAAAAAAAAGTGTCAGGGTTAAGAGGTGGAAAGGCTTAGGTGAGGGGAAAGGTGGGGTTGGAGAGAAGGCAGAAAGAAAGAAAGAGAGATGCTTAGTGCTTTCTTGGCAAGAGTTGAGTGAGAGGATCAATTTCCCTCTCATATTTGTCTCTTAAAAATAAAGCCACAGTCAGCGGCTGGTTAGCTGAGCTGGAAACAGACTGACACATCCTGCCTGGTTCTTACTTTTAGTAATAGAAAAAAAAACAGTACAAAATAATTTATTAACATGCTATATTTTGTGTATTCGTCAGTTTACTTTGCTTTAGAGGTGCTGATAGTAGTTTTAATTTATTTTTAGTCAGAGCAAAGATGTCTGTTTTTCCCTGTTCCCTGTCTGCAGGTTAGAGCATTATATTTAAAAGGGAGAGAAAATAAATGGTGACGATCTTTATATCTTCCTCTTTGCAAAAAAAAAAAAAAAAAGCAAATAAGTGTATTTCCAAGATGTCAAACTCTTCCTTAACATGCACATCAGTTGTTCTTTCTTCCCGGAGACAACGCTCATCCTGGATGTCTGTTTTGCAATTGACAGCTGCAACGTCAAACTGATGACGGAAGGTGAAAAGAATAAGACTGAGGCATTGTGGCTGCTGAGTGAGCCTGTCAGGGGGGCTGATGTATGGCAGGGCAGATGCAGCAAGGGAGAGCTGCAGGGCCGGGGTGGGGGTTGTTATGGGCTTGGCTGAGGTAAGCTGGCAGGCGGGGCACAGAGGAGTGGAGAAATAACAGACAGAGGGAGAAGAGGAGCAGGCATGCAAGCTATGTGATGATTATCAGAAAACACAGGGGCCGTCTGTTCCCCACCCTGCCAGGGCTGGGAGGCACAGATCTGGGTCCCTGAGCAGGTGTGCAGGGTTTGAGGGGGGAGACACAGCGAAGGAGGGAGGAGGGGTATGGAGGCGTAGCGAGACAGTCAGGGAAGTGGAAAACTATAGCAGGAGCGAGAAGGAGGAGAAAAGACAAATTGGAGAAAGACAGAGGTTAGTATCGATAAAAAAGACTGAAAGACAGACATGAGGTCTTGATGACATCGTGGCCGGAGGCGATCGTATGTGAGATGAGCGCAGAGGTCAAGATAGGTGGAGAGGAATGGCATGCAGGCTTGCTGGAAGCTATCCTGGTCATTAGCGTCTCTCGCATGGCTCAATAAAGAGCTCAGACACTGGAAGACTGTATGCCTTCCAGCATTCATCTGTATGGTTAGATGTCAATAGAGAAATAGCAGTGTATCAGAGGAATCAGAGGGGATCAATGCAGAGGAAAGGTGAGTGTAACTGGATCACTGTGACCCTCAGCTGACCTTTCATCATCGGGACACACACTATGTCACACACCTGTCCCCCCAGACACACAATTGCGCCTCTCCTGCTGCCGCACAGATACACATGCACACACACACAGTTGACCTCTAACCTCATTGGTTTGTTGTCGCATCAGCTTTAAATGCTTCTTGTCGTTCCTTCATATAACTTTCCTTTAGTCAGTACATGTTGCACCAGTGTGTATATAGCTGAACTGAAAGAGATTTAAATGCCTTTTACACTCAAACCCAAACCTGCAAGAGCAGAGGAAGTTGGTATTTTAGATAAACTCTTGAGTAGACTTATGCATTTGTTGTATTAGTAGAGGGTTTTTCTTTTCTTTTCTGGCACCTCAGTTATACTTCTTACCATGAATACCAAAAATGTACCTGTGACAAGCCATCTGTGTTCTTACATTATGCAAAAAAACATGCTTATCTTATGCTCTTCCTCAGTATGTGCGTGAGTTTTAAAAGGGCAAATAATTGGCTTGTGACTTCACAGTGCAACATAATTAAGCACAGATAAATCAGAAGAGACCTGCGTAGGCCCTGCCTGTGTGCATACACACTTACACACACACATACGCACATACGCAGCCACTGTTGCCTTGTCAGCTGCTGCTGCTTCTGGTAAAAGCACTGAGTGTGGGAGTGCAGGGACATTTCTCACTAAGGGAAGTGGTGGGTTTTTGTGGTCTCGTTTTAGCCCTGCGTGTTGAGAAATGGCCGAACGCTGCTTTCGTTTCGGACCGAGAGGCTGGCAATTACACTCTGTGTGTCACGTGACCCGAGATGCATGACTTTTTTTTTTATCGCACCGCCGAGGCCCCTCCGACACTGATATTTCAAGAATGAAAAATAAAGAGTCAACTCCTCCCGTCCCCCCTCCAGCACAGTGCCCCTCCCCTTGCACAAACTCAAACCAACAGACACACACACATGCACATAGTTGGTATCTTGCCCTCTGAATGGCTTCCAGCCTCATATGCAGCTTGCAGATCATCTTTGCATTTATCAGTCTCGCAGTATAATGAATACCTTGAGCTGGAATGAATGGATTCGCCAATAATGTTCCAAATGTTCCCGGGCTGACATGGCCTCAGACCCTAATGCTCTTATTGTTCTCTGTTGTATTTGCTCAATTGAAATAGAGATCGATATCCAGAGACAATAGATGACCAGCAGCATCAAATGAAAACAACAAACACTCATTTAATTGGTAGAGAGCTGTCATTAATCTACACTTGTGCGTGCGTGTGTGTGTTTTGTGTGTGTGTGTGTGGGTGCTTCCCATTGTCTGCGCACCCACTTACTTTTTCAAAGAGCTAGTGCTTTTTTTTTTTCCCCCCTTCCTCTCTCAACGACAGGCCTCGCATCTTTTTCTGGTCAAGGAGGACGTTGATGAATTGCTGCGAGGCGAGCCGGAGAGGCACAATTAAGATTCCATCAGGATAAAGGTAAAGGTAAATTATTTACATTAACAAGAAGGCTCAGCTCACCCAAACATTCCTTCACAAATGGAGAAAAAAAAAAGAAGAAGAAAAAAAGGCCCCCACCTCTGGAAGCTGCAGGAGTCAGCTTTCGTAAATTGTTTGTGCTTTTAATTAATGAGCCAGACCAGCGTTTGTGTAAAACTCTGTGTGTGTGTGTGTGTGTGTGTGTGCGTTAGGTGTGCTAGGGTGGAGCTAGAGTACTGAGGGGAGTTTAGAGGAATGATGTGGTGGGTGGTAGAAGAAGAACCTCTCACTGGCTCATTAAAATGGCCGGTGAGGCACCACAGACTGCAGATAAGCTGTTTCCTTTTTTGATTCAGAATCAATGAATTGATGATAAGCAAAAAAGTCAACGTTACTAATCTTCATGTTTTCTTAGGAAACAATTGCTTTTTTAACAGAGGAAGTGCTGCTTTCGTACTCAGGAAGCTCACGATTTATCATCAGTCCTTGTCAAATTAACCTCAAATGCCCATGCGGGATAAGCTTGAGTTAAATTGAAAGTAGATCTTGCACCTCTAAGAGTACATGCACGGTATTGGTCTATTTTTAAAGGTTATGCTGTGAGTTGAGTTGCCTAAAGTTACTATAAGTCCTACTTGAACTGCATAATAAAATCATGTGTGTTTTGTACACCACTTACCTAATGTTCAGTGTTCCTTCTCTTCACCTCTGCTTTTGGTCTCCACCTCCTGAGAGAATCTCTGGCTTTAGAAGCTCAAAACTTGGGACATTTTTGACTTAAGTGCAAAGACTTAAGGTTTACTTCGGATTTTAAAACTATGACTTGGTCCAAAATCTTGCCTGTTCTCTGATTGTTTTTCAGTAAGTCCAACGTAATGCACCGGGAGAAAATAGCAGAATGGCAAACTCATTCACTGATAATAGGAAAAGAGTCAACTGCATATTTGTTGGGTGTTAATCCACGTTCATAAAACCTGCAGAATCAGTGATAACCTCCCATGGGCTTGTCATTGTCCTGACAGCCAATTATTACGGCTCCCCAGATTATGTTTTGCTCACACCTGTATTCTGCAAAGACCTGCCCCAACTCTGCCCCTAAGTGCCTTTGAACCTGACACTTTTTTTAATCATAGTGTTCTTACCAACCATCTACCCCAAATCCTTACCGAGCAACAAACATGAGCCAATCAGAAGGACCTTGTGCTGGTGTTTTCCTGCATTCTTGGACTTCTGGGGTTTGAGAGTCTCGGTGGGTTGAACATTACGAGTCAGATCTTTCACGAAAAGTTATCATGTGACAGTTAAAATAAAAAATCTCGGTTGTAGCTTCTTTAAGTTCATTTACTGGCTGCAAGTCATTGAAAAGGTTAAGAAAAGCATCACTGTCAGTTTTCCAACTTGTACACTCACACAAAAACATAAAAACCTCTCCACCAAGGAGAGATAGGGACACAAGAGAGAAACTAATATGGAAGGAATCAGAAACATAAACACATCTATGCGGAAAGAAAAGAGCCTCAGTGGAAAAAAGATCTGAATATGAAACATTGATTTTGGACTGCACTTGTTTGACGATTTTCCAAAACAAACCTTCCCCTCGTGTGACATTTAGATAACATTTCTAATTGACAACCCACGTTACAATTAGGTTTGTTTGGAACGTATACATGCAAACATTTATGTGCCTCCTCGAGTTTCTAGTGCTGGGCTGTCTCCTTTTGTTTGCAGTGGTGAACACTTGAGTGTGTTTTGGCAGCTCGCAGACTCCAGATTCGCTTTTTTTAAAGCTTAAAAAAAAAGGGATCCAGGAAAAGGGGCAAACTGCACATTGAGAAATTCAGTTTGATAGCATGTCACAGCTCAATCATCTAAAATATGTAGAGTTGCTCTCCCTCTCCCTGTTTGACTAATGTTGTGGAACAAGCAAATTGAATGTTTGTCTAAACTGCAGCAATTACTAATGAGTAATAACCTCCATGATTCTGACATTTCACGGAAAACAGAGGAGGCAGGATGAGAGAAAAGAAAAATGAATACAAATTTTTTGTTGCTAAACTTTGTTTTTTCAGTCTTTTTTCCCACTTAATCATTTCAAGACCTCTTGGCTTTATCATGTAATCCACTGGCGAGGGCCTGACCTTCAGTGTGGGAACCACAGGATTACACTGACTGTATTTGGAAACAACCATATCGTAAAAAAATTATTAGTAAATAAGTCCCAACAGTTAAATGCTCCTGACGCATTATTTTTTTACTAAAAATAACTGCTTTTAAGTGTTTTTACGCTGTACTACAGTGAGAAATACTACAGCACTAGTTCTAGTGCAGTATTAGTTCTTTGACTCAAATGTACAATATGTAATTTCTTCTGCTCTCGGATAAAACAATGAAGACAAAAGACGTAGTCTGATGCCTTGTGACGTAGCGTGGGATCATGGGATTTGTTTATTTCATTGTTAAACTTCCACCATTGCCAAAACAATCTGGCTGACTCAGACACAGATGCTCAAAGACAAAATAATGTATTAATAATTTATTAGTGATGTAATATTGCACAAGTTTTATTTTGTTAACGTTCATTCACGTTTGCTGACTTCCTCCTTCACTCTGACTGGTGTCGCCCTTGAACTCAGCGACGGCAGACAGAATGAAATGCACCATTTCCTCAAATAAAACCTAGGATAAGTCCAAGCTTGAACATTTTTAGAAACATTTAGAATAATATAGGTATACTACTATTTAAGATATTTTATTGTGAAGCTGTTTAGTCAGTGATATGAAATCCTCCAACACTGATGCATCCTGGTTCACCCTGTAGCGGGTGAGGTGCAGCAGTGTCATAGATTTGGCTTTGTGAAGCTGCTTTAATGTCCCTCAGATGTGAGCAGATCTTAGTTGGAGCTTGTACCTGCTTTACCCGCTTATCCCTCCTCACTGATGCTCGACTTGTTGTCAGAATGATGCTGAATGCCACATGACTCCTCACAGGCAGATGCCCTTGGCTTGATGTGATCAATCAGACAACAAGCCTTGGAGTTTAAGTGCGTGTGCGTGTGTGTGTGTGTGTGTGTGTGTGTGTGTATGTATGCACGTATGGACAAGCGCTTACACATTTCTCCTAAGTGTGTATTTGCATATTTGCACAGCTGTGTATGTATATTCCCACCAATGTGCTAATGTGTGTGCCCACACACGCTCAACATGAAAGTTTAAATGTGTGTGTGTGTGTGTGAGAGAGAGAGCTTGTACTTGTGTGTGTGTGTGAGCGGGTAAGAGAGCGAGGGAGAGAGAGAGAGAGAGAGAGAGAGAGAGTGTGTGTGGGTGGGATCCGTTTTGACAAAGTTCCCCATTTTTCAGAAATAATCACTTGTTCCCGTTACAGAGACAGAGTCGTGTGACTCCAGGGCTGCTGAGAAGGCAAAGCCAGAAAAAACTAAAAAACTCTCTGGTTGTCCCTCTCTCTCTCTCTCTCTCTCTCTCTCTACTTGTGTCTCCCTCCTTCCTTCCATCGCTCCCGGTGCATCCGACCCTTGTCCTTGTGGCTGCTAACGAGGGGGTGCGGCTGTCACTGGAGGCGTTGGGGCTAAATTACCATATTAATTAGCTCATCCTTTGACCGACAAACACAGAACTGAAATGTCACCACACTCACATTGGCCATAGGAAACACAATTAGTGGAAGTCATTACTGTTTTAGCAATGCCCTGTGTTTCTCACTCCATTTCCTGTGTCCTCCATTCCTCCCACTCCTCAGCTCCTTCTCCTGCTGTCTTGGTCTTTGTTGTTTGGCCCTTATAGGCCTTTTTTTTTTGTTTGCATTGCAAAGTTGAAATAGGAGCCGTGCGGAGTGGAATTAGTCATATACAAGAAGTGTCATATCTGGTGTGAACCTGCTGCTCAGGCCGGCATGCTGAGCCGAGGTAGTCGCCTTCGCTCACAAGACAGCAGTGAGGTTTCACTTCCGCACACTAATAATGTCACGCTGAGCAAAAACTGCTGGGATTTCTATTTTGACAGGCATGTGCTGCTGATGAACCACGTATATTTTTCTCATGACCTCTCGCTGAGCGTGCCCATTCCTCCCTGCATCAGCCTGCTGCCCTGCATACATGCATGCATGCACACTTTCACACTTCCAACTAAAAGCACAAATTAAACTTGGATAGTTTTGCTGTTATCATTGCATCTCTTTGCAGGATACTCATGATATTCTTATCCCAGCAGTGAAATTTGAATGGATAACAAATACTGGAAATGTTACAAAAGCATCCTAAAACTAAAAAAAAAGAGTCTGTGCTCTAAAAAATATGTGTTATCTGCCATAAATGTAGTCCTCAAAGTGGGCAGGTACCCAGTGTGTTTGAGGATCTACTCTTTGACATGACTGTTATTTTACAAAATGTGGCTGTGTGACACTATATGCAGTAAGAGCAAGCTAATTCAGTTTAGTTAGCTTGATAACAGTCTAATCATTATGCATGAACTTGTGTCACCCCTTCATTTTAACAATTAGAAATCTTTACAAAAGTGAACTTGTAGCGAAATTGTAACTAGCCTGTTTAAATTAGTTTTTATCGTTTTTAAATTCAAACAAATGCACAGTCAAAGCTGATTTTTAAAAAAAAATCAAGTATAAATTTAGTAAAAAACAGATAAAACAGCAACAAAAACCAAAAAAAAAGAGATTAAACTGTTTGTATGCCAATGAGACAGAACAACTTGTGTGAGACACTGCCATGTGTGTGCCATATGTATAATTCTTTTGATCCAAAAACTACAGTATACTGCAGCACTCCCCCTCACAACACCATTCCTCTTTTGAATTACCATCCGTGTCTTTGTGTATTCCCGGCGCAGGCATCTGATGAATAAGTTAAACCAGAGGTGACGGTAAGGCTCAGATATCCTCCTGTGTAGATCTGACCCTGCTCCGCTACCTTTGTGTTCATCTATTCTCTCTCAGAATGCTCTCATCATTTTGACATCAAAGATGCTGTCCAGATATCAGTCTCTTCACATGGATGGTAGCTGGAGGTAACCTTGAAGCTTTCTATGCATGCCTGCAGGTCAGAGTACACAGCGTATGTGTTTGTGCATTTGTGTGGTGTGCTGACATCCCTTTGGTCTCTATATAGGAGCAGGAGATCAAATAATCGACCGGATGAATATTGCAGTCTGATGCTTGACAGGAAATGATTCGTCTTCCGCT
>JAPZDZ010000021.1:19993470-20004824 GCA_029783805.1 Acanthurus tennentii
AAAAATCAATATTGGAGATACAAAGTTTTCATATGAGGTTCCTCATGTGACACCAACAGTATATCTGCTTGTGTGTGAATTATTGATCGTCACGTGCTCCTCTCTGTTATGTAGAAAGCATCAGCCTATACTTGGATGATGCTCAAGCCTGAATGTGAACTGATGTGTTTTTGTTTTTTTCATAATCAATCCCTCCTCGCACTGAGCTTCATTCTCTCTGCCGCTGAATATGCATAGTCAAAGCTGTGATCATTTACATGATGGCATAGGTACAATTCATTTCAGTCTGTGGCCCCCTCCACCTCCCCCGCCGACTCTGAAGCACTGCAGCTCTGGTCTGTGTGTCTGTGGGGAACGATAGGGGAAAAAATAAATGAGGAAATCATGTAGGGGTGCTCAGTAGCTGATGTGTAGCTCTCTAGTGGCAATGTGATTTTACTGTCATTGGCTGGAGAAAGGTCAAAGCAAAGGCGCATTGAAATGGGGGAATAAATAGGAAAGCATACTGCGGTGCGTGGGGAGCGTCGGCCCGCCAATGAAGTCCCAATCTATTCCCCTCACGCTCTCTGTTCGCTCCCATTACAGACCTCATCAGCATCAAATCCCCACCAGCAGCCGCAGCACGCCCTCCCCCACATACAGTATGCTCCCCCTTTTCTCACCAACGCACAAACACACACCTCATTTGCAGGCCTTGCAAAAAGGAGGCTATTTGTTTAAATCTTCTGAACCATCCCCTGAATTTTTTGTGTGCATGCTGCCCATTGTTTCTAACTCTAACGTACAAACAACAGCATCCACTGAGACTGTCACCTCACTTTACAAAGCAGGCAGTAAATAAAAACTCTAACCAACAACCTGAGATGACAAAAAGCCTTCATTTCTAAAATATCTCCCTTCTAAACTTGACATGAACCTATTTTATGTACGTTTTGAGCATAAATTATGATAAGAAGTGTCAAAGGGATTTAATTTAAAGGATGCATGCTCGAAAACACAAAGTAACAGGAAGAAAAACTGTTATTGTTTGTTATTTGCTAATTGATGATGACCAGCTGGAGGTCTCGGATTATATTAACCGCCACATCACTGGCTTTTCTGCCCCACTCCTGTGTCCTCTCCACCTCCTCTCTCCCTCCCTTCCTCTCCTCTGTTTCTCACTTCCCTGTCCCACCGCTCCAGGCAGTGGACCGATACCTTTGCTACATCCAGACAGACACACCACCACCTCCACCTCGCAGTCCTACACCCCTCTCTGTCCACCTCAGCTCAGTTCAGCTCAGCTAACATGACAGGCCGGGCAGATGATGATAAATGCAGAGGAGGAAAAGCAATTACTGGATCAGTTAGGTGTAGTAGGGAGCGCTCAGGGCACTCATTACCAACAGACTGTAGAGTTCGGGGATGCGTACACACACACACACACACACACACACATATACACGTACACACACAAGCAATTACTCACATGCACGTGTCCAACTTGCATCAACAACAAATGTTATTTGCAGAGTTACGTCTGCAAAAGTTATTTTTTCCTGTTTTGTTTTATACTTCCACTCATTTAAGTGGACTGAATCATTTCTTTTATTATTACTATCTGTTTAATGCCTCAGCATAAAAACATACAGAGCATGTACTTATGATAACAAAATTTAGATCAAAAGTGGCAAGCAGTTGACAAAAACACTGTTTCAGACGCATCACATGAATAGGCTAATATCAGTGCGGCACTAATGTAGTGTACATTTGTTGATGTGGGCTATACAGTTATGTGACGTGCCATCTGCACACCTGTCAAAGCCGAGGAGGCCAGAAATATAGAATATAAGCCAAGGAGGATGAGGCAGCCTCGGTGATTGACAGTAGCTCTGAGGTTGTCATAGGGACAGCTGCAGTCCTCTCTGTCCCTGGAGGAGGATGTAGAAACACTAATAATACGGGAGAGACACACCGACACAGAGAAGAAAACAGAGAGACCGAAGAAAAAGGAAGGAATGATTTGTATTTATACTGCAAATGCACACTCACATACAAACACAAACTCACACACACACACACACACACACACGTATATATACACAGTGCGCTCTTTCTTGCAGGCTAAAACAGAGGCAGTTACCCAGGCTGTGTGTCTATGTGAGTGGTGGGCGGTGAGATCGCAGGTCAGGCCCACGCAGTCCCCTTTCAGCCGTACAGTGTGCAGCACACACTGGCTGCACTGGGGCCAGCATCGCAGACGGAAGAAAGAAGAGCTCATGCATGCACACACACGCACAAAAAAAAACAAAGCATAGATATTTACACATACATACACAGACACACACACACACACACAAGTTTCTTCCCCCTGCCAAAAATGTACCCTGGTGCCTTCATTGCTTCTGTGCTGCTGCCCCCTTTCAGTAAAACAAATGATGAATATTATTTTATCAAGAAACTGGTGAAAGTGTCGACATTATCCTGTTTAAAGTCAATAAAAACACGCAAGATCATGATGCACTTGCGCTAGATTTAATATAAAAGGAACTGATTTTACACTGTAATACCCTCTAAGGGTTAAGCAGGTAAACAGTATTAAAAACCAGGTTCTTTTTTGCCCTAAAAACTTTCATTTTTCTCTGACAGACTGTCCAGCCGCAATTACATAAGAGTCCATGGGTCCTAATTATGGGTTTGCTTTACCACTACACACTGTAAACATGTGATTACAAAAACAGCTTGATTCTGTTGGACATCTAATCACTGGTTGCATTGCGGTTCACCCTGATATCACTTTCCTTGACCTGAGCTGTCAGAGGAGGTGTCTGTTTGACTTTGATAATGGGTATGTTTGGTTATTTGGCTCACAGGGGCATTTTGTCACATGTCTGACCACATTTGGACTGGACAGGATGTTCTAAACAAGTTCATGCTTGAGCGCCGCTGGGAGAGGATGATGTAGTGGCACTGTAGGTGGCGAAGATACACAAAGTCTCAAAGTGTGTTTGCGTGCATTTATTTATGTGTGTGTGTGTGTGTGTGTGTGTTTGTCTGCGTCAGCGCCAGAGTGAATGTTTGTGTATATGGGCGAGTGGGGGTGGCAGGGCTATAATCTGCTCCAAACTGCTTGCGGGCAGAGGCGAGGTGGGCGAGACAGCGATACAGAAAGAGAGCAAGGGATGGAGAGAGCGAAAGGGGGGGGCGGGGGGGTGAGGACAAGTAAGGAAGAAATGAGTTGGCAAGAGAGAAGAAATACAGACAGACAGGAAAAACAAGGAGAGAGAGAGAGAAGTAGAGGTGAGTTGAGAGCAGAATGGATTCGTGCAGCTTATGAATGCTCCACAGCTACTGTACGCACTGTCCTCTCTCCTCTCCCACCCATTGTCATCCTGGGCTCCGTGGGCGCCAGCAAGGCAGCTAATTCCTCTGACATTTACGCTGCTTTCTCAGCCTTTCAGTGACGCAAGCCTGGCCGCAGCCTCTGTCAGCACCCACAATGGCCTCAGGTGGATGAGAAATGGTGGATGGTGCAGAAGATGGACTACTCAACCCTAACTGGGGCCCTAGCCAATGAAGAGGCCCTTTGAAACACTCTCAGAGCCAAGGTCCTGCATATTGTGTTATATTATACAGTATGTCTTGAATAAAATAGGATTAGTGTGGGTGGAAGAATAAGAGAAGAAAACAGTGCGGAGGAAAAGAGTGAAAGAAACTGAAGGAGAGGAAGAGCAGAGGGAGGGAAAAAAAGTGGGAAATTTATAGTGCGAGGAAATTACAAATTTTTCACTTTTCCACGCCAAAATATGCACTTGGGTTTTTAAGTATGGATTTCATGACTTGGTGTCACAATATCAAGTAATACTTACAAAAATACTGCAGCAATTCCTCTGGAGTTTGGCTAGTTGATCACCTTGCCTGTTATCACTATGCATCCCATAATCCCTTGCTACTGATACCTTCACATTGCAGTGCAAGACATTTATCAGTTTTGCTTTAAAAGTTAGGCCAATATCATCAAATGCAAATCAAGTGCTGATATTTATAAGAGTATATGTAAAAAATGCAGTTACAGTCTGCTCATAATATCCAGCCTTCTTGTAGAGATTCACTAAATATTTTCCTCCTTTTATTCATGTGTTTTGCTGCATTTGCTACAAAGCCAAGGTTGCGTTAATGAAATATAACTGCATAAGTTACTTTACAAACCCAATACTGATTATTGACATCAATTGCCAATGTGCTGATTTGGCCTTGTGTGTTGTGAGAAGTGTGATAACAGCTTGGCAAATGATAAATGATGGGAATGGAGTGTGATTTAATGCTTTGATGGATCATACTATACTTATCCGACATAATAAAAATGACTACAATATTTGTCTTAGCTGTTTGGTGGTTTGATTTTAAGAAATATTTCAGTTGGAAGCCAAAAAGAAAAAAAATGGCTGACACTGACAAGCGGCTGCGTGCACCCTTGATAGGTTGCCAGTTCATCACATGACGCATAGAGACAAAACAACCGCTGACGCTCACACTGACACCAACAAGGCCAATTAAACTCAAATGCATATCTTTCGGATTGTGGGAGTTGCTGTTGGCATGCCGGTCAGAATGCATTCAAAAAATGAGAGTTTAATGGAGAGCTATTAAATTAAAATGTATTTATGGAGCCGAAGCTTTGGGGCTTTTGATTTCTGTTTTTTCTTTTTTTTTTCTTTCCAAAGGTGAAGTTTTCCAAAGTTTATTATTGGAGCAGCTGATGCAGTAACAGCAGAGCACAGAAAAGAGTCTAGATGTCTGTTAAAACTGAACTCAATTTTAACTTTTTTAAATTACAGCTTTCTTTTTAATGGCATATGATGACTATATTTTTAGCAAATAACTGGTTCTGTGGGATCTTCTGGACAGATTTTTGGGCAAAAGCACTTTAAAAGAGAAATACATACATTATAGTCTCAAACTGTATGAAGATTTGCTAGTGGAGTGCGACCACAGTAATAGTGGTTCATCCGATTCCTCTAACAACCCTGTTTTTTAACATTTGGAGCACTTAAATATAGGACTTGTGTCTATTATGATTAGCCTCTTGGCTGGATAGTTTTAATGGACCTGCATTTAAACTCACTTATCTGTCTGTTAATGCGTTGGTGTGTTCTTAATTTTTTTTTCTTTAACATTTCTGGATCCTTAAAAAGTGTGCCAGATAATTTGCTTACAACTCATACTTTAACAGTTTTTTTTATTTTATGACATTTGTAAATCACTAATCTTTATTGACTACCTTCAAATTACTTTCATAAAAGGAAGTTTAAGTGTTTCCTTTAGTTATCTTTCAAATGAAGCCTGATGCTTTAAATATACTGTCAGTGAAACATCCAATTGCACCTCAGCATACTAAAATTATTCCTGCACTTCTTTAAACATGTAGTCATCGCTTTTATATGTCTGCAGCAGATATTCAAATTAGATTCTGTTGCAGCACGTTCGCCGTTTGTTGTATTAACATGATAAGTTCACACCTGAGTTTTTAAGACCCAGACTTGCGAGAAACTGCAGGTTCGAAGTGTCAACACACAAACTCAGTCATCAGCTTTCTTCGTCTCAAATGCCAGATGCATGTTTTAACTGTCTAACTGGTTGTGTGTGCTCTCTCACGATCATATAACGTGCAGGGTCCTGTCTGTGTACAGGACAGCCCAGGGGCTCATACTCTTTCAACAATATCTCATCTTCACCTCTATTTGCTTTTTTTCTCTCTCTCTCTTCCTAGTACTGTTCGGGACATACTGCTAATTTGTCAGACATTCACAGAGCCTGAAGAAACAAAGTAGCACACACACACACACACACACACACACACACACACACATACACACAGACTCGTCCATTACCACCTTATATAACTTTTAACATGTACTTCAAGTTAGACAAAGTGGAATGCACAATCAGGGGTAGCGCCCGCCGAGACATTAGTGTAAAGATGAGACGGCCCAGAGAAACATCCTAAACATTTTCTTTCTTTTTTTTTTTTTTTTGACAATGAACAGGAGAAATCTGTCTCTCACAGCAGGCAGCCTTGTCATTCCTGAATTGCCTTTGCAAATGACTGTAAAGAGAATGCAAATATCTCTTTGTGAGGTTTAACGCTCCAAGCTTAAACATGCAAATGATAGATAGAATCCATTCTCCTCCAGAAGGTTTGCTTTGTTGACTGTTCCACTCACTGTCTATTCATTGACTCTTTCTGTTTTTGAAATGCTTCCAGAGCCCAGCATCATCACCAGTGTTTGTCTGAGATTGCATGCTGGTCCCTCCATCTTCTGTCGATCCTTGTCTCTCTGTGGCGACTCTGGCCTGCCTTGGACTCAAAAACCAGGATGATATGAAATGTTTACTGTCCTGCTCGCTGATGACTCCGAGTAAAAACCCCTGTCTCCTTTTGTTCTCCCAGTTCTTTGTTGTTTTCTCTCTCTCTCATGTCATATCTTTGTTCCTGGGTTCAAATAGAGTTCACGGTCGCAATGGAAAAGAACCGGAGGGATTTTATCTTGGGTGGGATGATAGGAGCGGCAACCAACCACTTGGAGATGAAACAGTGAGATGAGGAGTGTCGGATTGATTCCACCATCCCTTATTTGTCATGAAAACCTGAGAACAAACAGCAGATCCATTAAAACAATGTAAAATAACTCAGCAACAAAAAACACATTTGTCACGAGAAGAAATCGGTTTGTTTTGTTGTTTTATATTTATATCAAATTAAAGATCATTTATTCTGTCTGCCTGCTCTCTATGTCCCCACCCTCGATATACATACCGTACAAACACATACATACACACATGCGTGCACGATGGATGCAGACGTGGCCACGGCATCAAAGACGTGAAGATTGAAGACAAAGTCATTATGATTGAGCTGCAATCTGTGACCCCCCCCTCCTCGCAGCCTCAAGCGCTCACCCGGACAGATCTAAATGATATTGACAGTTGAATAAATTTTCTGCATGAAATCATGTCAGCTCGAGCATGCCACCCCCCCTGCCACCCCCACCCCCCAACTCTGTGGCCCACTGAAGTGCTAAATAATTACATTAGTTTCCAGAGGCTAATTTGACTGAGAGCAATAATTCTGGTCCCACACCACCATAGCTGTTTTCATATATTTAATATCGATATTGGTAAATGAAAATGAACCATAGGTTAGTGGCACTTTATCCAGTTGTGTGTGTGTGTGTGCACGTGTGTGTGTGTGTGTGTGTGTGTGTGTTGTGGGGTGATAAACAAAAAACTTGGGACTGTGGTGTTGCTTCGGGTGCTGTCTGTCATCGGTAGAAGGCAGGTTAATTATCTGTGGGATTTTTTTTTTTTTTTTTTGGCATTTTACTGTAACAACTGTCATTATAATTGTATTGACATATTGATGAATAATTACCAAACCATAAAAGACACCTTCAGTGTCTTATGAGCGTGTAAACAAAGAGAGCAGACGAGTCTTTGCATCGCAAGAATTTGATAAAGCTGAATAGACTATTATCAGAGCACGTGTGTTGTAGCCTGAAGGTACACATGGGAAATGCAATTTAAAATCTTAGTTCCCTTTGTGTAAATACCTCTTAAATACACATCAGAATAACAACATGAGTTGAAAATAAACCAATAACAAAACCAAAGTAGCAATACAAAACACAGATTTTATTTGAAAAATTAATGGTAATTTTATGTAATGTCTCATCCGTCTCACCTGACTTCTAATAGCTTTCTGCACTGTCTGCATAACAGTGAGACTTGTGAGGCTTTAACACCTTTTATGTCCACTTAATGACATATTTATAGACTTTAATAGCCATTGTTTACCTCATAAGACCTGCTATCTGTAGATCTACAGTAACATTGTAATTATGACAATGTCAGCTCTTTTATGTCTGTTTTATGACACCGCAATTACAGAAATAACACCTTATTAAAACGATTTGACCTTTTACATGTCTGCAATACAAACTGTTGGACTGCAGCTCCCTAAGATGGGTTTATGTGTTTCAGTGAAAGAGGCGCTGCTGTCTGAGAGCGATGTTATGTAAGTGTGTTGGGTCTGACTGGTCTTTCCACTGCTGGAGTTTCTGCCCTCTGGTATTTGGAACAGAAAACGTCTGACTCTTATGACTACAAGACAGCATTCTCTTTATTGTGTGTGAGTGTGTTTTTGTGTGTGTGAGTGTGTGTGAGCATGTGTGTGTGAGTGAGTGTGTGTGCTGGGGGTTGATCCAACTGCATAATAAATAGCAGTTACATGATCTAAGAAAAAAGACCAGATTTTCCCTTTGCCTAAAGCTTTTTAGTCATAAAAAGGCACTATTGGACTACTCTGCTGTGTCACAGCATTCTTGTAAGACTTGATCTGTTTTCTATTAAAAGAGTGGTCCCAGTGTGTTTTCCCTGTTAGGCCATTGTCACATTAATTTTCTGGTATACTGTCATATCTTCTGGGAAGAGTTGTGTTGTGTGAAACAGGAAGTACGAGGATCGGAGAACAGACAAAGGTCGTTGGCTGCAGGGTTAAGGCAACACAGGCTAAGTAGCGTTAAAGCTTTCTCTCAGTGAAAAGCTCTTTAATCCTGATGAGGACAAACAACTCCCTGACTCAGAGTTTGCTGATGAGAGAGCCAGGGGTCACCCTGAAGGATAAATGCTGATAATGATAAAAACAGTCCTTCTTACCAAAAACTTCAGATAAACGCACACGTGTTCAAACAAAGCCTACATCTGCGCAGCACATTTGTTGCGACTGTTGTATTTTTAGGAACCAAAATCATGTTCTGAAAGTCAAATGTGTTTTCCAGTTTCAAACTTAGACACACATGTTCACCCCCCCCAACCCCCCGCTGCTCATCATCATTCCATCTCGCCGTCATTACCCCTGACCCCGACGCTCGAAGTGGTTTTACCCAAATTTCCCTGTCTCCCTCATCTCATCTTTGCTCCCCCTGGCAGCTGTGTCAACACCCACAGGCCTCTAGCCTTAAACAAACCATCCACACAGCCATTGTACACCATGCCACTCCCCTACAGGAAGGCTGCGCTGACAACTCTATAAATGCTGGCAGTCAGTCCCTGAACAACATTGATTTCGTTCCAATCAATCCAGAGAGATTGCAACGCATGGTAAATGACACAGCCTGTGTGCTATAGCATACATTTTAGCATTAATTGTTGCTGGGCAGACTCGGGTGACCAAATGGTGGGTTGGTCCCGTGAGTGTTACGGCAGTGGGAAACATCAGCATGCTGTCTGTTCACTGGAGCGCCGTGGGAGGCCCAGCTGTTGCCCATATCTCAACTATGAGTTGACAAACTTGATCCCGGTCCAATAGAAATGACCTTCACCATTATTCCAAACAATTCAGCAGTAATTCAGCATGAAAAAGCTAAATAATTAATTAATTAATTAATTTGTAGAATGATGGTAATCAACAAAGGCAAGCAAGCAGTTTACTTTAAAGAAATAAGAAAATGTTTATTTCCAAGCTGAGGATCAGATGAGAAGATTGACAGGCCTACATGAGATTAAAAAGCCAGCCATAGATTGATAGGTCGAACATTCACTTATCTGTCTGTTGATGCTACAAATCCCCAAGCCAAGAGGGCGGCCGGCTAGCTAGCTAAGTTTAGCATAGAAATTGGGACCAGGGGGCAAATAGCTTGCATTGCTCTGTCCAAAGTTAACGAAATCCGCCTACCAGCACCTCTAGCTCACTAATTAGCATATCATGTTTGCTAATTTCATTCAAATCAAAGTGTTAAAAGAAATGCATTGCTCTAGAGGTTCTGGTAGGTGGATTTTGTTACTTTTAAACAGAGCCAGACAATCTGTTACCAGTGCCAAGTTAAGCTAACTCTCTCCGAGCTGCAGTTTTATATCTAATGAACAGACAAGCTGTATCGATCCTCTAATCAAACTTTAGGCAAGATAGCTTACAAGCATGTACCTCGAATTGTCAAACTACTCCATATTTGTATCATTCTCTTAGTCATTTTTTTAGGAAGCAGTATTTCCTTCTCCACCTATGTGCTTTTGATTGCTAACATAAATTGATATTGCAGGCTCTTGCCGGAGGAGCATATGCACGGTCAAGGAACTGCTGTGGATGTTATTCTAGCTGTCAGGCTTTGTTTACCTTTCATTTGAACATTTTCCTGTCTCTCATTCCTAAGTTTTGTATGTTTTCTCTTCACCCCGCCTGTTGTTTTGTGTCATAACAAAGTGAGTTATATTCCCTCCTCCGATAGTTTTCTCATCCCGTCTCCTTATGGTTGATTTTTTGCTGTTTATGTTTCCACTCCATCATTCATTTTTCCTCAGAAAGAGCAGAGAAGGGACAAGGCCTGCTATTCTCCTCTGTCTGATGTGGGTTTTGGGTGTGTATGTGCGTGGTTTTGGCGGAAGACGTGTCTCTGAAAGTAGATCAGGAGAGGTGTAAGCTTAGGTGTGTGACGTCAGTGTCATATCTTTGCTGATGCAGATCTTCAAGTTTGCGTCTCCCGACCAGCCGCATTTTATCTGTCATCTCTATGTACACAGATTGCACAACTAGGAGGAGGGGGGAGTCCTTGCTGACAGCCAACCTGCTGCCTCCAGACTGCAGAAAAATACTAATGTACCAGTGAACAGGAGGGCTGCCAGCGCTCTCTTCCTCTCTGTGTCAGTCCATGTCTGATAGCTGGGAAAGACTTCTAGAGTTTTATGAGTTTTGCTGCCGGACCTGCCGCGGGCTTGGCTTAAGGCCCTGACGAGGATCAGAGTAGCATAGCAGCACTCGCACTGGGGCACACACAAACACACACACACACTAACATGAGTGGACACACATACACACAGTATAGTAAATGTGTCTGGTAACAAATGTAAAGCGTGTGCATGTTACCCCTCGTCCTCCTGGGATAATGTGGGAATTCTCTATGTGCCATTGGCTATACAGGAGGCTGCCGGACAGAGGTCATAGCTTTCACACAAACACTCACACACATAAGCTCAAGTACACACACACACAACCCGGAGACAACCTGGACAGCCTTGGGCCAGCAGACTGGGGGATTATGCCACACATGAGCGGCAACCTGGTGAGGCAAAGGGCGCTGGTAGCAGATGTGACGTACTGTTGAGAATCCAGCACGTAATCACATACGACAGAGGAGCTGGTCAGGGATAATAAAGATAAACATTTGCTCTTCAGGTTATTTCCTGAGCCAGGTGCTAAATTTGGACTTGGGTGACAGGCAAGCAGCATCTCACCCAGCCTAGTCGACCTGCGCCTCAGGGCCATTTCCTATTGGCTGTGACCTTTTCTCCTCCTCTGCCTTTTCTCTCACACTCTCTCTCTC
>JAPZDZ010000021.1:20026673-20038908 GCA_029783805.1 Acanthurus tennentii
TTCATGAAGTGGCCTGAGATCATGGGATCTGTTTATTTCACTGTTAATCAATCATGGATGGAAGTCTATCTGACTGACTCGTGCAGAAATGTTCACAGATGGAGTAACGCATTGAAGTTTTATTTATGTCACATTTAAGTCACGTTTGTCGACTTCCTTCCTCAATTTTCTGACTGGTGTTACCCTGGAGGTTAGAGACAGGTGACAAAATGAAACGCACCACTACCTTAAAAAAAATGCACATTTCTCTTAGTTTGAATTTTGTTGAAAACATTAAGGATAGATAAGCACACGACTCCATTAAACAAGACACTGTTGGGTGTGAGCATTTATTTGTAGAAAGCTCACATTTTGTGAGCTTGAATTGAAACGGCTCTGAATGGCTCACAATGTGTCTGCTGTGCTTTTTGCTCACAGTTGTGACAGACAGAAGTGCTTAAAGTTCCTGGCTCAAAGACACTATAATCAAACCAACACCCAAAGCCCACACAGAGCAGAGGGGCCGGCAGCCCACACTCACACACTCACGCACACATGATTGCACACATGATTTCACACAGAGACACTTATATGCTGCAAACACGCTTTCTTACTTGCTCATACAGGCACACCTACAATCTCGCATAGCTCCAAGCACTTACCTGCAGCTTTTAATTGTGCTTCCTGTGTTCTTATTCCACAAAACTCCAGACACCCACATCCTCTTTGCTGCCTACCTTGTTGATAATCCCTTTTTTTCCACTTTAAGACACTATACAGCCAATTTTCCTATGACTACCCCTGTGAGTCAACTCATTACATCCCTTTTTTGTCTTGGTTTTATTATCTTGGTGCAGTGTGCTCGGTCTCCAACCCTGTTTACATTCACACACAGTATATGGTCAGTTTTCGAATGGGTGGTCAGGCACTGATTTGAATGAGATCCGAGCATTTCTGTATGATTAATACAGCGTGACTCATTTGCCGTGGCTTCCCGTCATGTACACACACACACACACACACACACACACACACACACGCACATGCACACACACTGAAACAAACTTACACATAGGTGTACACTGAAAGAGCACACACATCATTAAACACATAAAGGGAATGTATGTATGCATTTACTCCACACACCCACACACATTTCAGTACAGAGTTCTTGCCAGATGTCAAATGCTTTTTGTGCTCTTAATATGTAGGCTGTGGCTGTTGATGTTCTTATTCAATGTGACTACACTTGGACTCTGCAGTTGACATTCAGCCCTTTCAAAAGGCTTTGCGCCGGGCACCGAAGCTTCGTCACATGAGTGTCTCCTTTCACAGAGCCTCCTCGTATTTTACGGTTTTCTGTCATTTTGGGTGGTTCCGAGCCAGTACAGTAATTCCATATGTGTCAGCAAAGAAGGAATTCAGTGTGGGTGATTGTAAAACATAATTGCTCGAACATAAAACCTCAACTTTTCCTTAATGTGAATGGTGTGTTGCTGGATGATTTGAAATGTGACGCGCCCCTCCCTTTCTCTGCCTCATGTCAATTAGGTTGAGTTAGGACGGAGAGGCATCTGTTTCGATCATTTTGATGTCAGTGCAGAGGCCATGCGATGGTGTAACACACCCAAACATTTCTTCTTCTTCTTTGTTAATATGTAGGTCTTGGTGTAGATCAAGAAAACACTGATAACAAATACGTTGCATTATTAACAACAGACCCAGTTTCCCCTTGAGGGTGAAAAAACATCTGTTAATATTAATATGTACATTTTTTCATCTGTTAATAAAAACATGTATGTGTTTGTACATGACAAAACTGTGTTGTATATGTGCTGTAGACAGGCGAGGGCCACTTAAAGTATTCTCCCCCCATCGAGTGTGTTCGAGGCTTTTTCTGCTTCCAGTCCCCTGCACTTTGTCACTCGCAGCTCCTCTGGTTACGACCTGGCCCCTCTCAAGGGCCTCTGGGGCCCGCTGGCTAAATTAGTTTCAGCAGCACCAGGAACCGGAGTTGCAGGCCTCTAACCTCTCTTTGGATTATAGAACTCTAACCCTCCTCTCTGTCAAGGCCTCCCACTGCCTTTGAAGTTGCTCATGGCTTTTCCGTCCTCACGCCACCCGACTCTGAATGAATGATCTACACCCACCTCTGCACTTCACCCACCCTCCCTCGTACTCTCACCCTCTCTTTCTCCTATCTCACCACTCCTCCTCCTCCTCCTCATCCTCCCTCTTTCCATCTATCTGCCCGGAGGGTGAGGACCCTCCCCTCCTGTTTTGCTCCCTCTCCATGTACTCCCACTCCTCTGGCCTCGATCCCTCTCCCTTCTACTCTGTCCTCCTCATGTTTTCATCTCCATGTTTTCATCCTCTTTCTTCTCTTCCTTTAACATTTTCACTTCCCCCTCCTTCGTCCCAAAAAAATCTGTTTCCTCTCCCACTCTTTTTCTCAACTCCTCACATCGTTTCATGCTTCCTCCCTCTGCTCTTCATCACCTAATTTTCTCCTTCCCCATTTTCTTATTCTCTGTTCCATTTTCCTCCCCCTCTCTTTCCTTCCTTTCTTCACCCCCCCCTTCCTCCTCCTCTGGACTTTGTCCCCAGGGTTTTTTTGCGTGCCTCACACATTCCTTTACGCTGACTGACTGTGTTTACATTGACATCCTCTCTTCTGTGTGTGGACCGCAGCAACGCAAAGCGCAGCAGAGTAACACACTCAGATGCACAGAAACTAAGTTCATCAACCAGCTTCTCTCTCTTTCTCTCTCTCTCTCTTACCAAGGAAAATTAATGAAAGTAAGAGCGAACAACATCATGACACAAATAGCAAGTTTAGAAATAGAAAGTAGTGCATCATTATAACCAAGCAACACAAGTGTGCCATGTTTTATGTCTTAACATTCAAGTACCCTTTGGCTTTTTCTCCGCTAATTACACTTGCGCATGTTAGGCGGACATTTTTCATCCACATCCTAGGCATGGCAGGATAGTTGGAAGTTCAAATGGAGCTCAAACACATTAGAGTACATTATGCCAGCAGAGGTCACGCAGTAAAGTCAAGAGCTGCCTAACTGTAATAGCGTCCTTAATCATATACCACCTGATCCTGCAGAGTGAAAGCAGGGGAGGAACAGTCCAGATTCATTGACAAATACATGCAGCCGAGTGGATCTTTTTATAGCCCTGGCAGCCAGAGGACAATAAGTGGCCATGTGAGCTATGTTTATTTTATTAAAGAGCGTATGAAAGAAAACAAGGTAGTGTGGGTGGGGAGGTGGGGTAGAACAAGACAAAGGACAGGGCTTGAGACTGAGGGTGAAGCAAAGAGGGAGTCAACAGGAGGGAGCATTAACAGCTGATCTATCATAAGGTCATATCTTTCCACCACATACGTGTCACCTGTGCGTAGCCTACTAAAGGACAGTCAGCGCATTCAAATGTCAACCGTCTACGGCCTGGATTGCGTAATGCCACGCTCACACAACCACGCACACACGTGCTTGTTTGTCTTGTTAAAAGCAAGAGGCGCAGAGTGATCGCGCTCACCTTCGGAGCCCTACCCAGTCCATTCCAGGTAATGTGTTGTGTAAGACGCTCCCACCCTGTCCTCCTCCTCCTCCTCCTCCTCTCCTCAGCCCATCCATATTAGGTTGTTAATTCTCCTCCATGACACACTGTACTGAATGTGTGTCACCGTTTCTTGTCCTGTGCTATTCTTGTATTCACCTGTCAATCTGGCTTAATGAGTCTTATTATTTGCTAAAATAATGCTCCATTGTGGACAAGCATTAGATATTCAATGGGATGACACAGTAACAGTTGGCTTTATCGCTAATCTGCTATTGTCTTTAATGCTCATATAGCCAACATTCACGAATTAGCATAGCTTGACTAAACCCAGTGTTTATGGGTTAAACACAGGCGTGACCAATCCCGGGCTCCTCCTCAGTCTACCCTGTTTCATCTTGTGTTGCTCCTTCCCTTGCTGATTGATCCCACACTGTATCCGTGGGTGTGTGTGCGCGCGTGTGTGTGTGTGTGTGTGCTGACACGTCCATCCTGCCAGGTCACAGTTAATTGCTAGGCGGATTATGTGGTGCTGCAAATGGATAAAAACATTTGCGCAGTGAATCATTTCGACTTTACCAGCACACACGGCTTCACTTCCAGTAAGGATCCATAGCAGCGCGCCAGTCTCTTCCCCAACAGCTTCCAGGAAAACCGCCATGGATGCCAGTGGATCTGGAACTGCCCAACAAGGAGTTAACACCTCAGATGGTGAGACATGGTGGAGGAGGGGGTTGGGGGGATGGGGGGGATGGGAGGAGAAGGAAGAGGATGGTGTGAAGGAGAAAAGGAGTGGCTGGCGGCAGGCGCAAAGGTGATGAGCTCAGGGCTGTGGAATCAGGAACTCTTTGCTCTTTACTCTGCTACGCCCCTGCACTACCGCCACCGCAACACCCACACCTCCACCCATGCTCTCGAACAGAGCGACCTCTGCTCAGCTCTGGTCTAGCTGGAATGCTGACTTTCACCCGCACCCAGCCCCCCCCCTCTACATTTCTCACCCCTCCTTCGCTTTGCAAAATAGGGAGAAATAAAGAGGGAGCGAGCATCCCCAGTTACAAGCTGCAGCTTTGTGTGATCAGAAGTCTGCATGTGAATGTGAATCATGTTACTATTAAAAAAAAAAAAAAGTCCCAGAAAAAAAGAACTTCTGTCATATCTTGGTCTACTCGAGCAAAAAGAACCAGTGTCTGACTAAAAATATAAGCAGCAGAAGGAAAGTCTGATTCCACATGAGGCTCTATTAAAACCCACAGATTCAGCAGTGCAGACCTCAGGCTGATTCCAGTGAGGATCCTGCCTCTAGAGTTGGAGTTTGTAATGACTGAGATCAGGAAAAAAAAAATATATATATATATATATTCACAGACAGTCTCAGTTGAAACAGATTCCAATAAAAGCGATGTGTAAATTTGTGTCCAGGGAAAAAATGGCTTCAGAGTGGGCGTGCCTCGAATCAACAAGAGATGTTATGGCTCTTACATGAATACACAGTCACTTTGTTGTAATATCTCTGAGTCAAACGAGAGGTATCCTCTGTATGTTTCATCAAAAAAAAAAAAAAAAATCCTTCATTTGTCTGCTGCTTTCACATGAGCCTGGTCAAGTCGACTGGTTCCTCTGAGCTCCGACACTCCAGGCATGGCTGGCATGAAGTATTCATCCACGTATTTGTCACTATCTATCTTTGGTTGTAGCAGACCATAGACGCTGTCTGTCTCCTGTTCCACAACATGACTCACCGCACCATACTGTATGAATAAAAGCCTTGTGTTTCTTGATAGCAGAATAATTCCAGTTGGCTTTTTCAAGTGTTAGGTGGCCAATATTTCTGATAAAAATGAAGATAAAGATGTTTTATCTGATGGAGTCATTTATGAAACGAATAAAGCTTTCCCACTGAAACAGGTTCAAGGCTGTTTGCCATAGCTAGGTCAACAGCAAAGAATAGATGGAGGTTTCGAGGGAGAAAGAAAGAAATAGGGCGGTAGCTGCCACATCTGTCATCCATTTGGGGCTGGGAAAGGAATAGGGATGGCTTTCTGCTTACCTGTGCACCGTCAGCCCAGGAGGGGCAGTGAGGACATTTGTCAAGGAGCCGGGGGGTAAATAGTGAGGAAACAAACCGCCATCTGTCTGGGCCCATTGATTTTCACATGAAAAGCAAATACATCCATTCTGTTTGCGCTGCCTCCCAGCTCCATCTGCCTGTTGGGCGGGCGCGGAGTGGAAGTTTACCTTTCGACATCATGTTCCTTGGATAATCCTTATATACGACTGAACCTCCAGCCTGATAACTTCCTTTTGTGGGATGCCACTCGCTGAATAGCGGAGCAAACATGAAGTGCTTGAGCTCACAGTGGGACACAGAGAGTCTGTGTTTTCCAGAACGGCCGCGAGTTCAGTGAGGTAAACAGATAGCATGTCTGAACAGAGAGCGTGCTGCTCTTTATGACGATGAAACGGAAAGATGGTGACGTGAACATGGCCGGCCTAAACACGAGGCAGCGACAATGAAGGTCAACGATCCAGACACTCACATCCTCCGCTTTTGCAGCACCTTTAAAAAACAAAAAAAGGCAGCATTTTCCTTCCATCTCCTCCAGCCTTCACCTCAAACTGAAGATGTCCGTTCACATCTGCAATATGTCACTAAGGTGTGTATGTGTGTGTGTGTGTGTGGAGGCAGGCACAAGAAGAAAAAGGATAGAAAGAGAAAGATGCAGAGAGTGATCCCAAAGAAAGAGAGGGAGCCTTTAATGCCTCATGTCACCGCCACCTGCCTCCTCTTATGAAATCTCTTCATGTTCCTCCCACTGAGTTTCCAATCCTTTCTGCCCTTGAACAGACACTAATTCAAACACCGAATCTAATCCCTAATGTAAAGACCTGATAAATTCCTTTCACTGCCACCATGTAAATGTTTATCATAAATGGGGGGGTATTCACAGAATTATCACTGAGGGGCGTAATGACTTTTTATGAGGTCTGACTAAGGTCTGTGGGTAGATAACCTAACAAAGAGCGCCTAGGTGCTCTCTGTGTGTATTATCCTCCCTATTTGGCTTTGATCGTTTTGGCATTTTGCTGCAGACACTTTAGATATACAGCTGATGCAACCAAAATGTCATCCCTCTTTTTGTACAACCGCTGGAGAGAGGGCCTTTTCATTTAGGGGGAGAATTTGAAACAGCTCTAACCTTTCATCAACAATGCTGCCACTTTACGCTGTGGAATTCCTAATTCAATGAGAGGCGTACCAAGGCACCTGCTTTCATCAGAGCTAAGGTCCTCTGAGAAAGTCTGTGGAAAGAGAGAGAAAAGGGATGGAGAGAGGCAAGAGCAAGTTGTTGACAAGACTCTGGTGGCAAAAAACAAATGAAACAAGCACCTCGGGGCTTGTGATGTCATGTGGGACAAACAGGTTTTTACTGTTGGGACAAAAACAAAACAGTGTTGATAACCCTCCAACACCAAAACACCCACTTACTCTAATACAGATCTTTTTTTTGGAAAAATTTTATTTTTTACAATTTGAAATTCTGTTTTTAACACGTACATTTATAATTTATGATGTATAAACATATAAATTCTATATATGTATAGTTTTGCACTATTAACTTAGCCTTCAACTTAAAATATTTGACACGAAAAAGACTTTTATTTTGTAACTTGTGATTTGGATATGTATACACTTACCTTTTTTTTTTATATACTAATGTAATTTACAGCCCTGATCTGACCTTTTTTTATTCACCTTAACTTTATGTGTTCAGTATTTGTTGTCCTTGTTCTCATGTCTGTGTTTTGTATATCGAGAAATGTTAACAACCTGAGTCAAATTCCTTGTATGTGTACACATACTTGGCCAATGCAGTGACTCTATGTCTGACTAATTCTAACTTACTAACACACACAAAGAACACACGCTCATGCACACAATATATTATGTGGAACAAATGGTAGTAATTATAGAGACACTGACACATAAAACCACGTCATTAGATAATTATATATATAGGTTGTGCGTTTTCACGTGTCTCCATGTGCACTGTGCGTGCACGTGTGTGTGCATGTGCCCATGTGTGACTGTCATTGTCTTGTTCCCATGCCCTTTCTTGTCCATGTCAGTCCTCACCTGTTTAAGACAAAGCGGAAAAACCCTCAGCCATGCAGCCCCCCCCCCCCTTTAAAGGCCCGCCCTGCAATGTGGACCCTCACGATGTGTCATCGCTGGCTTTGTCGTCGCGTTCCTGTCCCCATTCTCATATTATCTAATTACCACATAAACAGTTTGATGAGGAGACTGAGTATTATCATGAGGGCAATTTATTATTTCTGTATTTGAAAATTCATTGTGCTCGGTGTTTCCTCATCTTTTTACTTCTCTCTTCACCCCCCCCCTTCCCTCCCCTTTCTTTTACATCCCCCATCTCTGCCTCTTGCAGCCCCCTCTTTCCCTCCCTCTTTGCGCATTCCTTGGTGAGTGGGTGGAAAGTTCAATGGGGATGTGGGATCCCAGAAGGGCAGGGGGTTTGCCTCTTACCAGAGCGCAGTATGTGTGCTAACCAAGGGCTTCTTATCGGCCAGTCCAAACTGTCAGCAGTGGCGGGTGACTGCCTGGTGGTGTAGAGCCCCTTGAGAGGGGTGAAAGGTCAAAAATGTGCTTGGAATATTTGGATTTAAGAGACTCAGATTCTTACCATTTTAGATGAAACTTTGTTTTCTATGATCATTTAAGTATCTGATTCCTTGTTGCATTGCTAGAGCTGAAATACTGGTCTCCCTGAATTGTTGTGGTTTACCTTCAGCACCTATTCACTGCTGTTCCCCACTTTAAGACACAGACAGCCACTTACAACACTTAATGAGAGAAGGACCTCTGCTGGACATGTCTTGATCCTGCAACCCTCCTAGTTATCTCTAAATAATGTGTCAGCTTTGTTACACTTTGTTACACAGCCACACTTTCAGTTTTACACCGAAACTAGGTTGAAGTTTTATTGAAATTTGGACCATGAGTATTAATACTCGACTTTGATCCTGCAGCGATAAGATGAAGCTAAATAGGAGAGATCTGTTATCTGCTGTTGCTTTTGTCATGCAACACTTGATTGCCTCTCTTTACACACTTGGCAAGTCAGAAAATGAGAGGGTAGGGCACTGTTGGCAAGTCATCTCCGGTCGCTTGCATAACCTTCACATGGTGACAAACCGATCACTACTTTGTTATTGCCATTCCTCACCCTCCTGTCGTCATGTTTACCTTTGGTTCTGTCTTATCTCTGTCACACTGCAAGCAAACAAACTGGTTTTAGAAGCGGCTCTGGTCCGTGGGCTGCGAGTGTAGGAGACACACAGGAAGTGGTGGGCGACCAGCAAACTGTATTTCCCCTTCCTGTCTATGTCCTCCCTCCCTGCCTGCCTGCCCTTTGGCTATTAATGTAACTCTGAGCTACCCACCACACACCCACATGGCCACTGGGAGCTGATGTGCTCTAGAAATCACAGACAAGCACATGGACACGGACACACACATGCATGCACAAACATGCATACAGACCCAGCAGCTGATGCCAAGTGATATCAGTGTAAATAATTAGTAGCTAAACAAGCAGGCTGCATATTAGGTTGCATAAAGTGTTCAGTACAGTTTTTGTCCTCATGGTTAGCTTTCATACTAATCCATTAGCTCTTCCCTCTCCCTCCTACCTTGCCGGTGCATAGACATCACACAGCAGGGTTCAATTAAATAGGTGTCCGTCACTCAGTCATGATGTCTATCACAGCCAATGAGGAGGTAATGTACATTATGCATGCACAGTAGGAAAATGCCAGCAGCGTGAATAACAAGATTGCCCATTCTTTAAGTAGCTGCACCAGCCCTTGCATGTGAATAACACACACACACACACACAGAGCCACTCATAATACAGATGCACCATCACAGGTCATTGTATAGGAAATTTTTATTCATTTCTGTTCGCTATTCTCTCCCTCCTTCAAGTAGGCCCGATTTTTCTGAAAGTGGACTCAAAAGTGGGCTGACAAATTTAGCACTTCAGCTGGGTACTTTCAATCTCTCCATCTCTTTCTCTCTTTGTTCAATTTACCACTTAACCATGTGCCACAGCCTACACACACACATATACACATATACACACACACACATGCCCATGATCCATGTTGCAGTCCTTATCTCCTCCCTCCGGTCATCCAACTCATCTGTGAGAACAGAGAGAACACACACTGGCATGAATCACAGTGAATCATGAAGCCCAAATAGCACCCGAAGAGAGGTGTTGCATTTAACCAGGACACGGACTATTTATAATGGCCTGGGCGTGAACACTCTCATTATAGGCCACGGAGGATGCTGACAATGGACGGGCAGATGAGGGGGTAGTGACTCCTTTTAAATGTCACCAGCAATGTATCTTCCCATCTACAGCCTGTTGCAGTGGCACAGTGTGTCTGAATACAAAATTTAGAGCAGGGTGAATGAACTGGAAGGAGTGGGACACAATTATTTGCAAATGAGGGTTTATAAACACTCCATCATCATATACAAAAGAGGATTTTTTTAAAAATAAATAAGTTATTCATGCAGTGAAGGAGGTCAAGTCTGATTAAAATCATCCATTCTGATTTATACATTGACTATAAATAGATAAGTATGTGGGTATAAGCAGGGATGCACTTCTGTCACCGCTGAATTGATTTTAAGAAAAGGAGGGGAAAACCTCTCAGAATATGAATACGACAACAAAGTGTCTCTTTCTTGCAGACCTCTGCCTAATAAGCTTGTTAAAGTCTAATTAGTGTAACAAGTAGCTGGGAAATAAATAAACATAATTATCATATCAAGCACATTAGCTGTTTGAGGGATGATAGAGTAATTTGACAAACACTTTGTTCTTCTGTTTTCTTTTGGCTTATTCTCTCTCCCCACATGCCAATCACGCTCAATGGATCACTTCAGGACAGAGTTGGGAAGTGCAGGCTCATCACTCCTTGGCAAGCTAACACTTGAATTACACTGAGACTGATCCTGAGAGCAACAATGCACTAAACCCAACCCCCAAAATTTTCAGTTAGTGGGGTAGAAACCACATTTCAGGTGAAGCAATTAGCGCCTGAACAATCACCTCCAGTGACTTGATGAGATATTGACCGAGGGTCGACACCTGACCAGAAAACACATGTTCTCAACACCCACATCAAAAAATCAACAAAAGCTGCTCAAAAACCTGACAAAGGAATCATGAGAAGTGGGTGCGATGGTAGAGGATTCAAAACACTTGAGCACTATGGACAGTTAGCTTGTCTTCTGTTGTTCCAGTGGAAGAGGGAGAGGAGGAGAAAGAAAGGAGGGGCGATTTCATTATCAGCCAACATGTAGGCTCATGCCGCACGGCTTTACCCAACCAACCGTTGTCATGGTAGCTACTTGTCATGTCATCTGTGCCTCACCTTGAATGAATGGAGACCTGTGGGACATGTGCCCTCCTCCCCTCCCCGGGTGCATGCATAGGGGGCGTAGTGTGGAAGTGCGTCAGCCCTTCAAGCAGCTGGGGACACACCCACGGCAACCTGCCTCGCTGTTTGTGTGTTAACGTGTGTGTGTGTGTGTGTGTGTGAGTGTGTGTGTGTCTGCTTTCCTGGGGGGTGGCAAGCAAAGCTGTCTTCCACATTGACCACGTTGTCACTACAGGGACCGACGCAAGAACAAGAACAACAGCTGCAGCAGAAGGAGAAGCCGTCAACCAGTTAATCCTCAAGCTTAGAAATGCATTCAACTGGCTGACCAACCAGAGGAGGGCCGTTCCTGTTCGTTCTCCTGTCAACGAGCCATTTCAGTGTTTTCTTTAATTTGGTTGTAAGCCTTAGCTAAGAGGTGTGACCACTGAGTCTTAGTTTTTAAATGTGTGTCAGTTAGTTGCAATCAGTATGTACAACAACTGGGAGATGCTGTCATATGAATATGAATGTTTACTGCTAACCTGTGATGTGACTGGAATGCATATTCCCACTGACAAAAGGAAAAAACACCTGTGAAAAATGCATCATAACATAAATAATACAAAAGACATTAATCATAGCTCTAATTTACAGCCTGAAAACAACAACAAAAAACAGGCACACATGCAAAAACCTTCTGTATTTGAGTTGGAAATTCATGTTTTTTCGAAAAAGTTTAGCTGATTTTGTCATTTGCATCGATGCATTTTTGTTTCATACTTGCTGTTCAGATGGTTTTATGAAAATGTCGGAGGTGATTTTTATGATTTGGTAAGTATTCCACTGTGTGATTAGGCTGCGATGTAGCAGTTTGCTCCTCTTACAATTTCTCGTATCTCTCATCTTGCTTCTCTGCATTCACACTCAGTCAGTCTTCACAAAAGTTGGACGTCTTTTTTTCCTGCACTGCCTCTCAGAGTCATCCATGTCGCTTGAGTGTTTGTACAAGAGATGTGAGATATTGTGTGTACGTGTGTGTGTGTGTGTGTGTGTGTGTGCGTTCATGCGTGTGTGTCTACAAGTTTGAGTGTGCTGAGGGGGTGATGAGGGGAGAAGAGGAAAGGCACGGCAGGTTTCCATGACAACAACTTTTTATTTGTGGTTCCTCAATGGCGTTGGTGGAGGCGATAACTAGACAGATAGATAGCTGGATGGATAGATAGAT
>JAPZDZ010000021.1:20068950-20081797 GCA_029783805.1 Acanthurus tennentii
TCTGGCTTTTCTAACCAACAATCATCTACACAGTAGAAGATTCATCACGTTGACAAACAGGTCAAAGCTCGCTGATGTCTGAAGCCACAAAGAAAATGGACAACACATTTGTGTATAAAACATAATTTTTAGCAACTTGTGTGTAGAATTAAAACATTAAATTTCCCTGTCGAGACTACATTCAAGTTAAAGTTCAAAGTGCAATAATTTGATCATTAGTAAGTCCTAGCAGCTTAAATGTTGTATTTTTTTGTGTACTAACTGTCTCCTCCTTTAGGTTTGGTCTGGTTTTGTGCTTTGCTCACATAAATTTCATCATGATTTTGACTGTTTGCAGCTAATGCAATGACATGGATACAAAGAAGTAACACTTTTCTGCTGCACTTTCACCTCTGACATGAACCCTGCCATGAGACGGTTAAACGCCTCACTGGAAAGCTCATAAACCACGAACAAGGTAACAAGATACATTATAATAGCACCAATATATAACTGTGGGCTGGTCAGCATCTTGCTTCCATATAAAGCCACATGCCTTGCACCTGAATGCCAGACTATGTCAGGAACACATCTAAAACATAGTTACTGGTTTCCTTTTTGTCCTCCCGCTGCAACCGCTGTCATCTTTACCCCCGCCGAGTTTGTTGTGACAACCGCAACTCTTATTTTAGAGAACTATCTATGGATTTAACAATTTACGTCACGGTTGCTCATTCTGAAATGCAGCCTGTGTACTTACAGCCAGGCTACACAAAGGCAAATCCTCGACTAATAATCACCAGTGGCTTTGCACAGGACAGGCTCCCTCTGCTACACTTTCCAAGTGTGAGTTTTCTGACTTTGCCAGAATCTAATAAAAAAGCAGTTGAAGAGAGGAAGAGAGAGGAAAATGCAGGACTTCATGTAAAGTTACACCCAGAATGGTTTAAGTAAGATTAGAGATGTATGGTTGTGCCAGATGTATGTTGGCAGAGGGACAGGGTTTAAATAGAAAGTCTGGATCCCGTTTGTAATATTCCAAATCCTTACAAGAAGGAGAGAACATAAAAAAACCCACAACCCACCTCCCCACATTATGTAACCTATTGGACAAAGTTATGCTAGCTAAAAGAACGAGCTTGTGCAGCATTTGTGAATGCAGTATTGTCCTGTTTAATTAATTCATGTATAAATACGCTGATGTGACTGTATGTGTGTGGGCCTATTTGTGTGATAATCTATTTTCCACGTTGCATGAAAGCTGTTTATGCATTTGAGTGTGCTTTGTCTTTCTGCATCTCTCTCATTTCCCTGATGTTCCTTATTTTCAAAAATCCCAGTCAGATTCTTAAAACATCTGTAGCTCATTTAATTCAGCAATTTTGCTGCTGACATTAACTAATGATGCAAATCAACCAGATGACTCAAGGATTTAAAAAGGCTTTGTGTTCTCAGGTATTTTCTCCCTGATAACTATAAAAACATAATTGGGCAATTGAATTTCTGCATTAAAAACACCAAAAAAATCTTCGTCTGAGCCTCTGCACCCGTGCACAGGTACAGAGCCAGGAGCTGGAAATAGCTCTTCTAAAAGCAGCTGATTAGTCCTGCAATAAATAATATCTTGGCACATCTAAATATGTATGTACACATTACACAGATGAAAAGAAAAGACAGATGTGATATGGCTCTGTGGTTGTCATTAATGGGAATTTGTGCCTTTTCATTTGATCCATTGTAATCCCTGTGTCAGTCATTAAAGTCAGCTGGCCAGACAGCCTTGTGTTTGGAGCAGACAGTGGTCAACATCTGGAGAAGTAACCCCTGTGTCTGACTCGCAACGGCCCTCCAGCTGCTCACACACACACACACACACACACACACACACACACACACCAGCTAGCTCTGCCTGGCAATTATGCAAGAAGACAAGAGAGGAGAAGGTTTGAAGTCATCTGGTATGGTTAAGGGAGGCTGGTTATGTGTTAAAAAAGCGCTGGAGCTGAAAGCAAGACTTATGCCGAGAGGTGGTAATGTCACTCTGTTCCCCTTTGAGCTGCAGCGGGCATTCAGCAACAGCTGCCGCCTTCAAATAGGAAAACAGCTCGTAAATCTGTAACCTCTAAGGTGAATGGAGAGAGTGACAGAGAACAAGGCGAAGAGTGAGCTTCAATGCAGCAGGGCAGAGGGAAATAGGTGGAGAAAGGCAAAAGAGGTAGTGTGATGGAGTAAAAGAGGCAGAGGGGAGAAAGGTAGATTTGTGCAGAAATGCCTGAAGGAGAATTTAAACAAGACAAATGGAGACTTTGGTGGTGGACTGAACGCAGCGAGGGAGAGGGCGATCAAAGAGCGAGAAGGAAAGAGTGACATGCGGGCCAATTTGACGGGGGGAAAAGAGGACGGTAAAGTCATTTCACCTGTGCTCCTTATCCCCTCCTTTTATTCCATTCTCTCATTTAATCGAGCACAAACCCTGCAGGTGGGAAAGTGGGTCATTCCGTTTGTCATTATTGCTTTTTGTCTCCAAGGTGACCAGGTTTATATCTTTAGGGACTGCTGGGACTGCGCTGGAGGGTGAAGCAAGGACAAAATGCACCACCTTGCTGCAACATGTGTATGTTCTTCTAAAGGAGTGTGGCACAGCGTGTAAAGTTTTACTATCCATTTTAAGATGGGCATTTATTCACGGCTGCAACACAGTGTTCAGTTCAGTTCAGGGAGTGTCGATCACCAAACTGTCTTTGATAAAATCATCAGTAAATGGCACAAAGCCTCTGCAAGACATTTACGACCTCATGACCTCCAAGTCCAGCAAGATATGGAGACTATTAAGGTGTACAGTCACTGGCTTTTATGAACCGCCAGCTCTGTTTAATGGGGAGCAGCTGTACGGAAAAGTGACAGCTTTGGAAAAAGTGCCGCTACTGGTGTCATTCAGGAAAGGGTGGCGGGCTTTCAAAAGGATGATAAGAGGGAAATTCTGGAAGAGGCAAAGCTTCGTTCTGTCCCAATGTAGCTGACAGTTGACCCCATTAAAAAACTGTGAAGTGAATTGAGAAACTAGTGTCACAAAAGAAAGTTTGAACCGGCTCTTTGTTAGATCATAAAAGTCTGCTGAGCGCTGCAGCTGCGTTGCAAGTTTTCTTAAAACTAGGCCTTCTGTTTGCTGATAGTGGCGGCTTCTTTACTGCGATATATCATTCTGAAAACAAAATGTGCACCACTGGAGTTTTCTTGGCCCTTTTACTGTAATCAACAAAGTTTGTTCTGTGATTAAGTTGGACCGCAGGGACACAGCATGAGGAGTTTTCACTGTATCTGACCTCCTCCTCCTCCTCTTAACCTCCTCTTCCATCACCACGTGTTGTTGATTAGTCTGGTGGTGAAACGTGCTGGTGACTTAACATTAGAGATTAAGAGCTACTGCGGTGGTCTATGCAAAAGCACACATACATACACACACACAAACATACACACCCTTATCCTATGAGCTCACCACCAGAAATTTTACCAGAGTTGTCCTGCTTTGGCATCCTCAGGAAAATGCCTTAAACACTGAAAACTCTACAGAATATCAGCAGTAGTGCACATGTTACACTGTGTCTCTGCTCTGTGCATGTGTGTGCGATTACCAAAATTGATAAGGGAGATGAAAAATACAAGTCAAAACAAAATTAATCTTAAAATTGGCCGGTACTCTTCATTTACAGGAATTTCTTGTTGTTCTGGCGTTCATTTTGGAAAATAGCAATGAGAACTGATGCATTATTGGTCTCCACTTACCTTGGGCCAGAGCCAGTGAAGCCAGGAAAGACAGCAGGAGCGCCACTTTATTTAATTCCAACATGGTACACCACCCTCAGCTACTGATGTTATTTTTTGTTATTTTGTCTCTTATCTTCTACAAGTTTAAGTTAAAAAAAAATGTTGGTTCTTCAGCTCCTCAGTAGCTGCTTCAGCTCATCAGGTGTGTGTGGGATGCTGCCGGTCAGGCTGAGTCTCACCGCTGCTCTTTCTCATGTGAGTTGAGTTGCTGAGTTGGAGACAGGAGCTCAGGCGTTTTTAAAAGAAGGGGCATCGAGAGTGCAAACCAATCCAGCCCCTCTCTGCTCACCATTGGCCAGTGAAATGTAACATCTGGGTCCCCCATATCATCTTCCAAAAAAAGGTGAGGGTACGGTGGGGGTAGAGAGCGAGAGACAGACACTCAGGAAACAGAGGAGAGGGAGGGAGTGTATACGTGTGTGCGTGTGTGTGTGTATGTGTAGAGGAGGGGTGGTGTTGCTGAAAATAAAAAAAGGTGTTTCCTCCTCAAAGGGCAACAGCTCATAAGACTCAGAAAACTTTTTGCAACAATATTTTTGTGTGTATGATCCTCTTTTGCTCCTGTATAGGTGTCTTTATTCACAGAGCAGGTGTTTCTGTGCAAATATAGGATAGCATACAGTTAAATATCTATTTCTTCTATATTTATTTTCCTGTAAGTTTCCAGACATTTGATCATTGTTCATGATTTTTTTGTCATTTATAATAGCAGCTTAACTTCTGTTGACTGTTTGTTTTGTATCAAAGGAAGCAGTTAATCGGCCCACCTCACTCTCTGTGGCTCACTCCTTTTTATCTGCCTCTCCACCAGACACAGGACATTGCCAGATGCTGCTCCGCTTCTGGTTCGACTTCTGGTTCAGTTTTGCAACTTTTTTTAACGGTCACTGATTGCAGGGCGATGCTCTGCCAAAGAGTGGAAGTGGCGTCATATGGCATGCCATTCAGGAAAAACTCCTCAGAACGCAGACATGGGACGTGCTTATGAGGTGCAATGAACTCTGGCTCATTTGCAGCATGTGAATTGTTGCAATTTAGCAACGACCCTTGTAAAAAAAAAAAAAAAAAAAAATCCATGGAAATTAAAAAGGATTACGTGTATTCAGCTCTTTTTCAAACTTCTGTTGCTTGAACATAAAAAGGTGTTTAACAACAGTTTTTAAACAGTTTTTATTTTTTAAAGTATTTTCTGAACAAAGACACTCAACATATTGACACACAAGTCACAGTAAATGTCTCTCCTGCTCATTAAAGGTTGGTGGGGATTTTATAGAAATAAGTCCAGGGTATATTTGTTTTTTAATAACTGACAAAATATATACATTTAATAAAGTGTACCGTACTTAAGTACAATTAAATGTTCTCCTATGACACATATTCCCTCTTTATTTTATGCTACTCCACTACATTTCAAAGGGGAATATTAAAAAGTTACCAGTTACTTTTCAAGCTGAGATTTTACTTACCCCCAAACTCAAATGGTTATACATAAATAACTGTTTAAAATGAGCCTTTTTTATGACAAAAACAAAGATCATTAAAAGTCCAAAATTTTGATATAAATTATGTTGCAGAAGTTTTGTCTCTTATATCTTCTCCCATTAATAAAGTAGTTTACTGCAACAGTAAAATTCTGTTTACACGTCAATAATAATGATCTAATAATGTCATGTATAAATCTAAAATATGCTGTGTCACAGAACATTTTATTGCAGTAAAAGTACTGCTTAGTGGTAATATTTTTGCTGATAGTGTTTCTGTACTTACATGAGTTTTACTTGTAATAGATTTCTTCATATTGTTGTATCAGTACTTTTGCTTGAGTAAAGAACATTTTCCATCAATATAACCTTTAAGAGTTCTCAAAAGGTAATAAGTTCTGATCATGTTAGTCCATCATTATATTTATATCCATACATGCCTGCATAACAAGCCTCCTATACGTTAGTTCCATTCACGAAGCCTGACGTAGACAGATGTTCATCATTTAAAACTCTTGTTGAAGGACTCTTCAGAGTTTTCTCACATATTGTGGTGTAAAAGCAAATACGAAAAGCAGATCATCTAAAACTCCGGCTGACAAAACATTTTTTAAAAATGTAATATGCAATGATTGGTTGTCTTTAACACCAAAGTTATAATGATGAAAAAGAAGAAAAACTCTTAGCTACTCTGTGAAAAGGCCCAGTAAATTGTTTGAATTTGATCTTTTGGATGCTGTAAAACATAAGCAGTACATTAATCTTTCTGTCTCCCCGCTGCAGTCTTACTTCTGACTCCACTGAAGCTTTCGACCACATTTCTTCTCCATGTAAGACTATCTCTCACTGGATATTGAAACAAGTGCCGCTGTCAGTTATGATTGTAATTCTCCGGGCCACCAACGACTTCGGAGCTCATTACTCAACCGCTCCCATGAAAAGTAAAAACGACACAGTGGTAACAAGTCGTTGTTTCCTGACAGTGATTGGACAGGCATGAAAAGACGGAACTGCTGAGCGCTCAGATATATTTGTACAACCCTTGTCTGTTCATCCATGACAGATTTAATACCACCCGGCGAAAAAAAAAATGGATCAACATTCCTTTTCACTGACTTTCCACACCCACTCACACATGTACACACACACCGGGCATTAGTGTATTAGTATTCAGAAGAAGCTCCTGTGCTTTGTATAAATACACATTACTTCATCCATAAACAGTCTTACTCCGTCATTCTCATTGAAGTCATCAGCTCTGAGCTCGATGAAAATGAGAGACCTTCCCCTTCAGCCGATTATAGGCTGATCACACCTGTTTATGGCTTTCATTACCAAATGAAATCCAGTTGGGAACCAATAAACAGAAGTAACAGTCTGAGCTCATCTAAGAGGCACAGTAATTGCATGATGTGGATGTAGCACAGCTATGTGGCCAAAAGGGTAAACCCTGTTCGGAGAAATGTGTTAGTGAGCATTTACCCCGCTGAAGTGTCCTTAAGTGAGACATTTATTTAAAGACTTTGCATCTACAAGCTCCAAGAGACATTTAGTCCAGCTACGAAGATCAAAAACTAAACAATAAAAAAACAGATTTTATCAGAATCTGGCCGTGGTAGTATGCAAGGGATCAGCTGAAAGAATGTAAGAAAAATGTCTCATTTTAACATGTGTTTCTTCACCTTACAGGGAAATGCCAGTATTTCAACCTGGACACTATTTTCTCATGGTTTTTTTTTGTCCAAATGACAAAAAAAAACAGGCTTCCAACCCTCTTATCCTCCAGGATGATGTGTGTCTACTAAAAGTGATTTTTTTTTTGCCACTTTACGGGCTCAGATTGTTATAAAAAAAACTGCCTGACAACAGAGAAATAATAATTTCCCTGCCTTTTGCTTTATCTGGTGTCTTTGTTGTTGCGTCTTATCAAGTTTTAGTCAAGGATACGTCTTCTTAAATCATGTGGGAGTTCAATTTATTGCAAAGGGACATCCTTGGAAATATGAGTGAGAGTTGGAGAGCTGAGTGCTGGAAAGAGTTGTAGTAGAGTACAGACGCATAGTTAGTTTTATTCAAAAGATTTTTTTAAGCTGTGACCAAATATACAGCTGATTACAGCAAACAAATAAGCAACTAATCATCTCTAATGATCAGACAACACAATCAGAAGAGGACTTCTCCTTGAGGGAGAAAACAGACTTAATCCAGTGGTAAGTAAATAAAATTTTTATTTCTCAGGTGAGTCCTCCCTATAATTGTGCCAGACACTTAGAATAACAATCTGAGCTTGTCAGTGGCAAAAAGGAGCACTTTTAATGGACACTCTGACAGTGCACACTTGCCTGGGAGGATTGCATCGCACCCCATTTTGCATTTGCCGGCTGCAGCATTCTAGTTAATCCTGGACCAGTGTGAAAATTGTTGCCCCCATTACTCACTTAAACATGCACACATGGGAAAATATGATCCAGGCTTAAAAATACCGTTGTTTCTCTTTAATTGAGTTTCTTGGCCAGACAGAGGGAAGCTGAAAACATAAATTTATCCCCATATAAAGGTGTTAAGGCTAATGAGCTTGCAGGCAGCTGCCCAGTTACACGTGCAAAACACACAGTGCAACATTAACGTGATTTATTTCATGTTTCTGAATCGTGTTTCTAGTTACCTGATGAATCGAGTCCAAAATTCACTCTCTCTTGGCTCTGCTTTGGATTTCTATCGACCCCTGAGGGAAATATCTGGCTGTTTACCTGCTAAATCCTCCACTGTGTTCACCAGCTAGACTCTAACTGCGTGTCTGCTGTGCCGTTTGATCCTGAGCAGGTACGCAGTGGGTTTTTACAGCTGCCTTAAGTTGTGGGCCAGACGGCTAAACAATGAGCTGACATTCATTAAAGCTCTGCTGAGCTTAGAGGAGCTCAAGACTCAGAGGTTATTGATAGGTTCAAAATCTGCAGCTACCCTCTTCCCTTTGTCACATTGTCATTTTAAAAACATCACTTTAAAAGTATGGATTCGAACCATTTTAAATGATCTCAAATCAATTTTTTGGCCATATGGGGGCAGTGGAACAAGCTAAAACCTTCATGCACAAAACCTCCTGCATTTGTTTGGAGCATTGCATTCAATTTATGACTGCAAATCCAATATTAAGTTTCCTTCTAGCTCCGCCTTGGTCTACACAAACCACTGAGAAAACCGGAGAAAAATAAACTATTGTTATTGTTTTTTATTGATATTTAGAGGCTAAATGTTTCATCATTTTCACCAGTTTGTTGGTGGCTTTGTCTTTAGTTAATTACAGATTGCGTGGATTTATCAGACTCCATCGAACAAAGAGTTGTCTGCACACATCGTTGGTGAGAGCAGAGACGTGGGCGAGAAAACCAAAACAATAATTCAAAATAGTCAAAAGGCTCCATGGAAACAAGTTTTTCTGGAATTCTCATTGCATTGTCAAATTAGTCATAGTTTATCTAAGACATACTGATCATTGCAGCTTTGAGTGAAGAAAAACAGAGCACGAGAAACTGAACTATCCTTCGAAAAGGAACCTTTTATTGGACAACAAGAACCGTCTGGGTCTTTTGTAACAGCTTATGAAGTAACTGAAACAAAAGTAATACAGAAGTGCAGGCTGACCAAACAAACCAAAAACAACACAGAAAAATTCAAAATTTCCAACCTACACTCACTTATCTCACAGCACACTTCAGTAGAAAGTTAAACATAAGAACAAAGAGAACATCAGATCATGAACATAAAAAACAATGCTTTGAAGAAGAAAAAAGAAACATTCCAGTGGTTGGCGTCGTAGAAAAATTCATCTTTTCTTTGCCCACTTTTGAAAAGAAAAAAATTCTGTCTTTTGGACGGAAATCAGAAATCAGTGTTAGCTACAGCTCTTACAAGTAGATTGACACAAAAACTTCTACTGTCACTCCTTAAGAAGACATGACCACAGTTTCTAAACATGATCTGTCTACTGTGGCTCAACAGCACATTTGGCTAAGGTGTAGCCTGATCTACGCAACTGAGATGTTAACATTAAAATCACATAAACAACCTATAAAATACAAATAAGAGAATAGATTAACGATACATTTTGAAAATGAGGGGTGGCCACACTGGCTCGTATGTTTCCCATGTGTTACAATTCTATGAGACAGTCCGTGCCAGGGTAGTCTGGGAGGTTGAGCTCGTATTTTCTCTGGATGTCATAGGGCAGGAAGCGTCCAGCCAAAAAATGCTTCCCTGAGAAACTCATTGCGCACTTTTTTGGTGCTGTGAGTGAGATTAAAACATCTGGATTAATCCCATCCTGACTTGGTTCTTCTACATCCCAACCTGAGGACAACAGAGAGGAACAAGACAAAAGAAAAAAAGAGGACCTTAAGGAAAGCAGGATTGCGATAATTTTCTGCCTGTACTCACACTTAGCAGGTAATGTATAGTCTATGACGAGCTCACACTGAGCTGCAGCGTGAGATTTATCCTCCACGTGTGCATCCAACTTGGAAAACGCCTGCATGTGAGCCAAGTCACTGAGGGAGCTGCCTGAAGGCTCATCTATCATTTGTGTTTTTTGAGCCTCCAACCTGATATCTATAGTCTGTATGAGCACCAACCTGAGGGCACATCCACACTGACAATGGGGGTCTTGATTTGCTTCAGGGTGACCAGAATACCGGAGTAGGGCTCCTTGATGTTGGCACAGTCTGACTCTGGGCCCAGCATGGCATCAATCACAAGGTTGTAGGCATCGTTTATGAGCTGTACCTAAACAGAACAGACCTCAGCATTAATAAATGAAGGGTAACTACTTGTAAACGACTCACTTAAATCAGCAATGGTGCATAAAATGAAATTGTGAGGTCGTAAGATGAACAACAGCATAAGTGAGGAAATAAAACAATCTGAAAAGCTGTTAGAAGAAATCTATTTTTCCTCACAAACCAAAAGACACTGAAAAAAAAACCTCCAAGGGGAAATAAGCTGTTTCCTTCTGTCTCCTGTCAAGCTAACATCTCGCTGGCTACAGCTTAATATTCCCAATACAGACATCATTCCAAACTTCTTATTTAACTCTCAAAAAGACAGACAACAAATAAGCAAGTTTTTCTGAACGCTGAACAACTCTCTGTTTTGACAAGGCAATTTTTCACCGTCATCAATGAATCAGCGGTGTGTAAAATAAAAATTGCTGACCTCTGTGGGAAGGTAAGAGAGGAAAGGGATGTCCATCTTCTCGCACTGAACTGTAAAGTCCTGGTGTAAACTCTGAGAGGAGCGTTTAGGGTGATAGATGGTGGGCTCATATTCCTGTGTGAGAGGAGGCAACATAGAAAAATGGTGGAGAAGAGGATGTGGGGGAGGGGGGGTTGCAGAGGAGAGGAAACACACACACAAAAAAAAGAGATAAGATTACATAACATCTACACTACAGTTTAAGCCAACAGTGACATGATGGAGTGTGTGATAGATGTGCTTCTGGCCTTCAGTTTGTGACAAAGTGAAAATCCTGTCTATCAGTCATCAGTTGTTTTTTTTTATAGGCTGCTTCCTGAATGAATGCTTCTTCTATGAATTGGAAGCAGAGAGGATGAGATCCAGACACCTGCGGTCTCAGAGGCCTGTGATGTTCAGCAGGAAACACTAGTCATCGATGACCTTTACACAGTCCCAGAGACAGATCTTAAACCAGAGAACCACTCTAGTGTCTGTCTGTGTATGTGTGTGTGTGTGTGTGTGCGTGTGTTTGAAAGTTTCATGTGAAAAGCTTATTATATTGTTTTCCCTCACTGTTTTCTGCACAGTTTCCTGAAGTTGATGTAATGTGGCCCTGCGGCATTGTACCTGAACTGAGCACTGCACCAGACTCTGTTCAAAAAATAGCCTTTTAAGTGCTACAATGCCTGTCAGCAAGCAGGTCATACGGTAACTCAAGGCTATTTGGACTTGCGTTCTTTAATTAATTTGGCATGCAATTAGCACACCGGTCAGGACATTGTTTTAATAGCAGTTGAACTCCTGACATTTGCTCCTGTGTTTTTCATCAGTAGGAAAAAAAGATGTAACATGAGCAGCAGGCAATCCTGCTTAAAAAGTGATGAATTTTCCTTTAAATAAACACTGTTTGGTGGACGTAATTTACATTGCTAAAGCAAAGTTCATGTGGATTATGGAATATTTGACCAAGCACTATTAGTGCTTGGTATTAGATTGGGATTGGTTAAAAAAACTGAATAAAAAAATCCAAATTGTACTTGTCGTTTATGTCATCGCACTCAGTACATGTGACATAAACGTTTGTCTTGTTGTCATTCTTGTCTTGTGTCTCAGCTTTAAAATAGATTGCATATTTTGTCTCACCATCTGGCCAGTTAATCCCACCTTAATCTTTATCTGGCCCGTACAAAGCACTGTTTTCACAGACAGGATAACCAAATAAATTAATTTAATTAGTCCTTTGAAATGTGGTTGAACTGAAGCTGCCCGACAGAGGAAGTGATCAGTCAGGTCAGACGGACTGCAGCCTCCGTGGGGATCCTAAACCAATCAAACTGCCACAGCCACCAATCACCTGACGTCATCTCCATTGAGATTACCATGGAGCACTGAGTGAGCAAGGGAGCCGCATACAATCCACTATGTGTGTTTTTGCATGTGTGTGTGTGTTTATGTGTGTGTGTGTGTGTCCTCTTGGGCTTTGCTGCTGGCCTCAGCTTGCCCTTGACCTCGTCAGCAGTTGCGCCATCATAACATGTGGAAGTAAGGGAGAGCTTAAATGACTGTCAGTGTCACTGAGCATGAACAGAAATGAGCCATGAGACAAAAACAAGCAGAGGGAACAGACTCAGTCTTCATGCTCACATCTCACAAGGTTACACTTCCTCTCCCTGAGGGATGAGGGTGTCTTGTAGTTGTTGTTTTGATACACAGTCTGTTAAGATTGAAGGGATGAGAGTCTGCGGGGAATTAAAGAAACAAGATTTTGCAAAAAAAAAAAAAATTGTTGCACCTTTGTTGCCTTAAGTGTGCACTCCAGTCTGTTTGAGAAGTGTTGTCCTCTTTTTCTTTTTCTTCCTCTTATAACATGACTTAAATTACTTGTTTTCTCCAGGGTTATAATATAGGATACATGTATTTCATTCATGCCAACTATAGCGTGTAATATGAACTTTCTGTGCAGTGACTGACTGACGTGCACAATGCAGTGAATAAAACATAACATTATATAAGAGCAATACACCAAAACTAATGTGCAGATGATTTGTTTTTCATTTTCATCCAACATCAGCTTTGATCAAGGAATATGTACATCTTACAGTATGAAGTATTGTGTCTTTCCGACATACCTGGCAGAGGAAATAATCACAGATGCACGACAGGCTCAAAAACAACCAGCTTTTGTGAATGCGGACGTGTTGGAGTGACATGAAAAGTGAGTTAGCCTGTTTGCCTGAAGCCAATCATTCATCTCCATGCTCTGTCTAATCACATTCACAGCTTTGCATCATGGGCCGAAAGCTGTTTCTGTGTGTGTGTGTGTCAGTGTGTGT
>JAPZDZ010000021.1:20113286-20134300 GCA_029783805.1 Acanthurus tennentii
AAGGACAACTTATTCTATCTGCCAAACCCTTATGAAGAGTGAAAAAAACAAACAAACTCACTGTCATCGCAATCTGCAGCGAGTGTGTGACCTTTTCATCCTGCTCTCATCTCTCCGCAAACCAACTTGTGCTAAAGCAAAAGTAGTTCCAAGAGTTTTTTTCTTTCTGAATCTGTCATTGTAAGTTTTATGTTTATGAAAAAAAAATTCGGGGAACCCTGGGGTGGAAACTGTTTAGCCTCTTGTGTCTTCTAATACCCACTGAAATCCCTTAAATGATTCACAATGTGGACATAATGAGGAAGACACAGTCTTGGCTCAGCCTTCCTCAGAAGGAACCTCTTGTGCTCGTCAGCAACAAAAGCTGCTGCCTGGAGACTAATTTAAACCTGAATCGACAGGGTTTCCTGCTTTCGGGTGGTCGAGCAAATGCAAAACAAGTGCTGTCGAATCTCAGGTGAAAGAGAGCTGAAACTCACCACAGAGCTGATTCATCACCATGAGAAAATTTGAACACAAGTCCCTGCATTTTTCTTTCATTCTCTTCATTCTAATTAGCCCGTAAGCTGCTTAGCTTCTGTTTCAAAAAAATTATGCAAATATTGTTATTTGTTTCATTCAGCCACACTGACACTGAGGGTGGCATGTTGGATTGTTGGTTAGTTGGACAGTCCAACACTCTGATGAAGACTGAATGTAAATAACAATTACGTGGCTAGCCATGACACTTTCTACAGACATTCATGGTTCTGGAGAATGAGGCCCATCGATTTTATTGATCCCCTGACTTTTTCCTTATTCAGTGATTCTGCTGTTTTTGTGTTATAGCCTCATGACAGTTGTTAATAATGTATTCGTTGAAGCAGCTTCACCCTGTTTGGGCTGGAGAGAAGTATTTATACCGCCTCTGTTGTGGGTCAGTGCTCCTTTAGATGGTTTTTGTTAGTGAGATGTGTGCTGAATGTGACAGATAACTGTTTGGGCTTTTTCAGCCCTGTTTCCCGGGGCTGTTTTTCTTGTTTTATTAGCGTGGGAGCAATAGACTGTGTTATTCTGCTGCTGTGGAAACACAAAGATTTTAAAGTGGGCTATCTGTCAGTGTGGATGCTGTACCAACAATAACTGTACCAGTTTTATACTCAATTTATTTTATGTATTAGCCTGTTTTTTTTGGACAGTGATTGCTGACAGCTCTTAAAGCTGGCGTAAGCTTTTAAAAGTCTAATGAAACTTTAACCTAATGACTTTTTTTTTAATTTTTAATGGCCTTGTTTTGTTTTGTTTTGTTTTCATTTTTAAAACATTGCCTTTGTTTTTAAGAAGGCAATTAAAAATTATGGATGCAGCATTAAGTGGATGTTGCAGAAGAATGTACTCCAACGAAGGCTACGCCCACTGGGTTCTCATTGCCACGCCCACCCATGTCCCGAATTTCTGCCACTCATCTGGTTACTTTATGGTAAACTTATCAAATATTATGTCTTATGATGAGCATGTTAGCTTTTTTGTTAGCATGCTGATGTTAGTATTTAGCCTCAGCTGAGAGCAGACTCCATGTGAATGTACTTAAAGCTGTCCGGTTTCGTCTTTAATTCTCTTAGCTTATACTTTACTGCTATACACTGATACCTGAGATGCAAAGATCAGAAATAGGCCTGTAAAACTTACTTAAGATCTTATAAATCACTTCAAACCTAACCAAAAGTCGTCCGCTTGCTTCGCTTCCCATCAAACCTGCTTTCCTCAACAAGATCCTCTTTCAGACATGTTAAATGGAGAAGCTAACAGCTAAACTGACTTTAATGTCGGGGTAAAATTATGGCCAAATACTGCACTGCAGCAAATCTTCTCTCCTCTCCATTCTCCCTCTCTACATGTCCACCTCTCTGGTCCAATCATTACATTTGGCCTATAAATAAATGCCTGAGCTGTCACACAGGCAAATGGAGCTGGCAACATAGGAATTGGTGGCAGGGACTGGGAGCTGAAAGGAGTGAGGAGAGCCAAAGAAATGACAATTACCCAGTATGCACGGTTGCCAAGTTCGGAGAGACATGACGACAGGTAAAGTAAGACAGCCTGACAAAATGACAACAGCTCAGATTGACAGGTAGGCAGGCAGACAAGCGAATGGAGTGATAAACAGAATTATTTTCAGAAATATCTATTTTTCTAAATAAATTATACAAAATTTTGCCCTCAATTTTTTCACAAAACTCAACTTTCAGAGACAGAAACCAGAGACTCTGACAGATCCAAGGCCAAGACCTCACCAGCTGAGGACCAATGCCAACATTCACAGGTTACCTGCCGCCTGAGGATTTCATTAGCTGTGGTGCCTCAGCAAAACCTGCACTTCTGCCTCTACTTTCTGCCAAAGTGTAGGCAAGGTTATGGAAAGTATCATGTAATTCCAAGAATGGTTTAAGTTGATTTGTTAAGAATAAGTAAATCATGTCCTGTATTGCATTATGTGTGTGTGCTGTTTGTTTAATATGTTGTTTTGGAGATGAGTCATGTGTGGAGCGATCTCTCTGCAGTCACAACCATTATGGCATTAAAACAGCAGGGTTTATGTGTTGAGGATTTCATGTATTAACTTAATAGGTTTCTGCCAGCCTCTGGCAAATACATTACCTACAATTTATATATAATTAGATCACTGAAGAGCTCTGTCACATGGGTGTCTCTGGGCTAGTATTATCTCCTCTGGATGCATGTTTTTGTTGTTTTTTTTTCCTTATTAATCATCTGCCTCTCGGTTAATAGTTACTCTGCCAGCCTCAACTGCTCAGATGTCAAGAAACATGGTGAAGAATGTAAATGCAACCAATGCAAAGAGCATAATTACACACAGTAACAAAAAACCTTAAAAAGGTCCAAGAATAGATTTAATATGTAGGTGCATGCACTGGTTGACATGGAAATCACATGGGGGCAGAATAGACAAATGTCAAGCGTTTAGAGCAGAAAAATAAACGACTGTATTCTGTAAGTGTTGCTGTAGATCACAGAGAAGATACAGTACATTGTATACATTTGGTTGTGTATACTGAATCCTGACATATGCTCATACATATTGTAGAATTAATGTCAGGTTCACAGAGGGATGTATATGTATGAAACGAACAGAAAAGGATTAAACCATTTGTCTAGGCTATATTAAGCACAAAATCCTATTTGAGCTGAGGGAAGAAGGACAGCGGCAATGTTTTCCCTTGAGTGACAATGCACTCAATTTACAGTAGATTAACCAGAGACGAAAACAGCGAGGACACAAACCATTCAGGCATTCACATGATAATCCTGCCATCACACTATAGAATTTAACACCATTGCTTGTCTTTGTTGGAAAATGTACCGCTGTCTGAGTCTGTGCATGCATAATATTAGTGTTGCAAAGGCGTTTGGTGCTGCACGAATGTGAAAATTGATATTGTGCAGAAATTAAAGGCAAATGGTAGAAAAATGTTAATTGTATTGATTAAGCATTGCTCTCTTGTAACAATGCCAGACTCATAAATGATGGTGAAAAAGCATTTGTATCTATGCAGTTAGACCAGAGATACTGTGTTTTTTATCTAATGCAGAATGCAACTTAACCATACGAAGTCCAGAAATTCAGGTGTGAACAGCTACCAGCTTCAGGAGTCTGATAAGCTGACCTCTTTTGGAAAGCAGATTTTTTAATTTTTTTTAAACTTTGCCTTCAATGTGTGATGATTCAGAAATTAGTTAAGGAAATTTACTACAGTTTCTCCTGATGAACATTTTGTTCTAGTTTTTGCTTTGCAAGTATTATGTTCATTTTCTAACTGCATGTTTTGTGTCAATGGTTTGATCAAGACAACTGAGAGCCATTCACAAGTGTGCATCCCAGAAGGACTACTCTGCAGCTTTAAATCCAAACAGAGTAATGAATATGCGCATGTGTTTATGTGTGTGCATATTGTGTTGGAAAAACTGCTTATATTTTACTGAGCAAATGTCAGAAAACAAACACAAACAGTGCATAATAAGCACCTTTCTCTCTGTTTATTTCTTAAATTCCAACTTCTAAGTTACTGTGCTGCTCTGAGAGTAAAAGCGGTGCTAAAGAGGCAGCCAGGGGCACAAACACATCACACTGACCTCCGACTGCATAACAAACTGATTAGCGATTACTCACCCCATCCACAAAGACACTAAATCATAAGATGATTGTCTTGGTTGGAAATATGCGGCTTGCTGATGTCAAACATTCAACATTGCCCCCCCCACCCCTTAATTCAATAACGGCTCATATTTATTATTCAATTTGAGGCTTCAGCAACGTGGGGAAAGGGCAGTGAGGAGAATTCAATGCCGGCAGAGCAGAGCAGTTTCTTGGGCTGCACTGAGGTATTTCCTCAGGCATCACCATAATTACCATCATCATCACGAGCAGGAATATTCATTTGGCATTTGGCAGGCAAGTCGTCCTAAAATACCATCTCTTATTATTCCATCCCCTCTGTTTTTCTTTTAAAAGCTTGCACTGTTTCAAACAGGCTGCTAAATGAATGTGCACTCAAAGTCTCTTGGCTTCTACAAGATGTTTCTCTCCTCTTTAATTCTGCCAATCTCCTCCTCTCTTCTTCATTAAACCTGCTCACTTTATGCACTGGTTAACTAGCCTGTGAACAAGGTTAAACTGTAACCAAATAGACCCAGAAAAAGAGCACAGAAAGAAGAGGAGGTAGAGAAGCAGAAGAATAGCACAGAAGTGAGACCAAGAGAGACATGCAACAGGAAATAGCAACATGAGCAGGTGCCTACCTGAGGTAACGCAGTGGTTCTATGGTTTCAGCCTCTGCTTCAGCTGAGCTGTGGTTCATCTTGTCCATCTGTTTTCACCCAGCACGACTCGGCAAATATGAGAAGGATAAGCTGTGCCGCTCCAAAGAAAAAGCCTCTGGTTCCTTGTTTCTGACTGTAAATTCAATAAACACACTATCTGCCTCTTTGTCAGGGAATAGCCTGAGAATCTAAATGGGCTTCCTCCCTCTGTATCTCTCTCTATGGCTCTTGATTGGTTCAGATGCTGGAGGGTAATTACTGGCTGCTACACACACACACTCTGAATCTTGCCTCTCTGTATCTCTGCCTCTCTCCTCTCTGTCTCTTTCCCACCGTGGCCCCGGCTCATTCTCTCATAAAAACCTACTGGCTCTGTATGTCAGCTGTGCTCACCGGGAAAGCCAGCCAATTAAGAATCAGGAGGTACGGTGCTCGCCGACCGATTGGCTCAGGCTGCTGCAATCATAGCTGCTCAGTCATGCAGGGTGCATCCCCCACCAAATACGCACAGACACACAGACACACGCATACGCACGCATGCACACACACACACGTTCATGCATAGTCCTTGGTGGCAAAAGAATCCCTTGCTGTCGAATCTAGAGCAAGCATCAGTGAGGAAACACACAGAAACACCTTTCGTATGATGGTGGGAGGTAAATGAAGCCCGGTGCCACAGCTGGGGTAATAACACTACAGGACCTAAGTGGGTACATAGCAGAGATATGTAGTTACAGCACAAATAAAATGGGTGATATGAACAGAACCATGATGATGGTAAAAGAACTTTGATGCATGCAGGCTTGAGGGCTTGCTCATATGGATTTAGGGCAAACATGAGAGAGGAAAACACTCATTAAAATGTAAATATAGCACACAAATACACACACACACACACACAGGAAGGATATGTATAGAAGTATCACGGGTAGAGCATGAGGCTGCCAAGGAATGAAGCTCATAAGTGGGTCGTGGTGATAAACAATAGCTCACTTTCTTCTCTAAAGGTCTCTCTCTCTCTTTTTCACCTCCTTCCTCCAGTTTGTTCAGACTACAGTTTATGCCCCCTGACAGCTCAGCTAACACAGTTAAGTTTGTGGTCTTATATCAGAGATTAGTGTGTAAGTCTTTGTTTTTCTATGCAGTATCCAAATTTACCCATGAGAAAAGCTGAATTCCTGTAGGACAATTTAAGGCAAGCACAGGTGCAATGGAATGTTGGTGTATTCTGCCACCTAGGGGTCATGCATTGCTGTTGCAGTTTAAAGCAAGAGATAAACTGTAGACATACTGATGGCTGAAAAATGATTATGACAGAAACAGATGATGCACTGGTGGATTTGACACAGAATTGTGTTTTGTTAAACACATCTGTTCACTAAAAGTCCAAGCTCGACAAACATGCCTCCACTACATCAACTAAATGTGCATTTGCCATTTACAGCTGAATGCAGCAACAATTGTCACAAAAATGATTTAACTTGAGATGGATTTTTTTTTCAAGCCCTTACTAACATGTTTTTAAAAGGTCCATTAGAGTATCTATTTCAATATAAGAAATGGGGTTCATGGCTGTAAAGCTTATGAGCTTGAGAAAAGGTAATGTTTTGAGATAGGAATAATGTGAACCTCCCCTTTACCTCCTTAACGTATGGTGAAAAAGCAGAAAAAATTTAACATTTTGAATGATCATTATTATCTTTCTATTTTTTAATAATTCTCAGAATTGCAGGGAATTTATTTGAGTGCTTAAACTGGTTTCTCTTTAGTTTTCAGCCATGATTGGTTTTTTTTTTAAAGCTTTACATACTGGTGATGATGTAACTGCGAGAAAAGATCTTGCCTACTTTGTTCACTGACATATGCAAATGGTCTTGTGCAGTGTGGTTGTTATAAAAGAGGTAAAGTAACTGCTTTAAGTGAGAAATCTATTACAAAGCCAATGCAGTGACTATTATAGCTAAAACAGTCTAAATATTGAAGAAGCTTTACTCATACATATTAACGAAAAGATTAAAGTATCATATTGGTTCATTTATAATGTGAACACAGAACAATTTCAACCGTACTGGATATACTTTAGATAAAGTGAATGCTTGTGTATAAACCACCAGTGTACTTGAGGTCATTGAACAGTAAATACCCTTTGGGGCTTTAAGTGGTTATTTTCGTTATTGAAAGCTAATGTTACCCAGTGTCTTGTTTTATTCCACCAACAGTTCAAAACTCAAAAATGTTCAGTTCCCAATGATAAAAAAAAAGAAAAAAAACAGCTGTTCCTCTTCAATTAGAAGCTGGAATAAGTGAATGATTGGATTTTTGTGTTTCATAAAAACTTAGAATTACGATAAATCCATAATTAAAATCAATTACTTGACCTTCCATACAGCTCTACTGTGAATAAACATCATGATTAGGCAAATCAGCCATGGCCGGGGGGGTTAAAATTAGTTTTATTATTATTTGATAGAGCAGAAAAAAATCCAAAACAAAAAAAAACAAAAACAAATATCTCTCATACATTTTCTTTTCCTTTGGGGCTGCACTGCATTTAGCAAAGCCACGACCCCAAACAAACGGAATGGTGATATTGTTGTCAAACAGCAGCAGCAGGCAGTAGTCAGGACAGCAACAGGGTTACACTTAGCAGGGCACAAAATGATGGGCTCATTCCAGGTTGCTTATTTCGCATCCACAAGACGGGGGCTGCTACCTTCTGCCTGTCAGGAATGTACAGACAACTTGGAAGATTTGTGATGCTACTTTGAGACAGAAATACAAAATCTTTAGCAATTTAAATTAAACTTTGAACGATTGTATTTCTATCAGCAACATGTACATACTGCATCTCTGCACCATCCTAAATGAAACCCAAATGTACAGAGAAGATACCCCAGTAAACAGGGATAAACTTAAACTGATGCCCAGTTACCTAATGCGATGCAACGTCTTTCATAATGGAGCTTGACAGAAACCAGTGAATTAAAGTGTGCACTCTGGATACAGGAAACAAATCCTTACAGGGCAGCAAGACTCCAGGTTTGTAATCACACAGTGATGACATGAGAATCACTACTGTTTCAATATGATTATGATCAAAAATTGGAAAGTTACATAATATTGAGAAAATCACTTCTGAGGTTGCCAGCCGCTTGGGTATTCAAAACAGAACATCCAAATATTGAAATTTGCATGAATATTTTCCCAAATTTTTACTGCTTATATTCAACACGTCAATATTCTAAAATTTTAAATCTATAATTTAGTGATGTTTTCCAATAGGCCACAGATGTATCTGAGTAAAGCCGTCTCTAAGTGGTATGGTTAGAAAAACTGGACCATCCCAGTGACTGAAATTAAAGAAAACAGCACATGCCTAATAAAACATCCCCATGAGCGATGGGAATTCCCCTGTTTATTGACGTATTGTAACTTCACTAGCTTATCCTGTGCTGCTGCAACCTGATAAAAATGCACTAGAGCTCATGTGAAAGGCATAGTTAGCTCAGTTCAAGGACCTGACATAAATCATACACACCTTAATGTTAAAGACTAAGAAGTTCATGTCATTTGTTGCTATAGGGGTTTTTGCATAACTACATTCTGAAAGCTGTCCAGTTCCTCTCAGACCAATCGGAAGGTGAGCTGGAGTCACTGGACACACATGAGAAAAATCATTTTAAGTGGAGATCCATTCAAACTTAGGGCATAAGCATATATCTTTACTAACATGACCCTATAAATAAACCCAGAGACAGTTTTTCTATAGAAGAAAAATAATGCACCACAACCTATGACTAAAAGCAAAAAAACAATGTCAAAAATATGACATTCCTCACACCCCCTCAGTTTAGCATGAAATCATGTTTATATCCAGAGAGGGTTCAAATAATCTAGAAACCTTCTAGCAGAAGGGATTCCATTTGGGCTCCACTGGTTCTTTGGAAGGTTTTTTTTTTTGTTGTTTTTTTTGTTGTTGTTTTTTTTTCTTGACAATATTCAATAGTAGTAGTCCTCCAAACATACTCTCTGTGTCTTTACATAAGTCAGTGAAACCTTTATCTTTCTTCTTCCTCTTCATCTTAGAAAAAACAAAGTATTTAAAAGTAGGCCACAACATGGAACCCAGCAGATGTAAAACCACCTCAACAGTAACATTTAGCCTGTGAATTCAGACTTCAACAATAGGCCACTTCCAAAGTATTGGGGAGCACAATATTCCAAACACAGTATATGACTTATAGAAGAAAAGACATAATCCTAACATTCAGCCATACAAAATAATCCAACACACGTCCACTTCTCTACTATACACGCTGTGAGAGAAGAGGCGGTCTGTGTGCAGATAGAGATCATTTTTACGGTCTTTTTTTCTTTTTATTATTCATTTTTGCAAAGCTGAAGCAGTTATTTTGTGGATGGTCCTCGAAGCTCAACCACAGTCCCTGTGATGAGGTCTTCAGTTAGGTTCAGTTCGGCCACCAGATGGGCCCGAGTCTGACTGGCTCAGACTGGAGAGGGGGGAAGGACGTAAGGCGAGTATTTATTATATATAATTGTGATTATTATTGTTCCCCCGCCTAATCCAGAGGTGGGGGAGCTCAGGGAGTTTTTCCTCTTGGTGCAACTGGGGTGTTCAATCAATATACAGAGAAGGAGAGGCAACATTGCTAGAGAAGTTTGTAAAGTTGTACACGCCCATGTAAACCCCAACCCTCAAAAAAAAAAAAAAAAAAGGAGGTACCCAAATTCTATTTGACATATTCCTTGTATCCCAGAAGATGAAGGATTGATGTAAAGAGGATGGTAGCAGAAACAAGAAAGAAAAGGAGGTGGAACGCCTGTATCCAACAAAAACGAGGCTGATTCCCCCCTGCTCCATTTTGACCATGGGTTGAGTCCAAAGACAGGATTAGAATGATGATAAGAATGGCTGCTATTGATATTAAGAGGGGTAATAGTTATTACGTCAGTTAGGAGTAAGATTGCATTATTTCCATGTGTTTGCTGCTTGGGAGATAGAACGGGAGGGAATCATGTCCAGCAGGTACTCTCGCTGACGTTCCACAGCAGAGGTGGTCTTGTGAGCAGACAAGCTGGGGTTCACATAGGCCATAGTCACACCTGTCAGGAAACAAAAACATCAGTGGTCAGTGTTATGTAGACCACGCTGCAGTATTACACACACATTTTTTTATTGATGTAGAAAGAAGATAAAGATGAAGGAAGACGTTGGCATTGAGCGAGATGAGTGAAAATTTTAAATTATTTTGCTCTTATAAATGAAAACTGCACCTGCTATACCTTTTTAAACACATTATTACAATAACACAAGACTAGACAGTAATAACTAGAAGGTAATTATAAATTATAAAGTAATTATAAAATGACAAGGCTTGGTCTAAGAAAATGAGAAGAAAGACTGACGAGTGACAGTGCAGAGAGGAATCAAGAAGAGAGTGATTACCCCAGAGAGGAGCAGAAAGCCAGAATGGGTGAGGGGCTCTCTCAGCCTAACCTCGTCTCACATTTATCTACCTGTGTTGCCACTGCTCTGCTTCCTCCAGGTGACCACGTTGCCCTGGTTACTGCTGCCACCGCTGACCTTTGCCCCCTGCTGCAGTGGGCGCGCTGCAGCATGCTTACCTGGCCTGCTGCCCAGCGCTGCTGCCGTCACTGCACTCTGCAGCTGAGAGGAGGAAGTGAAAGAGTGGGCCATACCACGAGAGTTCACTGCAGACTGGAGGCTGTGTGACAGCTGACTCTGTACAGAGAGACACAGTGACAGGAGAGGTATTGTGAGTTGGCACGGCTATTAATTCAGATGCAGATGTTTTTTCTGCTAATCTTGGGAATGATGTTTTTCCAACTGGCGTTGGCTGACCACCAACACAATCAAAGGCCATGCTCACCTGCTTAATAGTGGAGTGGTGGGCAGCAACAGATCTCTGCTGCATGGCAGCCCTGACTTGCTTGTACTGCTGTGACACTAGCATCTCACTCTTGGACAGTGAAGGAGAGGAGGACGAGGTGGATTTAGAGACAGAGGAGGACGAGGAAGAGGAGGAGGTTGCTTGCTGGAGGATGCGCTGCTCAATCTCCTGCTCCTGTTGGAGTGCCTTGACAAAGGCTGCCTTCAGCCGGTTGGTGTGCTCAGCCTTTAGGGCCTTTTTCTGATTGGACGACATGCATTGGTCACAAAGAATGGTCCCAGCCTTCTCCTTTCTCCAGCGGGAGGTAAAGTCTGTCTTACACTGGGCACAGGTGTATGGCTCTTTAGGAATGGAGCTGTTCATGGCAGCAGCTGGGCCCAGGTTTCCTAAATGAAAAACAGAGAGCTTGAACTAGACGTAAACATAAAAAAGGTATATTCCTCTATTCAATCTACCACTGCACTACCAAGTCCCCAAAGCAGCAACCAAAGTTGGAAGATAACCCACCTCTGCCATGCATCTCCAGTAGTTTCTGCACCACCTCCTCTAACCCCAACAAGTAGATGAACTCATTATTGGCAGCCGAGGGTAGGAAGTTGAATTCAGGGGCAGGAGGTTTGGGTGGAGGGATCTCCAACAGCGTCTTCTCCAGCTGCTTACGCAGCGCAAGCTTAGCAGCCGCCTGCCTGCTGGCTGGGGAATCATTGATGCTAGAGTTGGGTGACACTGAAGAGCCCTTTAGGCTGGTTGGAGAGGCCTGGACAAAACAAGAGAAATCACTTCAGCAACCACACTTGAGGATGTCATTGTTATGGATGACCATATACAAGAGTGCAAAGCAATGGAGCAGAGTAGCTGTAAGATGGTATATTTCTCACAGCTCCATATGAATCTCTTTCTACAGATGAGTGTGAAATGTAAACTTGTATACTGTGTCCTCACCTGAGGGATGTTGACCATAACATTACTGTTGGCCACGTTAGCAACCCGAATAAGTCCCTGCTGAATGATCCTCTGACCCTGGACCTGGACATTGGGCACAGAAGCCCTGGGAGCCAGCAAGAGCGGTGGGGGGCCTGAACCGCTGTGCTGCTGTTGCTGACGGAGACTGGCTATCTGCTGGGGAGTCATTGTAATAGGCTAATGGTAGCAGACACACAGAGGCAGCCATAACAGATGCATTAAGAGAGCAAGGAAGAAGAACACAAAGTTAGAAACCAACTAGAAACTCCTGAAATCTGAACTTCTTCAAATTAAGATACACCTGAAATGTGGGCTAGTGTGTAAACGATTAGCATCTGATCAGTGTCATAGCTCCTCGCACTAACCTGGGCCCCTCTAACCAGGGGTGGCATAACAATCTGAGAGCTGTGTTTGGACGGGACATGTTGGCCACCCCGTACCAGGGGAGGAGGTATCACCGTGCCTGAGCTTCGACCTGTCACCTGCAAACACAACAACGCAAATGTACAGAAAATGACAAAGTTGAGCTTTTATAACAGTATGCTAAAAAAAACATTGCATTTTGGATATGTGATATGTATTCAGCTGCCCTGTGCTTGTGTTGCTCAGTCCCACTTTGTAGAAGGTGTATTATACAGATTAAGACCATACAACAACCCAGGCTCTCAATACAAGTTGTGGCAGGTGGACCTAACAAATGTAACTACCTGGAGAGGACCTTTGCTTGATGTCATGCTTCCTCTCACCAGCGGAGGAGGAGTGGCTACAGAGCCAGTCGCCTAAAAACAAAACAAGGCATAGAATTAGCTCAAAAGTCATTTGTAATTGAATGCATAATTATGCAAAAATTAAATCTTGATATATAATATCAATTGGAAAACAACAAAAATCTCAGGAAATATTAAAACAGCTGTTCATTAAACAAAAGATACCTTGCACACAATCTGATGCATCTATAAGCTCCCACAAAACAAGATTTAAAGTAAATGTGTTTATCTTCTAGGATGTTTACCTTCTGCACAGTGCTCTCCTTCTGAATCTGGCTCTGTCTTAGTTTCTTAAGCAGCACCAGCTTGGCCTCTTGGAGTCTAAGTTCCTCCTTCAGCTGTTTGATTATGCGCTCCCTCTCCTCAGGAGAACTCTTCTACACAAATTATATAAAGATACCAAGGGATATAACACACAAATGAACAATTTAAAACTATTGCGATTGTAACTCCATAAAATGTGAGAATTAGGACTTTTAAACCAGCGGACAAGGTAAAAACTTGGTGTATGTACAGTTTAAATGTTTTCCTACCATAAGTTTATCTGTGTCGGTCTTTGTGAAGCAGTGGCCATTCATCAGAGGACTGGATGGTTCATTGTCTGATAAAACAATCACATCATCTGGTGACGGTGGTTGCCGCTCTTTCTTAATGACACTAAGGGAAGAAACAAGAAAAGATAGAAAACAATACTGAAAATTGGGTTTCAATATTCAACCAAGATCACCATTCTGTCTTCACTTCCAGCAAAGAATGGCAGTTACTGTAAACTACAACTAACATGTAGTTTTGTCTTACAACCAGTAGATGGCAACATATAATTAGGATATTGTCAGCTTTGTTGTACTGCAAATGTGCACTGGGACAAACACAAACCAAGAGATCAATAACGGAGTAATGGCGGCAGGGGATGATCGCAGCAACCATTATCTACAGCAAAAGGTATCGTCACCAGACAGACCTCGTGATCTCTCCCTTTCGTTAGATACAGCAAAGTCAGCCACAAATAATATACAAACAAGGGCAAATTAACTGAATTTTGTTTTTGCTCTTTATAAAATAAAAAACTTGAGGCCTTAAAACCTAAGAGGCTCTTTCTTTGAGGACCCAGGAGAACAAAGGCCATGAGTGGCGAGCTACATATGCATCAGTCTGGAGAGGGGTGGAGATAAGAAGTAGGGGGTGGTTGTAATTTTACGGCGTGTGGTGGAAGAATAAATCTGCCACTTTCACAGCAGGGATCCCGTCAGGTCCCGAAAGGTTGGTGCGTTAAAAAATAGAAGTCTGAATAGTAAAGAGAACTGCTGGAAAATGAGGTAAGGTAAAGTCTGTGATATATGACAGTGTGTGAGAGGTGGTGGTTTGGGTCATGATGTGGAGCTATGCGTGCACACAAGCAGTGAAGTTATATAATTGTTCAGACGCTATCCAGTGAGAGGCTTCAGGGCTTCAAACTTAGGCCCAGTTTACCACCCAGACAGGGCCTCACCCCTCCCCTACCTTCGTGGCGAGGCCTATGGCCTAGCCAGATCGGCACAGCCTGGGCCTCAGCTCTCCCCTCCCTCCCAGCTGCCGACACCAGAGTCACAAGCTGAGCAGAGCGGAGGTCCGCTGGAGACACTGGAGAGGGTGACAGTGAGGGGGAGGGGAATACATGGCCAGGAGCCAACCTATTGTGTACACTCTCTCACTCAGTCAATCACCCAGTCACTACTTCACACACCCTTCCCCCATCCTTACTTCTTCATCTTTTCGACTTCAACTTACTGACTCAGTTCTTCACACTTTTTCTGCACACTCCCGTCTTCAGAAACATTTCTCTGCTGCCCTCTCCTCCCTCTCAACAGCTGTGCAACAGCTACTTCTCAGGCATACATGCTCAGTTCAACAAGGTCATATGACAATAACCATATCATTTGTACTTAAAATTATTAGATTAAACTTTCAGCAGACTAAGCAAATCAGAACCCAAACTACAAGAAACATTTCTGTCATGTTACTTTTCCCAGCTGCTAATAATACACTCTTGTAAATACACTATACTACTTTGAAAACACTTCCTAGATACATTTCATTCAAATCCAGAAAGATATCTAATGCCCTGGCACTTTCAGCATACTGCTATTCTTAGAAGGATTACTCTGCTAAAGCTCAGTTGAGGCCTGAACAGACAGCAGTTTTACTCCACAGTTCTGTTTACATTCCATACATACGACATGATAAACCAAGTCAGACACAAGTAGCATTATGAAGAGCTTTGTCATCTTTCATCAACAGAAAACCTAATGGAAACCAAGTAGTTCGACTGACTTGGCATCAATGACAAAATGACATGGACTAGCTTGTGAGGTTGCTACTACTCTACTGAGAACAGCTTACACAAGCATCACAACACACGACAGCTTGGTTATGTAAGGGTCAGTGTTTCTGCATGCCACGGCTTCTCCGATCATGGCTTCAAACTGACCCCACTATAAGATTGCTGAATCAGTCTTTCTTGGGGGCAGTGGTTCGTGCATTCAAAATGAAAAGCAACACTAGAAAGCACCACTTTTAGATACCTATGTTTTTTTTTACGTAAATTAAAACAGCTGAGTTATAAACAGGGAACAGGCACTGAGAATATGTGCTCAAATATTGACATATTTTTAAAATGTACACAAAGTATTCAAACGACTTCAGAAGAGAGGGAAGTGCTTCTGCTTCTTTCTCAGTGTCGCATTAAATACTTGAATCCATTCAAGACATGCTCAGTCCAGTTAGTGCATTATTTTCTAACATTATAAAACTTGGCTTCCATTTTACAGTTGGCCTGCACGGACACAGTCTACCATATACAACAATAAGGTAATCAGCCTGCAGTGACTAAGCACATAAATACACACAGAGGGTTAAACAGGGGCCGAAGGTGACACTTAAGATATACCACAAACAGAGCCAACACACGTTCTGTTTAATCACCACTCTGTTCCACTTTAACTGCCATTACATCAGTGTGCGTATTTATTGCTCTACCAAACACATCACATGACATCAGGCATTTCTCTGTGTGGTCATGTGACACACCCACTACCCCTCCTGGCCCCTCCTTCCTCCAACTGCTCCTTCCAATGTGGAAACCATGGCAACGGCCAGTTGGAACCAGTTTGTGACACATAGCCTTCATTTTGTGAAGTGTGAGGCAGAGTTCAGGTGCTGCTGTGGGAGAAAATGGAGCCCAGGCCTCAGGAGCCTCAAACTTTTCAAAATGGGGGCAGGCTGCTGTCAACCACACAGCAACTTCCTGTATGACTCCTGTCAGACCACTTGCTAGTGCAAAGTTATAGAGAGAAACTCGAAACTCCAATAGACACATCTCTACACACAACCACGCGCTGTGCATGCAAGCATGAAATACAAGGCCTTTAGCACATCGAGAATCCTTGAGAAGTCTTCAAAGAAGATCATATGCAAAAAAGTACTGGGCCTCAGTAGTCTGCTGGTGGGAAGTCCTGCTTGCCATTTACATCCTTAGGACCCATATGAAGAGTCAACATCAGTCAAGCATAACCGAACATAAACACAGCAGCAAACTTTCCTTTGGCATTTTATCCTCACAGATAAAGACTATTTTGTAAGGAGATTATGGTGCATTTTGTCCAGCTGGAAATACTTACAAAGGGTTTACTGTGGACAATGCTGGCTGACTATGCAATATTGAGGCCTTGTGTACAGGAATAGATGCAACTGTTTGAGCAAGCATGTTTATGGTATTCCTTTCGTGTTGTTCATAGACTAGCGACTTTGACAGTATCGAATTAACTAAACAACTAAATGTTTTTTATGACACACAAGTGCTCACCCCCTATGCATAAAGCACTGCTAATAATACTTCATAATTCAATTCACAAAAATCATGCCACATGATATTTTCCCTTAACTCACCTTTTAGATGTGCTCATGTCAACAGGCTCATCTCCTGTCTGCACCTCCACCTTGATAGTGGCCTTCACTTCCCCGGATTTTAGGATGCTGGCTGTGACCTTTGCAGCTTGCTCACTCTTCAGCTTGACACCCTCAGCTCCAGATCCCACAAGGGCCAGTGGAGTTCCTGCTACATCACATTTCTCCAACTTAACCCGTTTGTTGTCCACATCCCCAAGGGAAGCAGCATGAGCTGCATGGTCCCTCTCCAGAGCCCGCTTCTGGCTGCGTGTTTGACGAACAGCCTCCTCTGACATGGCTGCTCTCACCCTAGAGAGAGACAAAATATAAACAGTCGGTTACAAACAGCGTTAAAAACATTTACAAAATCGAAAACAAAAACTGACAAGTCAAATAGTTAAAGTTGTGCCTGCACATTGATTCACAATAAACAGCAGGGTGCAGGTTTGGACAGAAGGTATAAAATTTGGGCCGGAATGTAAACCTAAGAAGTGCCAGTGTGTATAATTGAAATTCTCCTTAAATGAGCATAAGGTGCAGGTTTCATGAGAGCAGTGCTGGAACTAAATATTATTTATTATTTAATCATATTATACTGCAAGCAGTAGCAATAGAATCACTTCAACTACTTTGCAGTTTCCTATAAGTTTTAAGTGTCTAATCCTCTTGTAGTATTGTCTTTTGCCAATGGAGTATGTTACCATAACAAACAAATAGACATACACTAACACTGTGTTATTGTAACATACAGGAGGAAAGTCAATGACATGCACTTTTAACATTAAGCCCCCATTCAGTTTTATCGTAAGAAAAACCTCCAATCATCCTTCAAGTTCAGTACATCTTAAGTCAGTAGAGGATATCCTAAAATCTAGTTTGAACAATGAACAAAACAAGTTAAGGGTCAAGTGAGAAGGAATTAGTCCTATAGGTCTTGAAAAATAAACTGTTGGTTGAGTTAGCCAGGCTGAGTTACGATTGAGACCTACTGTGTCAGCAGTAAACAATGTGGAGCATCCATTGCAAGGAACAGAAAGATATAATGCCCAAACTTAATTTAAAGTTGAGACAATAAACCAGGATGACATCATTGACAGGTATAAGCTCTACAGTGATAAGCAACCTGAATACAGCCTCTACTGCCTTAGTGTTGAAAAAAAAAAAACAGCCACTTTGAAGCTAAACCAAATCCACTAACATAAATCTACACTATGACACGTGAAGATGCTACTTTAAAGGGTTAAAATGGCAGATACAGCCGTTAATAGAAACTGTCAGTCTCATCTGCTGTATGTAAATATAAGTGTATCTTAATTTTGAGTAATTTTAAACCCCATTTTGCTATTACATTAAGCTAGGGGCTTAGATTTTTGCAACCAAGTGTGCAATTATTATTTAAGAAATATAAAGATGTGCCACAATACCAATTATGCAAAATGAAAATTAAGGACCCTTAAATTGTTATGTTCTCCCTGGACAGAGACATCCACTGAACCTTATGAACATATCTTGCTAGAGTCAATCTACATCTTAACAGCAGGTTTTTTGAGGGAAATAATGATTCTTTCAAATGTTGTGATCATACACTATTGTTTGAATACAAATTTAATTTACACCAATATTTTTCACTGTTCAAAAAGGGACAACCTTGAGGCGTATAGGCCTCTCCTGTCATACTGCCAGTGCCCCAGATGCTGACCCAAATCTCACTCACTGAGATTTCTGGGAAAAACCTATTACACAGCAGAAAAATTGCCCCAAAACTCTGCAACTTTCACACTAAGCACATCAATGTAGGCCATGCACTTATTATGGAACAGGCCCTTGCAGACTCTCTTGAACAAGCTTAAATGTTATAAAATTGTGATGCTTACATACAAAAAGGATGAACACATGCCTATCAATGCACATTTTACAATTCTGATACAATAACCTTAATGATGATTTGCCTTAAAACCAAGTGCACATAAAGTGCACACACAATATCTGATTGAGAAAGCTGACTAAAGATCTTCCTAGTCCCATGTGATGTCAGCACAGCTCTACATAACCATATCCCAAGATTCACTGAGAGACAAACAGTGCTTCCCTTAGAACCGGTTCAGACTGGTCTGGGATTGAGAGGAGGCACAGGTTTAACCCCTGGAGAGGCAGAGTGGCAGAAGAGAGGGACTAGAAGGAGACGACCATTGACACGTACCACACAGGGAAGGGAAAAGGAGGGGGGATAAAAAATTATGTTGTTAGGATATTCCAAAATGTCTCTACCCGACAAAAAGGAGGAAGATGCATTGAGTGACATGACCAACTTCTGCAGCATTCAAGTATTAAATGCTGCTAAGAGACAATAAAAGCTCATCATACAAAAGCCACCTTTGACATTTCATACTCCTAAACTTAGGTTTACATTACTTAAATACTATTGATAACCATACACATTCTGAAATGTTTTCTCTGCAATGATTTCAGGTTCAAAGATTAAAAGCAAAGGTTAAAAGCTCACTAAAGTGATGTAAATGTTTACAGAAACTCCCACTCTGGGTCTGTTGTCTGTAAAACAAAACAATAAAAGAACTGCAAAGTAAGGTGGGTAAATGAAACCCTTTCTTAGCAATTTTAACAAATTGCTGTTCTCACAATTCACATCTGGGAATTTTAACCAAGCATTAATTTAACTAAACATATGACACAGGCATCCTTGGGACAAAATGTTGAGCTAAGATATGCTAGAAAATAACACATAATAATAATAAAGCAACTACACCACAGCAAAAACGTTCCAGTCTGTGTTGCATGTGAGTTCCTGGAGCCTGAAACACACCCTGCTTTGGTACACAACAAGGACAGATGTGCCCTGCTGTACCATCCCTGGACACAAAGGCTATTTATCTGCAGGAGATGACAGCTTGTGTGTGTGGGAGTGCATGTGTGCATACCCGTATATCACACACAATTTTTCAGAAACCGTACTTCACTCTGTAAGACTTTAAAAGAAAGGAGAATGCATATAGCTCTTGGCCATAATTGTATGGTCTCTAAGATTAACTGTGTAAGGTACAATAAGGTTGTAACACTTTGAGATGGTGCAGTGTTAAAGCACATGGACTAGGATGGCTGTGGTTGCCAGTTTTCAGGTCCAGAGACTCATGGCAACTTTTGTCCCTGATATGGATGGCATAGTGAATCCAATGTTTCATGTGCTAGATACACTACTGCTAAGCAACAAAGGGGAAAAACAATTGTTGTCCATGAATAACTTGTTCTTGTAAGTGTTTTGTATGCACAATAGACAGACTTACTCACACTCAAACAATCCAAGCACTGCCTTTTATGAAGATAAATTACAAGATGACTCTAGCTTGTTCGTACTGTACACCATGGCTGGGGCACAACCCTTACATTTGAATTACCTTTTTTTTTTTTACTTTGGTCAGCATTATGTTACAAATTTGTCATATGCTGATGCATTCAAGTTAACTCTGATATGTTAGTCTATGTTTTTTATTATTGCTATTTGTGTGAAAAATTGTGAAGCAATGGACATAAACTGTTAGGTATTTTTTTAAAAGTATTTGGTAATAAAAATGTTTGCAGTGGAGGACCTCATTTGGTATTATTGAATAATTAATTTAAGAAAGTTCAGGTGTACCTCCTTTGCTTTTTTTGTAACTAGGCCTAAGGCCCATGAGCCACCTTTTACTACTTACGTTTTTTAACACATGTAAACACATTTCAAAATGACAGCTCCGCAACTCCTAAGCATGATTTGTACAAGACACAAAATAAACTCTAATTAAGATTTTTCAAAGGAGGCTATTAGATTGCAATGCAAAATCAAACCTCATGAAGAAGATCATTTAATAAATGAATGCATTATGTACAACAACATAAAAAATAAAGAGAGGATGAAAAAGAGAGTGGAACAAGAGAGCCAGTGATTAGTGATCTGAGTCTGTTCCTCTCTAGAGACTAATAAGGAGGAGTAGATGCATGTCCCTCTGATTTCCCTGGAATAATAAGGCTTAAGGGCAGAGGGATTTTCAACAGAAAAATAACATTTGATGAGGGAGTTAGCATCTGTACATGAGAGAAGATCTCTGCCGCTTATTTGAATTTTTTAGGGGCATTTTCACAAATGTAGTTTGATTGCTTTTATTCGCTTCAGAAGCTAAAATATGATTACTGCATCCGTCTTGAGGTTTGCTTAAGTTCACATGGTAACATTCAACAACGGTCCAACGTAATAAACAAATGCAATGCAGAGTCAACCATTCTTTCACTAGTCAGAAATCTCATCGAAAGGATTTGCAAAAGGAAAATAACCAGTCTTCTTTGTTTTTCCCAGTAAAAAGAAGGGAGCATCAGCAGAGTGAGTGGCTAATTTGTTTTAATCCCACTTCAATTGTTAAAATACAGTGTTTGTTGATAAGAACATTTGGTGCTAGAGAGACTCTCAGCTGGAAATAGACAATGTCCTGTTGCATGTAATTATAAGACCTGCCAGCTTGAGAAATCATGAACAAAGATGTTTATTTTTATATGTATATATATATATATATATATATATATATATATATATGGCAAAGATAGTTTGCATCTCTCCTCTCTC
>JAPZDZ010000021.1:20156671-20170912 GCA_029783805.1 Acanthurus tennentii
AGTTTTCTACAATAGTACCACACAGTGTGAGCAGAGGATGCACCTCTCCAAGCTTCCTCTCCATTAGCAGCAACTAGTAGACAGAAAAAAAAGAAAAAAAAAACCAAAAAAACATAATTATTTGTACACACAAAAAAGATGGAGGAGAAGCACTTCTGTGGCGTTTGGAAAATAAATCACCATTAATCCTGTAACATACTAACTTGAGGTACAACAGATGACTTACCATTCCTTTACTGAGAAGAAACAATGCCCTAGAAAGGAAAAACATCAAGTATGTTTATTCAACATCAAGTTCTTACAATTAATCAAATCATCTAAACACTTCGTGCCACAGTTGCTATGTCTTTTGGGAGAGTAGATTGCCTTTGTTTAAATGCTTTACAAAAGCAACATTTTTAAAAAGATGAACAAGTGAGAAATATTTATTCTTGGGCTATGGGAATTTAGCATTGTTTAGTCTTTATTTCACTCTGTATTTTGTTATCTGTCTATAATCACAGTGAAAAGGACTTTAGGGAAAATGTAATTTGTGTAACAGCATATTCTGAGGTTTTTAAAACTTATCTACTTCAGAATATACTATTTTATACATTTTATTTCATCTAATTTATGTATCTTTTACTTAACCTGTCCTATATTCTTGTATTTTGAAGCACGTGAGCCTTCGCAGAGAGATAATGGAAATGAGAAGTCAAAAACAAAAACAAAATTTCTGTCAAGAGTTTCATAGTTCACTTCCCATTATTTGGCTTGGCTTTACTTAAAATGGCAAACTCTCAATACACACAAGCAAATTGGAGGGAAGTGGCTCTGTGTAACTAACTATTTACAAATTACTCATACTTGTCGGTCTATAAGTATCCTGTTTTGTGTGCCCCGGATTTGTAGTAATATTTGTTAAAGTTGGAGACATCTAATTCTAAACACTTGAATCTTTAAATATGCATTTAACAGGAATTGGGTGACATTTACCTGGTATATTCTGACCCAACCACTCGGGCATACTCAGCTCCAACTCCAAGCAGGTCACATGCTGACACCAAGTCTTTCTCCAGAGTATGGAGTTGCTGGAAGAGAGAGGTACATTCCTGTTGTCAGTGGAGACTCTTTTGCTATTTGGACACAAAGTCAGGACTCCAATTTAACGTAAAAAGTAAAGTGCAGGCAAACAGCACTACCATACTTTTGTAAGGTTATTGTGAATTCACTCCAATTTCCACATACACACTGTTTAAACTGCACATAAATAAGACTTGAAAACAATGTAATTCCATGAAGACAGAATCAAAATGAGGTCATAGCACAAATACATACCGCCAACTGGAACAACAATCTGCAGTGCCAATATGGTGTTTGTTGTGAAATCTGGATGGCTTTGCGCAGTAGGGGTTTTGCAGAGTCCACCAGATTCTGAAAATTAATTGAGGACGATTAATTGTCAGTGATCATAAAAAAATTTGCACAGCAAACCCTACACGCAGAAAAAAAATATGCACCTTCAAATACCCGGCAAACTATGTGATAAGAAGTGCCGACTGTATTCAAATAGGTTAAGCTAATCATAACCTCTTAACAATAACTAAGGTTATCGTTGTTTCACATGCAACCAAACGTGATCTTACCTGTTGGCAGAAGAGTTCCGATAAAATGCTGGCAGCTTCAAATTTGACATCTTCAAACTGAGGGACTTGTTGAGAAATTAACCACTAAAAAAAACAAGATGCAAACTGTTAGGAGTGTCGCTGTTTTTTTGTCTGAAGCAAACAATAATAATACGTTAACAGTTAACATACAGCGGCTCAACGTTATTTAGCTAGCACCAGAGAAAGAATGAAAGCGTCCGAGTTGGGAGGATTAATTAATAAAAGGCAAATAAACCTCATATTTCAACTTCCTCGGAAATTTTGCTTTCCTCAACGAACAGCTAATTTAAGGATTTCCGCCGTTTGCAGTCCCCACTGCTTGCGGCCTACACCCGCTCCCTTCTCCGCTGCATCCCCGTTCTTTCCTAGATCAAACGTCCCTCACCGCTTTCTCCAGATGGCTTCGGGCCAGCTCGCTGTTTTTGGTGTGGTGGTAGAGAACGGAGCCAAGCTGAAGATGTGTCCGAGCCTCGATCCTCTGTGGAGGCTTAAACTGAAACACTGCCTGTAGGCAGTGCACACAGAGTCGGATTTTGGGTGGGCTGGAGGTTCGGAAATGTTCCGCAAAGCCGAGAAGGGCGAGGTACCAGCGCTCTGGGGCCTCTACGTTTGACGCCATTTTCCCCGACAACAACAAGTTTTTCAGCGCTACGGCCAGACTCCCGGGTTGCCAGGTTGGGTTATGCGAAACCCAAAGCCAAAGCGTCTACAGGCCTCAATCCGACTATTCTCTATATTTAGTACATTTCTACACAGTTCAATGATAGACATTTTCCACTTAAAATAAAACAAAATAAAATGCACATTAATATACAAAGATGATGTACTCATAAAATTTTCCTTCAAATCAAATAAAAACAAATCAAATCATATTAACTTTATTCATCCGTTAGGAACTTCATTTGCAGAGAAAGCGCCAGTGCAGAAACAAATAAAACATAGCACATGTTCATTCACAGATTACAATCTAAAGTTCATGAGTTCCATGATAAATACATTAAAAACATTGAATAGATTAAAAACAAAAGGTCAACCGTACTAGTCCTCAGCTACAGTTTTGTGTAGCAATCAGCTAAGGGCGGCTTGTTTATTGTGCGACATTTGTGGTGCAAATAAATTTCATTTTGTGAGTCATCATGCTCCTACATTATCATGTTTCATTCAGAAATATTAAATTTTCGCTTCTCTGTGTAAAAAAATTGAATTACATGCGAAACATAGTAAGCATGCTCTAAAATTCAGCTAACCGCATAGGGTTCATCATTCTTGAAATAATTTTATTTCACCTAAAATTGAACTGACAAGGCCATTAATATAGGTATGTACTGATTGATTTAGTGTGTTCATTTTTTTGTGAAAAAAGACTCTGAAGCTGTTCTGTCAGCATATAGAAGTATGCCAACTGCATATAGTCATGTCACTTATGAGTAAACCTGGCAACCTAATGTTGCTTATCCACTCGCGAGACTTTAAATAAATAACGGGACTTGCTTATGGGTGTTGTAGTCCAAAATACTGGCATACGCTGTCCTACTTTCTGTAAGACCTTGAAAAGCCCAAATAATCTTGTGCGTAGCGTCAGGCAGCAGCAGAATTTCCTCGCAGGCGTCGACTATAAATAGGCAACAGACTCTGCCACAGCTTGACACCTGTCTTTTACAATCATCTCCACAAACGACAACAACGCGAAAAAGACGTGCAGACATCTCGCAGCGTGTTGCAAGTCAAAACAGCAACTTACCAGCCTCCAGCAGCAAGCAAGAAATGTGTGCAAAGATCCGCAGAGCAGACTGGTGACTGACACAACACACCGAGGGCTTGTAAACACGAGGCCCTTCAAACACAAACGAAGGTAACAAAATGCACCATTTTATCTAATGGGCATCAATATTTGCCTGCAATAACGATGCATAGGCTGTTTTTTGATCGATTGTGTATGTATGATTTCCATTGATTATGTATCATATTTGAGGTGTGGCAATGAAAGTTATCCTCGCCCCTATTTATTTAAGGAAATAGGTAAGTAGGACAGATTGATGATGATTGATGAACTGGTCATGTGCTTGAAAGTAACGACGGATTGAATAATAAATAATGCAGCAGGCTGTTCCTGTTTACAAGCCAGGCTGTTTGTAGGGCGTGTAATCACGCACTCACCTTAAGAGAAAGCAACTGGGGCGGTTTAACCAGACGAGCTCTTATTTGTCTAATGGAGCGTCTATTGAGGTGACCCACTATATTTTCTCACATATTCCTTTGCAGCAGCTTCTCCTGGACGAGTGACTGACTGTCCCGTCGGTCTCGGCTGTCTGTGACGGGCACTCATGGCCCATCGTGTGAACGACCATCAGAGTCGTCTGCCTGTGGCCCAGACCACTGTGCTGGCCCTGCCACCCCCGAGCCAAGCAAAGGTGAGTTCAGATGAGTAAATGTTTACACAGTGGAGCTGATGGAATATTGATGTTTACCCAAGGTTAATATGAAAATTGTGGCACAAGCTGGCACATTTACTAAGGATATAATGATACACTTCCAGTCAGGTATTTGTCAGGCTTAAATATTAAACTACAGGCCATGTTCATTTTAACAGGACCCTTAAAAGGCCATACATTTTGTCAGAGGTCTAAAGTGGAGAAATAAATCCAAACTGTGTGACCCTTAGGTTTTGCTCCATGTTGTGGTGTTGTCTTTACTTATAGCCCTCCACGTACAAGAAATGCTTTCGAAGGACATGCCTTTACCAGCACACTGCTGGAAATAGCAGGCAGATGCCAACAAAGCTAACGGTGGTTTTACTTTACAAAGCAGTTTAGCATGTAGTGTTGAACGGGGAGTATCATGGCAGATGTGTACTGTTGTACCAGTCATGTTAATAAACAGAACATAATAATCGACTGTTTCTTTTGCATTAAACATAAGCTAAACCTGGAGATCCAGTTAGTGTAGATAGAAAATTTACCAATGAAGTTGGCAGCAGAGATGAAAAAAGTCTTCTGATCATGTGATTTAGTAAGAGTAACAATACTGGGGTACAAAAATACTCTGTTGCATACTGAAATATCAGCATCAGAACATACTTGAAAAGTTAAAATGTACTTAAAAACATGAAAAAAGTTCAAAATTTTATCCAGGTCAATTTCAGAATAATAGGTTTATTATCATTTCTGCATTTAATTTTATATCACATCGATATGGAAGCTGGAAAAGGTGAGGCTCATCAATTAAAGTAGTGTCGGAATAAACAATATTTGTCCCTGAAATGAAATTAATTATACATGTAAACATTTGAAATCCAACACTGTTTGTTCCCTCCCCTTTCTGAGGTTGTGAAACATGTTTGTTATTCGTGCCAGACGTCCTTCTTATCAGCGAGTGGGCTTGTTTATTGGGTTCAACTGTCCCCTCAAGCTGAATGAACATGTCATGTGCGCACACACACAACTGTTGAGTCACTTTGCCTCTGAATCACATGAAGATTTTGCCATTCTGTCCTTAAAATTTGTTAAGAGATAGATACAGTAGTGTATAATCATATGACATTTACCCTACATGTATGTTGGTGTCAGACTGCCACATACTGAGAGATACATGTATTAACGTGCTTTCTTTGTCTACACTTTAAATAGTCATGCCATGTAAGGTTGTAAAGATATCCTGGGTTATCGTAGGGGTATGTTTGTATCAGTGTAACGTGACTAAATGTTCCCTGATGTGCAATGCAAACTTGTCTGTGTGTCCAAACAGGATCTGAGGCCCAGATGGACAGCGTTGGACTCCCTGCTGTGTGGGGCATTCGCCGGAGCCATCGCAAAAACAGTCATTGCACCTCTGGATCGGACCAAGATCATCTTCCAAGGCAAGAAGGACAATTTACAAACACAATTCTTTCCAAGTAAAGAATCTGTGGAGATTATAGGCCTCTGTTTATGTAACGGACTTTAAATTCTCTTATGTGTACTACTCTCCTCAGAAAATGTAACTACTGTTCTTCTGTTTGTTGCTGAGTTTTCACTCCATGTTGTCACTGTTAACTAATTGCTAATCCTCTTAGTAGATGTTAAGCCTGCATGAGAGAGTCTGTTATTCAACTCTGACGTTCACTGTGTCTGCTGTCGTTTCTCCACAGTGTCCTCGAACAGATTTTCAGCTAAGGTGAGCTCAGCTTTTATCTTAGCGGAAAGTCTTTCTTCCATGTATTTAACATTTACTTAATTCAATATAAAATTAGTATAAGTAGAACCTTCTGATAAGCCCCTGTTGCAGTTCTCTGCTCAATTATTGTTTCAAATTATCTCACAATTGCATATGCTTTCAGTTCTATAACTGCATGTGATTGTGTACACAGGACGTATTAGGATTATCATGTTAGATAATTATTAGATGTGGAAAATGTGCAGGGCATCTGTCTCTACTCCTAATCCAACACATTCACCACCAACAGGAGGCCTTCAGGCTCATCTACTGCACCTACATGAAGGATGGGCTGCTCAGTCTGTGGAGGGGGAACTCTGCCACCATGGTGAGGGTCATGCCTTACGCTGCCATCCAGTTCTGCTCACATGAGCAATACAAAAGGCTGCTGGGAGGCCACTACGGCTGCCAGGGGAAGTAAGTAGATTAAGTGTTTTTCTGTTTAACCATTTTTATTTGTTTATTTATCCAGAAATAATACATTACTGTTAAATTTGTTGCCATGCTAGCAGCGCGGCTCTAGGTCACCTTGTTGGACTGTACTGAGATATTTGGATAACTATTGGGTTTGTTTTTTTCTTTAAAAATATCTGAACAACTGTTGAATAGATTGTCGCCAAATCTGGAGCAGACGTGCATGGTTCCTCGAGGACAAACTGTAATGACTTTTGTGATCCTCTGACTTTTCATGTAGCGCCATCGTCAGGTCAAAATCTCAATTATTCAATGATTTAATATATGACCAAACACTTACTACTAATAACACTCACACCAATCTCAGCTATACATTCTATTCAGTGCTAATAAGCAACAGTGAGCATACTAATATACTCACCCAAGATGGTAAACATGGTAACAATACTTCATTTAACATTGGTGTTAAAGCATTATCACTGAGAGCATGCTGATGTCAGCATGTAGTTTACAGTGCTAGAGTGCCAAACTGCAGCCTCTCCAGTCTAGCTCAACAGCAACTCTTTGTCATGTTTTAATCTTCAATAGCAGCATTTTATGTGTTATTATTACTTACCAAAAATTATTGTGATGTTTGTTTCAGAGCTCTGCCTCCATTCCCACGCTTCCTAGCTGGTTCTCTGGCCGGCACCACTGCTGCTATGCTAACCTACCCTCTGGACATGGTGCGAGCCAGGATGGCAGTCACAGCCAGAGAAATGTAAGCTTCTACCACAGTGTGCCACCTCATTCCTCTCTGTCTACAAACTTGTCCTTTGTGTGAATTAGTCACATTGTTGTCTTGGCAATACAATGAAAAGGGATCACTGCAGTGCATAGCAGTAATACAATACCCAATACAATGGTAAATGGTACAGTACAGTGTTGGGTTTTCTTTGTACAGGTACAGCAACATCATGCATGTGTTTGTGCGGATCTCCCAAGAGGAAGGTATGAAGACCCTCTACAGAGGCTTCACTCCCACTATCCTGGGTGTCATTCCGTATGCAGGAATCACATTTTTCACATATGAGACCCTCAAAAAGCTTCATGCAGGTACATAAATGCTTCTTTTCTTTTAACATCTACATTCAGCTCAGCAAAGCGTAATTTTAGATATTTAGTTGAATATTAAAAGAAGTGTCTAATTTTTTTTCTTTGTTTCTTTCTCTCTCTCTGTAGAAAAAACAAAACGATCCCAACCATACCCCTATGAGCGCCTGGCTTTTGGTGCCTGTGCAGGCCTGATTGGACAATCCGCCTCATACCCTCTGGATGTGGTACGCCGGCGGATGCAGACGGCGGGTGTCACCGGCTCATCATACAGCACAATTCTAGGGACCATGCGTGAGATTGTAACTCAGGAGGGAGTTGTTGGTGGACTATACAAAGGCCTGAGCATGAACTGGGTTAAAGGGCCCATTGCTGTCGGGATTAGCCTCAGCACATTTGACATCACTCACAACCTTCTGCTCAAATTGCATCAGATGAGCTACTTCACCCACTGAATCAGTCGGGAGTGACAGAGGGGCAACAGAAAGCACAGATAAGACTGATGAGAGGGAGGTGGTCAGCTCTGATGAAGTGTTGGCTTTCGGTCAGTGCAGGATGGACCCCTGCACACTCCTGTTCCCCTCAGGGAGGATGAGTGGACTGGAGATATATCGCACACAAAGTAACGCAGTATCTAACAAAACAGAGAAAACAGAATTCACCTACAGAGCAAGTGAGGAGACAAAAAAGAGGTGTCTTAAAGTTTATCAAAGCTAAATTGTCATTCAAACTTGTGGCTCCATCAGATTGGCTAAAGTGATTTAAAGGTGGATTAAGACTTTTTTGGTTTTGATAAGTGGTTGCGTATGCACTGTGTATTGTGTGATGTCAATAAGATGCTGCTTGCACTTTATTAAACAACAGTGTTCTTTCAATTTGATCCTGTAATAACAGAGAGTCCTTTTTAATGAATTTTATTGCTTTTAATCTAGAGGGAAACTTTGTTTTTATTTTGGTCATTTCAAAGTGCTTGCAGTTTTATCATTTGTAATGAATGGGTGATCAAGAAATCTATTTTTGGTTTTAGTTTTGAGTTTTATGAATGTGCCAATGTGGAGTGAAGTGAAGTTGATGGAGTGGATGATTGTACAGCAGGAGGGTGAGCAGGTCTGCACAACTGCAGTTTCACTGTCCATCCAGCACTGAGTGGATGTGATACAGTATTAAAATGTCTAATAAATTAGAGCTCATCATATATATATCTATATCAATATATAACGATTTAAATCTATGTGTAAATACTGAAGATTTCATTTTTTTACTGTGTTCAAATTGTTGTGCAGATTCTATCATTGCTTTTATTTGACTGTAAGTCGCTGGTTACCTTAAGAACTAAAAAAATGCCAAAGCACTAAATTCAGTCATATGGAGTTATCATGCTTTTACTGCTAATGTACGTTTCAAAGATACAGTGTTTCCAAAGGTATGAGGTTCAAGTTGTTTCCAGTTTAACAAACCAACAATAAAGTGTTCATCCACATCACCGAGCAGTGAGTCCTTTTGTCCACATGAGGGGGCCCTTTGATAAGCAAAGCTAATCACACCATCGGTGACATTAAAGGCATGTCCTAGTTTGGACATTGAGTCCAAGTTTTATGGGTGTGATCCATTCTCACTAATTACACAAAGATCATCAATTCATATCGGTGAGATCACTGACTTTGTTTTGAATTTTCAGAAAATAATTCTATTAATTATTTTTCCATTTAAAAAAATTATGCTTTTTCTGTGTTTTGCCCCAAAATTCCATTTAAAACCGAGAAATGTAGTTAAACATAAAATAGAACTAAATTATGAAATGCAACATCAGATACACAATAATGTTAAAAAGCAGTTTTTAGACTGTATCAATTAATTAATAATAATAATAATTTGACCCACGTGTGTGAGACTACCCTCCCCTTCATTTCCTGTAGATGGCAACATTGAGTTGCTGCTTTTCTCCGTGGATCCAGGATCATAATGGAGGTTAGTTAGGCTCTGATCACCTCATGGCCTGAACTTGACCTGCCCTCTGCTCACTGAGACAACTTTTATTATGATTTAACTCCTTAGTGGTTTATTTTATTCAAACATTCTGCATGAAATATCTGTAACTTCCTTAATGTTACAAACACTTTTTTTATGTGGGAGTTACAAAGCAAAATTTTGGCAAACTAAAATTGTTGAATTTATTCTGTAAAAGACTAGACTAATGACATACTAAAATGTAAATAATTAATGCATTGTATTTTGTTGTATATTTTTTCTTTGGATATACCAATGTCAAAATTCTGATGATGGCGCCTTTTAAAGATATTTATAATTATCAAATAGAAAATAAGATCTTAAATCTATCTTTGAATGACATATTATAATTTAATATTTATTAATTAACCTACAAAGCAATTACTTAAACCATTTTTTTACATGGTTCAAAAACAACAAAAATTCTTTTCTGTAACAAATTTTAAATATTTTTAATCACTTGATACACTTATAAATAACAACTTTTATTAAATTAACTAAGCAAGACAGAGCTAGCCACAAAAATCAACACCAATTTCAAATTCAAAAATGAGTTCATTTTGTTAAAACGTTACTTAAAGTGATCCCACATAATACAAAATTTTAATCCTATGTTTTACAAAATTGTAATTGTTTTATTTACTAACAACACTCCAATTAGTGTTTCGAATATACTAAAATAATTATTTGAGTAGAGGCATGCTGCATTCAAAGACAGTCATTTTTTCCGCACTCATCCTGTTTTTGCTGCACTGGTTAGTGCGCATGAGCCGTGACTGAATCTGAATAGTATGTGAGTGTGTGCCCAGTCCGTCGCATTGGTGATAGCATCATTCGCCACCTGAAACCGCTTCCTTTTCTTTACCAGCTGCTGAGAGTCGTCTCCTGAACTTCACATCTGATCCTGCCCTCCTTCCATCTGTCCACCCTTCATTCCTCAATCCCTCATCCTTTCCTGCCTATATGACCTTGACTGTGAATTATGGGATACCCACAGTGTGCAGCCACCCAGCCTGGTATTGCAACAATCGAAACAATACCACTGGGTGGATAACATGGTCGGAGGGTGGGTGCCTGAGAGAAGCGGGAAGAGGAGGAGGAGGGGTGCAAAGATGCTTCTTGAAGGCGCCGTTGCCATAGGTAACATGGATGTGTGCCAGGAGAGAGGAGTGAACCATTTGCATGTATTCAAATCTCGCATGAATAATTCACTTTGAAGCCCCTGCTGGAGCTCTGGCAGACAATAGCTGTTCACACACACACATAAATGCACAGTATACAGGCGGAAATGCACACAAATACAGCTTTCCCGCACCCACAAACCCAGCCTGATCCTGTGTGAGAAAGGTGAGGAGGTTATACTGGGAGGCACACAGGAATAAAGCCTTTCTCAGAACCAAATCAGATTTGGATGCGGTGAGACGGTGGCTGTGGCCGTAATATCGTTTTGCATGTATTTCAGAGCCGTTGTGTGCTGTTTGGATGAGGCCTGTGCATAACCAAGCATAGGTGCTGTTTGACTTTGAGCTTTTACTGTGGATGTCACACCACAGAAAGCTAAGGAGGGGATGTGTGGTAAACATATGCATGTAGACACATGTTCACACCCCTGTTGTGCCCTGCAAAAACCATACTGGCTCCGATACAGTAGTTATCACTTTGAAGGTCAGCCCAGTGCTAGCATCTCAAGCACCTGGCTCCAACTGTATCTTTCATAAATTCACCAGCGTTAAAATGCCTTGAGAGACATTTTATCCAACGTAAACGGGCCTGTAAATGTTTGCCCGTAAACTTGCCTTAAAAAAGCCAAGAAACGAGTGAAAAAAAATACCTAATCATGCTGCTGTGGCAATAAAACTCAGTCAAGAGCGGCTATAATCCCTCCATGCATGCATGCTGATATTTACAAGTACTATAGGAACGTCATCCTCTCCCACCGCACAACCTCGGAGCTCCCTCTCCCCATAGCTCAGTGTTGTTAATTTTATAAGATCCAGCATATTGCCACTTATCGGCTGGCAGCGTTGTAAAAGCTCTGGGGTCAGTGCATTACTGAGCTGCTGGGCTCCACTCTTCCATTAGAGGGAGTGTTCAGGCTGCGTTGGCCTTCACTCAATCAAATACAGGCTCCAAACGGCTGCTCCAAGTGCAGATGAGGGGGCACAAACACACACACTCTCACACATACACACATACAAATGGAGACTCCTTCATTCCCTGGTTGTGAAACTATAGTACGCATAAATCTGAGCACATAAATCCGGCCACTCACACCCATCCACACGCAAACATACACACACGCGCACACACACACACACACACTCTGAGTATGTGCTTGTCCTCAATGTTTCAAGCCTGGAGGGAGATAAAGCATTCATTTGCATGGAGTGTTTGCATTTGCAGAGAGTAAATGTATAGGTGTGTGTGCTTGTGCTGCAGCTGACATTTTCACCACTTGGCATTTGAACAGGTTCGACACTAAATGAGTTGTAGCTTCCCCTGATCTCCGGATCAGGTGAAACAGATGAGAGGTGAGCGGGGGAGACTAGCAGCAGGCAGAAATAAGAATCAGGGGGTGAGGCTGATTTAATAGAGATGCCAAAATAGAAATTTAAATAGAATTTGTGTTTGTGGGGAACACACAGTACAATATTTTTATTCGCAATCAGCCTGGAAATGAGGTCAATTTTCTGCTACTGCCTGTCAAGGTAGTGTCAAGGTCACAGGAAGTTAAGATGAGTGTCAGTGTGAGCTATAGGGCATTTACTGTGGCATTTATTTGTAACTAGAATGCTATAGTAATAATGATATAGTAAGTATATGCATCCGACTTCATTGTTCTTCTCCTTCTAGACATTCTGTTGTCTGATTCTGCAGAGATGTTGGATTTCAATTCACAACCTCTTTCTGAAAAGTACAGTATCTGTGTGAGATGTTGATTTGAGCTACATCATATTAAATGCAACATTCTTAAGCATCTTGCAAATGAAATTGGGAACATGACAGTGTTATTTAGGAATTTTTTCGTCAGCCAGTATATCTGTTGAATTAATGTATTTCCATTGTTGGCCCATCTAACTTCACATATTTGCAGAGGGAGCATATATCAGGAAAGGGGAGATCCTACCCAAGGCCTCATTGAGTGAGTGCGCCCATTTATAAACATGTATGTATTTCTTCTAGTAAAAGCTCTGGGTGGGTGGTTGGGTGGGTGGATGGATGAGGGAGAAGGCTCTGACAGACTTTGCATGAGAATGGCCGGGGTCCTGTGAACCTTCTGCTCCCTGTGTCCACATTCAATGGCATCGCTGCAGTTAGCATGACAAACTAGGCTCCAAGTTCTCGGACTTTTTAAAGCAGACTGCACCCCCCATCCCCACCCCCAATTTCCCTCAAATGCCCCCTTCCTCTGGACAACACCCATCCATGTCCTGACTCCTCCGTAACCCCCTTTCGGCGAACCCCCTAACCCCAAACTTGCTTGTGTGTGTTCTGTGGACTGAGCCTACAGATTTTATGAGGTGTCTCGGGGTCTACCAAGTTCAGGGGAGCCAGGATATGACCCCTGCATACACAAACACACACACGCAAACACACAAACCCATATAAACACACATTTATAGATGGAAACATAGAGCTATTGAGCACTGCTTTTTAATTTCAGCTATTTCCAATTTTTTAATTCCCCCAAATCTAAACAAGCTCTCAAACCAAATTAAAACTGCAAATAAGTTGAAAACCTGCAGGTTTCATCCAGAACAGTTTTTCTATTAATTTTTTGCTTCCCAACACTTCTAACACTGCATCAACACGCTCTTAGAGTCAGCCTCTTATTACATGTGAATGGTAGAGGAGTCATCAGGGGTTGAAATTAGAACGCTTACATAAGAATTTAATTTTGTATGTGAGCATGCTGGGATGGCACAACAGTGGGCCACAGCTGAACTCTCTGAACTGGTTTCCTTTGGATGCTAATGCATTAACATGAAGAAAAAAAAAAAAAATTAAGTCCTTTATTTCACACAAAAACACAAATAAAACCCCACCGAACTTCTACCCTTATCTATTGTTTACAAATCCCTTTTATTGTCATACCCGCTCTCTCTGCTTGGTTATTGATCGGACATTTAAGCTTATTGTGTTAGTGAATTAATAGTAAGTCAGCATCACTTAAATGCAAGTGTAAAATTAATAGATATAATTAACACTGGACTGTTTTGTGTAAATTGATGCTCTATATTATGGCAGATGTAATGGACCCTAGTTAATCAGTGTTAATATTATAATATGTTCTTGCAGTATTTGCGTAAATGGTCTTAGTTTAAAACACCCACTGAGGGCCGTGAACACACTCCACGCTAATGTGCTCTTTCTGCTTTATGATGAACAATTAAGATACCGTTCAAGGAGCCTAATTTTGAAAATTACACTGGATTGTATCTCAGAGAATATTATAGTATCTTAACAAATTCTCATGTCATATTTAATGTAAGTGACTCTAAAGTTGCAATAATACCCAGCAGTCATTGAAATAAGACTATAATTTCTGGTATCTAGAAAGAGGGAAAAAACACAATGAAACACACTCGCACCATGAAAAATTTAGGACTATTTATATAGATAATGTGAGTGCAATTTGAGCACAATAGTATTTTAGTCAGAAACAACAACAGGGTTTTATGTTTGGTTTATTAAACCATTCAATGTGCTCGAATGAGTTGTTTCTTTTCCTCTTTCTTTAGAATTAATTGCATCTCTTTTCCTCTGTGCATCTCTCTGTGCTGTAATTTGCCTTGTGGGCGAATTTAACCAATCAGAGAACATGTATGTTAAAAACCTGAAGGCCCACGTTTATTACTGCAAAATATTGGGAGGTGTTTTTTTTAAATCA
>JAPZDZ010000021.1:20171012-20186128 GCA_029783805.1 Acanthurus tennentii
TAACAATAACCTCCTCATAGCTGCATGCAGTAAAACAAATACACACTCCTCCTTACAATCTCTCGTTTGTTTTTACAGCTGGTGGGCTTTGTGCATCTCTGTCCTGCTGTTAAAGGCCTTTGTATTGTTAACAGACTGGAAAGTTAGAGACTCTTCATCCACAAACAAACAGCTGAGCAATTAAAAGACAATTAGTTGACCCCTGAAGGGTTGATTATGGCTAACAATGGGCTACTTGTGCAACTCAGGGAGCTGTTGCAAATCATTGTAATGGACAGTGTAGAAAGAGTTTTAATAAACTCTGAGATGCTACGTTTATAGTCATTTATCTGAAAGTTTGTGAGATGAAAGCATAAAAGGTGTAATTTAAAAAAAGTTAAGGTTACTGTGTTTTATTACGATTTTATTTCTTATTTTCTATGACACCAGGAGTATAAATAGAGCAGCATAACCGTGAAAAAAATGAATGGACCACATTTGATTAAATGGTCATCAAATGGATGCTAAAAAGATATTTAAGATGTACAAAAAAAAACGTAAAAATATAAGCAAATAAAATTGCAAGTAAATGGTAAACAAACAGAAACAAGACAATCCATGTTTCAACACAAGCTACATTTTTTTCACGCTCGTCTTCACATTCACCATCAGGAATGAGCAGGCCTCACTGTCAGCGTTGTACGCCGTATACAGACTGTATGTGACATGATCCGTAACTCTATCTATAGGTGTTATGGTATCATTCCCACCATTAAAGAGGTTTTCCACCTTCCCAATGACCTCCGCCTCGCCTCACAGGACAGAGAAAACGACCTGATGGCAATGTCTTTCACTGTACACAGGCCATGCTGAGACGTGTAAGTGTGTGTGTCAATGTGTGTGTGTGTGAGCATCTGTGCATGGAGGGTGGGTCACTCGGCATTCAGACTCCAGTGTCTTTAGATGGCGTCCAGCCTGTAGGGTTTGGCCTTCTCCCTGGTGAGAGTGGGGGAATCTAGCTTGGCCAGTAAGCATGTATATCAGGCCATCTCACGGCTGGCTGGACGCTCCCTGGGTGGCCCACCGTGGTCAATACTGCACTGGTGACTGGACACACAGAATGGGATAATCTCCTACTTTCTTTCGGGGCCATGGTCCACACACGCAATCACACACACACACACACACACACACACACACACACACAAACAAATCTTCTTTTATGCTGGCCTGGCTACGGAGGCTTGCCTGGCCCTTATTTCAGGTCAGGACCAGTCAGGGGGAGGCCGAGAGCTGGGGAACCCGGAGCGAGAGAGAGGGGGACAGTGTTGTTGGGGGAAAATGGGGGCAGGGGGAGCAGAGGGGAGCATGGAGCCCATTTCAGCCAGAGCAGTGGAGCACAGTGGGGGCACTGGGGCATCGCCTCTACTGGTTGTTGGGGGAAAACAAAAGGAGGTGTGATCCCCACAAAACATAGAACCAGTGTGTCTGTGTATGTGTGTGTGTGTGTTGTGGTTATGAATGTGTATCATTGTTCAGAGTTTCCTTCAGCTCCAGCAACTCGCTTCAACACCCCTGCTGCTCACACACAAAGGCACCTAATTGACACCACAGATTTAGGCCACTAGGTTTAACTGTTCCCCCTCCAACCCTTCAGCCACTGCTGGAATAATCAGACTAATCGAAGTGAACAGGCTCCTATAGCTTCTTGTACCACATCCTCAGTGATGCTTGTATATGAAGCAACAATGGCTGGCAACCTTCTTCTTTATTGTTTTTGTCAACACATCCCAAACCAACAATTTGTTAAAATGTTTCTAATTATTACTTATTGGGTTCCTTACAATTTATGTTGCTCTCACTTTAATTAAAAAAAAAGATTTATTGGAAAAATTAAAAAGTATTTATAGCTCTAAACCGGCATGTGAATAAAAACTACAAGGCCTCTGCTCATGCTAAGAGAGAATATGGGAAACAACATGCCGATAAAAAGATATGTCTCACATAAATGTTTATAATTTTGAATTTAGTTTTTGATGGATGTCTTTGACACAGGAAAAGATACATTCAGCTTAGCAAACAAAAGACATTCTTTGTCATGGCCTTTCAGTGGCAATTAATAAAAATGGAATATTACTAAAATAAACCTTAAACTGCAATGTTCAGCAAGAAACTAAAAATTTTTGATACATAAAAGAAGCAACAATTAAATAGAAGAAAGAATGACTAAGACAGATTTTTATTTCAAAAATTGTTCAACTTTATTAAAAATACATCTAATATCAAGGCAACACTTTTGGCATTTGGCAATCTCATTGAGCGTTTATCATAAATTAGTTTATAACACTTTGAAACTGATTATATGAATATGTATGTCGATAATATTGTACAGAAAAGGGAAAAGCAATTTAACAGCAACAAACTCTAGTAAAGCAATTTTCAGTCATATACTTGAACTAAAAGATAGTGACAGAACAGACGGACCTCTTAGGGTCTCATTTAATCTCCAATCTTAAATAGTCTCAAATATAATGTTTGATATCTAAAGAAACCAATTTTAGGAAATATGTCTCAGCAGCTCCATTTTTACATTTTAGAAGGCTCTAAATTGATTCAACATGTAAACTTACCTTTCAGAAGCAGCCCTGACTTACCTGTTCACATCCACAGATTTGATCACTGATAATCAAACATCAGTGATGTGTGTCTGGTTGACTGTTGTTGCAGGTGCAGAAGAGGTGTTTTCCATATGTGACCGAGGTTAAACATGTTTAAAGAAACTGGATACAAATAGCATGTGTGCTTTGTCAGAGAAAAGCTTAACAGTAGAAACTAAGTAGCTTCTTTTTATCTTCATGGTCGTGTTTCTGGCTGGCTGCATCTGTGAAGACATGAGCAAATTAAAAAAAAAAAGATTGATTAGTGAAAACAAGGCACATTAAATTTTGCAATAAGTACAGTCATATTCTGATTCTTACATTAAATATCGTTCATTGTGTATTTTTTTGTGGAATGAGGAATCACTATCTGAGCTTGAATCCCATGCACATGCGCTCTCTGCATATAGCTAACTGAGATGACGCTGTTTGTGCCATCATCTCTACAGACGCACCAAACTGTTAATGTTTACATCTGAAGGGGGGCATGTGTGTTTGTTGGTGCGTCTATCAGCTGTCTGTATCAATGGTGTGCATGACCCCTGAGCTAGCAGACAGCCATGGGTCAGAGGTCAAGGTAGAGGCTGTCTGGGCTTCCTGGCTGAAACCAACGCCTGCAGCACTAACACACACATAAACACATACAAAGAAGGGGGATGGGCTGCCCCCCTAACAGACTAATATCACCTTTGGGATTAGGATCCAGACAGAAATACATTGACCCCAAATGCACACAAACACCCACACACACGCATACACACACACACACTGAGACTCTCAGACACTGGATCTGCTTGGTCATAAAACAGGACTGGGTTGCAATGCATGACGCAGAGAGGCAGCAGAGATGCTGAGTCTGAGGAGGCCATCTAATTATCCTTCATAGCTGAGTTAAAGGGGAGAGCAGAGGAGACTGGGGAGATTCAAGCGTCCCTATGGTGAGCAGAGAAAGCAGCTAACACAGTGCTAGCTAGCTAGCTAGCTACACCGTAGTGTTCATGCTGAGAGATTTAATGAGGGGAAATACAAACAGAATCTGTAAGGCAGCTAAAATATTTTAAACGTAAAGGATTTGAATATGCATATGTAATTTTAAGGGACAATTTTTGAAACTTTACCAAGAAAAAGAGCTGCTAAAAAGACATAGCTTGTTGCAAAGCTGGTCCCTGGTGTATGTCAAGCAGTTATATGTCAAGCAGTTTAGCTTTTAAACTGCATTTAACCCAGGCTGTAGCTGCAGGAAGTGAGAGCCAAAGCACCAATCTGGATAAAACACAACGGTGTGCCAGGCGCTTAAAAAAAAAAATCACAAATCAAAGAGAAGCAGGACCGCAGGATCTCATCACAGAGTGAAACAGGAAAAAGGTCAAATTCAGAGGAGCTGACAGGGCTTCACTGCCAGGCCATCGGGAAAACTCCCCAAATAAGCCAGAGTGTTAAGCCTACTAATCCCCTGTATTATTGCAACATCTGTGAGGTCTAGAGAGGCTCTGCCAGTGATTAGCAAGACAGATGTAAACAATATCCTGGCTGAAAAGGAGAAGAGGAGAAGAGACGAGAGGAAAGTGCTTGGTTGATCTGGGTAACAGTGCTGGAAGGATAAGAATAGTAGAGATAGAGAGAGAGAATGTGGAGAATATAAAGCAGGTAAGGTGGGACTGAGTGTGTCAAGGGATTTAGAGGGGAAAAAAAGAAGAAGAGGAAGTGGATGATTGACGAAAAAGAAGTAGAAGAGGAAGCAATAGTGATTTTTGATAAAATAAACACAAGGAAGAAGAGGAGATTTAAAGAAAGGAGCTCTATTAGCTTGAGGATGCCGAGGATATAGAGAATACAGTAGATGGGGGAGGAGGAGGGAGACAGAAGGTGACAGCATGAGGGGAGAAGGAGTAGCAGATTGGGAGACGGCAGACCCGGGGCCAGGGGTGCCCCGACCGGCTGACGAGACACCAGGGAGACGTGCCTAATTTATGCAGAGTTAGGCTGTGGGGCTGAAGAGCGGAGGGTGTCTGGGACCCCCTCAATACCCCTTAAAACCAAGGGGAGCAGCTATGGGTGCTAGGATTGTGAGAGCAAGAGGGGCATTTGGGAAGGTAGGGGGTTGGGGGAGTCTCTTTTTTGGAGAGACAACAAGGGGAGGGGGCTGCTCTCCCAGCTCAATTCAGGCGAGGCTGGCCGTCTGACGTCCTATTAAGGTTTGGGACAGGGCATGGGGAACGGGGTGATAAAGGGGAGAGGGAAGGGAGCAGGGAAGGAGGAGGAGGAGGAGAGGCCATGCTTAACAACCCTCTCCGCTAGAGATGCTCTTTCCCTCCACTCTACACTCTTCTTCTCCAGTCTGGCTACCTATTAGATCCACATGGCTGTCCGTCTGCTTCTCTGCATACTAATTCCCCATTACCACAACCTTGAACGTGAGCAAAGAACAGAGTCGGACTAAATCAGACACAAGGAGCCTGGCTGATGGGTTGGTTGTATGAGAGGCTAGAAGAGTACTTGAGCACCCAGGCAGGCACAGTCATTGAAGCAAAGTAGCGTGTTGTGGTGTTAAACTAGTTATACAATAGAGCCTTAATAATGAAGTGCGGTTATAACATTTATTTTAATTATTTTGAAAATGACTAAATTTAAAGGAATTGAACTGAAATTATTTATCATATTTAATGATTAAAAAAAAAAAAAACATCAAAGATTGCAATTAGATGTGGCAACCTTGCCTTATAAAAGTACTAGTTTACCAAAGAGGACTGTCATTATTCTGGGTTTCAGTGCATTCACACATTTAATGATCACTACCAGTTTCAAACCTGGAGGTAAAACTTGCAAAAGAGTCTTAATAAAAATCAAAAGAGTCCCAATGTTAGTTAAAGAATAAGCAAGAATAATAAGGCTTCATTAGACATACTGTAATTATATTATTTTTAAAACTCTTCTCTTATTTTTAACCTTCTTCTTGTATAAAACCACTAACTTTATTTCATTCTGGCTTAAAATACCCTCCAAATTCAACATATTGAGAAAAAAAGGAAAAACTGCTCACATTTGATTTATATGAGGTTCACTGTAAGGGTCTTATCACTGATCTACAAAGAATAAAATTCTATGTGGAAATCTGTATGACCTCATGACATGAAATAAAAATAAATAAATAGAACAACAAAAAAGAAGCAGCAGCTTTAACATTAAAAAATAAGTATTAAAGTCAGCCTTCCAAATCTCCTGTCAGTTAAGTGTTGAGTGTGAGGAGACATATTGTATGCTTTGTGTATGTGAATCCTGGCTGTCGGCCAAGTAAATCTACACTAGTCTGTGTGTATGGTGTGTGTGTGTGTGTGTGCGTGTGTGTGTGTGTGTGTTGTTCCAGGGCCCAGCTAAAGCAGAATGAGCAGCCAGGCAGGGTGATGGTTGAGTCTGGTGATGCAGGTAGACAGTTTAATGACAGTCCTCACCCCTGAACATACAAGCCAGTGAGTGCTTGGCATGCTCACAGATGTACACATGCCGTATGACCCGTGCACATATATGTGTGATATATGGTGTGGCGTTTTCTGAAAAAGACACTTGTGTTGGTGAAAATGAAAGAGAAAGAAATCTCCCAGTGTATAACCCTGGAAAAAATAACTGGAGGGGCTAGAAATGACTAACAGCTGCTTCTTCTGACCATGACTTTATCCTGTTAAAAATGAACAAAAGTTTCAAGCTTGTCTTCCAGCACATTTACAACGTTGCTTCCACAATTTCTAAACAAGGTTTGTGCAGATGACACTGCACAAAAGAGAGAGGAAACTAAACTTTTGAATACACTTTCAGAATGTGATGTTCTAGTGAGGAACAGTGCAAAGCAAAGAGGTATTCACAGGCTCAACAGAAGCCAAGCTCTTTGTGCTTTCCTGGTGAGTTGTGCCTGGCCATGGCCTTGCATCTTATTCAGCAGGACTTGTGCAGATCTGGACTTGAATTTGGTGCCCAAACAAAGACATAGAGCCACCTCATTAAAAAAACATGTCATTGGATCAGGCCTGGGCTGAATTGTGTGATTTTCCCTCCTACCATAAGTGGCCGTGACTGAGCGTTGGGCTGAATAAGAGGCCGGATAGAGGCCTACCAATGGAGCGCCACGCTACATCCCTATGGGAACCACCCCCTCACAGAGGGGGGCACATTTAAAGCTTTGTTGGTCTGTTAACACAGCTTTTTAAAACGCCTCTTTATGGACTCAGCTAAGCAAACTGCAGCCCCTGGTTTTCTTGTGCCAGAAGGAGACAGTGAAAAAAGGAGACAGTGAATAGAGGGGAAAAAAGAAAGGTGAAGAGGTTGTTTTTGGTTTTCATGGGAAATAAGAAAACTTTATGGTAGTCACAGCCACAAGGAAATACAAGTAAATTATTTTTTATTTGATTTTTATTTTTTATTTTATTAATGTGATATTTACATTAACAAAGACAAAAATAGCAGACAAACCTAAAATTAGATTTTGATATTTCAAATCCACCCTCAATGCCTCACCAAAATAAAGACAATGCAATCTCATGCAGAAAACTCTATGAACATCTGCTACCACTGCATCTAATCACCTGAGAACTGAACTTTGTATTAGTTTGATGCAGCAAAACCAGGTCATTGACAAACTGCACCGTCTCACAGTGTCCTCTGATACAGTCAGCATACACCTTTACCCACAGGACTACAGACATCCTGCTGCTGAAACAATAGGTTTGTGTGGGCACGCGCATGTGTGTGTGTGTGTGTGACAAACCCAGTCCTCCTTAGAAAACCTGGGCTGGAGACTTAGTCCGTCTCACAGGGCGCTCAGGATGACAGTGAAATGAATAACAATGAACTAGCTGAGAGTTAAGTTCAGAACATTAGAGATGAACCAGAGCTGAGGAGCACAGCTGTACACAAAGGAACCGTGTGTGTGTGTGTGTGCGCATAATTGTGTCAACGCATTCAGGAAATATCTCAATATGAGCAGAGCACTGGGGCTCCAGAGAAGAGCACCCACTAAGATGAAAATGCACACACACACCTCCTCTTCTCGCTCTCTTGCTCCCCTCCCCTTCCCATCTCGCCGCGCACATGCAAGAAGGACCCCATCCTCGCAATTCTATTGCTGTCTGCTGCGCGCCTGATGAAAAAGCAGAACGACATAGGGGTGCACATGCCCAAAGGCAAGAAAACGCACATTTGTAAATCACAGCCCCAATATAAACATAGGGTTTAATAGGGGTTTCTCAGGCATATTGGCAGGGGTCCACCTCGCTGTCTGTGCTTCACCAGCCGTGTTGGACATTTTTCAGCCTGCTAGCTTGCTACAGGAGAAAATGTGACTGAACAGCCTCCACTACCACCCAGTAGAGAGGATAGTCTATGGGGCTGAGAAGGCATCTGAATACATTTACATAAAGATTGTGCCGTGTTGACAGAGGCACTGCTGAGAATGCACCATGCCCGTCATTGTCCCCAAAAATCAGAGTAATGATTGAAATGTGGTGCGGTAGGGAGGGAGTGGGCGACAAAATGGGAAACGGTCACTTTATTCTGAGAGGAAACGCGAAAGCCGTGCATCTCTGAAAGTCTGCTTCGAGCTCAGTGTTGCCTGTTCTGTTTATGTAAATGACATCAACTGTGCATATGAACCAGAGACACATGCAGGGGAATAACACGGTGCAAAGTAATCACAAATTACACAAATAATTTTTACAACCCATGAGACTGAGACTTAAAGAAGAATAAGTTTGTGACAATTTAGACAATAAAAGAAATATTTTTTTTTACTTCACTGAAATGCTTAAATAAACATTATATGCAATTACTCCTGGCTCAAACACATAAGCTCTTCTTTAAACAGTTAAATCTAATTTCTACATATGATACATATCTTCATAACATGGAATTTCTGCTTTTTTTGTTGGAATTGACAGTATAACTAAGATATTTTCAGCACAATTTATCTCTATACTTCTTAAAAGCAGTAAAGTGAAAAATTGAGATGAAGAATGTTTCTTTAATGTTTTTTTTTTATTATTTTTTGCTTCCTTCTGGGGAAAAAAACCCTGCAAGAATATTAGGTAGAAGAGTGACTTCAAAATACTGCAGATATGAGACCTTATTTCGTAACACACAGCACAGATATTTCAGCTCCAGATTTTATTAGGAGATAAACTGACCAGATTTCACTGTAACAAATTTAGAGGATAGGATTCCAGCAACCTTTTAATCAAAAAGATGGGATGTAAAGGTGAGCATGGCCTAAGGTACGGATCGGCTTTTGGAGAAAGCACTTTAATTTTGAAAATAAAAAAACAGGCAGGCAACAGAAGAAGCTGCAGTGAAGCTCTGTGATAAACCTCTTGCAGATATAGTCAGCTAGCCAAACCATCCTGTCAGATCAGTGCCTGAGGAGAGGCAGAGGGGGAAAGAGAGGCGGCGAGAAGGGGAAGAGAGCAAAACACGGGTGAAAAGGGTCAGCAGGGAGGAAGGCTAAACCCCAGAAGCAAGCAAAAGATTGTGTGTGCAGTGCATTTATATTTCAGTATGCGTGTGTGTGTGTGTGTGTGTGTGTGTGTCTATGTGTGTCAACCCCAGCTGGGCAGACATTTACTTGACATGCTGATAGGGATTTAAGCAGTGGGTGGGTGGTGTGTCTGACCAAGGTGAGTGAAGGAGCAGAAAAGGGGAGCTAGTGGGGATCGGGGGATGATAGGGGGGTGGAGAGGGACCAGAGGGGCTCACAAAACTGCCGTTACTAAGCTTGATTTCAGCCCGAGTTGAGATGATTAGCAGACGAAGGGCAGAAATGAGAAGGAAAACGGGGGTAAGGGAGGTGGGTTTTTGTAGGAGAACCCTCCAGGCTATAGTAAAGAAGGGGACTAGTCTATTGAGGTGATGAGGGAAAACGGGTCTCTCTTTTAGACAGTCTAATGAAGCATAAGTCCCCAATGAAAAAAGGCGGCAGGCTATCGCAGGATGTTCTAGCTTGCATCTCTGCTCCTCTTCATTTCTCCCCACTTTCTCCTCTCTTCCTCTCCTCTCTTTATCCTCATCTCCCTTCTCATACACTCTTTCTTCTCTTGTCTCCCCTTATGCACTGCAGTCCCTGCTCTTAAAGGGCTTACACTGTTTATTTCAAAGAGGTGTAACGTGCCGCAAGCTCATGCACTCGCCTCGCAGATGATTTGATGAAATGGCAACGATACAGAGACTAGCATTTCAAAAGCAAAGAGGATTGCTATTGATGGGCCACTTCATCAAGAAAATGTGACACATCGCATGTGAAATGAGCAAACAGCACAAACTAAGATATAGAACACCGTATTAGAGCAGATATAAGATTTGGATTTTAAAATGTGATGATTTGAAATAATGTCCACATGGATTCAACCAAAGTGTTCAACATACGTCTTTGAGTGCGGTGTGCACGTACAATGAACTCGAGTCGACATGTTAAATTACAGGAGGCAGCAGACTGAGACAGACAAGGGGGGCTGTCAAAGTGTCTGACTGGGTTTGACTGTGTCTGGCTGAGGGTTGTTTGACCAGGGGGTTGACTGGGCTGCAGGACTGATTTCTGGCTCCATTTGGCTCAGGGCCGGCTGGAGACTGGCCAGAGGCTGAGTGAAGGGGGTTGGGTTCCCCTGCTTCTCAGCTCAAGTTGTCCCTGGAGCGAAGCAATAAGAAGCAGCTTATAAAATAAGCAAACACAGAGGCAGCTTACAGACAGTCAGCCAGCCAGCCGGGGATGAACAGCAGATGAACCACAAACTCTCTCTCTCTCTCATACACCGACACACACACACACAGACACACACACACACACACACACACAAACAGAGCACACACAGCCCTACGCTGCTTTGCTCTGTACACCCCACACCCCTGACCTTGACCCTTGAGGTCCCTCCTAACCTGTTTCTGAATGGAAGTCAGTGCAGCTGGGATGTCTAGTCATGAACTAACCGCAACCCCCTCCACTGCACAGACCCCTCATCTCCTAATCATTCAGCCAGTTCCCACGCTTGATGACTGGGAGGCTGTCTCCGCATCTGAATTGTGCAATTTAATATTTAAGTTGTTACCATGGTCCTGGCTGTTAGTTTTTAAGAGCAGCAAAATTTCCAGGATTATCTGTGGCTCATATGAATTACCTGCTAAAAATTAATCCAAATGTTTTATTTTCATTTCATTTATTTCTGCATACTATTTTTTCCTTCCTGCTTTATGTCTCAAATTGCAGCTGCAGTCTCTCTCAATGGCTCACTCATATAAACCATTCAGCTTGAGCACATGCATACACTATATAATATAGGTGCTAGGTTGTGTAAACGTGTGTGCGTGTGCTCATTCACGTCATTCAGGGGGTTCAAACCCCTCCACCTTCACATTTTCATTACGGCCAAATCTCAGGCCTGTGCTACAGCCGCGTGGCCTTTTGCGGGCGAGCAGGCAGTTTAATCACACATACAGCACTACTCCATTTTCATTTCCTTTTCATACAGCCTCCATTCCACTTCGGCTTCATAATTCTCCCCTCAGAGCTGTCTAGCCAGTCTGAGTATTTGCAGCCTGTTGAATTGACATAATCAGTGACTTGGATAAATGCCTGACTGTTTTTTCCTGAGTCTATAATCAGACTTGGGACTCAGTGTTGCAGCTCTGAGGAAACAGCAGCAGTATCAACACTTGACTCAGGAATTACTTCCTAAGAGGGGTGGTTTCACATAAGGAATTTGGTTGAGTATCAATGCAATGAATTCATTTTGCTCTAACAAATGCATCTTGACAAATAAAATGGTTACTGCTGCTTACAGAAGAATGAAAATTGCTGTTCTTAAAATAAATATGGATCATTTAATTACAGGTTGGCAAATATTTTAACGAATTTCTATTTAAATTGTCAGGATTTATTGAAAAAATTATTGATACCTAATGTCAAAAGGTTTTTTAGAAAAAATGGATAGTTATTTTTAGCCTTACTCTTAATTAAATAAATGAAACTATATTTCAAAAATGTTTAAAAATGTAAAATAAATAAATAAATAAATAAATAGAAAACCTAACATGAATTAAAGAAAAACTCTTCTGATCATTTGGGCTCAGGGGACTTTTCAAAATAAAACGCAATCATTACCACACAAATAAAGTTGCATTATACTGGCAAATTAAATATACATCAATCTAAAAGAGATTCAATCTGTCACTTTAAATGTTTTTTTTGAATGTGTAAGTATTTCCAGAAAGAACTGGTGACTTATTAGTTTGGTCTCAACAAAGACAAAAAGAAAGAAGTGTGGAATGGGCCTGGATGAATTGAGCGATGGCTGTAAATGCTTTCAGCAACTATTACTTCAGTGGGTGGAACACATTCAATCAATACCTAAGCAAATAAAAAGCGGTGGGCAGCCTGAATTAGAAAAGCTGCAGCGGACTGGGAGACAATCACACATACATGAGCAGTCCACATTCAAACCACTCCATGAAAATTATCAGTAAATGTACCCCTAAATACCTGGGTTATAGAATACAATAAACTTTCTGATTGTGAGAGTGGATGCAGTACTGAAAACGTGCTCTTCATTTTATAAAGTATGATGAAATTCCTTTCACTCAAACCAAGTGCTTCTCACCAACGATCTCATTAGAAACACTTTCTGTCAGCAATATTGTTACTCTGCTTTTATTAATATTCATAATTAAGATAGAGTCATTCAGTTTATGTATGCTGTAAATGCCCATCATTTATGTGACTCATAAAATATTTGTGAGAATATTTGGTTATAAATCACTCCATAGGAGGTATGTGACAGGATCCTATATGTAGCTGTGCAGTTGAAGGTCTTAAAACCTAGGAAAATGGAGAGAGTGGATATTGTCACTGCCTGTCTCCTAAGTGTTTCAAACACATAGACATTCACATACACACATTATGATATTCATGCAGTATGTCCCCCTACACCAAGGTCTACTGTACAATCCTGCCTGTTCCCTTTGTGTTGAATTATGCATAATTGCAGCAGTGTAGTAACACACATGGATATAACCGTTATTAGGATAAAAGCTTTCTGCAGGAGATGGTGTTGGAGTGCGCAAGTAAGTGTAAATGGACACATTCGTATCCATGTGATATGGATTAGCATGCAAGTCGGGGTGTGTGTGTTCATATGGTAATCTGTGCATGAGCGCATATGTAAGAGTCATGGCGGCTGACTAGCATACATGCTCGGGTGTTATGCTCATCTGAGGCTTCATCAAACATATGGTCCTCCGTATTTGATTCGAACATGCAAATGAAGAACAAAACGGCTCCACCCAGTTTATCCCCCATGATCTAGACAAACTACTCTTTCTTCTTGGAAAGACTTAACACCCACCTCCCTGGGTTTGGCCTCCATTCCTCTCCCTCCACCAAATGAACCCCGCCCTTCTATAATGCCCCCACACACACACATACTCATTTAAGATTATAGGATAGGTTTAGCATATTTTAACTGATTTTCCTCTATCAGCCTCTTTCATTTTCTCTCTTTAACTCTCACTCATGTTGTTGTCAACCTGTTTTTTGTTTTGTTTTTTTTTTGTTTTTTTTTTTTACTTTTTCTGATCCAAACTTCTACAAGATTTATCAACTTAGACACAATTTGGATACATAAATATACACGTAAAATCTGGACTGCTGTTGGCTCACAGTACCACAAGAGCAAATCTAAGCCTGCCTGTCTGTCTGTCTTCTTGACTGCTGTTTTTCCCCACAGAAGGGTACAGTACAGATCCTCCAGGCTAACTACAGCTAGTCTAGGCTCTTTACACCAACTTGCTCTTCACCTCAGCCTCATCAGTGTCAGGATGGGCTGATTAGACAGAGAAGCTTGATTAAAACTGCCTGGGTCCGATAGAGAAGACGATAATAGCAGTGAAGCAGTCTTTTGCGGATGGTTAAATGACAGCAATGGTTACTAGATTTTAAAAAGCTAATTTATTTCCAAACCCCCACTTAGATTTGAAGTACAAAACATATCCTGTAATTTGATTTGCCCATTTAGAAAACTATTTTGAAATACTGGCCCTTTGTCATAGGACTGTTTGTGAAGGACAGACCTTGTGTGTGTCCTCCAGTCCTTGCTGTGAAGTTCAGGGCTACACTACTACACAGATACCATACAGCCAGTCTTCAGAGTGGATGTTAGCCTATTTCTAGGACACAGGCGATTCACCAAATTGTTCTCTCCAATAATTAGCACTGACAGGTGAAAAGGGCCTCGAATGCCATGGGAGTTCACAATGAAACGGACAATTGCGCAAACACAACTACAGACCCTAGACACACACACAAACATAAACACACACGTTAAAGCACAACAGCAGCAACAGAGGATCCATCAGCACAGCTAACACCACATTAAGACCATAAAGCACCAATACATCTCCTGTTCCACGTACACAGCCTGCATCCTGCTGCTTCTGCACTGATGCCCCTGATCCCCCTGCGCTTTGACAAGGCGTAATAAAGCCTGTATGAAGCGCCGCATTGTGTGGGGAGAACACAATGTTGCATGCTGAGTGCTGTGAGAAGGGCGTACACCCGTGGGTCCCACGGCGCAGCAGCGCACCAGGGCCTATAGCAGGGAGTGCTGAGCATGCTAATGAGGTCATTATGTTATGCCTCTCCCTCGCTCCTGCTCCCTTTTACAGTGTGGGCTTTGCCTGTCAGAGGAGGCAGGGTACCCTGGTAAAGCAGCCAACCACAGATGTCACATATGGCACAATGAGAAGACACATGAGCGTGTCCGAATGAGCCGCTCAGAGAAAGACAGAGTAACGCTCCATTTTTCAGCTAGCAATAACGCACTTTCAATGATTTGCATAAGGTGAGCTTAAAGAAAAGTGAAGAGGAGGGCAACAACAATGCTAATTGTTCCTGCTGTGTATTCAATCAGCAAATACGCAGGATTGTGTTTTCTATTTTTTCACTAGCGCTATTATTTACAACCGAGGGGGAGGGGTTAAGTATCAGGCACATGCAAATGCAATTACAAGATATTTGCATAGTCGTTGACAATTAGAGGGCAGATGGCAAACAGCGGGCATTAAAAGAGCGACCGAGCGCCATCTTGGCTGAGGGAGACAGCTGGCAGACAGGAATCGGCCATTTTGTAAGCATGGGTCGCTGCCAGGCTAAGGCGTAGAGAGGCGCCAGTCTCTCTCTCTGTGCCAGGAGATTGGCAGGTGAGGGGGAGTTGCACTTTAATACCCTTCCTGGTACAGGCAACAACAACGAACTCCTTCAACACTCAGTGACAGTATGATCACAGCCCAGGGCTCCTGTTAGGAGCTGACTGAGGAGATCAACTGCAACAAAACGTGTCTGTGTTCACTTAAAAACACACACACACACTCACACACACATACACACATACACACACCTGTGAGCAGAGATGGTACAACACAGTAACCAGGTGGGGAGTTGTTCCCTAATACTGTCAT
>JAPZDZ010000021.1:20194070-20210738 GCA_029783805.1 Acanthurus tennentii
AAATGAGGAGGATGGGTAAATGGGCATGTAAAGAGGAAATAAAAATTAGTCACCATGCCTTACAAAACGAGGTTAAATTTGAGCATTATAGCACCACTTTCTCAGATGTCACAATTTTCAAGAGTTTATTCAGCATAACTGTTACTTTTAATGTTTAACAAATCATATAAAAAGCTTTATAGATTATAATATGGCATCAGTAAGAACAACTTTTGAGTTACCAGGTGCTCTGCAGCTCTTTCCTAGCAGGTAAGCAGCCAAACAGTTTATTTAGCTGCAAATGCTAAAAAATGTATGTCATGATGAGGGAGAATTAAGACCAGCCGAAGAGATTTTATACAACCTCGCAACACAAAAGTTTTTAATTGGCTTAAACAATTATCTTTGACATTTTAAGTACAGAGTTAAACATTAAAATAGTGTTTAAATGTTTATTTGTTCTACTTTTTTGGCCTCCTCTTTTGTGAATAACTAACTACCAGCTTAAGTTAAGTTCGTCCCCCTAAAGTTACCCTTACTAAAGCTATTTAGTTTTTCTGCTGCGCAGAAACAATGCGTGCTTAGTAAAATGGAGCCTTTTTTCAGACAGGAGTAAACAAAAGCAATTTAGTGGTTTAACACAAGCAAGCGTTTATTTTGCCGGCTGACAGAACAGTAGTGTACCGGCACGGGCACATTTTATGTACTAATATTATAGCTAGCTGGCTAAATAAGCTAGCGTTGACTCAGCGAGCTGACTGAAACACCGGCCCCGGGAGACTTTTTTGTCTCCACCTAACTCGTTTTGAAATAAAAATTGTGTAACACACTATGTAATCAAATACTTACACTTTAACTCCGCTCATCCATCCGAAATAACGACGGACTAACAATTTAGGGAGATATCCGAGGTTTGACAGACCGGCTTGATAGTTACTGTTGCTAAGCACTGATTGGACAATGTTTTTTGAGGGCGGGGCTTCGGTGAACATGACGTTCGCTATACAGTCAATGCTTCTTTCACGCAATAGAAAATAATAGTCCGAATAATTTAAACACATAAAACAACTTATACAATGCCAAACTATTTACAACTACACTATACAAGTTTTTACAAAGCCACCAGGCCAGTAAATTTTAGGTTCAATAATCTAGAGGGAAGACAGTTTCTGCATTTCCAGCCATTAAGAGACTGTAGCAGCTATTGTCCCTGTGTGTACAAGGACTGGAAATGGCTCTACATGTGGAGTACATCCTGTCTTCCATTGTTACTGCTTTCACTCTCCCCTATAAAGGCCTGCCTGCACTCCAGGCTACAACAGCCAGGCAAAACACACACAGCAGCACATTACAGAGCCATACCTTCCCCTCCCTTTGTGCTCAGTAATTGCCACAATGCATCTTCTCGTCCAGCTAATTAAGTGAGTCTTTCCCATTGTCTCACAATACTATCACCTCTTCACACAGTCAGAGGGAAAGGGAGAGAGCAAGGGGGGGAGACTGAGGGAGAACTATTAAAGCAAGAGATGGAAAGAGCAAAGAGGTGGAAGAAATACAAAGGCAGGAGTCCAAATGGAGAGGGTGAATGACAAAGGCATGTGTCTATGTCCTGGTAAATGTTTACCAGTTTAAAAAGGTGTCTGGTGTCTGCGTTTGCCCGTGAGTTGTAAACAGCGCATTACTGCAGTAAGACAAAAATCTTCATTCTCCTGATGATCAAGTCAGTCGCACAGAAATTGCGCTTAGAGAAAGTGAATAAACTACAATATTACATTAAAGTATTTTGCAAAGGCTTAAAGTTTCCCTCCGCTAAAAAATGTATTTCGCTTATTGTTACTTCACTTTGAATGTATGACCTTCACTGTGTAGACTGATGAGTGGTCACACTTGACACCAGAAGAATGTTTTCGCATTCATCTGCTGGAGGAAGAAAATTTTTCTGTGCTCGCCTAAAAACTGACTGTAACATTTGAACGTGGGAGCAAGATTTGTGACATTACAAGTAATCTGTAAGCCAATCATTGGTCCAATATATAACTTGCAGAAATGTGATGTGAAAACTTAAAACATCCTTCACAGACACTGGAAAAAGGACTTTACAGTGAGGAAGGACACATCTCATATCTAGATGTTAAATATAAGAAATTAACAATTTTTGCATTTCAATATATTTCGAGGACTTTCTATTCATGATATTTCAACATTTTTTCAAGATGTTTTAACATGCCTGTGGTTATCTTTAATACCCACACTCGGAACAAATATTACTGACGGCTTCCATTATATTCACTGGATCTTCATAATTTAGGAAAAAAAAGTCTTCATCTCACCTTACTGGCCTTGCTCATCCTACATGAACAACAAAAAGTACTGCAGTGCAGTTTGACTCACAATGCTATTTTGAATAAGATTTATTCTTATAATGAAACACTGAGTGTGTGAACTAAAATTGCCCTCACCTCCCACATTTGAAAAAACACAAGAATTCTGCTCTTATGTGAAATTTTTCTGGATATTTCCTAATATCACACCATGTATTACACTGTCTGCTGCAATAGTCGGGGGATACTAACTTCAAACTGTCACGGCTTTGCTACATCTGTGCACAATCATGGAAGTACTTGATGGAATCCATAATGAGCAGATCAAGAAAAGTGAAAACTGGTGCTTTTGTTTGCCCTTCTTCTTTATATCATCACTGTTCAGCCCTTCTGTGTGGCTAACCAAGGACTTTCAATGACTGAATTATTGGAGGATCCAGACCAACAGACTCGTCTAAATTCCACTTCTTCACTTCTTTAGAGTTGCTAGGAGAGCAACCCCCACCCAAAAAGACACACACACACACACACACATACACACACACTCACTCCATGCTCAAGTCCACTCTCTGACCTCTCAGACCAGACACTCAATCTCTTCCAAACCCACTAAACCCCCAAACTCTCCCATCCCCTCCCAACTCTCAACCCCTCCTTGAACCTCAAACTCCCCCACCTCCCCCCTCAACCCTGAACCCCTTTCCTTCCCACACTCAAGTTCCTGTCAAGGCTCTGACAGACAGACAGACAGACAAGTAGGGTGACATCATGGTGCAGAGACGGAGAGAGAGACACACAGTGGAAGGGGGCTGCCTGCCTGTCTGCCCCCCAGCACCCACACAATACAGCAGGGCATCTGGCACTGGCGTGTTGATGGGAGACTAGGTGGGGGTCTGTCAGGACAAAGTGTTTACATCCCCCTCCCCAGAATATGATTATAATTTGTAAATGGCGGCTGAGACATAAATGTGTGAGGAGAAGAAAGGGGGCGATGGCAGAAGGAAGGTGGGTGGATGACAGTATTGAGTGAATACAGTGAAGACACCAACAAATGAATTAGTCCAAGCGATGAAGGAAATTGGGAAATTCATGAATGTCTTGAGGTGAAAATGTAACAGGATGCAAAATAAGAAATAAAATCAAATTTGAAAAAAATGCCCATTAATATTCTTAATGCAGTTTCATTTTTTTTCCCTTAAAAACAAATGTTGAAACTGCAAAAAAATAAAAATTGAAACTGCTCAGGTGTTGTGGTGAAATGTGTTCGTTGTGTGTGTGTGTGTGTGTGTGTGTGTGTGTGTGTGTGTTTGGGCATGTCACTTGCAGCTTATTAATTTGCAGGATCCAAGACAAAACAATGGTGCCAACGGGATAGAAATCAGTGTCATAATACTCCCTCTCTCTCTGCAGCGGCCCCCACCTCCGTCTCTGTCTGAGAGGCAGTCTACTCGCTGTGTGCATACAAGTGTGTGTCTGTCTGTGTGCATACATAAAATAAATGAGCTGTGCGTATGCATTGTGCGAGTCCACAGGCCCAGTGTATATATTAGAAATGTGACTTGACCCTGGCAGGCTGAAGCAGGGTTTCTGCGTCGCACTGGGCGTGGGAAAAAGGGGAGACCTCTTTTCACAGCTGCTCCGGCCGTTGCATTGAACCAATGGAGGCCCCCACCGCCCCCAACCTGCCTGCGCCGCTAATGCCCCCCCTCTCTCCCCCACCCTTTTCCCATTCACTCCGCAGCCTGCTGCCTTTCAGCGGACCCCCATCCCTCCCTCCCGCGCTCTGTTCGTCACCCTGCTGCACCCCACCATCACAGCCACCACCAACCTTTAATACAGCCACCTCACCATTCAGCCAGTGCGCATTGAGATGCCAGAGGCCTCCGAGCTTTAAGGAGCTAGAGAAAAACAACAGCTAACTGATTAATGAAACAAAGCATCTGATACCAATGCAAAATAAGTAACTTATAATTCAATTTTCTTGTGTGCTTTTGTACTAAAACGCCCAAACTTATCGAAGCTCCTGGCTCATCTCTCACACTTTGTCTTTAACTCATAAGTTTTTTTTCTTTTTTTATTCTCTAAGCCCAAATCTTCCTCACATTTTCTTCTCTCTTTCCTTCTGCAGGCCCCTTTGCAGACAGACTTTAATTTATGTTAACATACCCCACCACTCCACACTCAGTGCCTACAGCCCCCCCTCACGCTCACACATTCACCACCTCCCTCCATCCAGTGTATTCATTTGAAGAGATTTATTTCCTATCAAGCCGCATAATGCAGAGGGTATAATTCAAATCAACTTTTAAGAACAGCCAAGCAGTGCAGTTTATGTATACAAATCTAGAGAGCCTAGTAAAAAAAAAATTCCCAGCAAACAGCGGGGTGTTAAAAGCAATTGCCAGCTTTAAGAAGCCATGGGTGGGCGGTGGGTGTTTGGTTTTGCCATTAACGATAACCTATTACTGATACCCCTCACAATCAGTCTGTTTAGACACATAATGCAGGCTTCATTTCTTACTGATCTGGCAGTGTAGCCATGCAAAGGCAGGCTCGGAGTGGAATCACAAAATACACACACCCACATGCAATTTTAGAGAAACTTTAAAAGGTCACATAATGTGCAGAATAACTCCAACAGATTCTCAGGAGCAGTCCTATCATGCTGTCTAGCTACCCTGCTGATACACCAGGCGTGTTGAGGAAATGTTGAGAAGCAGCGAGGGGGCAGCGATGGAGGAGGAGGAGGGAGGGAGGGAGGGAGGGAGGTTGTAGCGGAGAACCTGAAAGGACTCCATCTCCCTTGGCCAACATGCCATGACGGTGTGGAGCAGCAGTCTGAATTGGTTTCTCTGGGGTGGCGGAGCTGGAGAGGTGATGGCAAGATGAGCCGAATGGGGATGGAAAGGGGTGGGGGGGGGCTGTGGGAGGGTGGGGGGTGGGGGGATACGGTACACTGAGGTATGTGTGTTTGAGAGAGAGTGTATGAGAGCATAGGAGAGAGACAGAGAGAGATGGCAGACCGGATCTGAGGTACTGTAAATGAGCGGATTACTGCTTCCCTCTCCTCAAGTCTTTCCATATATACATGAGAGTGCTCAGCTGTGGAAGCAACACTGTTAAGTGTAAAATGACACATACTGTGGCCCACACTTCCTATACGAACTGCTGTAACGAATGCACATATTGTAACATTGGGCCTTTAAGGATAAAATAAGGCAGACCCATGCATGCTAGCTCTTAATTGCTGTTATGAATACAGAGAGAATGTGAAGGGTGTCACTTCTGGATTGATGTGTCTCTGCGTCAAATTTAGCCTGTAGCTATGCCTCCACTTCTAAAGCCCATGTCCAACCAAAGCTTGTTTGCATTGATTTATCTAGTTTGTGGATATGATATTGACTAAGTAGACGGGCAGCCCTTATCGAGTTGAAGCAAAGCGAAGGAGGTTTAAGAGGTGGTCGAACGCTATGGAGAAGGATAGCCACAGGCTGTGAAATCTCCTCTGATCTTCCCTTGTCTGATTCTCAAACACAACTCTTTCTCTGGGGGGGCATGCTGATATAGAACTAGGCCAATGTCACAAAACGCTCATCTAACCCTGGAGGGAAATAAAAAAAAAAAAAAATCACTTCTTCTGTTTCTCCCCAATGACAGACCTCAATCTCTGCGGATAGGGCTTCATCTCCCTCTCCTCCCCTTTCTAACACTCCCTCCATCACTCCGTCTACTTTGTTCTCCGCAGGAGGTTGAACATGCACGAGCTGAGCAGCATTCTCGGCCTTGATGGCCCGCTATAGCAGCTGTTAAGGGAGCGAAGGTAATCTTTAGGCGTGTCACTCAACAGTGAGAGGGAAGCTGAGAGGGAAGTGAGTGAGTCACCTTGTTCTAGTTTCAGCCTTCCATCATCTTCAGCATTATATGTTTATACGAAAACGTGCAGCTTGTAAGATTTTGCTAACTACTAAACAAAAGGACTATAACAGCTGGGGCCAAAACTCTGTGCAATACTAATTTATTTCTTTATTATAAAATGTATTTACTGTCTAAGTTGGATTGAAGCTGCTCTCCAGACACATATTAATGTACATTAAAAAGCTGAACACAGTTTAAAAAATGAAAAACCTCTGAAATGCGGCTAGAGGAACATCTACTCTTTCAGGCATATTGAGAAGTTCTGCATTTAGTAATTATAGGCCATATGCCCCACCCACGGCTGACTCAGGCAAGAGCATAATGATGTCTATCAGTTAAAGAAAGAGATGCAACCGCACATGTCTGAGTTTCAGTTAGATTCAGACTCAGATGAGAAGTCTGTTGTGCAATAAAACTGGCGACTAGCAGATGAATAAGAATGGTAAATGCAGTTTGTGTCTTTTATTTGTTTATGTAGTTTGTCAGTGTATAACTGGCAGTGGCTGACACAGCGTTATTGGTTGTGCTAATACAAACTCTCACTCTTTTTTTCTGACAAGTTTACTTTGTGTCGTGAGGTTTCAGGTTTCTTCGCCTATGATTGTCTTTAAATTTGTTTTGCACACCAAATTTAGCTTGCTGCTACTTTTGAATCTCAAGTACACAAACATCTCCCGCTTCAGTAGAGGAATGCATTAACTCCTCTCTAGTGACATATGTTGCACAGATATAAGTCAGTTTACTCAAGGTCTGACATTTAAGAGGGCATAAACAAAACCATAATTCTGAATAGAGGGGATCAAACAACTTAAGACTGCTTTGACTCCAAAATAATCAGGCAGTAGTTTTGGTACAATTAAATAATACTCCTACTTCACATTATGAGAGCGCAAACCTAAAGCCAAGGTAGGTGGTATATTTTACAGGCTTTTTGTGTTACATTTGTTGAAATTTTCTTTCCATCAGGCAACGGTTAATAAATTAGAGGGTCTGACAAAATGAAAAGAAAGAAAGAGAAAAAAAAATCATTTAATTTGGTGTGACTTCAGAGGGTGGCATGAAAGGTCAGGAGGGGATTTTTACATTTGACGCCTTCAAAATCTAGCTTATTCAGCTTTAAACATGTTGTGGGACGCGTATCCATTTTTGGTTTTCACTGATTTCCATTGGTTACACAATATGAGTTCCTGCAGATCTGCATTCACAGAGGTTTTAAGGCTCATAGTAAGACTTTTATAAAACTTAATAAAATGAAAAGTAAGAAAAGGAGAAATAAAGAGATGTCACTCTGTGAGTGAGTGTGTGGAAGGAAATCTAAGAGAGTGGAGGGTGAAAAATTAAGTAGTTTAGCGGAGGAAAACAGAACAGAGGGAGGGTATTATAGATGTAAGGGGACTTAGCCACCCTGGCAGTCTTTCCACATGAGCACACCTTGTGCACACAACAGAACCCCCCCCCTTCAAAGGGATAAAAAGCATGGACAAAGGAATTAAAATATAGATTACACAAGAGGCCACCCTGTGTCTTATCTGCCAAACCTAAGAGTGTAACAAAATGAAACAGATGTTATGAAGCAGGGCAAGACGTTCGGTGACAGGGCGAGGAGGGATAACCAGGAAGTGATGATGTACAAAGGCTCGCCTACATCACCATTCTTGAGGAGATAATTTAGGATATAATCTGGATTTTTTCACGCACACTTGTGATAACACAAGGCCTCATAATAAACAGGTTTAGCAGATTAGGAGTGAAAGAAAAAAGTTCAAATTCAAATTTGTTAACAAATCACTGGTGGAGTAGTGTGAGCAATAACACACAGAAGAAGATTATTTTCAAGTCTCACCTGTAAGTTTGGAGTGATGAAGTCTTGTTTTGACCCGGTCTGTGACCTCTGATCCTCTGAGCGAGAGGTGGTGTGTGTCTCTGCTGACATCCTGCAGGTTCACATGCAGGCCTGCAGATGGGGTGTGTGCATAGTTGTGTGAGTGCGCTTCTGTCTGCACTCCACAGACTCCTGCAAAAACATAAAGCACTGAGTTGAGAGGGAGGGTCCACTCCTGCTGCAGGTCATAACCTTCCTACCTGAGGTGTCTGATCCACCTTAATTCTCTCTTACACAACGTTTTTTAACCGAAATAATATTTTGGCCACACTTGAAATCCTTTGAGGTATGTTAAGAAAACAAACAAACAAATTAAATATTATTAATAATTACTATTAACTGACATTTTTTGGATGAACAAGTTTTTGGATATTTGGCTTTAAAAGAAAAATAAAAAAATTATTAAGTCATACTTTAACTGTGTCCATTTCAGGTTTTTGATTGTTTTTCAAGAAGCCACTTCCTCACATTTTTGGGCCTCAATTGATACGAAATACTATAAGGCTTCTCAAACAAACTACATTACAAAAAATAATATGTATGGACCCAAATGGTAAATGAAAATGTCAAGCAGAAAGAGCTGTTGGAGTTAAGGACAACACACATTAATGCATCCTAATAGATTAATGCGGAGACATATTGTAATATGTATAAATTTAAAAAAACAGCAATGTTGCTCTGTGTTGTTGGACTTCGCTCATGTGTGGAAAGTTTTCTATATTCCCTATTTCAACTGTCAGTCGTAAATACATCTCTTCAACAGGCACTAGTTCATATGTGCACGCACACACAACCACACACTCACTCACACACACACACACACACTCACACACACTCACAAACACACCTCACAAGCGATTACACAAAATACTGAAAGATTACATCCGCTGAAACCTGATGTCCTTTGCGGGTTTAAAGCCTGCATGTCAGCCTTTCAATTTTTTTTTTTTTCTCGTTCACTTGCATGGGTCAGAGGCTGTTGCTAGGCTACCAAACCCAGAATTCATAAGTTCAGAGAAAAGGTTTATATAGGCCATTGCAATTGAAGGTAAAATGATAATAGAAATTTGATAACACTGGATTATGGATTTTGATGATATGGAATCAAATGGACCATGAACCTGAAATTGTTTCAGATCTGAATCAAAGTGTGAAAACAGTAACAATGATATAATAATAAATCATAAAAATCAATGAAATAATAAAGGGCAAGCTCAAATTAACAGTTTAAAAGCAATTTTTCCTGAGAAAATAAAACAACAAAATTTACTTGAATTGATGCTAATTGAGCATTGCAATTCTTCAAACACTGCGAAATAAAACACAACCACCGGGAAAGTGCTTTCCAGGAAGTACTCTGAATCAGAAATTCGGTAATTTTCTACATAAAGACAGAGATTACTGAAGCAGCACCCTGACACTGAATCACAGTGTCGAGGTCGAGTAAAATACAAAGCTGTGCTGCCTTATCTCACAGAGTAAAAAAAAAAAAGGACCTATTTTGTAATTGACAGTATACTGTCATCTTTATTGTGCTCTGTAGAGATGGAAAAATAGGCACTGAGGGTGCAGTAACAACGTGCAACAGCACACGTAAACACATGCAGAGAAGCACATGTACAAATGTTCAAAAAATCACACACACCCAACACACACACACACACACACACACACACACACTCATACACCGCTCTGCAATCTAGCGGCCAAGTGTGATACAAACAAGATAACATCTATGGGATGGTTGCTTGAAAATGCAGCAGGGCTGTGAACCTAAAACAATGGCTCTGCTGTGTAAGTGTACAGGGGGACTGCTTTGTTTCAACTATCAACACTCGCCCAAATGCAACAACCACAACTACAACATTAAAATATTGAACGTTATCAATACAGTGCAGAGACAGAGAGAGTGGGAAAGGATAAGAGAGAGAGAGATGGGGGGACATACTGACATATCTACGCTTCAGCAGGAAAGGCTGCAGATGTGACAGGTTGGTTAGAAATGCACAGCATGCATGCACATCTCCTCTCCTACTCTCTTATCTTCTCACCTCATTCCTTCTGCATTTTACAACCCTATTCTCTCTAGTTATGTTTTTTTTTTCATTTTTCTATCATAACAGCACATGGAATAATCCCCAGCTTGTGAAAATATAAACTATCAAAAAAGGATGTTCAAATGGACAGATTACTGCACAAAGACAATAAGAAATATAATGCAGTCTTATGGCAGGTGCTGGTAGACTAGACTTAGACTAGACGGGGCTCCATCTGGTGTTGAGGGCCTCCTCCTGATGATGGAGAGGGCCCAGACAGACACATATTAATGTGGGAAAACCGACGTCTAGCCTGCCTCTCAGACTGCATTTCAATCTCAAAGGGCTCTCCCCATATCCTCCATTTATTACCCCTCAGCAATGCATTAATTTCTACTGCAACTGGGTGAAAGCTGGAAGGGCGGTGCTGTCGGCATGGCTTGCGGTCTAGTCACAGCACAAAACATCAATGTCAAGTACAAATGGAAATATGTCGTATTATTAATGCTTTAGCTTGGTATGGTAATTAATCCGTAAAAAGACAGACAAAAAACATGCATTTCGCAAAATAACTTCTGCATACAAAGAGTCCTGAAAACAGGATTTTTCAAGTATTGTTGCGACCACAACAATCTTAAGGGATATACCAGCTAAAACAATGCAGTTTAACTTCCGTAAGGCATTGTTTCTGTGGGACATTACCATTTACTGGTTCCTGTCACATTAAAATTGAGACATGGGTATCCCGAAGCTCCTGTAGTGTTTCCTTGATGAAAACATTCATTTGCACAACGCTCTATTAAACTACCAAAAGCATAACTGCACAGCTCACACTGACAGCCTAAAATTATCATTATTATCATTATAATTGCAACAGCAGATAGCCTATTGTTTCACATCACACACAACACTGACACAAATTCACTCTGCCAGACAGCTTATATTAACACATACAGCACTACGGCAGCATGTGGCCTCAAAAAGCAAGCGAAAGCAGAGATATTTCCATGCTAGCTTCTTCTCCACCTGCCCTGGTCTGTGACGCAGTAAGCCAGGGCCTACTAACAGAAGCACCAGGCTCTGTGCTGCTACACACTCACACACATACACACTCTCCGGCGTGCAGAGCAGAGCCACCACACAGAGCAGCAACAGCCTTAGTAGCTAACACAGAATTGGCTTGTTTAAAATTCAACAGGCTCCACTTCAGAGTACAACCTATCACTCAGACAGTCCTGGAACCAGACAGGAGCTCCTCTCTGGCTCGGACGGAGTGGAGAAAGAAAAGATGATGTGCAGCCCAAACAGCATTGTAAAACAGGCCTGAAAATCAGCCGGGTCTCTGGACGACCTGCCCTACAGTGCCTCCGAAATATCTGCTCGGACTGCTACTGTACATTAACAATGGAAACACACTTATTGCATGTGTTTGCATGTGCTTAAATGGCTGGGAGAATATAGTCATGGAGTCAGGAGCCAACTGATAACATGTAGCATGTTGTTCTTATCCTATGAGCCATGAGAACAAATGAAAATGCAGCTAAAATAGCAATGCATTTCTTTGGAAAGTAAAAAGGTGTATGTCATGTGTCATCTCCTTGATATCCCACGGGTCTTTTTCTCAGCAATGAGACATTGTTTTGTTCTCTCTTTCTTCTTCTTGAGGCCTAAAGCTGCTGTTAATAAGCGCATCAATCCAGCTAAAACCAGGGATATAAGCTGATCCCTTTGACAAACATCTACTGATTCACAATATCATCTTCTCCTGCGCTTCATAACCTGTGACACATTACTCTGATGACCTGCCACACACTTTCCTGATCTCTGCCGCACCTGCTGTACAGTACAAGATACCAAACCCTGAGAATGCACCTGACAGTGGGATTATTTCTCATTGCATCCAGCAGTTAGCACAGTTTGGTGAAAAAATGCATCACCCCCACATTAACTTTATAAAGAAAAAATGAAGCAACATGCATTTTTGTAGAGATGAAGCATTCTGTAGGTGTATTAGCTTTGTTGAAGGTCTTTTTCATATCACTAGATAGGCCAGCAGCAAGGGGATATGGGGGCTACTGGTGGAACACGTGACTCCAACCAGTCGTCCAATCAGGTGCTCTTCTAGCTATGAACCGTCTTTATCTCACCTCCTGGTTATCAGAATCCAACTAACTACACCTTCTGCAGAAAACCTGTAAAACATGCTTTTTAGAGCTTTCATTTGATTAAAAGGCAAATGCGTCCCATTACAGACAAAAAGCAGAAACACCAATCCCGAGTCACCCTCCTCATCATCACCATCACTCTATGAATGTAGCCTGTGTCCGGTTGCTAACTACTGTCACTTCATGCATCCCCCGTAAAACACATCTAGCGCTAAGAATCCGTTTGTTAGGGGGGGCAGCGTTCTCTTCTGCAGCCGAATACGTCCAAGGAAGCAGGAGGGGTTTCTCGGTGCGATGCACGGACGCTGCCGCGGGCTTCCAGCCGCTCCGTGCAGGCTGCATCCATCCATTCATCCGCTCCGGCAGCCCTCTCCCCGCCCCTCGTCAGCGGTCCCGGTTCCGGCTGGCTCCGCCGTGACGACTGCAGAATTAGTTTATACATTCGGTTCTCTAGCTTTATGATATTACATAAACTCATACAGCTAGATAACCAAAGAGAAAAACTAACCCACGTCTCTTAAAGGGGCCGCCGCCGCCGCCGGAGCTGCTTGTGTTGTGGTCACATGGAGCCATTGCATTCCGCCTGCATGCGCACACGCCTCTCTCTCTCTCCTTCGCTCTCTCTCTCTTCCTCACTCTCTCTCTTTTTCTTCTTCTTCGCTTCTGTCTCCCTATCTATCACTAAAATATATACATAACATGAACAACCCTTAAGGTTTCAGGAAAAAACTCATTTTATTGTTGCTTTCACGCGTAAAGACCTCATGTCTTAAAAAAAAAAAAACATCACCTCAGACTGCTGTGGATCAGCTCAGAACTGCATGAGCAATCTTCAACAAGAGAGCCAAAATAAAAACGACACCATGAACTCCATCACCACAAGACCATCATCAGCAATAGTCTAAACAAAAGTAGCCAGATCTTGCAATTATACGGCAGTCTCAGATGATTATGTATTTAAGCCACCAGAGGTGAACTTCCTCCCATAACAAGCCCACGACTCCCGGCGAGCATCTGCAGGGTGAAGTAATCCAGCTGCAGGAGAATGATGACACACTGGTCTGTCATCCATGGACAGGCGTAACAGGAAAGAAATCTAAGCTCCAAGCCACTAATAAGATACGTTTACCCACTGATAGACCATGTCCAGTTTGAGCTCCTATGTGAAAACACAACTTTTAAGCTGAGATGAGAGACAATAATTCCACTGTCTCCCAAATAACACACAAACATCGCCTCACAAACAATCAGCTTACTGTTGTTTTAAATGCCAACTCACATCGACCCATTTCAGACCAGAGACCAGAGTTTCCGTGTTGAGTGAATTAATCTATGAATTGTTTGAAAGCATGACAAACTACCAAAGGCCCATAAAGTGTACATTTGGGGCTTCCAGCTAAATGTCAACAACATGATCTAGTGGAACAAGTCCAGCCTCGCTGGATGCCACTGTGTACTTTGGATTACTTAGTGACATGCTGACAAGTTGAAGCAGGACAAATTAGCCTTTATAATCCTTTGTAATCACCAATAGATGGTTATTATGCTGCGTAAATATGTATCATCAAGACAGCTGCAGTACTGAGCATTGAAACCAAAATTTTAATAGTGAAAATGAAGTAAACCACACAGTAACATTAGAAAAACATCAGGATAAAATTCTTTAGCTTGACATCCCTCTGATAATGTCCAGTATCTCTTGGTAATAGTAACCTGTGAAAACATTACTCTTGTGAAGCTCTCATGATATTGCAGACAAGAAAAGTCAATTACAAGGAGATTGTTTAACTCCACTGTATTCCCCCTACAATAAAATATTCTCAAATAATGCGGAAACATTCTCTTTCAGCTAGCACTGAATTCAGAACGAGCTTATAGCATACTCACATATTCATTCTAATCGAAACAGTAGTTTCCATAACCAGACAGCCACGTGTGCTTCCGTGTATAATAACACAAAATTAATAAAATCCACAAGGCTTTTGTGCGGCCGATATATTCTTCTACAGCCAATCCGGGATGAGAGCCTCTATCCCCGGCTCTCTTCAGCCGTGATGCTCCCTGCCTTCGACCATGTGGGACGCCGGCATATGCGAGGACAAAGCCCCACTTTACGCGCATCTCTACCATGTATGCATGCCCACCCTTGGAAGAATAATCAAGGAATAACGTTCATTCGAGACTGACATAAACACTGCAGCAAAGCCCGAGGAGGAGAAAATGGGAGTGAGGAGAAATTGCCTCGGCTCTCCGTGTGTCAGATGTGGGGCGCAAGAGGCGGAGGGCCGCCCGGGGGCCTTCGGGTCAGGGAGACGCGCGGTGTCCACAGAATTAGGCATGCTCATTGGCACACACATGGGTGAGCACCAGAGATATATGGTTCGACATAACGGACATGCGGGCAAAACAGAGGGAAGAAACTGAATAGCCACCGGGAGTTTCTCAAAAACGGGTGGACACATCATGATACAGACTTTTAAATGTAATCAGACTTCTCCACAATTTAACAGAAACATCATCTATAAATAACTGTTGATCGCTTATTATATGATTCTACACCAAAAACCACTGAGGATGATCTTATGAGCTCCACAAATGAGGAGGGATAATTTCATATTCCAATGATCAACTGGAGAACATCAATTTAAAAAAAACCCCAACATTTACCATATTTCATAACACGGGAAAATTGAGCAGTAAACACAGCAACAGTAATCAAGTCAACAACAGCTAGAATAGCTTAAAGCTAATGGAGGCGCAAGGTGCAACACTGTGTAACAGAAGCACCTGACCAGAAACAGGCCTTGGGCACAATATCACATAACTGGCCATGTTTGAGGATATGGTGGCAATAAACTAGCCGTTTTTACTCTCACTTCTTCTGTGTAAATGACAGAAAGTTTGTCCCCATAAAAAACACTGAGCAAGCAGTGAGTCACGTGTACCTGCAGGAAACAACCTTCATGTTATAAGACTGAGCATGGAGCATGGCTATGATAAAGGCTTAGGGTTAGTAGTATAATCTAAATATAATAAAAATATAATATAAAATCTTATTCATCTAAAAAAAAAAAACAAATAAAAGTAAGAATGTTATTCTTTTACTTTGTATTCTTTCTTTTTCCCGTATTGGTTAAAAAAGTATATAGTACAGGCGCCACAGAATGTGTAATGAGTGAATTAGGTAAATGATTATGATTGAAGAATGACTGAAACATTACTGTACGTTAAACATCATTTGCACTGCATCACATCCTCTATAACAATGTGAGCCAATGATGTGTTAGCATAACCGCTTTAGCTTTACATGGTAAAAAGAGCCCCGTTCAGTCCACACCAACATGCTAACATCATAGTCAAAATTATGTTGTTTAAAATTATAGATAGCACAAAGCTTCATTTCAAGGCGAAATGAGAAACCTCTTGTATATTTCCACTTTGGCAGTCCGTTATTCCTGTGTGTGTGTGTGTGTGTGTGTGTGTGTGTGTGTGTGACACAAATATCTTTCTAATTTAAATTTAAATAAATCCTGTCAGATTATTTTAGGAATGTAAATAAATTGACTTATGCTGATGAAATAATATAGTAATAGAACGAGAGAAATTTTAGAATTTTTTCATTGGCTGTAAGCTGTATCAATAACAGATACTTGAAACTCCAAAAGAACCCCCATTCTAAAGGATCACAATATTATAAGGCTTCATGGCATTTGCCACTTTTCGAGAAACTGAAAATGTAGATTAGAGTCAAAATTTCCTTTTTTTAAAAATTACTTAAAGTTCTTGCCATAGTCACTATAAAAATACAGACATTGAAAGTTTTCTATTTATTACAAAATATTATTGTGCTCAAAGAAAAATTAATTATATATATATATTATAAATGTGTCTAAAATATGTCGGAAAAAAAATCGCAGAATATTGCATCGCTATATCTTAAAACTTATAATGTCTGAAGTAGCCTAAGTCTAAATGTATATGTGTGTGTGTGTGAGTGTGTGTGTGTGTGTGTGTGTGTGTGAGAGAGAGAGAGAGAGAGTGTGTGTGTATGTGTGTGTTTTGCGCGCGCGTGTATTTGTGCTTGTGTATTAGCGCGTTCTGTGATTTTTTGCTTTGCCTTTGCATAATTGTACTGTATATTGTTACTGATTAACTCTGCTTCTTATCAGCCTCACGTGAATATCACTGAACACGCCCCCTGACTGCGTCACGTCCTGCCAGACGTACAGTACAGTCAGGTGTGCGAGGACAACAAGCTTAACACCTTAGAGACATCAACAGTTTTCTATTCTATTCTATTCTATTCTATTCTATTCTATTCTATTCTATACAATCTGTGCATAATATGTGATTGTCTTCGTCTTTGCTTC
>JAPZDZ010000021.1:20210838-20224972 GCA_029783805.1 Acanthurus tennentii
TTCTATTCTATTCTATTCTATTCTATTCTATTCTATACAATCTGTGCATAATATGTGATTGTCTTCGTCTTTGCTTCTATAAGCCTTATAAAATATATTTTGAAAACAGAAATATTAATCTCACATTAAAATATTTGGGCTATTTGTTTAACATGCTGGATTTGATGTGATGTAAAATTTAAAAAAGTTCTCTTTCCTTCTTTCTTTGTCTCAGAAAATAATCATCAAAATTTGAAGATGCAGAAGCAGTGACCAATATCTGCGTGGGGAAGTACCAGAGGTGATGTGTCTCCTAAGAAAACTGTTGTGTTAAAGAAAACTGATTCAAGTTCAGCACTTCAACTTCAGTCTCTGTCCTTGGTGCTGAAACGAATGGAAGTAATTCACGGAGCTGTGTGTTGAAAAAGGACGGTGAACAAAAAGCCCACTGTAGCAATTTATGATTTATAAAAACTTGCTAACATCTGTTTTGTCTCCTTCAGAAATATTTTCATATACAAATGAGTAATAGTATAAACGTGGAAAAATATTTTCATGTGCTGATATAGGAGTTACACAATGTCAAGCCTTTAGTAGAACCAGCATGAAACAGAACAGTTTATCTATAGTGACATTTTTGAGTTTTTCACTGTGCTTTAATGCAAAAATAAAAAATCCCACTGAAATCGCATAATAATTATCTAAATAATTATCTTAATCTGCAAAAAGTCTTAAAGAGGCGCAGGAATTCGTGATTTTGTTTTTTGTTTGTTACAACTGTTTTTTTTAACCAGGAAAATTAACTACTCAATATTATATCTAAATATAAGAAAATATTAGATATATACCAAGTGACTTTGATGTCTGATGATTTCAGTTATTATGTTGACATAGTTATAATATTTTAGGGGAAACCGTGTGTTAAAGCTCGCAATACTGTTTATTCGCTTTAAATAAATATATATGTATAACTCCAGTATTGTAAGTTTGTTCTCATGTAACCTGAGAAATTGTTTTTAAGCAGAAATTGTACAGGAGATGGGCTTTTAGTCATGGCAATTAAAATTAGGGTAGGAGCCTACACCTGTTGCACTGTAAATTGAAAAATTGAAGAATTAAAGAATTAAAGAAAAAACAAAGAAAGAAACAGAGACACAACGAAAGAAAGAAAAAAGAAAAATCTGAGGAAAAAAGATTAAAGGAAAAATCTTTGAATTATTTTTAAAATGTTATGTAATTAAGTCTCTTTTTAAATTTTCAATAAAACAAAATCACTTCTAATAAAAACATACTTAAAGTACTTTATCAAAAATTTAAACATGTAATATTTTACAAATCTATTAATCTTGGGTTGGAATGACAAAAAGAATTTCCCTTCCATTAAAATGAAAATCCTAAAAATATTCCCAGTAAGTGTCTCGTCACCCTCTTTAGAGCAGGCTTGACGAAATAAACTTAAACACAAAACACTAAACACCAAAAACCGAATAAAAGTGACCTTGTATGTTTCCAAGCATTTGATGGCTGTCTATTGTAGTTGGCTGCAAAGGCCTGATTAATTAATTTCACACTGTAGCTCCGGAGAAGATTTTCCCACAAACAAGTGACCAGAAAAAAAAAAGAAAAAAGAAAGAAAAAAAAGGAGAAAGGAAAAAATCGCCCAAAGAAAGAAAGAAAAAAAAGTCAACATCAAGTTCAACAACGTGCTGGTGCTCATTAGCATCACAATGCTGTCTGGGAGCACACAAGTCTTCTTAACAAGAGGCTCTGGCGTCAAGTCCCTCCACCTCCCAGCCAAGGGGACATTTTCCCAGGCTCTGCTAACAATCACACAACTGTTTGCTTTACAAACGCCAGCTCTGGGGCCACTCAGCCCGCCTCATCACCGTTCAATGGATGCTCCCGCTAATATGGGATGGAGCAGCCTGCTGCCACTCATCACTTTTTGAGTTTACTATATTAGAAAGTGCAATTTCCTGCTTCACTTAAAGCATCATATCAGCCTCACTGAAGGGTGCTACTATTTTTTTAAATTATTGTTGTAATTGCTTGATTATTTAGCTTTTTATTTATTCCTATTTCTGCTTTATTATTATTATTATTATTATTATTATTATTATTATTATTATTATTATTATTATTATTATTATTATTATTATTATTAAATCCAAATTTTCAGAGCCCAATGTTTAAAAAGATTACAAATCAACGAATAGAATTACAAAAAAATACTTACAAGTCATCGACTTTGAATAAATCCCGCATCTTTGGTTCAAGTCCATTAAGTATTTTAGAGCAAGTTTCTACCGTCATCTCGCTAGAGTAACCAAACTAGAAGAGCCAGGAGTCCAAGGAGAAACCCAAACGTTGCGAGCAGCCTGTACACTGAGTGGATCCAACCCACAGAAGTCCCGTTTTTAAAACACCGATGTTACTTTTGCATCAGTGACCAGAGACAAGCCGAGGCCGAGGCGATACTGCTGCCAGCATCCGCTCCCGCATCCCAACATCTCCACACCAGCCTTAGATGACAGAGTGCGAAGAGCTGCTGCGTCGCTGGTCCCCTCCTCTCTCTCTCTCTCTCTCTCTCTCTCTCTTCCTCTCCCTCTCTCTCCCTCCCTCTCTCTCTCCCCCTCTCTCTCATACACACAAACACACACACGCACAGTCACACGAACACACACACACACACCGGCTGCTGTGGACGACGTGTACCGAAACCCAAACACATTTCGCACCCCTTATGCATTGACCATTGTTAACTGGTGTCCATTGTTCTGTTTGAATGAGCGTCTCCCTCTTTAGTTGCAGCCAGGATCTTTTTTTTGGAAGCATTTGACAGACATGGTGAGCGGCGTGCAGCCTCTGTGGCCCCAGCCTCTGTGGCTGCACGTCGGGTGGAGGACCGGAGGACCCGGTAGAGGAAAGCACCTCTTTAGGGACAGATGCAGCAGAACTAAAACTGGGATTTTGTCGGATGGAGGGAAAGGTACGCATCAACAAGAATAAGCTCGAGGCTGCGTGATGTTAATGCACATCACAGCAGCGTTCGGCTTGGCAGAGGGTGTTATCACCAATGTGCCATAGAAGATACCTTCACTTCTCATTCCCAGTTCACTCCATCCTGCCCCAGTCCCCTTACAGTCAGCAGCAGAGTGGCATTTAGATGGCTCTAGACAAAGAGTGTTAAGCAGTGCAGCCGGCAGGAGAGAGACCTCAACTGAGCAGCGATCTCTAAGCCTGCACCTTGTCTGACTGAAGCACCTGAGTCAACAAGAAGACCGAGCCAGAACGAGCCATTAACCAGCAGAAACCACTGCAGAAATAAATGTTGTAGTTTCCACGCGTATCTCGGTATGCTGCGGGGATAAAGGCGTAAAAGAGAAACGATTCGTGAGAGATGGGGGCGATCGAGAAGCAGCACGCAGCTGCGGAGTGTGCGATGCTGTTGCCGCAGCCTCAGCAGCGCCAGGAGAAGCAGATGCTTCCCCGGAGCTCCTGCGGGTCACGTCGCTTTACGTGGTGCGACGTACCTTTCCACTCTGTGCGTAATGGAGCGCACGGTGGACTCGCATGTGCTAAATGTCAACCATTAAATAAAGAAAAACTACCGAATGAAGTCTTAAAAAAGAGAACCACAGACAATAGGTGCAGGCAGAGGAGAGGTCACGCTGCGTGCTATGAAAATAAAATTTTAAAATGAACCTAATTGTTTACGTGCTGACGTCAGCCGTCTGGATAGGTTATTCCAAATATGTTGTCAATGCGCCTGTGTGGGACCCACGGCAGAAGCTCGTTCGTGGGGTCTCAACACGACTGATGTATGCAATAAGTCTACGTTACTACCGCTGCTTCTGCTGCTACATTTACAGGCAGAGCTCAGTTGGTTGCATTATTTTTTAGATGATATAAGATTTATTGTCTCTAAAAGGTCATTTAAAATTTCTGAATAAAAATGTGTGTATGTGTACGCGCGTGTGCGCGTGTCCCTAGATGCAAATGCAGATACTTTTTTAAAAAAATAGACAATAAAATAAAATGATATAAAACAAAATAATGCAATGAACAATTAATTTTATTACTTTTTTTTACTTTTGTGCTATTGATGTTGATTGTTAAAATACAAACTGACACGTTTTTAAGAATGAAATCGCATTTTGCCTTTACTCTCCTTTTATTGAGTCACCATTTTAAGAAAAATAATTAAATAAAGGTTATTATTATTACTATTAATATTCATAATTAACATTATTACATTACAAAAATATTAGGCTTAAAATCTCCACAAGTATTACAAAATACAGTTTAAAGAAATTAAGGTTAGGTTTATTTTTGTCCTCCTCAAGGAATTTATGACAACATTTAAAATACAGGTTAACCTAACTTCCTCCACTTTTAATGTACATTTTATCTGTAGTTCTACTTTATTTCCTTATACAATAAACATAAGGTAATGAGAAAGATTTAAATAACTAACTGTTACCTGGGCACCAAATAAACTAGATTAGCATAGTCTGGAGAGCCCTGTTACACATACTCTTATTTAGAGCGTCAGTTTATGAAGGGTAGTCCACTGTGCACCTTATAAACCTTCACAATCGTACAGTTTTGATATGTATTCCCAGTATAATTCTAAGGTAACATAATACAACTATTACAACTGAATGTAATAAAAAAAATTCTGGTGATCTAAAAACTCCACATAGCAAAGAAAAAGCAGTAATGAGTATCTCAGCGAACATATGCGAGCTAAACAGTGACACCTATTGGATGAAAAGAAGCACTGGCGCTCGGACTTGTGTAAGGTGTGACTGGCCTAAATCCAACACACATTAAGAACCCAGTAAAACGGCTTTTAAGATCATAACAACATTGTTACAGAAATTGAGTCCATAAACTTATGAAGATGAATTTATTGAAAATGTCCAATCTTAAATATGAAATGACAGTGAATCTGTTTTTTGAGGAAGATAAGGCCTTTTGATCCATTTTCTCAGTTTATTTAGGCCTTAACTTAAAGAAATTCTGATGTTACTTGAAATTGTTTAAATGTGTTTAAAAGTAACAAGATGTATAATAATAAAGATTTTGTTATTGTTAAGGTCTCTATATTTGTGAAGCATGGCAGAGTAAACAGGTAGGCCAACGTAATGATACAGAATACAACAAACCAGTCTTAAGGCGAAAACACGCCTGAAAACAAGTGATTTAACTTGAAATAATGATGGACTAGGAGAGCTAAAACTACAAAAAATGTAATCCTAAAGCTCGCAGTCTTTAAACTTTATTTACAACAGTAGACCGTCCCTCTCGGAGCAGTATAATTGTATACGCAAGATGTTAAAAGTGTAATAATATTACTAGAATATTTTTTCAAAAATAATTAAGAAATTGTTCATGCGTATTATATATGTGTGTGTTTGTATGGTTTAATGGCTCCAGTCGGAGAGCGTCTGCTCTGACATATAATGACGAATACAGAAGAATGTATTCCTCAGAAAACTCTAAAAAAAAAAAAGCATAGATTCGTGAAATTTTTTTGGTGAGGACAAAGCTGAAAATAAAATGGACATGATTTTGGACTTTAGAATAATATCGCCAGTAAGTTATCGATAAAAAGTGCATCTAAATCTAAACAGACTATTAATAGGTAAATTTGTCTCTGTCTTAGGTTTATTTGTTTATTTGTGTTTGTAGGCACTAAATAAAGAAGTAGCGTTGATATCTACATAAATTTTGGTTTTATTGTTTAAAGTAAAGCCGAATTATTACATAGAAGTAGTAAAATTGTTTTTTTATTTTTATTTTTATTTTTCAAAATGCGGACGAAATTAGCCCAGGCAACAATTCTGTCTTTAGACGTTATATTTACACAAAGACTAAACCAGGACATAATGTTGTCTATGCATAGATTTGAAAAGGGATCTTAATAATATTTTACTCTTTGAAGGCAGTAAAATGTAAATAGCCTACAAGATGCTTACAATAAAGAGGTTAAAGCTAATTCAGCACAAGTGGTCATTAACTGAGAAAAGTATTAACTTTGACTGTGAATCACTCCTTGATGCTGTTGTATGATTTTTTTTTATTCTAAAGCTAATAATGGCAGTGCTCTTTGTTTCTCATTTTTTAAAAATGCATTATTTTATGAGATAAATGAATATTTATTAATGCAATATTTTATTAGGCTGGAATGATGCTTGATATTTAGTGTTTTTGTCATTTTAGAGGCAAATTATTTTTTACAAAACAATAATTCCAAAATTCCTAAAATAACCGATTAACTGATAAGCAGCCTGATTTAAAGATGGTTTGAAAAACAGTAACAAATTTTATACATAATTCTCTTTTTTTAATTCTTTGAATAAATTAGTCATTACTCCACACACATACACACAAAAAATACACAAACATACATCACTCATGCAGAAAAAAAACTTAAATTCAGCCTATTCTTCAAACTGCTCCCACCTTCCCCTTAAACTCACTAATTTCTGTCAGATTTGTATGAATGTCATCATGCATGACCACACTGAGCCCTGTAGGGTTCAATTGTTAATAACTGACCAATTCAAGTGGCCACTTCTGGGAATTGTAATGGTCGCCCTTCAAAGGGACTTGACCTGACACAGGGACATGAAGGTGTCAGAGGTCACACATGAAGACCAACAGGGAGCAAATATTTGTCCTTCCCCCTGTCATGCCCCCAAATTAGCACCCAACAGCAGTTAACTGTAACAATTTATTGCTATGCAATGAAATTAAGGATGTTAAATACTGAAATCCAAATATTGGTAAGCATTCACAATTGAAATATTTGTAAATTCCACAGATGTGTTCAATTCAGCTGCATTATTATCTTAAAGCATGGTAGCCATGAGTCTGGAGGAAATCCTTGTCAGCACTTGAAAGTGGTGTATTTTTGTCATGCACAACTCATGATTTGAGCTGCACATCAAGAGCACCAGCAGCAGGAATCTTTACTTAAACTCTCTAAGCTCTTTTAAAGTAGTTTGAATTTCCTGGTTGTTTTTGCTGCTGGAACGACAGTATAAACTTCTAATATGTTAAAAATAAGTCTTGTGGTTTTCTCAGAGTGCAGCCGCATGCTGCAGACATGTGGGAGCATTCATTGTGAGTTGAAATGGATTCCTTTATGAAAATGGCAACAAATATTACAATACATGCATCGTTTTTGATATTATATATTACCACAATGTAATTTTCCTATTGAAAAACCATTTTCCAAAGGAGTCAACATTTTCATATAGGCGAGTAAGGAGAATCCACATTAACATTAAGGGTCAGCTTACTGGTGACCGTAAAGAAGCACTTACAGCCTGCTGCATTATGCTGACACCACGCACACACACACAGGAGGTAAAGATTACTGTAGATACACTCAGCAGAGACGCTCAGATGGCCTAATGCAAAGGCTTTCAGGGGACCAGCACTTCACTGTATCTACAGGGAATCAGGCAAAACTGGAATAAAATCAGACACCTCCAGACTCAGAGAGACATTAAAGACGCTGGACCGTGAGGCACATTCCTCATGACTGGGTCTACAGGTGAAATATCATGTGTTCATGTACAAGCACAACTTTCATAAACAAAAAGCAAAAAAGATAGAGGAAGGAATTGTGCAAAATTTGACATAATCTCAGATTAGTCTGTAAATTAAATCCAGAAAATCCAGAATAGATAAACCAATGTAGAGCTTTTAATCACAAAATTAAGCTTTTAAATCAAAGTCAAATGAATAAAAATTAACTCTAGAAACTATTCAAAACACTGTTTTAGCTGAAAAACTCATCAACTTACATTACAGGCCATGCAGCTTCCTCTGATGCTCGGACTGAGGGAGAGATGTTGGCTCATTGGCCGCCATGGGAAAACAGACTGGTGTTCTTGCTGCTTTGCTGGTTTAATTGGGAACAGGCTGAAGTTTATGCTAATGAGCGCTGACATCAGTCTTAACAGCCTCCACTCCATAAAGGAGAGGAGCAAAGGGCCAAAGTCGCGCCTCTTTTCCCAGGCAGTTCGGTCGGTCAAGTTCAAGCGCAGCGCCAGTGCTCATGATTGTCATTCAAAACACGTGAACGCACAGAGCAAATTCACCCAGGGAAGTGAGAGGCCTGCAAACACGTTTAGTGTAAAATGTAAAGCTATTGGAATGCGGCAAACAGCGTTTAACGACATCAATTTATCAATTTTCAATGGGACACGTTCACAAAAAAGGTGATTTTTCCTAAAACAGTGTCAAGATCAAATGGGAAATTCAGACACGGTTTCACTCTTGATTGAGATTCATCAAAAAAGGGTTTTAATGCGAAAAGAGGCACCAAAATATGTTTCCTAATGAATACACGAGTGTGTGAATGTATATATTAGCTTTACTACTCAGTAGAATTGTTTTAAGATCCAGTTGGCTTTTTACTTTTTTTGAAAATTCTTTTTTGAAAACTCACTTCGGATAAATAGCTTTTTTATTGAAGGACACTTCGATGTGGCTTATTAGAAACCCTCACTTGGCATGGAGTGTCTCAATGAATTGACAAAATATGAAAATTTTTTTGATGAAGCATATGAAAGATGAGATGAGTCAAGGTATGTCTCGTGTATGTATATTTATGTTTGTCCACAATGCAGGAGGAGATGCAGATGAAAAATTGGAAATTTTTGAGATTCTTAATATAAATTGTAAAGAGTTTGTGTAAATGTTGCAGGCCAGTGTCAGAAATATGTCGAATATTTTGTTCCTTTGGTGTGGATGAACATTTGTGCTAACATATGTAAAATAAAGCCTATATTGCAGGTGCCAAACTACATTTGTGTATTTCTCTGCTTGTGCATGTACATCACCCATCTGTGCATGCTGGCCGCCGGATCATCCACGGGATCATCTATGCTACAAATTGAATTAGCGGCATACATTTGCGTAATTATAGGATAAGTGAGCAACGATTCATGTCGTCCAAATCCAAAATTTGTGTGAGGACAAGCCAAAGTAACAGCTTAGTACATCACAACAGAACCAGGCCTAGCCAACGCTCTCCTGTTTGAATCTGAGGACAGATGCAGTGGATCGTGACGCACATATGAAGCCCGTGAGCAGACAGGGTTCATTTGCGTATTTGTTTTGTGTATGTGAGGTGTGCGTGCATCGTATTGAAGGAATAAACAGCCTCAGCTACATTTCGTTGGTACCATGATGCAGGGCTTCATCTGCAGCCGTTACATCACACAAGATGGCCTCTTAAATTTCAAAACTAGGTGGACAACCAAAAAAAAAAGTTCTTGATTTGAGATAATCTATTGCTTTTAACAGTTTGACAAGGCAGACATTTTAACATGTTACAGGAAATGCAAAAGTGTAAATGAACAAATGAATGATGGCTACATTCCAAGTCGTTGGTTCAGCTGAAGAGTCTTGACATGCTTACTCACTGTCATATCTGGAGCAGTGTTATCAGTAACACTTGTAGGTGGGAATCACCAGAGGCCCTAATATAGGACATTTCCCTCTCTTTCATACAATATTATTGCAATTGTCAGTTGGTGATGCAACATTTTTAAATGTATCACCTTTCTTCAAATGCAACATTATGTGCCCAGAGGAAAACTTTGTCCACATCTGTTTTGTCTGCGATAAAGATTTCAATCTTTTCATTTCACATGAGTCATTTTTGTTGCAGCAAAATGTGATCAACTCAGCAACACTGTAAGTAAAACCTTCCAACCCTGCTGACTTCTGCTGACCTAAAGAGAACAATTCCAAGCAGCACCTAGTGGACCTAAAAACCAAATAGTTTTATTAATTTCCTACCAAAAAGTTGATTTTTTAAAATATTTTTTATTTTCAATTTTAATCATTTTAACCTTTGATAAAAGATCAATACTTTGAGTCTTGTATTGATACAATATTTCCATTCAAAATGCCTCATGATGCTATATGTGCTGTTAAGAAACCTTAATGAAGTTACATATTTTACATGTTCTTTTGGCTTACAAATAACAAATGAGTCTGGTTCGACGGACAAAATATGAGGTTTGTTATATTTATGTGTGTGTAAATAAATAGACAGACAGACAGACAGACAGATATATTTATCAGCAACACAAATGTCTGCTTGCCACAAACAAAACACACACTACAGGTCTGGTTATACTGTATCTGACTCTAAGTTCATGATTTGTGGCTCGACCGTTCACTGCACAGGTAGAACCAACTGATCAGATGAAAGAAATGTCTTTAAAGTCTCTTTTTCTCTCTACATACACACTGTGTGGTTATGTCTGGTAATTAACAGTCATGAGTCTCTCTCCTCTTTTAAATAAATCCCTGTGACAAAGCAGATCTGGTTCCCACAGCGAGCTATCCTCTCCCACTGCAGAGGAGGCAGCAGTAAGGAAGAAGACAAAAAAAGAAAAGAGCGGGGAAAATGAAGGAAGACGGGGAGGGAAAAAAACACAGTGGTGGGGGTGGTGGGAGTTTCCTTTGACGGGGCACCATTGCAACATTTGCATATATTCAAATCAGAAGATGAATACCATGCATTGGGGCAAACAATGAAGAACCAGTAGGGGGGTGGGGGCTGCATCCCTGCTGCGGGCTCAGAAGCAGCCGCCGGTATCTCAGCTCCATGGGAGAGACACAGGGAAGTGGTGTGGGAACCGAGAGGCCCCCCGAGCTGAGCAGAGGGAGGGGAGCCACTTGTAGCCCATAGTGAATTAGCATTTTATTTGTGTCCATTTTCCTAAGTAATTTCTGCCCTGCCACTTCAGCCACAGATGGCTAACATGGCAAAGGGATTAGCATTTGTGTCAAATATGATCATTGTGGAAGTGTTTTTCCACCCAGACTGAGACATTTCTTCTCACAGTGTGACTAACACTTACATGTCGGACATTTTAGGCTAATGTACAGAATATCTGATTTATTTCTGTCTTTTTTTTTAAGCTTGTGACCCATGCCAAAGATTTGTATGAAAATGATGATGATACATGTGACATATATTTCTCAACTTTGCACTAACTGTGTGTAAAGAGGTCATGTGATTTTCAAGCGCTTTAATTTATAATATAAGACTATAAATATGTACAGTAGATGTTCAGCTGGAGCAGGACATACACACACACACACACAAACACACACAAGCACATATATACAAATATATATATGAGGATATAAGCAAAAATAAAATCCTTATTAAAATGTGATCCATTCATTTCCCCTTTCTTAGAGTCTCATGAACTAATTGCCTTAGAGTGTAGACTGTAGTTGTGTCAACAAGCCTCATCAAGCTCAGACAACCACGCAGAGTTTAATATTGAGCTGAGCAACTAATTTTATATGACGTGTGTTTACAAATGCCTGCCTGGTGTTGCATATATGCCCACAAGAGATGCTGTTGCTCCATCGCACAAAGCTCCATTTGATCAAATTCACAGCTCTTACTGAAATGTCATGCTCTTGTGCGCAAATTCACAGAGCAAAGGATCAGACACATCTTCAGCAGAAGGGGAACCACCAATTAGCAGAAAGTGGGAATTCAATCAACTTCAGCAGACCACCCAAATGACAAGAACACACATGCTAAACACAGATTTGAATGTGATGAATGGTTTTTGGTAAAAAATGTTTTAGAGGGCGGGCTGTTGGAAACACTCCGCACTGTTGGAGGCATACGGGCCTCTGCTTTACAGAGGATGAGCTGACATTATAATGCATGTACAGGCCAGTGTGTGTGTGTGTGTGAGTGTGTATGGACAATGATTCTCATCCTGACTGACCGAGCATACCACACATGGAGGATGCATCAATGCACCATTGACAATATTCCCCAAACATGTCATGGTTTATAACAATCCCAGGCTCAGAGATCAGACAACATAATATGGTCAACAAATACAAAGACATAAACTTTGCCTGTAAGTTCAAAGAAAACCATGGTGGTATTATAAAGTATTTCCCTTTTCTTATCTGTCTAAATAGAAAAATAATACTTAAGTTCATGATTACATCAAAGTGTGAGCTTTGTTCCATCCTTCTCCTCCCTGGTGTTTTCTAATGCCAAAGTAGAAAGTAAGCTTGGGAGCATATCTGAGACTTTAAGCTTCAGCATTTGCATAATGTTTGTTTCCATTCAATGAAATGTTAAGATACATGATGGTGGAAGCATGAAACATGGAGATTATCATTTGGGTGGATCTCACAGAGGTGTTCAGGGGTATTGAGGAAGAACAAGTAACTAAGGCGGATGCAATTATACATTTTAATTACAGATGAGAAGTGGGAACATGTCGGTGAAATTAAAAGTGCTCTACTGGATACCTGATTGGCCACTTTTACTCTATTTTACCATGTTTTTTTTTTGTCTGAGTGAAAATATGTTTAACTAAGCACAATTATTTGATCGATATTTGTAGGACAAATATTATACGTCCAAATGTATCGTCATGGAAAGTTTTGTTTTATTTTTCATCACTGATATCTTGAATATCATAGCAATATTTTTCGATCAGCATGGCTTGGAACAAATTAAACCACCGTTCCGCTATGAATACAGTGATGCTTTCATAAGCATCGGAAATATTCCTATGATGACGATCATTGGGGTTGAGGACCATCAATGAAACTAACAAGGTTTTATTTTTTTTACTGTTTGCTAAATATTTCTAAAAGGTTGTAAAACTCAGTAGCCTTGCTTTGATTTAAGTAGAGTGAAAGAAACACATTAAATCAGTCAATCTTATTGCTACTAACATTATTGTGAAAGTTGTTATTTGATATCTCTTATTTAAAATAGTAAAATATGTGTTCATCACAGTGATATTAATACATCACTGTCATTTAAAATCGCATTTGTTTTTTTTATTAAGCCTCGTACCTAAAGATACATATCGTATCTTTACTATAAAAAGCCCAGCAGCAATTTTGCTTATTATTTCTGTATATTTTGATTGTTAAATTCTTGCATCTTTTGGGAGAATACCAATTTTAAACAGATGTTCAGTGTCCTTTATGTGTTGCGCAAAGGTTGCAGAGAAGTTTGGTGACGTTTTCAGGGACTCGTTTTTGCCTGGTGCTCTCTTTTCAAGCTCTCTGAAGCCTCAAGGGCGCGATACGGCCGAGTCTCCACGGTCGCTCCTGCTTAAACTTAATTGCTTTGAGTGCAGGCATGACTTAAAGAAACATGGATGAGCATATTATTATTTCAATCATTTTTACCTCCTCTCATCTAAAAAAATTTTGGCTGTACAGTTAGAAGAATGTTCAGATAGATTTTAGTGGGTAGAAAAAAAGTAGGACTACTGTTGTTTATCATCTTTTAGCCATTTTATTTTTATGTTTTGTTTTTGTAGCAACAGAATAACACTCAAAGTACTAATCCTGCATTCAAATTTAGCTTAGGAAAAAAGTAGAGACTTTTAAAGGTGGCAATAAATCAACACCAGGTCCCTTGGGTGAAATTATTGCAAGTTAACCTCACAGCGACAGATGGTCCTGGTTTTGGTACATCTGTAATTTTTTTTTATATTTATGCTATAAGATCATACCATATAAGATCTAAAATGGTTAAGTCACTAATAATCGCAGTAATCAGAGATACCTCACACAAAATTTGACACTCAAATGAAATAATGGTGACTCAAAAATAATCACAGGGCGTCAACAATGTCTACGTAGTTACCGTTTCTTCCCATTTCTGAGTAGAAGCTGCGGTGGCATCTGCTGTTGTGCTGTTGGATATTTAAAGCTTCTAATTTACGAAGCTTTCGGGCAGCAAATGAAGGTATCACGCTTCTCCACTGCTACATCCGGGACATTTAGACGTCACTCGGTTCAGCTGTCAAGACTTTTGTGCATGTGAAGACGCTCCGGTAGTTCCTCTGGCTTTAAAAACATCTTGCGAGAGAAGAGATGGTAATTTAATTCACATACCTACAAACATGCATGTCGTAATTAATATTAACAATGTGCTGAAAAGAACGCCACTGTGTCCATTCTGCGTGTATTGGTTACTGTGAGAGCCCAAGGTGCTAATGCTAGCTAGCTGGTTGGCTAATGCTTGCAGCAACACTGACAGGTGGTAAAGTTTAGCTAAATTTAGCACGATAGCCATTTGCTAACTTTCATTCATTTTGCAGGG
>JAPZDZ010000021.1:20227605-20237909 GCA_029783805.1 Acanthurus tennentii
ACTTTTCTCCTCTGTTAACGTAAAGTAATTCCACACGGCAGACATGACTACAGCTCTGCGGGCTTCTGCTCACATGACCAAAACACAGGCACATGGCAACCATGGCGACAGCACGTCTGTGTTACAGCATGTCGCGCAGAGTGAAGTTGAGGATATATGAGATAGTTTGGGCTTATGGATCAGATCGGACAGGTTCTAATAAAAAAAATCTGATACCCGATCCAGTCATTTTGGCCTGGATCAGACTCGATACCGATCCAGTGGATCGGATCAGACCATCCCTAGTTATTATAACATTTACTGAGATCGCATCTTGCGTTAAGGGACAACACATCATAAAGTTTTATGCTTAGAGCAACAGACTTTACAAATATCTGCTACATGCAGAATAACCTTTGGTTGTTTTAACTCTATATAGAATCCCAGTGACCAAGCTAACAGTGAAGCTCGGTCTGGCTGCTGTCTGTGCTTACATTGGTGCTCTCCTGGCCTTTCCCGGCCTGCGACTGGCTCAGACTCATCTAGATGCTGTACAGATGAACTCAGATCGCCCACTTATACAGTGAGATATATACACACACATCTATATACACACATATATATATATATATATACAGTATTCATATATATACAGTGAGAACTGATACATTTGTGTATTCCTTATAGAAACATAGCATTAGCAGTGTTTACTTCTCTTATTTGTCCCTAATGTCTCCTGCAGGATTCTGCTACACATGAGTTTCCTGTCTCCAATCATCATGTTGGTACTGTGGGTAAAACCTATCGCTCGGGACTTTCTGGCCAATGCACCTATGGGGAAAACGTCTATCACATTGTGAGCACACATACAGTTTTGCTTATTTTATCAACTACTATCATTTTCTCAATTCTCAGGAAAGAAATAACTCTCTTCCTCACATGTTTGTAGAGTTTCCAGTGCAGCATTTGACAGCATGCGTCTGTGGATCATCGTGGCGTTGTGTGTGCTGCGGCTTGCACTGACTCGTTACCACATGCAGGCGTATCTCAATCTGGCCCAGAAGTGGGTGGAGCAGATGAAGAAGGAGGCGGGACGTATCGCTGCTATTGACATTCAGAGGAAGGTTAGCTTTGTTTTTGAACAATGACTGGTTGAATTTTAGCTCAGAATCTTTTAATCCAGAACTTTCTACACACAAGAAGGTTTATTAGGAAATAGAAAAGTGAAAAGAACATAACTGCATATAAAAACTGAGAACAAATGTGCTGTTTTTTCAGGTCACTCGAATCTTTTGCTACCTGACTGTAATTACTCTGCAGTATCTGGTTCCTATTTTCCTCATCCTGTTCTCCACACTGGCACTCAAGGCACTCGGTAAGTGAAATATTCCCCTGCCATCATCATGACTACATTTGAGGAAGAATATATACTCAAACTTTATGTTTGTACTTTCATCCAAATTTAGACATAAAGGAATATTTTGACATTTTCAGAAATATATTCGTTCACTCTATTGGCAAGCTGTACATGAGTAAAAGGATGTTTTTCTGTTAAATATGACTTTAAAGCCGGAAGCTGGCTAGCTTAGCTTAGCATAAAGTAAGAAAAGGCAGGGAAACAGCTACAACTTCATACACAGTCAGCAGGAACATCTAGCTGCTGACTGTGGCCTTATGTTTACTAGGCAGATATGAGAGTGGTGAAACATATTTATACTCTTGGATTTTTACAGCTACAGTGGTGTTAGGTATGTAACAACCATCTATAGAAAATATCAGGTATAGTGTTGGTAAAATATAGCAAGCCTTTATCTTTTTTTTTTCAAAAATCTATTTTTGTAAGTATTGAATGATCTCTACCAATCTTGTAGGAGACTTCTCCTGGGGAACAGGTGCTGAGGAGACCCCTGGGGTGACACCAGCTCTGGTGATGCCCACAGCAGCACCTGTGCTGCCCACCGGTAATGATGAAGATGAGGAGGGGATGGAGGATATGGAGGAGGACATCCAGGCCACAGTAGCACGTCTGTCAGAGGCCTTCACAGCGCTGCGGTCTGTCCTCACTCCACTTTTCTTCAGAGGTTTCTTTGCCTTCCTCACATGGTGGGTGGCTGCCTGCCAGGTCATCAGCTCTCTCTTTGGCATCTACTTCCACCAGTACCTTATGCAGAACTAACTGCAGAGTGCTGTAGACTTTTACCTGCAATACAACCCCAGCCCTCAGCTGCTGTTACACTGTTGCAAAGGATAGCTGCAAACAGTCAAGGGCCATTTCATTAAAACACACAACTACAGACAGAGTGCAACTTGTTCTGGCTGCAACAGAAGTTTTATATCAAGGTTTTTCTGAGAGGAAACATGTGATGGACATGGTTGCAACTTTGGCTGCTTTGTTGCTCTAAAGACTTAATGTGACCAGCAGGCTTCTGGTATCAATAATACAAATGTACAGAGAGAGCAGGGGCTTGCATCACAAAGACAGTTCAACTTAGTCTGGCTCTCTTTGGGCTACCTGGTTACACTGAGTCAAACATTGGCAATCCTGGCTCTGTTAACTCAGGGTTCACTGTTTTGAGCTACAGATGAGTACATGTGAAAGAGGCAGAGATTTTCATTACATGCAACATCAAAAGAAGAATGAAGGTTATACTCAATGTAACACGAGATACCCACAAAGAAAATAGGTTATCTTGATAGCTATAGATAATATTCAGCAAGGTGAAATAATACACTGTAATTACACAGGTAAAGTAGAACAAGAAGCAGTAGAAATAGTAGAAATAATTTCCAAATAGTCCAAAAAGGCTATTTTCAAAGACCTTTTTAAACCTGTTTGGGAACCATTTTTGAAACATTCACGTTTGAGAAAGGGACACTTTGGCTTTTTTTTGTCTCAATACGAACAAACTATTATGAGTCATACACTTAAAAAGTGAGGTCCCTTCTGCTGCTAAAGCAGACAGGATAATGACAGAGGGAAAAAAAACAACATAAATGCTGCACAAGGTGTTCCTGAGAGGTCTGAGTTCTGTTTTAAAGTGGCTGGACAAAAAACATTTCTTCTCATAATAAGCAAATTGATTCTACTGCCCTCCAAAAAGTTTCCATTATCTTTTGACTTAGAAGTAGATGGTAGATATAGAAGTGATACCCCAGTTTTTTTTCCAGTGATCTGGTTTGCTGTGCTCTAATCCTCTGAGGTTAACCTGCTCTGGGGAAGGTCAGCCATCCTACACAGGTTACAGTGGTAAGGTATTTAAAAAAAAAAAAAAAAGTTAAAGGTGAACCTGAACCCTCTCTTTTTTAATATATCTCAGTATTTAAATGACAAATATGTGCAGAAGTTTTAAACCGCTCCAGTAAGTTGCCTCAGCTGGCAGCTGAGAAACGGGCTGTAATGACTGCTACAAAAATGCTTCAGGGAAAATACACCTGTCAGAATTCGTCCAATAAAAGTACTTGTTTTTGCTGCTGATAGGCTCAGATTGTTATTCTGTGTCTGACAACATTAAAAAAAGTAACGTTACAAAAATAGACCTTTTTGTTTCAGAAGATCTTTTTTTGTTTGACCAGAAACAGCCAATATATCACTCTGTTCAAAGCCACCAGACTCCATTGACAAAAACCATCATTTTAACTTGCAAAATCCAGGATTCACTGGTCTCCTGCTGCTGCCTAGATCGCTTAGTTTGATTGATTGTGTGACTTTGTTGTTATAAGATATTAGATTGAAGCTGTAGTAAAACATCCAAGGTCTCTGCAGACATCTTTCCTACTTCTACTGTTTTAGCTGTCTGCTTATTTGAAACTTGATTGACAGTGGAAACTGTGACTTAAAGAGTGGTGATCGACTATCATAACTCTGTGATACAGGCCTCTGTTCATCTTGCAGCAACTGCAGTTCAACATATTTCTGCAACTCTTCAAATGTATCAATGCCAATGTTAAATGAACTGATCTTAATATAATATTTTTAAATGCTGCACATATGATGTTTAATTGGTACCAGGATGAGTATAAGTGCTTCGTTTCTGTGTAGATAAGATGTTTTGTTTATGTGAGGGACTCTTTGTCCCCCTTAAGGAACCGATTCAAGAGTGCTAAATGTTTTTTTTTTGTTATCTTTTTCTGCTGTAATGTTTTTAATGCAAATAATAGTAGGGCTCAGATCCATCCTTTTGATTTAAACTGAGTTGAAGGTGAATCAAACCTTTAGTTGTTGCTGCGTATCAGCTAAGACTGAAGAGCTGTTTTTATCTGAAAAGTTTCTTGCAGAATTCCTAAGTGCCTGGGAGCTCAGGGATTTGGAGTCTGTTTTAAAATCTCCTTTTTCCCATGATTCCTGAAGAGAAGAATCTGTTAATTAGAAAATGTTAATTTTTAAACTTATTTCTGTTTTCCTGTTAACACTACTCATTGTCAGCATTTCTGTTTGCAGTGTCTTAATTAGCCACATCAGCTTTTAGTATTTTTGCTGTCTCAAAGCCAATCACTCATGTACATGTATGATTAATGAAAGCCTCATTAGAATCATTTTTGCATAAGTGGATATTATTTATTTATTTATGATGCATTGTCTCTAATAACTTTTGTTATTAAGAAATGATACAGATGTTGCAGTTCCATACATTTTTGTAATGTTTTTGTTGCATTTTTTTGATTTTTTTTAAGTGTGTTTTTTAGCTAGTTCGTTTGAATTGAATGCTCTGAAATCAGTATACTGTGAAATTCAGATGAGAATGTTGCTTGTTGAGATTATTTTTGGAATGCATGGTGTGCAAACTTTAAACTGTAACCTGAATGTTTTTGTTTGTGTGGTTCAATAAAACGTCCATTATTTTCAGTCGCACAGACGTCTGACATTCCCACTTAATTCTGCTGTCTTTTCGAGGAGCGTGGGAGATCCGTGGGAGATAAAACGTTGCCTTAAAAAAATCTGTGCACCAATTGACAAAAGACATCATGCATGACAATGGAGTGTCTCGCCGCTGTGCTGGTTCCTGATCTCTGACCCCCAACCTCCTGAGAAGATCATTCTTTAATCACTGATAATTACTATGAACCTGATGCCCCTTCAGACTCTGGGAAGAAATATTGTCCGCGGATGCTCAACTCATCCATAGGAACTGTTGTGTTCTCTGGGAAATTTCCAAAGTCTCTCTGTTTGTTGGTTTACACCATTCAGATCTGATTTAAAGGCTTTATAACATCATCAAAACATTTAGATTTTACATGCCAGTCGGTGAACAACAGTAAAGGAATGTGACCTTTCACCAGAACGAGACTTGAGAGGCTCTTTGTCTGAAAGATGACATGATTTATTGGTGATATCATTTGACTTCCACATTCAGTCAAAGGCCACAAAAGTTCTCTTATTTAGAGAAGGAAGGCCGCCTCTCTATTTATATGCACTGGGACGTGCTTTAGAGGAGGATATCAAGCATAACGGCCTGTGCACAAGTGAAGAAATCTCGAGATGAGAATGTGAATGTAACATTTCCACATTTAAATGTTGATAAAGGACAATATATTTGTTCTATATTTTGTTGAGTTGTGAACTCATATTATCCCAAATGTTTCCAACATTGTTCAAACTCAAAGAAATCTGTAATTCTTCACAAGGTTAATTTTGTCGCCTGTTGCTAACCTCTGGGGTCATAACAGTCAGAAATGGAGGAAGGAAGAAGGCAAACATTTAAACACAACATGAATAATGAATGAATAAAACTTCACTTTGTCACCTCATCTGTGAACATTTCTGTCTGAGTCAGTCAATAAATTTCATGTGTAATCTACAATTCCTAAAATAAAATCTGATGATCCTACCTTACTTTAAGACAAAGACAAACTACAGTGTTTTTTTATGCTGTTTAGATTAAGAGACCTCTAGTGGCTGAAGTTATTTTAACTATTGTGTGTTAAACAATCCTTACATTTCTTAGGACTTACATTTATGGCTGTCTGTGATTTTGCAGTGTGATTTTTTTTTATCAGTAGCATAAAAGAATTTATAGATGCATGTGTCTTTTGTCAGATGATAATCAAAGAGCAACAGTCAAACTTTCTGTAAGTTGCACATTTGTGAGCAGCATCCTCACCTGGCATGACCAGCGGGGCTGTGTTCGTCTCTGAGCCTGTGGCGATGTCTGTGAAAGCGTTCGGCCTAATGAACTGAAAGGTGACAAGGCTGACATATCTATATAATCACATTAATTATGTACATCTGTGCTGGAGGCCTCAGGCCCCCTCAGTCTGATCTGTGCACTGCAGCGGGCCAAGTCAGGCTGCCATGGCGGGCTGTGGTTGCTATAGAGACCAATGTGTGTTCGTGTTTGTGTGTGTGTGTGTGTGTGTCTAAGTGAGCATGCAGGACCCAGACATGCCCTACAGACTGGGCCAGCCTGGTCTCAGGGGAGCAGACCAGACATGACCCCAGTGAGAGCCTCTTTTCATTTAGTGAGGAGAAACCACAGAGATGGACGGGGCTTCACTCCGCTTTTAGATGAAACCCTCCACAGCGGTGGAGTAAGAAAACGTTCTTGCATAGTTACTGTGAGACATCCAGCTGTGGAAATGAGCCTTTCTAAGCTGAATGTACTTTTTTTTTAAGACATAAAGGTCTCCATGGCTTTTAAGTGGCCCATTCTTGTTCCTCTCGTTTGGTGGCTGCGTGGTGAGCTGCTGACAGGGGCCAGACATGATAATGAGGGAGTGTGTGTGTTCAAAAGACGGAACGGAGGTGAATACGACTAAATAAATGGACACATGAAAGCCTGATAGCTACACAACAGACAGCGTTTTTTTTTTTTATCTGTCTTCAGACCGAAAAAAAACAGAGCTAACAGAATCACATCTCTCTCTCAAAGGAAAGATAATAAACTAAAAGTCCTTTGTAGAGAAAAAAAACAGCAGGCCAAAGGAAATGTACAAATCAAACTGGTTTTATTTAAAAGAAATCACAACAAATGTCAAATAAAAATCAGTCTGTTTTGTTAAGCAGTCAGCAAACATTAAAAAACTTCAACCAAAAACATCAGAATACTGAGAATTTGTTTTTTTTTTTATGCTGATAATAATCCAATTCACATGACAAAATAAAAAAGGAAAAAAGAGCAAGAATCCACAGCAGCACTTGAACTTAAAGACCTCGACCAGCTGGCTCAATGAATCTCTGCAGAGTTTGTCATGATGTATTTGTTAAACGACTTCAGGGTGAAACACTGAACCTGTGTCTTGTCACAGAGATTCATTAGATGATTAATCACTGATTGTCTGAGCCGGTCCTCCCTGCTCTGCACTTTTCCATCAAAAATCTAAACCCACATTCTGTTGCACAAGATGACCCCTTGTGGACAATGAGGGGAAAATCATTCACACCAAAGAATATCTTGACATTCGCAGCACGAAAGTTGAATATGTAAAAAGAAAACACACAAAAATCCAGTGCACAAAAATACAATGCAAAGTACATTTACAGATATATAATGAAAACCAAACATTCCTCCATAAAAAAATGTATTTTGTTGCTTTTTTAATTAAATATCATTTGAATATTTAGAATTAGTTATTACTCTAATAAATTTTGAAAATATCATATGACAACAATGGCAGTAAAGCTCAGTGATTTTCACCGTATGCAGTTGCTAAATTAAGCCCTTCAGAAAAAACAACTAATGCCATTTATTTTTCTTAAATTAAATAAAACCCAATATAGACAAACGTGATGTCTTTGGCTATTGCAGTATTTGATTGCAATACACAGGGAAAATATTTAAACACTTTGGTCTTTAGTTGAAGTACACTTCCATAATTTTTGGTACTGACTGAGTAAAAACATAAAGCTGGAGTTATTTGGAGAAATAACAATAAACTAAAATTTTTTTCAGAATTAAAGTCTCACAAGCAGGCAAATTCCCATAGAAACCATCATCCAAGTCCCTGAGACAAACTGATGCCCAGAATTTTACATAAAAAATTCTTATTTCTACAAATTTGTCTTAAAACAGTACTTACAGTATGAGTTAATCTGGAGTCGGTACGAGGCTAAAGGAGTCTAAGAGTTGACAAATAAGTGTACTTCTTGCAGAGTTATGCTATATTTGGTTCAAAACTTCTAAAACTAAAAGACAAAATTTCAAAGAAAACAACTTAACCTAACTAATTCATAGCCGAAGCCGCCTGTTGGCTGATTGCTATAATTCTTTTTTGAACAAAATGTGGATTTTGTTCCCTGTTTCTTTCATTAGAAATGCATTAATAAAGGATCTTTTCATGACCACTATGAACAGGCGGAACAATTACAGCAAACAAAAACTATTCCAATGCATATTTGAACACATAAGCAGTTTTAAGACAGACTTGAAAAAAATGCAAACTAATCTTTTCTATTTGTCCTGGATCATTTTAAAAAGGTCTTGGCTCCAGTGCAGGTGACATCTAACAGTTGTTTTTTGTTGTTGTTGTTGTTGTTGTTGAGAGGCCGTGTCACTGATTTGGGCTGAATTGCAGTTTTAGCAGTTTTGGAGAAACTCAGTTGGTCCCGATGTGCTGCTGTAGTTACAACCACGATTCCAAAAATGTGTAAAACATGCATTTAACAACATTTGGTTTTTTTTATTTAAACATATACTCAATTAAAAATAATATAATACAATAATGCTTTTACCCATTAACTAAATGTATCTGTAAATATATATTTATGCTGAATTTGACGTCAACAATGCATTTCAACATGTCAAGACAGGAGCTACAAAAGTCTGCGAGAGTTGAATAATGCTCAAAAAACACCAGTTTGGAAAATTCCACTGTTACACAGGTGAGAATATCATTACGGGTTTATAAAGGAAACTTTATAAGAATCGGGGTTGTAAATTCAGCAATGTCACAGAACAAAACCAACACTTTTCAGAGCATATTTTTGACTCACATTAGCTCCACACAGAAAACTAAATCTAACCAAACAAAAAGCAAATGTCTGCATCCGTCTCCTCGTGGGATCAAACGAGTGATGCAGAGAAAATTCTCCATCGCCCAGGAGAGACCAGCTCTGTGTGAGGAGACAGAGAGAGGCGTTCCTCTCTGGGAGGAAGGGGACAAATCGACCCCATGACGCTATCTTCTGTGTTTTATCTGTGTGTGTGTGTGTGTGTTTGTGTGTGTGTGTGTGTGCGTGTGTGTGTTTAAGAGAAACTGGTTATGATGGAAGATAGCTGATTGAATAGGAGATGCTGTTAGACTGCAGCAGCCAGCTATCTCTGCCACCCATCACTTATCTCTAACTGCCTGAGCTGCTGCCCGCCTTCCTCTTCATCTTCTGGGTAGCCAGCTTTGGGAAAATCCTTCGTCTCATTGGCCGGATGGGTTTCTGGAGGGGTATGGCGGGCCGAATCGGGGTTGCTCATTGGTGAGTGCTGCCTGAGGTGGTGCAGAGGAGGGGAGGTGGATGAGGACATGTGCTCAGGAGAGCTACGCTCCGATTTGATGCTGAGGTTCAGGGAGGGCAGATGTGGCGAGGTTGAGGGGCAAGACTGAGAGGGGAAGGAGCACCCTCCACTGGACATCCTAGGAACAACAAGAGTGAAGACAAAAGAAATGTCTGAGATTAAACACCATCAATTCTGTAGTTATTAATGCATCAAAAGCAGCTTGACGCTTCAGTAAAAAAAAATGTTAATTCATAAAGGCAATTTTTTTATTAGAATTGTTTATTATCTGTTCTCTGTATAACTTTAAATTTAAAAAGTCATCAATATTCAATGTAATTTTCTTCTTTTTGTAATTATTGTAAATTATTCTTCCTATTATTATTATTCTCAAGTCTACTCTTTCTTCATATCTAAACATTTAATCTTTTATTGTAACTTTTACTTACTTTGTTGTATTTTCTTTTGCTCTAAATGTGTTTATTCAATTTTTACTCAATTCAATTCAAGTTTTTTTTTTTGGTTTCGGTCTGGTCTTTGGTTCAGTCTTTTCCTTTTGTTGTTCTGTCTGACTGTTTATCAAATGGTTTTGCACTCTGTTTGTTGACACTTGTTGTCACCAATAACTTCATAGTCTTCTGAAGCCACTGACATATGGCTTCCTTTGCTGCTGTTTGCCATATATATGTTCATGGATACGGTTGCTTTAAATGCTGGAGATTTGATTAATCAAAACACTGCACAGCAGGAGTAAATAAAGAGTATTGCTGGAGCAAAAAACAGAGTGCAGATTTCACTTTCTGCCATGACTCCATATTTAATCTAAACACAGGTACCATTCTGCACATTAATATCCTTACCCTGGGCTTATATGAGGCCCATGGGGCTCCTGAGACAGCTGTG
>JAPZDZ010000021.1:20238009-20263943 GCA_029783805.1 Acanthurus tennentii
ACACAGGTACCATTCTGCACATTAATATCCTTACCCTGGGCTTATATGAGGCCCATGGGGCTCCTGAGACAGCTGTGCTGGCTGCCAGGGGTTCACCCCTCCTCGCTGTAGACTAACAGAGTGATAGAAACCAGGCTGGCTGTACTCTGCAACGAAAGGATGTCAATTAAAAGATGAAATAGGCCAAAAAGATAGGTTCAATAAAGCACAACCAGTGAATGGTATAAATGATATATCTTTTTCCTGTAAGAGGGTTATTTGACATTTTGTGAAGCTTATTCTTATTCCACTCTCATATCTTTACAGTAAGTACAAAGCCACAGTTCGTTCAACAGCTGGTTAGCCTGACTAAGCACAAAGACTGGAAACAGCTACTAACATATTATGTTTAATCTCTTGGAGTTACCTCATGTAATCAAAAACTCTCTATGTAGTTGTCATGTATCTAGTGGTCGGATGGTCGGTCAGTGGTAGGTCAAACGCTTAACAAATGAGCTTATCTACAAAACTCATTTTATCTGCCTGTTTTGTACATTTATTACTTAGCTCACAGTATTTACTGTGATTTGCCATGAAATAGTTAAATAGATGCAGACGCACCACAGGCTCCAGGGGAAGGGAGGCCGTAGCCTCCCAAACTGTGACCCAGCAGCCCTGCCTTGCCCATGGCTACCATCGAGCTGCTGCTGTGCAGGCCTTGGTACAAGACAGCCCTCTGAAAACAAGGAAAGGGAAACAATCAAACTGAAAGTTTTAAGCTTGTGCATCACTGCATATAAATTGCATAAAATATGAATATCATACGAGAGTGACACAGAAAACCTGTGAAACTGCTTTTCTAAGTTCACAAAACAAATAACATCCACTGCCATATCAGTTCTGTTTTGTTAGCACTAGGTCATACAGTGTAAACATATGTGTTACATTCACTGAGATGTTGTGGATCACACTGGATGGTCACAGATACTTACAGCAGAGCTGTGGTTAGCACGTGTGGCCCCCATGCCCTGATTAGCAGTTTCTCCCCGCAGGTTCTCACCGCCCAGGTTCAGAGGAGGAGGGGGGCTTTTCATGTCCAGGGCTCGATTCAGGCTGCCATGGGAGAAGACAGAGTAGCCGATACCTACGCAGTGAAAGAAAGGAAAATAAGGAGCAGGAAGTGAAAAAAAGATGTGAACTTGTTCCACTTACAAAAGAATAATTTATTCTCTGTGAAACATTCAACACCTCCCTCTGTTTCTGTTTAAAAGTGTGAAAAAATGAACTTCTTCTTTTAATTCAACCATTGAAGTAGTTAATAATCTCTCTGGGCAAACAGTCAGGTTTGAGAGTATTGATTCACTTGGCAGAATTCATTTTTAACCTGTCAGTCTCAATTATTAGAAACCAGTAATATTACATTAAAAAACAGTATGACTGCGAATGATGTCATAGTGCGTCCGAGCGGTTTAAGACTGTGGAAAAGCCTGACATGACTGGCAGGTGTGATACATTCTGTAGAGAAACCACAGAACTGGTTACAGCCGCTGTTACGTTGGTGGAGGGCCAGTTTCACAAAACAGACCGACTGCATGTGTGGATTAGTGCGCACGCACATGCACGCACGCACATACACACACACTTCCTGTGAGTTCACAGCCAGCTGCACAGAGGGTTGACAGCTCACATGTGAATTTTTACAGCCAGCATTTAGCAAGACCCTAGAAGAGCGTTTAATGGATTTTCACGCTAAATGTTTCCCATCTATTTTTAAGCAGAAAAATGCTCATTGCTCAATACTTCAAACAAATGGTAACAAATGCTAATTTTTTACTATATGTTTGAAGTACGTCTTAGTCTGTCGAGAGCTTTAAGTTAATGGCAGTAATCATTTTCCGCATAGAGTCACATTTTTTAACGTGCCGATTTTGTTTGAAATTCACAATAATGTACAAAAGAGCATGAAAAAAATAGATTAAGTTAACTTTTTTAATCTTCTATTGATTAAAAATTGTGACATTTTGGGCTGTAATTGCGGCACTTTGTATATAATAGCACATACATAAACATTATAATGAAGTCTGTCTTTATGCTACTTATTAACATTTCTTTTCACCTCCTCTTCCTCTCGTACTTTCTTTATCATATGTTGACTGTGAGCACTTACTATTTTGGTCAAACCACAATTTCCATTAGCTGGTCGTATCTTTTCTAAGTAAATGTATATGTTTTCTGCTTTAGTGCCAATTGCTGTGACCCTCTTTCACCCCATTCACTGCCAATTTCATTAGTTTCAGGTCAGGGCCTCTGCAAAAACCTGTTTCTCTGCACATCCACCCAGATCTAAGCCGTTCTCTTCTTCACATCACCAAAACACCAGCAGAGTCTAGACTCCATCTGAGGGCATCCTAAGCTACTCATGACTTTACTTCCTCTTTAAAATACGATGATATCAAATTAACAAAGATGCATTTCTCATCTTTTTGTGAACATATCAAATGTAAAATATTTGTTCTCTCTTGATGAAGTTTCTCCTGACTGGAATGATATATACAGGTTACTGCACAGTGACTAAAGTGGAATTCACTGTCCCCTTAATTTCTGTTGGTCCTGAACTTAGATGCCTTTTAAAAAAATATCTCAAATCATCAAGCAAATCTTTTACTTAGTGATTTAAATCATCCTGGTAGTGTTTCATGCAGCGACATCTGTAGCCGGTTCTGCTAACCTGAGTGTTGAGACATGAAAGCAGTGTGTGCATGTGGTGCAGCAGGACTGGCAGAGCCGGGTCTGGAGCTCAGAGGTTTAAAGCCAGGTGGTCTGTGGGATGCCATGCTGGGTCCGGAGGAGTTTGGGAAGCCGTTCTCACAGCCTGCAGACACCAGGAACTGGGCCTCTGGTGAGAGGAGCGATGGAGCCTGAGGAGTAAAGTCAACATGTAACAACAGCTTAAGAAATAAAGTTCAAAAATTGTGAAAAAATTAGAACATTTTGTGAAAATATCATATGGTATCATCTAGAGATTTTGTGAACTGACATAGAAGCGCTGGCGAGCCACAGAGAGATCCATGCCCTCACTGAGAGGATATTTATCTGCGGCCACCTGCATGCTCTCCTCACTGTCGAGCTCTGAGCCTTCAAGACCGAGGCCCTTCCTACGCAGAGTCTGATGCAGAACAGAAAGTGCATATGGAAAATTACCCACAGAGATAAAGATAAAGATGAAGCATACAAGTGTAGCATATGAAGAACTGAAATCCATAATGCACCTACGTTTGTGCAAAATATTTGCAACCAGAAATTCACAATCATGTTCCGGAAATACTTTGACCTTCAAAATGATGCTTTACTGTTGCGTCCAATAATAGCAGCTTGAGCCGTACCTCAAGTATGTCTGTGTTGGTGCGACTCTCATGTGGTTCGCTGTACTCCGTGTACTTGAGCAGCACTTTGTCCATGTCCGTGCTGGCGTACTGGAACAGACGGTTGGTGCTGTTGAAGATGATGAGGGCGATCTCACAGTCACACAGCACGCTCAGCTCGTAGGCCTTCTTCATCAGGCCGAACTTACGCTTGGTGAAAGTCACCTACCGCACAAAAAACACACAGAGGGTTGTGTCAACTTAACTTGAACTTTTATAGAGATAAAAATAAAGTCAAATATGTAAACCAAAATAAAAAAATAAAAAAAAAGCTTTGGTATGACGTAGAATATTTCTGCAGGAATGAATGATGGGGCAAACTGAACCGGTGTATAAATAGGAAAAATAAAAAAGCATTGTAACCATCTTGTATTAGTTGGCACATAATAGGCCTAATATACCAACTTATGTGGTATTAGATTAATGATTTCTGCTGATTAAAAATGATATTGCTCAAAAAAAATATAAATAGAAAAGTAAAACACACAAATCCAAAGTGATCGCTTGCAAATATTAACACTGTTGACAGTCAAGTGTATTTAAATAGCTTAAACTCACAACTTTGCCTCAGAGAGCTTTGCAATCTGCAAAGTATACAACACTGTCTATCCTCAGACACTACGGTCAGATAAGGAAAAACTCCAAAAAAACAAACCTTATCACCAAAAACACTCAGTCCTGCAGATCAGACATGAGAGACAAATATTTGCCAGCAGTCTGAGCACAGTTTAATATGTTTTTCTTGTTGGCCTAACTGATTTCTTATGTGTATTTGAAGTGTTTCTTTTCATACACACAGATCAACATAGCTTACGAGCGTGAAGACAGCGTAAATCTCATGTTTCAGTATCACACTAACATTACTCCAGCCTGCTGCAACTCAGAAAAAAACTATGTAACTTATGTCTATGAGTTTACACCAAGATTTCTCGGTAAATATAATCTGCATTATCACATTCATCCTTCATCAAACTGATTAAAAAAATGTACTGTCAAATACGTCTTCTTTTTTAGCTTTAACCGTTTCCTCCTTCCGAGCCGCTGTGTCGGAGCACACAGACCACTTTGTTAAGTGTGAAAGAGCATAAGTTCCATTACTGTCCTTTGGTTATGAATAAAATCTCAATATCACTAATAGATCTTTTGGATTTTGTCAAATTATCACAACAGTAGGTCAGCCTATCAGCTGTGATGTTTCGACAATAGAAAGTTCTAACTTTCATAGTTTCACCGTTGCCTAACATTGCATTTGCAGCCTGTTTTGATTCCAATTTGACTTTCAATCTGCAAGTGAGAAGATGAAAACTGAATACTAAAATTATGTTAAAATGAAACTGTGATCCCACTTCTGCCTCTTATCATTCTAGCTATAACAATTCAATATTTCTTCCACAATCTTGCAGCATTAAGAAAACATGCCAACACGCATTAACTCCAAGAGCCACATAATACACAAAAACCTATTTTTATCCCCAAATCAGTAAAGCATAAAGTTTAATCAGTAAAACTATCTGATTGCTCTCCGATTCTTATCAGACTGTGCAGTATGTGACAGTTTTAGTCCAATTTTAGTTGCATCTCCTGCACTCTCTTTGATATGTGGGAAAAAAGTGATGCTTGTTATTCTTAATGTATTTAAATTAAATATTGTATTTTGGCCCACCTGTCTGTTCCTCTGGTCCAGAATGCGAGAAATTTGTATTTTCTTTCTTCCCATTTTTTCTGCCGTCACTCTGTAAAACACCTGCAAACAAAAATATAACAATGTTAAAGTTGCTGAAAACAATGTGTTGTTTTATCTTATTTGCATTTATATTGTTGCATTTACCACTGGCAAATATATTTGTTGTTAGACACAAATATATTTGTTTCCTTCTAATTTAAGAAAAATAAAAGTTGCATGGAAAGTTTTCTTGAAGTATAATAGCTGCGTAATAGTTGAACGCAGCGGCCACAGAGGTTTATTTTTAATAATATGCATCTACACTTTACTATAACAAGAGCACAACAAATACTCTATAATAGTTCAATAATACTCTTCACGTTCATAAAATTCTGGTGGGAAAATGTCATCTGTTTAGTTTAGGTGACTCGAGTCCCTTCCCCCTTGGTAAGGGCAGGGTGTTTATTTTTACCACCATGAGGCGATGCGGTCTAAAGTTAGAGGGGCCCTTGCCGGGCCAGCAGTCCACGCAGTCTGACACCCCCACAGCCTGGGTTACCCCGGGGCCTGCAGCGCAGTGCTCGACTGCACCGCGCAGCCTCGAGAGACAGGGTTAAAAATACAGTCCACAGCTCCTTTTAAAGGTTCATCAGGCAATAGCTCAAACCAAACAGTAGAAGGAAAACGGTGTGTTTTTGAAAGATGGCTGACGCTAAAAGCCACCCACTCCTCTCTCATGCACAGCCAGGTCAGAAAAAAAAAAAAAAGATTTGGACGGGCAAATGGTAAAGCATGGATGGGTTGTGGCTGGCTTGAGAACGTCCATTTTTGAAACTCACACCCGCTGTTTTTCTGTCTCTCTGAAACCCCCCTGTACTTTCCCTGCCACTGCAAGACTGTATAGAGCTGGACACTGTGGAAAAATGTGGAATCACAGGACTGTTTTCACTCTTTGCATTATGGGAGAAACCAATGCATTGACTTTGCTGCAAAACCATAAAACCCTAAATCAAATGCATAAATGAATTTGCTCTATTTGTGAGTTATCTCAGTTTTACACTCCACTCTCAGTCAAACGACAACATGGCTCCTATGACCTGACCATACAGTGCTTATCCAAAGCCCAGAGGAGTTTTCACTGGTTTTCCCCCTTAATACTGGACATGTATTGGGCTTCTCTATATTTAGCTCCCTGTCCCTCCTGATGGTGCCTGAGCGGATATGGCGCCTGTGTTCCCACGACCCCTAAAGTGCCCGCTGTCCCTCAACGTAAGCTTGGCACACAGGCATCTGGGGCATTTCTGAAGGAATCCACCTCTTTGCCCTATTTATTACCTTATAAAGTCCTGTGATATTCACAGTGCTGACTATACTGAAGAGACAAGACACACCTCAACACTGGTGGCTGCAGATGAGTCCATCCTTGCCATTGATTCCTCGGTGCGCTGCGAACAAATAGCTCTTTGTACAAGAAAAGGGACCACAAAAGCCAGTATTTGTCTAGGTTACAAGTGGACCACCACAAAGAATTAAACTCAGGTCAAGCTGCTCTTTATTTTGGACCAGAAGTGAGACAATTCAACCTCCTATCACAGCATGTTAATGGTGAGAGGAGAGGGAAGTGGGACACCCGCTCTAAACAAGGCAGAAAGATCTTTATCTCAGGGTTTTACAGAAAGTTCCTCTCTTGTCAGATATAACCAAACAACGACTATCACCGCTACAGACAGCTTTGTTAAAACACATGACCAGCTGGGTAAATATAGCTTCACCTTCAGCCGAAAAGCGCAGGGTTAGCTATACAACTGTGTGGTTTAGTAGGTTTTATCAAAGGCCCTAAATGCCGAGACAGGCAGGAAAAGCCTGGCTGTGTCTCATGCATTGGCTAATTCTGGATGTTTTATCGTACAGCAAGTGCTGTTTGAGGTCTGTGAATGCACCAGAATATACGTCAACAGCCTGTGAACTTTTAACTCTAAGGTCAACTCTCAACACCGAGAAAATGTGGAAATCAAATGATTAATATTGTCAACTAGTCCCAGAAGTGCAATTACAAGATATGAATGTAAAGCAGAATCGCCATGTGTCCTGTAATGGCGCAATAATTGCACACTTGTTCTCTTGCCCCTGGGTCTTCGCCTTCTATGAGGGAATGACGGCACCTTTGTCAGACACCTTCCCAGAGGCGAGACAGTGGAAACTGAGTAGAGACACCCAGCAGGCACCAGCACACAGTAGCCCTGCTGTCTGACATACCCTGGGAGCTCCTGTCTAATCACCAGGGGCCTCGCTGTCACAACAATGCACATGCACGGAAAACTAAAGGATTGTGCATAAATAGGCATGATGGTTGCAACAGGTAAAATCGATCACAATGATACCTACTAATACATTGTGCACTGAATGTTTTTCTTGCTGCAATGAACTGTATGCATGAATACAAGGGGGAAAATGAGTAGGGCATTTCTAGAGTACTGAGGGTTCTGCTCCAGTGGTTTTCTTTCCATGAGTCATTCAGAGCACAATGGTTTGACAGTGTTTCACAAACATGGTAAACACGTGCAAGAATATTAGCAAAAGAAGCTAATGGCTTCCTCTCTGTTGGCAAAACAGATGCTTAAAACAACCAATCACATTTTTTCTATCACAAAGGTCAATACGCAGCGCTGGTTGTAATACACAGTTAAATATAAAGACCAGGTTAATCAGATTACTGCGTTTAAAAAAAAATTTCCAACTTAAAAAAAAGAATAAAATAATGCAACAGAAATCCACATTACCAACTATCTCCAAGAATGTTTTTACACTGCTGTCTTGCGACTGTGAAATATTGATTTCCATACTTTTGTCTCAGTCATGTATTGATTATAGAATGAAAGCAATCAAACAGATAAGCTGTAAGAAGCATGACTGCTGCATTACACTGATGTGCTGAGCCCTAATTGCAACAACAGCGCTGCAGCTGTGCGGATGACACCTAAAAAGCTGCAGCACAGCCTTGTTTTCACTGTTTCAGTCACTTTTTTCACTCTTGTGTGTACAACAAAGTGAAATGTTAAGGTGGGAAAATGTGAAACCAGGCCTAAAAACTCTTCTAAAATAGAAAAAATCTTGCGTGACCTAATGCATAAATTCTTCCACACGTCTTTTAATAGGGTGAAGGTGAAAAATTGTTACTTTGAAATGTCACCTGCACAGTCTCACCCATTCACATTCACATCAAAAACAGAACGTGATTAAAGAAAAGGAAGCCTCTAATGTAGCTCATCATTTCTTACTAAGGTTTGTGTTCAAAGCTAAAGAATGTCTATTTTTAAATAGGGCATTAGTTTACCACGGTAAAAAAAAAAAGTGTGTCTTCTCAGTGTGTTCAGGGTCAGACAGTTCATGCGCTCTCTGGGCCTTTGCACAGTAATGGTGAGGAAATATTTGTCTAATTTTAACAGGAGATAATTGAATTGCCTTGATATTTTTGATTGAACCAGAATAGCAGGCTACATGTGGGTATGAGCTCAACATTAGATCTTCCCATGAACAGAGGAAAACAGTTATTCACGACTTTATGAAGTTGTAAGCATGAGAAGACCAATAACATAAAAAATCTGGCAGGTAATAAAACTGATCTTTCAATCCAATGATCCCATACTGCACGAAAAACATAAGTTTTCACATTTTTGAATGACAATGAGCTGTAACATGACTGGAAAGGCAACAGGTTGCAGGGATGAGAAGGATGACTTCAGTCTATGCTGAATGGATTCAAAGGGTCATGGGATGTGCCTGCATCCAAAGGTCGCGGGTTCATTTTGCACAGCAAGCAATTCGGCGCTAAAAATAAAAACTGTAAAAATACATAGCTTAAAAGAAGTTTGCGGATAATTAGACCTAATAAATTGCTGACGTCATTCAAAATAGACCGTTTAAGAATAGCCCGTCTGTTCCCGAGTTGCCAAGCATCCCTGTCCGATATAGCCTCATCTATAGGCTGCTTTCAATAACACAGCAACAGGTACTTTATTTATAGCGGTGTCATGAATATTGGCACACAGGAAACCCCACCTGCGTTACCAGCAGAGATGCTAAAATAACTAAACGCCTCAAAAACAAACAACAAAAAAAAAACACAGCATCTTATCTCACCTGCTCTCGAGCTCCTTCTGTCCTTGCACCTCCGAGTTTCAACCACTTGATCGAGAGCAATCAAATAGGAAAAGCCGCAGATTAAAATAAAAAACACAGATGTCTCAACGGGCAGAAGTGCTGTCGCGTCCTCTGGGCTCGTGTTGTGATGTAGAGATATTCACCTGGTGCAGTAGTAGCGGGTGGCTCAGGAGCGCTGCTTTCCAACAGCTGGCTGCTGCTGCAGCCCGCCTCTCTCTGTCACCACACACCGCCTCCTCAGCAGTGCCATTGGACGCACTCCTCCGCCTCCCATCCGCCTTCAAGCGCACCAGTCACTCAAGGCAAGATCACAGCAGAAGTTACACTACACAGGCGTCCATTTCTGTCCGCGGCTGCTGAGAAAGATCCGCAGAGCAGACACCAATCATTTGATAAGACTGTGCCCCAAAAAGAGCCTTTTTAAAGTGGTTTTGATTTTATGCAGAATTTCAGCACTGGAGGGGTGTGGAAGGTGACCGCGCGCAGTGGAAAGTGCAGTCTTGTGATGTACAATTTGCATATTTTCTGTTTGAAAAAAGAAAAACAATCTATTTTAAAGAATCTGTAGCTGCATAGCCTGTATTGTAGGTGGAAAAGTTTCCAAAACAAAATCCAAATCATCGCAGTTATGTTACATTTGTTCAAAAATATATATAAATACAGCTAATGATTGTAAACTGACAAAATATGATTAAAGAAATTATACATTTAAACAATGAACACCTAAATCTGTCTTTTGAACCCCAGGGGGTTTGGGAATCACGTTGTGGAAACCACCAACCTCAAGCATAAATGTTTATTTTCTGATGATATTTTGACATTTTCTAAATGAGACACATCAAAAGGAATGATTAAGGACTAATGTGAGGCTGAAATGCTCTTATGACACAGTTTCAGTCTTGAAATTATTACAAATTATTGCAAGCTATGTGTTTTTCAACCTTTTCTTGTTTTACAGGAATGAAAATGGGTGGTTGAGCCTCTTCAGAGAGATGATGACTATGAATTATATATAAAATGAAAGTGGATGGTTTGAGTCTGTAAACTCAGGGGGGTTAATCACCAACTAATACGCTCAGGGTCTGTTAATGAACCAAAAAAAAAAGGCCTAAAGGGATTTATAATATGCGTCAAAGCAGTGATTCCTACACCTTTTAGCTTAAGACCACTTAATACAAAACAATGTCTATTTGAGACTCCTCGTCACAGGTTGTATGTGTTGTGAGAAGTTTAGAGGGATTTTCCCTTTAAACTGTTTGCTACTTTTAGAGGTGAAAGAAGTAAGATTAAACTCGAGAGTGATGGAAAAAGCAAAGATAGATAACGAGCTGAAGATAACTGTGTACTTTTGCGCAACAGGACTTTGCTTGTTCTTATGTCTTGCTCTAAAATAATCTATTGTTCAATCTGGTAATCCCATATGAGGTCTACAATCCCCAGGTTTTTTGCTTTAAAGACACATTCGCTGTGTAAATTATATACCTTTACTAAAAAAGGGTGCTCCATGACTTTGCGATTTTAGTTAATCTTAACGTGTGAAATCAGAATAATAACCCTAGGAATTTTATTTCCGCCTTGCTAATTTCAAAGCAGTGAATTGCTGCATAGTTACAACACTTATTTTAGCATCTGTTGTCTCAAAACATCAACCATGTTCTAAAAAGAAATGTCTAGGTCACCTAAATTTTGCTACATTGTCTCAGTAAGTGATTACGGATCAATAATTTGTTGTAAAACATATTTTATTTTAAATAAATGTTACTATTGTTATAATGGAAGCATCCCTTGGCTATTCAAAGATTCCCTAAAGATTTGCTGTCATAAATGTAAATGTCTGGTATCTCTGTGTCATCCGTAAATGACCTGGTCACAGTTGCCTCTCCCCAACATCATGGCTAAATTTTGCTGTTGCTATGATTAGATCGGTCAAAATGCTTTACACTTTAATTTGGTTATCAGACTGAAACCTTACTGAGGCTGTGAACTGATGCTATAATTATGGTTTTGTTCACCTCTGTGAATACAGGCCAACGGCCTATGGACGCAATGTAAGGAACACCTAACAACAGACTATATGACAACACCATCGCTAATTATAGCAACAAAAATGACCAAAGTTCAATCAACATGTTTCTTGTATAGTTTAAAAAAGATTTGGTTTTATCATTATGTATAGTTTTTAGTGTAAATATTTTCACCACTGTGAGTATACAATAAAAAGTACACAAATTACACAATTAGTACACATGTTATATAGAGTCTCAAAGTGCTGCTCATTCAACTGTTGATTTGCTGTAGGATTAACAGTCATCCCTGGGTATCACTTATGAAAATGAATGTGGTGACACGGGTGAAGAGAAAAAAGGAGAAACAAATTCTTAGAAAAGCAAAGCTAAGACACTCATGGAAAACAGACACGCCGTCATCTTAACAGATATATTTAGAGGTAATAACTGAATCACTGCATGAGCTGCATTATTGCCTATTTTTGGGATGCGACACAATGCACTCCTAAAAATAATATAGAGAGAATTTATTAGCACAGATCATCTGTTCAAGGGTGGACAACAACTCTGTTTCTCTCTCCCTCAAACACACACACACACACACACAAACATTTTAACGCACGGATAGACACACAGATCTATGCACGTGCAAACACACACAGTTAAAGATCCTCGGGAGATAGCTCAAACTGTGTATCTGATGCAATAGTTAACAACATCCCTGCAGACTGCCTTTACCGCTGGGATTCAGCTGCAAGGGCTCTGTCAATCCAACAGAGAATACCCTGTAAATACAACAAACTAATCACCTGCAGCCATAAGGGGAAATGATATATTTCACTCACTGAGCTGTTTGTGCAAATGTATTCTTCATATATTTACTCTAAACGCAACCAGAGCTCCAGGAAGCCTGAGACTAAAGGCTGGACTGCAACCACAGTTATTAAATATTACTGAAAAACACATTTAAACCAACAACTATTAAGTAGAAAGTCTTAAGAGGTGACTGTTCCTTTGTGAACTTTTGTCTCAGGTCCATTTTTTTTTTCATTTTCCTGAAACTTCTCACTTCTGCTTTCGACAAGATCAGCCTCTACCCTTATAGAGCATGTGGTGAGGCTGTCGAATTCAGAAATAGCCTCCCTGGTCAGTGTGCATGTGTGAGAGCAATTGTTCACATTGTGTACCTTTATAGCTACAGTCTTATCTACATCTCAACAGAATTAGGGTAAGACACACAAAACCCTCAACCCCAACAGAACAATAAGGTCTCTTAAAACACAAACTTTAACTATGTCGAGGTGTTTTGCATCCAATAAGTGTGAAGTGGAACCTATATATAATTAATATTAAAATATGAGTCCTATTATGTCCAGCAGCTCGCGGCCAAGTAACTTATTTTATTAAAAGGTTGTGTTATGCGCATAAAAGTAAAAAGCACAGGAGAAGGTGAGAGTTTAGATGATTGTAAAAGAGGAGGATTCAGTGTCAAAAAAGTGCGTCCCTGGTCAACTGTGCAAGTTTCACAACTACTAGTGAAAAGTTAATTAGATTCTGAGAATCTGAGGAGCTGGACTAAGAATAAAAGGTGTATTCAGTGAAGAAGGGTTAGCTAAGGTGGCCACTGCTGCTGCAAATTCCTCAAAAGTTAACTGAAATGCACACCATGCATGCTCTTAATTTGAACATGAATAATTTGGGAATTTTTGGACTAATTTTTTTTTCATTTAATGAGGGTTTTTTATTTTTTATTTCTATTTTTTTGCCTTTTTCTTTTAGTGCAGTAGATGGGCTGATCATATAATCTGTTAATTAAAGCTATTGTAATCCTTTAATCACTCCATGAGGATACATCACAGCATAAGAAGTAGGCTAATCTATTTGGCCCACTGTCATATGAAGATATTTTAGCAGTCTAATTTCATTTCAGTTTGTCCTTTTAAGCCTGAAGAAAATGTTTTCAATAATGTGTTTGTAAAATTCACAAATTATAACCAGTCAGTTTACTTGGGTGCAGGTGATGTTAACTTTAGTGGGACTGCATTGTCTTAAATGTTCATTTCTTCGCGGTGTTTTGTGTTTGGTCGCTGAGCTCTGCCTCTCCCAGGAGCACGTCAACGCATTGTTCCGAGGATCCAGGAGAAAAAGTCCATTGTTGTTGAGAAGTTTTTAATCTGGGGATTTAAAGCACATCACATGCTCAGACCAGGCAGCGGGGCGCTCCAACACAACAGGCAAACTACAGCAAAAAAAAAAAAAGAAATCCATGCTGGGGAGGAAACTATTCATCCCGAAAGGACTAAGAAAACATTATATACACACTGCAATGCATGCGCACTTTTTGTGAGTTTTGGAGCGCAGGGACGGTGTGTTTAAGGGGACCGACCGGCAAAAGGGAAACGGCTTATTCTCTGGAAAGAAAAAACCCGGACCGCCGGAGATATAGGAGAAAGATGACGCTCAAGTACAGCCAGCGGTCTCTGCTGGTTCTGTCTCTGCTGGGGATCTTATCGGCCATCATGTCCGTCTTATCGGTCATTTTGATTTTCCAGCTTCACTCTCAGCAGACGGCATTGAAGGAGTCCCCCCCGGCCACCTCCTCGGTCATACCCGCGCACGTCTGGGCCGTCCTGCTGCCGGTCTCCACGGTGCTCTCCGCCCTGTCCCTCACCCTCCATCTGAGCTCTGTGGTGGTGTGTCTCCTCCACAGCTACTTTTCAACAGAGGTCTGCAGGGGAGAGCAAGACACCGAGAGGTACTGAGCCCGCATGTTTTTCAACCAGACGCCTGAACGTGTGACTGTCCTGTCCGTCTCATCTGGTACCAGTTTTATGCTGCTGATGAGCCAAACTGTTAAAAATGTAATTCTGGTCACTGACGATTAAGTTAAATACACCTGCGGTCTCATCATAGTCACTTACGGTATCATCAAGCGCCATTATTATGACAACTGGCAAATATTAGATGTTGTTGTGTAACTTTAATGACTGTTTACGTGTCTCACACTATATACTAGTATTTACTAACTACTTGCTCATTCACTGCACTCACTCAATAAGGTGCAATGACTGAGCAGGCAAATGAAACCCCTGTGCTACATGAACCAATCCAAAATAAGAGCCACGCATTAAAAAACTCTGATAAAAGGGCAAACTTTTTTTAAAACCGTTTTTTGAAACTATGCTGCAGGGATGTTAGTTCAACTTCACTCTTATTTTTGAGTGTGAAGTTTAAGGTGTATGTTTGTCCATGTGTGTAAATACGAAAAACAATAATTCTGTGTAATTTGTATCAGCTTCCAATATAAAACAGAGAAGAGGTCACCACTACACAAAACAGCCTCAATTAACACTCCAGACTAACTTCAAGCCTTGTTGAAACACAACATTTTAAGACCGGTAATATGTAATGTGACAGTCTATAGCCCTGTAATGCATTAAATCCTACATATATCTCTATTCTCTAATCATTTAGTTAGTGTTCAACACTGTTGCCATGCGTGGAAAAAAAGCATGCAATCAGTCTAGCATGTGTTTCCTCCTAAGCCCACACAATCTTCTTTAATTGTTCTCTGTTAACCACAACGGATCCTGGTTTACTGTTTTTCATGAAAAGAAAACATAGTTTCAGAAGCATGAGGGGCCTTCCTTGTGTGTCAGAGTGCAGAGGCCCAGAGTGCAGAGTTGTTGGTTGACCCCCCACCTCTCAAGCCCTATGAATCCCATCTAAACAATGGCCTTCCTCTCATTATGCACCCAGCGCACGGCCTTTTGCTGGCCCTTTCCCACGTCGGTTTACAAATCCAACAGCATACTCCAGGACCTCCCTACTGACAGAGGGGACATTCCAGGGAATGTGAATAGTAATGAGCTATACAAACTACGCAGCACCTCGACAGAACCAATCATTAATTCAACGTTCAGGACATACAATTCTGATGTACAAACTTAGAAGGTTAGACATAAAAAATTACCAAAAAAGTTGGCTGCAAAGCAAAAAAGGTGCAATACTGAAAGAAAACCGTCAACACAGAGATGATGTTGGGAAATCTGCTTTTTTCATAAATGCACCGATGAGAAAACTACAGTGACAGTGTAAACGTATAAACATGGCCAAGCTATGACACTGAACGTATAATATTGTTTCCACAGAGCAGACTGGTTTCTTTTGGACAGCAGAGCTGTGCGACATGTGGCTATTGGACTGTTCTGCCTGGGGGTTTCTGTCTATTTGGCAGGTAAGAATAAATGAATGAAACATAAGACTCCTTTTTTTCTGTAAGATTCTGGATTTTCACTTCAAGAACATGTTTCCAGTCTGGCATTTACACGTATTTAATTCTGAAAAGAAAGATTAGAATTTGGAACCTGTTATTGGTTTCTAGTACACATTTGCATGCCTTTCTTGTGTATGTGTTTCAAGATTATATAATAAGCATTCAGGGTTGTCTTTAGACTTTAACAACAAACTCACAAAGCCTGAAAACTAGTGTCCAAAACATTGGTGACGCATTCGCTTTTCAACAACAGAGGCAAAACAAGCACGGCTGCTTTCTCTCTGGTCCGTCCAGCGAGTCTGAGAGAACAATGCATTCTTTGAGCAGCGTCCATGACTTAAGTGTTTTTAATGCTGAACCTGGCAGCGCTGTGGCGTGCTGTTCCACTGAGCGGCTTGTACTGTGGGGGTGGTCACTGGAGCCAGGCTCTCCATTGTGATGAGGAGGTGTCACCCTTATGACCCTCGCTTCGGTCTCAATCAAGAGGTAGTAGAGCAAGGGACTGCAGAGGCAGCAACACGAGCTCAGGAAGTCACGTCACATCCCGGAGCCGTGCCTTTCTCCTCCTTCCTTTAGCATGCCTGAGTCCATAGTCCTTTTCCTGTAGATAAAAATAGGACAACTCATCAGTTTTTCCTTCATATGACTTTAAAACATAATTAAATATGTTTTTGTCAAGCATTTGCTGTGATTTGGAAAACAAATGTAAAGATAAAAATGAAGCAAATAGTGAAACAAGCAGCAAACAAAAACAAAAAAGGTTCATTGTAGGTGAACCAAATATCGGATGAACATTGTTTCCTTTCTCTTGTTGTTTCAGTGTTATAAAACCTTTGTTTTCTCTCTTTTGGCAGCTATGTCCATCTTTATGCTCCTGATATTTGAAGTGGAGACAGGCATAGCGAGCGCCTGCGTTCTCTCCTCTGGGATTTTAATCCTACTGGTCGTTGTGATCCACTCTCTGGTGAAAGCTTCCCATAGTGCCAAGCGCTATCAAAACGACCAACTCGACACACTTTACCACAATAGCCACGGAAGCAGCAGCACACCTGTCTCCCGACCCTGCGAGCTCAAAATTGGTGTGGACAAACCGCGGATGCATCGCAGCCAGTCTCACCTGCAGCACCCTGTGTCCTACCCTCACTGTGGCAACCCGAGACAGCGAGAACAGTACCAGCCACAGCAGTACTCCCCTGCTAGAGGTTCCCAGGGCCACGCTAGTGATAAAGATGGCTACAGCAGTGGTGGCAGTTGTCCCCGAATGCACAGGACACTGTCAACTGAGTCTGGTTTGCTGCAGGCCCAGGCTAAACCCTGGAATGGGGTCAACAATGAGATGAGGAGTGTCCTTGCACGCAAGTCAGGGATTTCGGCAAAAGACTCTACTCTTGTTTGACATGAAGGAAGCTGAGCTTGTGGCAAAGAAAACTGATTGGCACACTGCTAACACAAGTGTCACATCCAACAGGACAGCCAGTTTGTACCTTTTTACACCTGACAGATTTATCTTTACTGACTGCAAACATCATGGGTAAAACATACCCCACTTTTCACCCTTATCAACTGATTTCTCTTGTTCATTTCCTGAAGCATTATTAATTAGATCTGAAAATACTGAGTACAACTTTTGTATAATTTGTAGTGTTTTTTATAAATGAACCTGATTTTTAATCTCATTGTATACACCAATGTTGCCAATCAATCTGGCAAATTTATAGCTTTCATTGTAATAATGTAAATACTATATTCTGCTGTATATGGGGGCTTTCTGCCAAATATTTTTGCACAATGTGCTGATGTGTTTTTTGCTATGTGTATTTCAAAATTATTGCATATCGACTTTAAATTAATTAATTTGGCAAACATATTTCAGTTTTCAAGTAGGATGTTTTTGAAACACCTAATTAAGAAAATAAAATAAACTTCAAAAACATGTAACTTTAAAGGTCATTTATATTCACATTGCAATATGATGTCTTGAGGAACCACTAACCTTGGACACCTCTGTCCAGAGGTCATGAGGAAGTGGATGGGACATTTGGAGCAGAGACAAGGGGACTGGGAGAAGGGGTCACATCACTTAAGCTTCATGCAGGTGTCAGTGGGAAACAAAAAAAAGAAGCACAGACAAATAAAAAATAAAAAATGAAGCTCCCATTAACTACAAAAAGTGCAGGACAGGCCTGTTTAGCATTTTGCAGTTGTCTGGGGTGATTAACTGGCAGGTACTGAAAGAAAAGGGTTGCATTAGCATCAATGTAAATGAAGGAATAAATAAAACAAACAAACAAAGGTTATACATTAACCAAGGAATGATGTGGGGATAATAAATGGGATAAAACTTTGGACACTGGGGAGGGCCTTCCGGTGGGTGATTTGGACAAAAAGTAATATCTTGCAATTATCTCCCTTATTGAAAATTGACAGGATACAGACACAGGTATTTGACAAAGTGCTGAACCTCCTTACAATACCATCATGCATGTAAATATAGTGTACTTATAGGCTCTTCTTTTGCATGAAAGTTTCTAAATTTGAATAAAACTGAATTACTTCTGGAGGTTGTTCATACCTAGTATCAACATGCATCTGACCTGATCCTAAGTGGACAGCCTTAAATACACCAGTTTTGGCATTATGATGAGTAATGTACAATGCATTTCCAGTGATCAGATCTGACTTCTCCGCTCTATATACAAATAAACAACTACATCTTTCCACTTGCAAAGCAAATGAGTTGTTTTAATCTGAGACAGAAACAGTAGCAGCCAACAGGCCGAGAAAAAATTGAAACTTTTTTGTGCAAAGAAAGAAATAATGTTTAAAATCTGCTTAATTTACAAGAAAAAAATTAAGAGTTTTACATAAACAAAGTTTCACAAAGTTTATAAAGTTATTTCTGACACAACAACTCTTTTTTTAAAATTTGTATAATATCACATTTAATCTAACAGTCAATCTAATGGTGTCCTCTTTCGTGTACTTATTTTAATTGGTAAAATCAGCTGTGTTTAAATATTAGCTAAATGCTGGCAGTTTCACAAAGTTTGATGACTTTCTCTTCACTCAGCTAGGCAATTGTGATTTTTGGATTTTTAGATTTTAAACAAAATCTGGGGATATAACTGTAATTAGCTGAAACAAACAATATGTTCACTAACATTAGATGTTGTGATTAAAGTGTACTTACAGAAGAAGTCAGTTGAGTAGACGGCCCTTCAATGTGGTCAAAGACACGTGGCTACACACTGCTGTGAGAACGTGGCTGTCTGTATCGCAAACCAACTCCACATGTGGTCTGAGCCAACAGATCTCATTACGCACTGAGATGGCAATGAGTACATTAACACCTCTACCCAAGGCTGTCCACTTGTGACCAGGCCGCCAGGGACAAATGTCAATACCAGGTTTGCATCACATAACAGTCACTATTGAACAGTGCTGAAGGTTTATACTTTAAAGCACTTATAAGCTACATTTCACATATAGAAAAGTCAAGTTGGAAGACTAACTTTGCTGTTTGACAAATGTTATAGTGCATCTAAATTTGAACATTTTCTTTACAGCTGTTTGAAAACTTTAATGGAATATACATTAATTTTAGAGAACAGTCCTGTTTCTATTTGATTAACAGACTAATAAACACAGCATTAGTTATAAAAAAAGTTATATCAGTGCATGATGGAATGATATGAATATCTCAGTGTAGCATCACTATAATCTCACTGCTGCCTCCTACCTGCGTCCTTGAGAGCTGCTAATCTGCTCCTTCATGCTGATGGCTTGACGGAGGAGGCCGTCGATGTTTTTGAAATACATGCTGCTGTTTGTCATGCTCTTCACAGCACTGCAAAAACCAACAGATCAGTGAAAGCCTTAACAGTCGTGACAGTGGAGCAGTAGGATTCTACAAATATGTATGCTTCTTCTCACCTGCATGCATACTCTACAGTGTAGATGGCCCCTTGACTCTGCTCCTCCCAGCTCTGCATGTCTGTCTGTGAGAAAAATGACAGAAAAATACAACCATTAAGTGCTCAGGAAGAGCTACATTAAACAAAGTTTACATACAAAGCTTTTTAATGCAAAGCATAGATTAACTACCAATAACACATCAACACAAAATTCATGACTGGTGCTGTACTTTCTCATCTGAAAGTGGAAACCCAAAGTCTTTATAGGATTGAAGAAAAAAAAGGAAAGATATATTTATATAACTCTTTTATTAATGGAATAGCAGGGCCATACAGAGTGTGCCATGTCATGATACACAGGACCAAAGGATCAGACTTGAAAGGGTTGCATTGATTACCGTGTCATTATCAGAGTCTATATAAACCATCCGCTATTTTGTGATTCGTGGTACTTTGTGAGTACAATTCTGTAATAGCTTAAACAAAATGACAGCACCTTCTGTGATTTCCAATGACATATAATGACATTTGATCATTTTGAGCTTTACAAACCTCCACAGTGTCAAATAATATTGTCAAATAATCTTGATGCTTTAATTGACAGATTGGGGACAGCTGTCAGTTTCTCAGTGCATTTTTTCCATGTCATTAATATGCTACACTGTGTAGAGTCGATGCAATGTTGACGTTTAAAATTAAGGTGCGTGACACAGGGTGAATTACCTTGTGCTGCACCAGCTCCGGCAGGGACCGTCTGACGTGTTCCTGTAGTCTGTAGAGAGCCACCGACGGCTCGTTAGCCAGGACGTACATGCTCTCCGTGAATTTATCAGTCACTGCAGAGTCAAAGAAACACAGGAAAATGTAACGAAAACACAACATATTTTAGCAAAAAGCGAGAGAAAACATCTAGCATCTCGAGACATGGACGAATGGCGACGTGAAGACATTACTGGCAAAGCATTAGCTTAGCGGCTAAGATGAGCTAACAACTACTAGCTTCACCAGTTGCGGCGTCACGGGAAAACAATGAGGTAAGTTATATACGATTTTATTTAGCTATCAGTTATTAATCGTTACCTCGTCTGACTTTTAGCTGCATCTCCTGGTCCTCCATAATGAAAGCTGGTTAAACTGATAACAACACAATGCAGGTGTATCCGACTTGTGTCAGCTGATTCTTGCTTTCTTCCGTATTTTTGTTGTCATGTGCTACACGACAATATTCCGGACTGAAATACCGATTAATACAACATCAGTTCTTCCTTCAGAAAAGTGCCAAATGCCGCGATACGTTACGCGTGTCAAGTCAAACGTTTTATTTTATTTCTTTCTTTGAAATAATTGATTAATTGAACAGTGAATCACTACAGAGATCGGTACTGTATTTCGGTGCACATCGAAGGCCAGCAAAATACATCGTGTGAATTGAAATAATTTACTTTCAGTTTTTCCAAAAGGAAGTTAGCGCATATTAGACTGTGAGGCTTGATGTGGTGAGTCGACAGTGTAATATGCTTTATAAACTAATTTTGGCTTCTTTTATTTGATGCAAGTAGCACATTATTTAGTGGTTAATGTCTTGTTTTTATTGCAGTAATCATGGAGGCCGGAGGTGATGAAGAGGTTGCAGATGGCCAAAATATTCAGTCATCTAACGCTAATGTTTGTTCTGCGGACTCCAGAGATGCGAGGTCCAATGGTAAGTGTGGTTTTTATAATGTATCTTTTTCTATAGCTTCTTATCTTTTTGATCGTTCTCTTGACACTATTTATTATTTTCTGTTAGACATCAGCCTCCTCTGTTTTTTGCAGACTTGAAATAGTACTAGTTAGAAAAAAACCAAACAATTAAACAGTAAATATCTTGCTTCCACCGGTTTGGTTCATCTGACTGAGCCAGTGTCCTCAGAGAACACTGATGTGGATGAAGAAGCTTTGTTCAAACACTCCACCACTCTGACCAACAAGCAGCGTGGGAATGAGGTTACAGTACTCCCAGCAACATTAGACTGTAAGTACTGGCAAAGGTGCTCTGATGGTAGAGCAAAGAATTTGTGTTTGATCAGCAATTATAGTATGGTCATTGTTTTGAGCATTTGAGGTTACTGGTGTTTTACCTTCGTCAGCTCTGTCCATACACCAGTTGGCAGCTCAAGGCGAGGTTTCACAAGTGGCTGCACACCTGAGTAAAGGTGAGGAATCTGAATGCCACTGTCAGAAACCAAGCAGTGTTTTCTCTGGAATTAATTTGTGCAAAATTCTGACTTGTGAATTGTGATTTGTCTTATTTTTCAGACAGTTCCCTACTCAGTAAACAGGATGAACGGGGCTTTACACCTCTTATGTGGGCAGCAGCATTTGGAGAGAAAGCAGTCGTGGATTTTCTCTTGGAAAAGGTTAGAAATAATCAACTGATGCCTGGAAAGATATGCGCATTAATAAGACAAAATGCACTGTCTCGCTGATCTTTATGGTATTTTTGTTTTTTAGGGCGCCGACCCCAAAACCATTGCAAGGGAGCGAGAGAGTGCCCTGACGCTGGCCAGCTCTGGAGGTTATGTGGACATTGTTGAGTCTCTTCTCAAACATGGAGCAGACATAGACACCTATGACTGGGTACATAATGACTTTCTTTACTGTATGTGAGCATGTCATTGCAAATTCCTAAGATTTATTGGAAAGGCAGCACACCCTATTAAAATTTTAGAAATAGTCCTTAGTCTGATATTTTTAAAAAGCTCTCTTGTATTTTTTTCCTCAGAATGGTGGGACTCCTCTTCTTTATGCTGTACGAGGAAACCACATCAAATGTGTCGAGGCTCTTTTAGGTATACTGCATGTATTAAATGTAAACTTATGATAAATTTAATGAATCCTGTTCAAATGCTTTAAAATTGCCATTTCTCTACACTCTTACAGCCAATGGGGCAGATATGACCATTGAGTCAGACTCTGGGTACAGTCCAATGGCCTTAGCTGTTGCCCTTGGACACAAAAAAAGTATGTATTTTCTTCTTATACTTGGCTTCTTTTTCCTTTCTTTTCTTTTTTTTATTTTACAATTGGCTAATGTTAAAAAACAATTTGTTTGTGTAAATCTGACATTTCTTGTTTCCCAGTTCAGAAAGTGTTGGAGGACCATATTCTGAAACTGTACAAGCCATCTACGTGACACTAGTAATACAAAGAAAACCCTAACCCCAACCTGACAGTGTTGATCTCGGATCTACACCCAGCCATCACTGAGATTAGATAAAGAAGATCTCTGTTACAATAACAAGTATTTGTAATAGACCAGTACTTATGCAGATACATTAACAATGAGTGACTGCATATATTTTACAAGCTGTTTATTCCATTGGTTTGCATTACTAAAATGTATAAAAGCTTTGTACAAATGAGGACTAAAATGTGATTGGTGTGCAGTAGAAATGTTGTTGTTGGGCTTAAGGGGAGCAAAAAAGGACTGTAAACAAGTTTTAATAAAATGTATTTTCATAATGTGTTTTTCCACTGGAATGATGTTTCAACTCAAAGGCACAAAATATGTATAGTGAGTGTGATACATAATAATCACTGATCAGCCACAATATTAAAACCAGAAAAGTGAAGTGAATAATATTATCACCTCTTAGAAATGCAATGTTCTGCTGGTAAACCTGCTGGGGCCTTGTATTTAGGTTGAAGCCATTTGATGTGCACCACCCACCTAAACCCCACTGCAGTCACAGTACATCCTAGGGACAATGAACCCTGCAGCACAACAGAAACTGCTCCAAAATGGCCTGAGGAGCATAACAAAGAGCTCAAGATGGTGACCTGGCCTCTGAATTCCCCAGAACCCAATCCAACTAAGCATCTGTGGAATGTGCCGGAACAAGTCCAATACATGGAGGCCCTACATTACAACCCACAGGACTTGAAGTACCTGCCATTAATGTTCTGCTGCCAGACACCTCCAGAGGCGCTGTGCCCACGCCTTGATGAGTCAGTGCTAAGTCAGGTCCATGGTGAGACCCCCATGATACAGACTTGTTCTTGCACATCCCACAGGTGCTCTACTGGTTTGAGATCTGTGGAATTTGGGGACCAGTTCTTGAGATCTTTTACAAAGATCTTTGGGTCTTTCCTTTGCAGATTATGTCACGGCAGAGCACATTGTCATTCTGAAGGCACCAACCTTATGGGATCGCCGCAGACATGAGAAGGTCTACTTTGTTTGCAACAGTATTTGGGTGGGTGGTGCATGTCGAGTGGCAACCATATGAATGCCGGGACCCAAGGCTCTCCAACATAACACTGCATTGTAACAAAATAATATTCATTGATTTCACCTATGAGTGGTTTCACTTTGTGAATGATCAGTGTATAATCACAAGAAAACCATTACATTTTTAATTAAAACTCAGAATTGGACTTCACACAAAGGCCTCTGCATTTGAGTGATCGAGTGTGATGTGAGGACTTGAGAGATCCCTGAGAGTGTCCATACCAAAAAAGGCCACAATCCCATCAGTTCATGAGGTGGCAGCACAGATGACATGTTTCCCAAGTGCCACCACATCATCTTGCATCTTGTACTTTATTCAGGGGCCACTTCCTCTCTCATGAGAGGATAAAAAATTGTCATGCTGCTTTTTCCCCCAGGACGTCCAAGGAATAAACAATAATTCTCCCAAAAAAGTCAGCACTGTTCTCAAACATTATTTTAACTTTGTCCACTACAGGGGCCTCCTGTATGGGAAAGCTGTGGGTGTGGAGTTAAGAATGAGATAAGCATGGCATAATGAAAAGCATGTCCAGGAAAATATTGTCTGATACTTATTATGACCCATCTGGAATGGTAACAGGAAACACACTGTGTTTCTGGAGTGACAGGTACAGCTCCAGCCGCTCTAAGAGCCCTGGTGTAGAGTTTAACATAATGAATGAAAGTAAAATGACTCAAAGTATTTTTGCTAGTAAGTTGGTTTAGCCTTAAAGATTATTTATGGTACACATAATTAATTGCAAAATGATGAAACATAAATACAGTGAAGTAAAAGGGGTACATGTAACATTTCTAACTACATTTATTCATAAACATTCATAGGTTGTTTAAAAATATGAAAATATGAATTGATAATTTGGTGCTCCATTTGGTGTTAAATCATAAAAAAAACAAAAAGCCAAAACTCAACCTTGTTTGTCTAATTTATGCAGCAGAATCGACCCTGTTATTAATATAATCTCTGTAAAATGCTTTATAGTAAGAATCAAGGATATTTGAAGAGAGTTGTTGTCCTCTGGATAAAAATGGCTGATCACTTGAAAGTCTCCCTCTTTTGGGCAACCTGCAGAATGCACAAGTGAGAAAATTATTGTTATTATTATTTTGTCACACCTAATGTCTGCAGTGAGGAACACCGAAATGTAAAGATGTTGAATAAATACATCAGGAAAAAACAATAATCTTGATGCCGACAGCTATAAAATGTTGCATCTGGGTTTTACCTTCTAGTCTGCATGTTTTTGCGGAGAAGCCTCCCTGGAACTGGATCTTTACCTCTGACACCTTGACAGACTGTGGGAACTCCAGGAACACCCACTGACATTCACCCTGTCAAAGATATTTTGATTCATTTTTCATGAACAGTAGAACACCCAGGTGTCTGCGGAAAGTCTTTGAGTATATATTTTTTACTACTTTTCTATGCCACATAGGAATTGCAACTCTCTAGTATGTTCAGACCAGAAAACTGACAAAAGTGGATGTCACTCAAAGCTGTCAGTCTGGATTCTCAAGATGCTTCATTTCGACAGAGCTGTCTCCCTTACAAAAAAGGAGCTGGTCACTGCAAAATAATGGATGATGGTGAAACAAATTTAGCAAAGGTTTGAAAACTGGACATATCTAAAATAAAACATATTGTAGTTTTTAGTGGAGTTTGAGGATAGACTGCATGAGTTTATTTACGATTTGAGCACATTTCCCTGGCATGAAATTAAGAAGTACGTTGACATGTAACATTTATATTATTTGCAAGAACATAATACAATGACAATTAGTGATTAAGCACAGTAAGATTGTAGCATGGAGATGGGACACAGATGCAGTTGTACCTGGTCTGAGTTCCAACATGTTTCTTCATTGTCGTCAAACATGTACTTCTTTCCATATTGCTTAACATCTCTGTTTAGAACCGAACTCACCCTGAAAGTGGAATGACAAAACCACACTTTTGTTTACTCAGTTTACACATCTATTAACTTAGCTAACAGTAGGCTAAAAATAAGAACAGATAGGAAAAAGGGGATCATTTAACCGTTCTTTCGTTTTCTACTATGGACAGAAAGTCGCTTAAACAGTCGCGACAACTAAGCCCACAAGCAATGTTTTTTTTTTCAATGAATGTCTTTCATTTATAGTTCTTGTTTACCTGCTCTGAATTTTACTGCAAACCAATGAGGATGCCATGTCGAATCTTTCAGAGCACCGACTGCCGTCAAGCGATGCGTCAAAACGCTGCT
>JAPZDZ010000021.1:20297998-20309429 GCA_029783805.1 Acanthurus tennentii
TGTGTGTGTGTGTGTGTGTGTGTGTGTGTGTGTGTGTGAGTGGACAGGTCAGTAGGATCCAGAGATGTGCTGAGTTGAACAAAATGAGCCAGGAAGCTTAGAAAGAGGGTGAAAAGGACAACATGAGAGCTACCTCTGTGTTGAAAGTGATCATCCTTTAACTGCTAGACATCCATCATCGATCTGTCAGTCTGTCTGTCTGTCTATCCATCCATCAATCTATTTATCTAGTCTTGTGTCTCTCTACAATAAATGGAGATAAAATGATTATCTCTTCGGCACTCCTCACCAGACTCTGATTTCCCACTGATATTTCACTTCATCTCCTCCACACTGCCTTGGGGGTGCTGAATGAAAAACTGTAGACACCATCAAATTGATTTTAATATGGAATTTGTAAGGCTCATAGCAGGTCAGATGTCCTGCCAGTAGAGTCGCTTGTCATTTTGCAGTCAGTAATAAGATTGCCAATGCTCCACCAAAGTGGTTTTTACATGGAGCTGTGAAGCGTGCTGCTTTCAAAGCTCAGAGGCATTAGAGTCGATGGAAGGAGTGGTGGGGTGAGCAGATGTGCATGTGTGTGTGTGTATGTGTGTGACAGAGTAAGGAAAAGGCTGGGAACTTTTGCTCAAGGACTGTGCCTAATGTTGGAATTAGTTTGTAAAGGGGCCAACAGTTTTTAAGGGGCAGGGTGTTTTTTGCCAGCTTTTCCAGCATTGTTTACAAGTGAACTGCATTTTTGTAATTTCCATTCAAATTGCTCTCACAGCTTTTTGTCAACACAGAGCAAGTGAAGAAATAAGTACACTATTGGGTTTTTGTGTCCTCTAACTGAGGAGAGAGCCAGTCAACCACAGCCATAACTTCCACTGAATATGGAGGTCACTTTTCATTATTTGCAAATTTTAATGTACAAAGCTGTTAAACAATTGCTATTTTTGTGGCTTTGTGCAGAAGCTCTGCGCACAAATTCCCCTCGGTGGTCAGAGTAGCTTTTTCTCTTCTGCTCTGGCAAAGTCAAAATGAACTGATGGAGTAGTTACCAATTCTGTTTTCTAATTAACTGTCACGCTATAAAAACTAATAGAGAAGGAAATACATTGTGGTAAATGTTGAGAATGGAGAGATGATTCTGCACTCGTTCAGTCAGTAGTCAGTTATATTGACTCATGTCTGTGTGTTGTGTGTGTGTGTGTGTGTGTGGTGTGTGTTGCCTTTCTTTGTTTCTGTGTTCTGCACTAACACACACCAGTTTTCATCCTGCTGGGAGCTTTCTCCATCCATCTCTCCTCCCTTAAACCACAATGAATTATGTCCCCTTGTGTCCTTTCTCTGTCCACTTTCTCTGGGTTTTTTCCTCTCTGCTGTAATTAAAGAGCTGGTCTGTCTGTCTGCCTTTCTGTCTGTCCTGATAATTACCCTTGGTGAGTGGTGCTGGGGCCCTACAGTTTGCTCCCAGAACTCTTTGAAAAATTTGGCAGATGCTCACAGAACCATTGCTGTGACACCTCTAGTGACTAAGAAGTGTGTGGTTGTGTGTGTGTGTGTGTGTGTGTGTGTGTGTGTTTCTGTATGTGTGTGTGCACAATAGAAATGTTCAACCGAGACCGTTGCTATCCCCAAGTGTCCAACTCTGTGCTTAGATTGATTGGAGGCTGCTGTCTGTGATGGATCACTTTCTGCACTGGACTATTGGCTTAGCTGTTGATCACTGACCACTGTCTGTCGCTGTGTAGGGGTTATTGTAGCTGCACTGTGTGTGTGTGTGTGTGTGTGTGTGTGTGTGTGTGTGTGTGTGCTCATTAATAAATAATCTCTATTTTACTCTGACTCTTCTTATCTTTGTTTACTTGCTCGGTCCAGCCGTTACATTAGTGTCTCATCGGCTTAGTGGAGAGCAGCAGAGAGAGCAGAGTAGCTTATTTCTTGAAGAGTTGTAATAAAATGCTTCTCTCTGCTGATTTCCTTTCTTTGCTTTAATGCATGCTGGGACGTGTGCTCCCATAATGCTCGACTGCCCACTTGCTTGCTGATTTTTTAATACACATAGTACAAACACGCATGCAAACTCATAAAAAACATGACACACACATACAGAATAACTCGAGGCTTTTCCAAGCCTGCAGGGCTGCAGGCACCTCAGGCGTTTGAGGCCTAGCCGTAATTGGGCTTCGTCTTAGCGTGACCTTCATTGTTTTGACGGAGGGGATCAGAGGGAGACACTAAAAAGCTGAGGTTATCTCCTCTCCTCTGTCCTCCCTTCCTCTTCTCTTCATGTCAAACCCCCAGGCTTAACAGAGGAGGAGGCATGTTCGAGCAACTATTAGCTGCCTCCCAAAGCTTTTCCAAGAGGGTCAGAGCTGTCTGAGGCTGCAGAGTGGATGGTTACCACTCACCTCAGTGGGCAGTCTGTGGGTTTGTGTGTGTGTGTGTGTGTATGCACGACTGTCTGTGTACTTTGTTTTTGTCCTGGCGGTTGTAGCGCAACCCAACCACCCAAGAATTGCAAGATGGTCCAAATAGCAAGTCAGCTCTGTAGTGCGTGATGTGATTTACCACTGAGCCATTAGCAGTCAAGCTGTGTGTGCTTCAGGTGTTCTCCAAGGGAAAGGAGACAGAAATACTCCCCGCCGCACTGCACACTGATTTTAACTGCTCCCTCGTGATTTATTAGAAAAACATTTCTTTAGACCACCCACCGCTGCCCCAGAACCTATAGATACAGAGTTTGCACACACTCGCTCACTCAGCGCTGAGGTGGCAGGAGAGCAATTTGGAGTGGATTTTAAAGTGGCCAGTGGATCATTGCAAGAGATTCTCTTCTCTAAATTGTGTGCAAAAGAATATGCTTGCGTGTAGTCACGCTGCTGAAAACATCATTAAATCTTGACATGACAAAATCAGCCCTTCTTTCTTCCTCCTCTGTCTGCCTCCTCCACCTCCTCCTCCTCGTCCGCATCTCCCTGAATGCAACGCATCAAGGCCGCAATTGAAGTCTGGCACGTTTAAGAGGCCAATCCCGCAATCATGCTTCTTGATTATGCTTAATCAGGATCTCAGATGGGACAGTGTCCTTGACAGCCAATCACCGCACACCGCAGCAATCACAGCGTTTTTCATTTCTTATGTATTACTTCAAACAGCCTTAATTGGCTGCTTTTTCTCTATGAACCGACCTGCTGCCGCCGCTGCTGTTGAAGAAGCTGCTAAAGATTAATAGCACCTTTTTAAATGCAGGCTGAATTATGTAATTGTAAATGAATTTTCAGGATTGCCATTTGACTGTAAGTGTCATTGATAGATGGCTGCAGTAAATGTTCTCAGACGGATATGCAGCTCATCCTGTGTCGTGTGTCCTCTGCCCTGACTGCTTTTACATCTGGATTGAGCTTTGTTTAAATTAACCACCTGCTTGCAATTCAGCAGCAGCGTACGTCCAAGTAGCTCTTGCTTCTCACTACAGCCAGGAGCTCAGGCCGCTCATCTTGTCACCGCCCCACGTCCGACTGCCAGCTCCGCGGGCCTCCTGTGGCATCTGCACTTTGCATTGGCTGCCAGATAAATGAGGTGTTTGCTTTTCTTTGGCAGAGCGGTACCTTTCAGAAGGTCAGCGAGGGTGGCTACGCTTGGGAAAGTGAGCTCTGTTGATACGACTTTAAAATCTGCTTTTGAAAAGACAAAGAGGTTCCAAATGTGTTAGTTCATTAATCACAAATCATGTGTGCTTTAGGTTATGTCAACCATTTCCCAAAGCTGCCTGTAAGTATGTAGATGGATTTCCTACCTTCTCCACTGATTTTACTGCTAGACAGGATGATTTATAAATTGTCCCTTTATGTCAAATTGTCCTCTTTTTTGTAAAACATGGGTACAACTTTCAATATTTGTAACAGCTAAAATCTCTACAAAGGTTTTCAGTTCAAAAGCAGCAAAATTACAGTACCGCCCTTGCAAACTGCATCTCTGAATGTTTTATCTTCCAGCCTTTATTTCCTAAAAGCACTGTTCCTGATTTCAATACTTCTCAGCTGCCAGTTCTTAAATTTGTTTGTGACAGCTTGCTTACACAAATTACTGAGCAGAGTTACCGAAAGTCAAGATTATTCTGAGACTGAGTAGACATGATTTTTAAAACAAAGACCTCCCAGAAGGCTGGAAATTATTTTAAAGCACACTGGTGTGCTTTGAGAAACTGATTATCAGCCCTTAAAGTGTCTTTTTGTTACACCAGCGTCATGGCTGATTCAATGATAATTTCTGTGTGTTGTTTGGTCAGTCTGCTCACCACTTTGATCTGAACTAAAATGTCTCAACAACAGCTGGATAAGTGGCCAGGAAACTTTGTACAGACATTCATGGTCTCCAAATAATGATTCCTAATGACTTCATTTATTACCCAACCTGTCTTTTATCACCACGAGCGTGTTTTTAGTTATTCAGTGAAATAATTACTTGTATTGGCACAAAATGCCACACGTTTGTTCTGACACGAGAAATCCTGGCAACTTTTGTGATCCAGTGACTTAAACTCTTGGTACATTTGACATTGTTGGTTTTAAGTTCAACACCTCAGCAACTATTGAATGGACTGTTATAAAATTTGACACTCTCATTAACTTAAGTTGAATGAACTGGAAAGTTCTTGCCTTTACGCAGTAAAAAGGTGACAGGGGATGACAGGCAACAAAAAAAAGTCTGACCTGACTTCACTCTGGTAATTATTCAAACCTCCAGGTCACCAGGCTGCCAAATCAATCTGCCATCTCAACTGAAATGTAAAATACAGAGCAACAAAAGCATTTTCGGCTTGGAGAATTCCATTTTGCCGATGGGGCAACCTGAATAAAACCTGTTACCTACAAACAATCTTCCTTGCTTCTTATTTAGAGGACTGCAAAAGATCTCACTGCTGTGCCAACATCCTTAGTCGGCGCATCTCCCACAATAAGCAGATGTTTTATATTCTTTTACTTCTCCGTGCTGCATCAACCCCTCACTCTATTTACCCATAGCTCCATATTTCCTCTCCTCTTCAGTTCCTTTCAATTAAACCTTCCGGCTGATCATTTACTTAACAAAGCTCCCTCCGGCCCCCCGTCACTCCACTCATCCTCCTTGTGGAAGTGCGTTTTGAATTAGCGCCAGGTGTTTGTTTTTCCTCTCCGAGTAAACATTGTGTGATGAGTTAAATTAGCTTGCAGACGTCTCCTCCTTTAGAGAGGAGACGCAGTGAGGAAACAATAAAACACCTGAAGGGGCCTTGATGGACTTGAACACCATGACTTCATTCATGAAGTTCATGGTTAGACTCTTATCTTTGATTAGCTTGTGGTATAGAAAAGACTCTTGATGCCCTTCGTGGCTATTCTTATTCTGTGGCTTCGCTGAAGTGGTTTCTCCTCAGGTAACATTTGTCTCCCTTGGTCTGGATCTAGCCTTTAAGTGCTGCAAGCTTCCTCTGTGACTCATTATGTCGGAGCGGCTTTCATGTCTGTTGTCATTAATTATACAATGCCTGTGTAAATGAAAAAAAAAAGCATGCTAGGAGCTCATACCATAACATGGCAATCTTGCACCTCTTTGAGCAGTTTTTGTCTTGCTGCTTTTTGTTTCTTTGTTTGAGCCTTTTTTTTTTTTTTTTACATCACAAGGGAGTCTGTAACATAACATCAACAACACATGCAAACAAAAGCCTTTATTTCTTACAAACATTGCCTACACGAATTAAGAAAAAGGCTTGTAACAATAGCTGCAACCCCATCTGTCTCTCACTTTTCTTTCCTTTTCCCCAGATCTCAAACACACTGATGCCATATCACAATGTGTCACGACAGCCACCACCTGTAGTGTAGTCACACGGCACCGCAGCCATTTGCACCACTTTTCACACCCCTCAGAGAAAAGGAGTGTTTTCCATGCCCCACGGCACGGCCCATGCAGCCGCTGTACCCTGACGTCTTCTCTTGTCAGGTGATAGCAGATATTCTTCTCTGGTCTTGTAGCTGTCACAACGGATGAGGAGAAACATATTTTTAGGTAGAAAAAGTCCAGTCAATGTGTAGACCATCTTTTTTAAGTGTAGTATTTTAAAGATACAGTTTTGAGAATAAGAAGATTTTTCCTGGGAAGTTGTATTTGAGAGAATTACAGAGAAATCCAGTGAAATAACACAGAACAGACCCCTGCAAACCCGAGCAGCACTCCAAAATTATGTTTTTTGTTATGTGTACATAATGGTTATAGAGTTATATAATCAAATGAATCTAATCATTCAACTTTTTTTTTTAATAAGTATCCGTTTCATCCCCCTGTAATTCAATTTTTTTTCAATTTTTCTATTTCTCACATTCCTTTTGTAGTTTTTTGGGATTAAAAGTCTACTTATAATGTTAGGATTAAAATACTTTTGATATGAGAAATCTTCAAGAAGTTTTAAGTCTCAACAGCTTAAAATAAGAAATAAAAATGAAAAGACTAGAATTAATTGAAAAATGGCTAAAAAAATGGCTTTTCTGTTAGCGCATGACTAACCATTGTAAAGATGGGATTAGTGCTATACATATACTGAATTTATCGAAACATCAGATAAATACGGAGGAAGGTTTGAGTTGGTGTTCACTTGGCACCAAGTGATTGTAAAACTAATAGCCTTCACAAATACAAGGTCCAAATAAAATGAGGAAAAATAAAGAGAATTTGTTTAACAGAAAGAAATGAGAGTCATACTGATCTTTTCATCTGACTCCCAACAAAAACTCACATGTGTACTGCCAAAAATGTCAACTATTCTTTTAAACATTTTGCGCAGCCCTGTTGACATAGCGCTCCCTTTCCTTCACCTCCACTTGTGTCTTTCAACATTGTGACACACTGACATGACAAAATGCTCCCTCTGTCTCTCTGTTAACTGTTATGCTGTTATGATATTTGTGAGTTGATCCTGTCACTTTCTCTTCAAGTCATCGTGTGTGAGGACTGTGCAGACAGCACAGAGCTTGTACTGCTATCAGGGAGCCATTACCTACAGCACAGGCTGGAAAATATGTCCATTTTCTCTGTGATTTTTTTTTTCTACCATTCGATGTATCCTTCACTCATTTGGGAATTACCTGCCCATTTGAGTTTCTCTTTTTCCTCCTGCCAATTCCCAACCCGTCATTCACCAGAATAGTGAGTTAGTATACAGTCAGAGCAGAGGAAGAAGGAGAAGACAAGTATATTTGACCAACCATCCGAAGGTTGTACCTACTGTTTCCCAGACATTCAACAAACCTTAATGACTCAAAATCTACAGTCATTTTTTTTTTTTTTGGAATTATTTGAACATGTTGAGAGCGGCTATTAAAATCACAATGTGTCCCTGGGCTGCTAGCTTGGCATCTGGGGGAAGGCAGGGAATGGAGAGGTGAGAGGCAGCCTATGCTTGAACAGTTGGCTGAACTGACAGGACAGCATCCATCAGGGCTTGATGGGCGGTGGCAGGTTACCAGAGAGAGAGAGAGAGAGAGAGAGAGAGTGGGCTCCACCAATAAACACACATTCCCAAATATTACCCAAATATTTAACCTACCACTGCTTGCAAAATGTGAAATCAGTTGTTTTTTTTCTGGACACTGTGTCTGTAATTTGCCTCAGTCGTTGTAGTGGGACCTATTATTCAATGCATGAATCCTCTGTCACAATCCCACATCATGCCTGTGAAGTCCCACTACAGTGGTAATGCATGAGGACTGCTGAGAGCCTTTGGCTGTGTGTGGTTGTGATGAGATGTTTAATTAGCCAAAGCAGCCTGACAAAGTGCTGCAGGTGCATGAGAGATGAAGGGAAATGAGCCAGGAGAGAGGTCAGGGGAGAGGAGAGGAGAAGAGAGGAGGGGTAGAGGAGAGGGGGGAGGAGGAGAGGAGAGGTTGTTGTAGCCCATAAAATTCAAGGATGATCCAGTTTTATGCAATCATGCAATCATATTTTATTGTTTTATCTCTTTTGCAATGCCAGACCCATATCTGAACTCTCCCTCTTTATAAATGCTATACTCTCTACCTAATTTGGTAATTCAGAGTAATTCTCATTGTCGAAGCAGTGCTTGGAGGACTGCTGAAGTACTGGGGATAAATAGCAGGCAAGGTACAAGGCCACAGTATGAATCAGCCGGTTTGTTTGCACCGCCAAGAGTCCAGGTGGAAGAGGTGGAGGTTAACATCACCGATCAGGGTAATTAATTGCTCCAATTTAGTCATTAAGTGTTGAGTTGGAAGCGAAAGCTGACACCTGCAGGGTCTCTGAGAGAGTCACAAAGAGAAAGAGGGTGAAAGAGGGAAAGGGAGAGAGAAGGGGGGGAGGAGAGGAGTGTATTGATTGTAATGCTTAACAGAGCTCATAAACTAACAATTAATCAAATTTAACTATGCTCACAAAATAAGTAATGTTGCTACCAGTAAGAAGTGTTAATTTATCATGCAGCCAATTCTGACTGTGGTAAGAGGGTATGAAAGTTTACGTGTATGTATGAATGTGTGAGTGTGTATGTGTGTGTGCGGGTGTGCATGTGGGTGTGTGTGTGTGTGTGATCATTGAGGGAAATTCTAACAGGCTCCTGGAGTGAGACTTTCGCTGGGTCTACTTCTGCCAAGACACTCATCAATTCCCCCCGCAGAGAGGAAGGAAGGAGGCAGGAAATTGGATGGAGAGAGTGAAAAAGAGGAAGATAGAGGAGAGCAAGAGAGAGGAATGTTGATAGGGAAAAAAATGGCCGAGATTAATAGACAGAACAGTAAAATTTACTAGTTGAAAAACCACATACAAACCAGAGATAAACAACAGACTGACATGCACAGAAGATTTTGCAGTAGAGCTGTAAATAAAAATTTAAGTATTAACTCTATATAAAATGTCCTTCTGGTAATAAAATGCCAAATGTGATGTTTTGTGGTGTGTGGTGTGGGCCTAATCTTTGAGTAATTTATAATCAACAGCTGGATTGCTGGAAAAGACTTTGTTAGGAAATTGGCATCCTTGAGAGATCCTCTTTCCAAGAAGCAGTATGATGTCTAAAACCTTTTCACCATTAAGATGTATAAAGACTGATCTCACCTGAAACATTACAGCATTTGCAGTTTATTTACTTGCCCCGTGTGACTTTTATTTGCATTTTCCTCAAAAGTGTTTATTTATCTTGATGCATGATGACTGTATACTCAGAAGCAAGAGCAGGACAGTGCACAGTTACATGCCCTATAATCTTTTTTTTTCTTTTTTTTAAATGTGTACGCAATCACTCAGAAAAATGCGTATTTACAGCCAGAAGAGTTAGGAGGGATACTTAGTGCTGTTTTAAAACCACAATTACCCCCTTAACCAGAAAGTACTAGTTGTTAAATATAAACCGAAAGTTAATTGTACAGATGGCAAATCAGAAAACACTTCTGTGCACAGTTTGGTAGTGATCATTTTGGAAAGCAGTAACACAGTGCACTTCTTGCATTGGTATGAAGTCCAGGAACACACAACTGCACATTACGTTTTTTTAGTTTGGGTATGAAAATGAAAGAAGGAGCTCAGGTTTGGAAAAACAGTAATTTTTTTCCCAGAATAGAAATAAAGGGATCATGAAAAAATGAGTACATTTGAGTGCAATGAAGAAAATATTTAGTAGAAGAAATACAGATAAAGAAGGAGGGGGAGGCTAATTTAAACAGCCCATTAAGTAGGGCATCATCCAGAGAAATTGGCTGCCTCCAGACCCTCCATCTATGGCTGTTGTGTACAATTGGGTTTTCATGTAACAGATGGACCAAGGAAACTGCCTTGCATCTCTGTCCCATCAGGTTAGCTCGATAAAGAGGAGAAAGATGGTGTTAACTTTACACGCCGCCTCTCCTCCTAAATCAGTTCCAACTTTCTTAACTTCACTTTGACTGCTTTTCCATTGCCGTCTCTTCTTCTTCCTTCTGCTTTCTTTTCTCCTTCATTCGTCCTTCCTTTCATGCCTCACCTCACGCTCCTTCAGCTGCTCTCGTTGTCTTAAAAACCTGTCTTATTTGATCCTTTGTAAAACCTGTGTTTCCCTCTTATGTTCCCAGTGCTGAGTAATTACTGTACAGGCTGGGGGAGGTTACGTCGGCACCCCGGCACTCTTTCTCTCTGATATTCAAATGAGCTGTTTTGGACTCGTTTGTCATCAGTTCAGTGGTGTGTGTTGGTGTATGTGTTTGTGTATGCATGCCCATGCATAGTCTAATCTCTTATTTAGAGCATCACATGGGAAAGGCATTTACATTGGTCGGGTGAGAAATTAGAAGCGAGGCTGATTAATTCCCGGCAAAAAAAGGAATTAAAGGGCGCTTCCCCGCCATCGTCTTTGTTGTGGGAGTAGGATTTACCTGCGGTGTGATTGAAGGTGGCTGCTCTTTGCTGCCACTGTCATTAATAATCACCAGCCTTCAGGAAGATTCATGCTGCCAAGTGCTAGTTGGTTCAAAGCACTTAACCATTACTCATGACACTGAGGGCTTGATATATGACAGACTAATAGCTCTGCACTCCAGCACCGATGCCGTGGAACAACAATAGGGACCATTAAGCTATTATCAAACAAGATTAGGAGAACAAGTTATGTTTTAGCATAAATGACAGTCAGTCATAATCCAGAGTTAAAAATTAGTGAGTGTAATGCATAATTAACAGTTTGCTTTTGCTTTCTTTTTTTTTTTGTTTGGTTTACATTGTCATTAATAAAGAACTCAGCAGCTGTGCAGTCCTCTCTGTGACTATATGTGTGTGTGTGTGTCTTTGTGCCTGTTTATACGTTTATGAAGGGTTATTCAAAAAACATGCGGCCACTGTTGACTCAACAAAAAGAAGCAGCAGTTCTGTGTGAATTGGTTAAGCTCTGCAGTGCTGAAATCTCGCTTATTTAATCAGCTCAGAGTGAAAATTTAAAAGTCCCCCTTCCCCACTTCCTCTCTTGAGCTAGGCTAAATATAATAAATGTGATCAAATTTACAGGCTGCTAACACTGTTCTCCACTATAAAGCAGGTTAATTTGCTTCCAATAAAGAAGCAGTGGAAACTAAATCACTTTATTACTTTACATTCAGACTAGAGCACCTTAATTTTTTTTTTCCTGACTTTTCTTCTGAAGGTGGATTCAGTGGAGATGAATAAGCACTTTATGGCTGGCTCTAATTTTCTCTGGTCAAGTGTTAGGCTGCAGGTACTAATCTGTTTCATTATATTAAGTCAGGTGATAAGGCCACTTGGGAGATGGTGCAGAAAAAGAGTGTGAAGTGCTTCACAGCCTCGTCCTTGTGCGGCATTTAAAATAGGGAAAAAAACATAGATTAAATTGGTGTTTATATTTCTGAAATATTGATTCTTGTCTGCTCAGAAAAATCTTTACACACATGGGTGCACAATAATTTCTTCACTCAGT
>JAPZDZ010000021.1:20333937-20354007 GCA_029783805.1 Acanthurus tennentii
GTGTGTGTGTGTGTGTGTTTGGGTGTTCCTATATGTGTGTGAGCATGGATGTGTCACAATGTCACTCTTAACACAGCCCCCACTAAATCACAAAAGTGCATCTTGACTTTTTCCATTATATCCTCTTGACTCCTTTTCCACATCACATCACTCCAATTTCCCTGTTACACAAGCTCCTAGTTTTTTCCATATCCTTTTTTTTTTTTTTGTTTATGTATTTTTCCCTCTCCTGCCACCTTCCCTCTCTCTCAGTCCCACACACTGTCACTCTGGAGTCAATTTTGCTTGTTCATCTCTTCCATGGTGTCTTTTTTTTCAGCTGTTGATGTGAGAAAAAGTGCATTGCTTCCATAAAAATAAAACAGCTTCGAAGGTCAATCAGTTTTCATCTGCAGCTTCTCCTTTCACAGAGCATGTCACTGCGCTGGCCTTGTGGACCACAAACTGTGTTTAGATAACCGCTTTATGGTCAACAGTGTTGTGTAACTCACAAAATAATCAGCTTAACTTGTAAAGTCCCTTTTAATAAAATGATGGAAGTTATGTAGCACTTGAAAAACTAAACCTTCTGTTTGCTTTGCCTGAATTCTAGGTGACAACATATTAATAGAAATAATAATGTAATGGATATTCTGTGATGAACTCAAAACAATTATTTAACATTTTGGAAAATGTTTTTATTATTTTTTTTGCTGAGAGTTAGATAACTAGATTGATACTCATCTTACATCTATATGGTAGGCATGAAGCTAAAGGTGGCTAGCTTAGCTTAGTATAAGGACTAGACACAGGTAAATGATTAGACTTGTCCTGTGGAATCATAACAAATATAGACAAAAAATGTAAGCTTTTTAGTATGTAGCTTTTATTACCTTTAGACTGAGCATGACTGGCTTTTCCCTCTGTTGTCTCTGTGTTGAGCTATGCCAAGCAGCTGCTCAATGTAACTTTATATTTTATGGACTGCTTTAAGAGCAGTGTCAATCTTCTTATTCAACTCGGCTGCTTTTCAGATGATTTTTCTTTATACACACAAAAAAATCCGGAGCACTGGTCTTGATCAGGGTGGTCATTGTTGGCCACACACACCACTTTGCTTGGTTATTTCCCACTTCCTCTCTTGTCTCCTCTTATCCCTCTGCTTTGAAAGCCTCATACATTTTGTTTAACAGGTCACCTCACTCGCGGGGCTTAACTCCTCTCGAGTGCAAAACGAGAGGCCATTTCAGAGCACAAATCCTGTTTGATGCTGCCATGCAGAGCAACATAGATCAGTTGGAGAGGGAGTCAGACAAGTAGCGCTTGTCTAAGACGATGTCACTGGGAGAAGCAGAGAAGTGGGTATTTATGTGTGTTTATGTATCTGCGGGGAGGGGAAAATGTGCTAGGAGGGCTGATGTTAAGCTATCAGGGAAGAGACACTCAGCCTCTTAGTTTGAGCAACTGCAACAGCATCAATGGCTGCAGGAATGAGCAATGACAGCTATTCACAACTCTGCTGTTTGTATGTGCTCAAAGGCACATTAACCATCCAGTAAGGAATGAAAAATGGTGCCTTCAAAGTTGTGTTTGTGAGTGTGTGTGTGTGTGTGTGTGTGAAGAGGGTGTATTTGAGGAGGGTGTGCATTCGGTGCTCTATGAATAGCAAATGAGGGATGAGATGTTTTCGCTTTCCAGGGCGCACATACACACACACACCCACACACACAAAAACACAAACACACACCACATACGGCACATCCACCATCGGCAAGATTGGCAATCAAAGATGAGGAAAACTGATTCAAAGTGGAATCAAACTCATGAAGTGAATTTTTCCTCTGCATGAACTGAGGGAAAAAAATCAAATCCTCAGAATAAAACAAAAACACCATATCTTTAGATATAGACCAAAGATAAAACAAACACAAAATTTCAAGGTAAAATAAAAAATAAGAGGCTGAGCAGAAAAAGGGAAAAATGCTCATCTGAAAGCTGGCAGGTGGTCTCACTGTGGGGGAGGGAGAGGAGAAAGAGAATGGCAGAAGATGGGGAGATAAATGACAGAGCAGAGAGAAGGATAGAGAGGTTGAGCGACTCACACAGCGGTGTGTCTGTGACCGCTGGAAAAACCAATTGTTCCACCAATCTGCCATTTAATTACAGACAGGTGGGGCCGCCCCTGTAGCGCGTAGCACTTTTACGTGCATCCAATCAAACAAGAGTGGAGCAGGACACACACAAAGAGTGCTGTGGAAACCGACACTGATGAAAAGAAATCAATAGGCTCATTTTCTCCACCGTTCAACCACATTGTGTGTTTCTCCCACTGAGGAAGTGCTCTCTTCTGTTCTTTCTTTCTTTTATCCTTCGCTTTCTCTTTGCCTTTCTTGCTTCACTCAGTCTTAACAGCTTGACATTAGATTTCCACCATCTGGTTATTCTTATGCTAACATAACTTTATTGATCAAATTATGTTTATAATAAATAGGTTCTGACTGGTACTGTGGTTCTTTTTCCTTTATTGGTTATTTTTTTCATAAAGAAGCTCTCAGATAAAGAGGATACGAGAATGGCCTGTTAGCAGCAAGATCACTGAGCTACAAGCTGCTAACGCTAGATTGCAACATGCTTGCACTGACAGTGCTTATGCGTTAATAAGCTTTTAGAAGTATTGCATTAGAATAGGTTGATGAAAACAGCACAATCCAAAAAAACTTCTTTACTGTAAAAGTTTATGTGATCTTTACCTTTTTAAAGAAGTGCTAGTGCCCTAAATAAATGCTAATGTAACATTTTATTGATATGTTTGATTACCCGTTTCTGCTTCAAGAAGCGGAAGGATCTCTCTCGATTTGCGTCTTGCCAGTGGCCAGGGCGACTTCTTCTTCATTCTTTTCTTCTTTTTCGCCTTCTTTTACTATGTGGTTTGTGGGCAGTTCAGTTTCCAGGCAGCAACTTGTACCTTTTTTGCCCTTTTCATCACAATTGTGCTTAATGTAACCTATAGGAACAAATATCTGAAAAACTAGGCTTTGTATAGCCAGTTCATCATAAATTTGTTGAGATATTTATGTCTAAACCCCAAGTAGTGAACTGAGCAACAGACAGTCATTGTATTTATGCTAGTAAGGATGAAAAGGTGGCTAGCTAATTGTAAATGCATGCTTTTTTTTGGCAAATTAGTTTAGAAAGAGTGGCACTTTTTTCCAGGAGTGAGAAGAAAGGGCACAGCCACTGATGAGGTAGATAAAAAAAGTAGTCAGATGAGGCTTAAGTATTTACAGGTAAACCTCATACACACGCAGTGTCGACTGGATAAACAGCAGCAGATAAAGCTCAGAGATGATAACCTGCTTTGGTGTTACTCATATTTCCCTCTACATTGTAAATAAATGAGCTGCCTCTGTTTTTTCAGGCAAGGTGACACAGGATTAGACAGTAATAATAAAATAAGATAAGCCTATACCTGTGTAAAATTAGTTTTACATTGGTTGGTAGATAAGACAACAAAGAAAACTGCAGCTTAACACTGCAGAATTTCATAAAACAAAACAGCTGAGCCCAAAGCTCCTTTGAATCACCACACTCTGTCTCTCTGTCATCAGTTGTTTTGGTGAAAGTAATATTTTTTTTTTATCTCTATGGTGGTGGTGCTTTAAGCTGCAAAGAGGTGGTTAATATTGATCCCATAATGCATATCCAGGTTTGATGCATGGCTTATGAAAGGACTTTTGATATCTTCCCTCCACAGTCCGGCCCTGCCTCCCACTGTTAAGGTAGTACAGTAATAGTTAGATCGATGACCAATAACCTGGGAGGCACAATTAGCCTCAGTTCTTTCTTTTTTACTCCACAACCAGGACAATCTGATGGAGCCAAAAAAAAATCTGGAGAAACAGCATGTTTTCTTTTTTCAAGAAGCAATTACCTAACCTTTTTTTTTTCAAAGTAATGAGAAATAACATTCAGTGGTTTAATTTACAGGACGGCATTGATTGCCCTCTCTTCCTCTCCTCAGGTTCAGCCAGCACCGACACTGTGGTGAATATGCGGAAGGTGACCCATCAGACCATTAGTGAGGAGCTGTCCCAAACTGTTCTCCTCCCCTGCCTCTTCACCCTCCGCCCCAGTTCATCCAATGAGCCCCCCAGGATCAAATGGACCAAGGTTTGGGGCCAGAGAGGCTCCGATGGCCTGCAGAAAGAACAGTCAGTCCTGGTGGCCAAAGACAATGTGGTCAAGGTACAGCAAAAGCTGGGAGAGACAATTGTGGGGAGTTGTCAATTTTTTGCAAAAATACAAATAGCTTGGCGATGTTTAATTTGTGTCCCTCTTTCATTTTCATCAACCTACCACCCTTCTCCATTTGCAGGTGAAGAAGGCCTTCCAGGGTCGTGTAGCACTGCCTGGTTACAGTGAGAACCGCTACAACGCCAGTCTTGCTTTGTCCGGGCTTCGTTCAAGCGACTCTGGTCTGTACCGCTGTGAGGTGGTTGTGGGAATCAATGATGAGCAGGACACAGTTCCCCTGGAGGTCACAGGTGAATAAAATGTAGACATTTCTTCCAATTAAGCTCTACGCTCTGTAAAATCTGTGCAGCTGATATGCTGTTAACAAGACATTTATTTTATCGAGCCAGTAATGCAACACACTGGGACAAACTCACATATTTTCCATATTAAACACTACGGAATAACTTAATGTATTACATTTGCCAAATTTACAAGCAAGAACAAAAAAATCAATTTACCACAGACAGCGTTTCACAAAGTTAAGAAAGTTTCCTCTGACTCAGCAACTCACAAAACTTTAATTTTTTTTTTTTTTTTTTTTTTAAAGGAGTCTGGGGTTCATTTTTTGTCACCTCAAACTAATTTATTATTGATGGTGAAATACAAAGGAAAAGGGCCTCTGTACATATACCAACACAGTCATGGCATTGTGCATTTTTTCACTTTAAAAAAGTATCATCTCAGCAAACATTTCATTATTTGGTTGTGTACTGCTCCCCCATTGCTCTCAAGGTTTGCCACTATGAATAATAATGACCTTGTTGCCATGTCAGGCTAATACAGCCATTACTCCCGGGGTTGTTTACTGTCCGTGTAGAATATATGATGATGGGGAAAAAGGTGAGGAAACTAGAACACATTAAACATCATTGACCTGGGCCACTCAGGCGCTGTTCATGCACTGAAAGCCTAATGAAACCAATAAGTTAGGAGCTCTGCAGTGTACGCTATTGTCAAATAGCTGTACTTCAAGAGCTTTGTATGGCTCTCGGTGGCTTAACTAAATGGGCAAACCATTTACTGCATTATCTGTATCCAGGACATCCGTATCTGTGGAATTACGAGACTACCTGGAGGTAGCTAACAGTAGTAATACCATAATAACTGTGTCAGAGAATTTTAGCTGCAAACCTTTCATCAGATTCTTTCCAGGTCACTCACTATTTTTAATAACAAGCTATTATCATAATGACTACAGGGAATCACACAGTGCATTAGCCACTGTACATTACCCTTCCACAATTCATGCTAGTGTTGCTAACATCAGCTCTAAAAGCCCAGTAACCTTATTTTTTTACCCACACCCAGCACACTGCAATGGCTACACTGTGTGGGACTGAGAGTAACACACACAGCCTACACACCATCGCCTGCATATTGCTCAGATATGAATATGTGCAAACATGCATATGTGTGTGGGAATGTTTGTGTGTCCATGTTTATACAGGCTACTACGGCTTTATCATTTCGGTTTATCTAAATAAGGATTCTCTCTTTTTTTCCTAGGCAAGCACAGCACAGCACAGCACATCATCTCTCTATAAAAGCAGTTTACATTTAGTAAGCAAGACCCCCTGTCACAATGCTTTGGAGACCCTGTGTACTTCTGCTCTTGGCCAATCGATTAACATGCTATGAAAACCACTCCTTCAGAGAGAAACTAATTACGTTGCTGGCGAGGAGTAGCCATCTCCCGGGCTTAGTCTTAATTGGCAGTCACGCTACATGGCAGACCACAGCCGTCCTCACACTAATTCTACTGAGTGCTTAACGTATTAATTAGGTGGTATTGATACTGCTCAGCTATATCAATATCATATTAATCCACACTGCTCTTCTCATAGACTCGTTTGTGTGTGCCTAAGCCTCAATGAGATATCCCTCCTTTCTTGCCATCTCTTTCTTAATTTCTCCTTTGCTCTCTCTGTCTTAGTTGCTCCTCCTCTTGTCTTCATTTTGCTTTGTGTTGGCACATATCCACTGGTCAATTGGCTGTGTCTCACCAATTAGAACACAGTGCCATTGATTGCTTTTGTCAGCCATCGTCCGCGGTGAAATATGGCTGCTAACCATTAAGCGGTGTGAGGACAATGGATAGTACATCAGCACTGAGCTTGATGTAAAGCATGCTGTAGTTGTTCTCACAGCTTCTGCACATTGTAGTTACAGGAAAGTTCTTCAGTATGTGCTCTCTGTAACTTGAAGATACATTTCCAGGTTCCTGTTTTAATATGTGTGAGTCTACCAGGTTATTTATAAAATGGGTCATCCTGCCGTTGAAACCAAAATCTAACTAGTTACTGCTCAGAAAATGTAAATTAAAACCCAAGCTTTTTTTTTCTGGCTAAAATATGACCTTAACAGCACAATGTGTCAACCAAAATGTTAAATATTGTAGAATTCCTTGTCATAAAAGGAGGAAAAATCTTCAATGTTTGTGTGCTATACATAACCCTAATCCCTTTAACCTAACTCAACTCACCTATAACACTTTCTCATCGGTGGCAGCCATCAAATGTAGATAAAAACACTTTGCAACTCTGTCTCTCAGTATGACGTCTTCCAAATGTCCCGCCAGAGGTTGAGAAATTATTCCGTTTTTTCTACAAATTTGTCCAAAAGCATTTTCTTTTCTTTTGAAAAAAGCAGAAACACACACATTTGCATTCATATCACTCCAGTTATACTCAAAACACAAAGTGGGGATAATTCAATTTTTGATTTGACTTTGAACAATATAAATGTTGTGGTACTGTTAGTTAAAATGCAGTGCAGTGTACTAAATAATACTGCCAAGGGAGTCCGAATGCTCAACAGTGCTACAATGAGGGCATCATACAGTCATAAAGCATACTGCCTACCCACATATGGTGCCTTCCTGTTCCTCTCCCTGGAGACCGTGTGCAGATGTGTCAGGATGCAGAGGGTAAAAAATAGAGGGATGAGGCACTGGGCGTTCAACCCTCATGTGGAATAGGACTGGATTTCCCATAGTGAGAGAAACCCCATTTGTCTCTCTAGTGTACGTATAAGCCAGCGAGCTAGCATCTCTGTTTGGACAAGATCCCACATCCTCAAAGGAGATAGGAAGGAAACCGATAAATTTGGAGAAAAGAAATGGAGCAAAAGAAAAGAGGGGAAAAATTCTGCTCCACATTTTCGTTAAGAGAAGTATGAAGAAGACCAATATGACAGAATAGCTCGATGGACCATTGGGATTATGGGAACTGTCTGTATGTGTGTGACACACATGCACACACACACGCCCCTGCCTCTTTCTTCACCCGCAGCCTGCAGTGCTTATGCTCAAATTGCCACACAGGCCTCCATCTCGCAGGAATCTCTGTCACTCTTGCAGACAAAGGCAACGAAGATAAAGGAGTCGTGTTAGTAGCCAGACGCCCACTGGCTTTCATGTCACTGGATGCTCCTCAGGGGAGCAGCACTGCGTGACTGGCAGGCAGGGGTGGGAGGTGAGGGGACGTCAGATGGACACTTCTAAAGCTATTACTTTCCCATTTAAGTGTAATATATGCTCTTTTCACAGCCAAGAAAATTGTGTCTCACATTATTCCCAGTTGATTTTTTTTCCACTTCCATTTGCTAAAATGGGATTTTTTTTCGTATTCCTGTCTGCCTCTCACTATCTCTTTTTGTCTCTGCGGTTCAATACTCGCATCTCTTTGAAAGCAGTGTATCCCTCTGTTTCTGTCTGCCTTCTTTGTCTTTCCATCATGTGTGTGACAGCAGACAGCCTGCAGCAGGGTGACATTGTGTGTCTATGTGTGTCTGTGTGTGTGTGTACTGTTAAAGCAGTAAAACAAACATCACCACTGTTGTCATAACACTGTATCCAAGGTCAACATCTCTTCTCTCTAATGATAAGCCAACCGACTGCTTGGTGCAAATGAGACTCACAAATGCAGGTTTGCTGAACCTGAATGCCATCGTTTCTTCCTGCACAGATGGAACAATGTCAGGACATGATTATAATGTCTGCAGGGCTTTGTGTACACGCTCATGTTCTAATGGTTCAAGGGTGCACTTCATAAATTTTCCGTGTGACCCATAGGTTGCAGGTCGTAAATTCATGCATTAACTTTCTGGAGACTCATACTGTATCTCTTTGCTCCAGGTGTGGTGTTTCATTACCGAGCCCCCCATGACCGCTACGCCCTCTCCTTTGCTGATGCCAAGAGGGTGTGTGTGGAGAACTCTGCGGTCATTGCATCGCCAGGCCAGCTGCAGGCCACCTTCGCTGACGGATATGACAACTGTGATGCTGGTTGGCTTTCTGACCAGACCGTGCGGTACGTTTTTTTACTCCTCTGATTTGATGATAGCTGAGACGTCAACAAAATCTTAAATCAGTGATTTGAACATTACTATTGATTGTTTTATATTTTATATTAAAGCTGCATTTAAATATCCTGGGCCAGACAGTAATTAACAATCCTGGACTTGAAGTAGCAAAGCTTGCTGACAGCTCCTGCTTGTCAGACCAGGTTGCTATTTTAAAATCTCTATCAGACAGTTGTTTCAAGGTAACATTTTTTTTTTGAAAATTTGCCACATGATCAGATGTTGTAGCAAAAATAAATGCACTTTGCTACTAAAAATATGTCTTAAAACACAAAACTGGATGAGCCATGTCGAAGTATGGCAGCATGAAAGTCATTTTGATCAGTTTGGTGTTTTTACAATCACAATACTGTGTAACATAATTGGACCTAATTGCTTGTTTGCATGCTGAAAAGGCAGTTAACTACATCTGCCCCCTCTGAGCTGTCTGTCAGGCTGCTTCAGCTTGCCAGCTTCCATAAAGTGTCTGTTAATGTTAGCAGTCAGAGCTTCTTTCTCAGCAGTGTTCTCCACGTCTACATTTTAATTTCAAATCACCGTTGCTCCAGTAGTCAAGCAGATTGACTGTTGTCTTTCTCACAGTTGCTCACAACCTTCCTGTGGTGTTAGCTTCTCTTCCTATTTCCTTCTCCCCTTCTGTCCTACACTCCTGTTGCCTTCACTCTGAGGCTATCTAATTGGTCCACATCCAACAGACTCCAACTACACATCAGCCAGGAGGAAAAAGTCCAATTAATACCGTGGAAAAAAACACAGACATCAGCCGTCACTTCATCAGCTACCAAGACTAAATGAAGAGGCCAGAGACACTAGAAGACTTAGTCCTCTTGTTATACTCAGATGAAAACAGGTTGCTATTTAAGAAAAAGAGGCTGCAGGTTTATGGTGATTTGCAGGCGTGTGTGTTGTCTGGATGAGTGTTTGTGCTTTTGCGTGTGTGTCTTTTCCAAGTACTTCATAAGTCCCTGTATGCCCAACGTAATCTTTTAATCAGCCTCTTTGGCTGTGCCCTGGTGCCGCTGGAATCAATGTTCTTGTGGAATAATTGCTCAGTTGGAGCCTGAATATAGATCGCTGTTTTCTCAGCCCCACAGGCATGCCAAGCCACCGAAGGAATTCCTGATTCTTTTAACCTCTCCTTGACTTCCTACCTCCACCACTCTCCTTCTTTCTAGCTCTCTCTCTTTTTCTAAAGCTGTAGCGTTACTAGAATTCGTGTTTTGTTAAAGCACTAAACGCATTTTAATACATTTTAAATAAAACTTTTTGAGTCATTATTCTACATAAATCACACTGAGAGGTACAACACATAAAAGAAGCATGATATTATATTATTTTGCAATTGTGCTGTGTTAAAGAATTTCTCTTTGTTTTTGCTTTGTCCAGAGGTTGTTTTGGCACGTAATGAATGTTATTTTATACCTCCTCCGCTTTGGCGTTTCTAGCCAGTTTCAGGGGTATATTTATGTGTTGATTTTCCTTATTCTCTGGGAAATATATTTGGTTAATCTCTAAGAGGAGGATATACTTAAACTCATTGTATTCAGGGCAGGAAATGATAAATATGTAGTTTGGTTTTCATGTTATTTTGTATGCGTGTGAACACAGACTCGTCCCGGGGGATTCAAGTTTGTCTGGAGCTGCCTTTTTCACGGCCAGGCTATATTAATCTCTCTCTCTCTTCCTCTCTTCTACTTCCTCTGTCCTCTGGTTTTCTCTGCAGGTATCCCATCCAGTCGCCACGGCCTGGTTGCTATGGCGATCGCGAGGACTCACCTGGAGTCCGTAACTACGGCAATAGGTCTCCTGATGAGCTGTTTGATGTCTACTGCTTTGCTAAGCAGCTTCAAGGTAGGAGTCAGGAGCTTGGACCGTAAATTTGGGTTTAGTCATGCATGGGTCCACTAAGCTGTGGGTGTGCAGAGCAAAGAATGCTGTGACCAGGACTTAATACTCTGTTAGCAGAGAATGGAGGAGGGCAGAATGTGAGGAAAGGTTGAAAAGCTCATGGAAGTGAGAGAGTGACAGATACAGTGCTTCCTGTAGGAAGAAGATCGGTGGGTCAGTAGGGTTATCCTCCAAGTTTTGAATTTGCGATGCCACAGACAAAGATGGCAGAGACCCACAACAGGTAGACGAAGTGTCTTTGAGTTTGATGGACTCATATCTAGCAAACTCCTCTCCTAAACGGCATTTGTCCAATCATAGATGACCAACCATTAGTAGGAACTTTCAGCTTGTTGAGCTTTAGCAAGCAGTATGTATGGGAGTGATTTATGAGGTATAGTTTTAATATTAAAAACGTGGTATATTTGAGCAAAAGACAAAAGAACAAAAATGTAAGAAACAGATTAAACAGTCTGTTAATCTGTTCTAATAAGAGATGAAAACAGCTTAATTGATTCTTTAATTCCCTATAGAGCAGTAACCTTACCATGCCAAACTCCCAAGGCTAAGAGGCAGCATCATATTCCATCAGAGCAATGCTGCTGTTTCATTTTAATATCTTCCTTATCGATAATCAGATGATGAGGATACTGACTTTCTACTTGGTGCATGTAGTTTTGACCTCAGTCTTTGAGCGTGGCTTCATGTACAGTGTGTACCCACTGATGATCTTACAGAGTCCTTATTTTAAAAGAGTTAGCTGGAAGAATTACAGCTGATAAAATCTGCCAGAGACAGTTGGCTTTTCAAAATCAAGAATTGCTAGAATAAAGACACTAGAAATTAGAAGCCTGTTGTTCCTCATGTCTGTGTTAAATCTAAAACCCATTCTTTATGGAAAAATCCTAATGTTGACCACTGTCTTTGGCGTTATGGCAGTACACTTTAGAGACCAGGGTTTAAGATTAAGGTGGTTGCAGATTGCAACCAACTGAATACCCCCCTCTCCCCTCCTTTTCAAAGCGTGTAGTGGAAGCTATGGTGGCCTTCAACATAAATAGCAATGGAGCAATGGATCCCCTTAAATCCTACAAACTGGGCTTTTAAGCTGTCAGAGATCTGAACACTCTTTGCCACACCAGTCACCAAAAGCCAAATCCTCACTTGATGTCTTATAACATTTTATAATCCCCATCTCTTCCCCCCAGCATCCACCTGTACTTTAAACCAATGATATGTAACATTTCAACATTAAAATGTTTAAAAATGACCACAAATTCCTCTCAGGGATTGCAGCGTCAGAGTCTGAACACTTAATATCAAAGCTTCACTTATTTTACAGTCACATTATAAACCAAATTCAATCCAATACAAAGCCCATCGCGGTTGACAGACTGAATATTTGTTAGCTGTTTGTGATATTTGCAAATCCCAAAGAAATCTATAAGCACAGCAGGTTTTTAATAATCACAATCAAAATCACAACAGGGGTTAGTTTTTCTGGGTCACATGTTATGAGGTGGTGCAACCACAACCGTTATTAAGCCTGATAATAGTGAAAGTTACCAGAGCTTTTTTGTAGACAGTAAAAACACCCTGTATGTGATTGAGATCCTGAGCAAAAAAAGATTACATGACCTCATGCAGACTTTGTATTTATTTGTGAGTTTACAATATAATTCAGTGAAATTAAAAGCCTGATTGAGTCAATCAGCAGATAATTATCTTCAATCAAATTAAAATTACTAACTGATATAACAAGTAGTTGTATCTCTCTTCTTTTGAAATGGAACAGCTAGAAGCTTATTTTCTGTGACAGCCCTTGGTTATGTTTGAATTCCTCAATCTCTACAAATATTTTAGCTCGGTTTGGTTTTTGGAGATGTTACATTTTGCTAAATTCTTTTCTCCAGACTCCCAGTAAATATTTTAAGCATCTTCTAGTATTTATTCTCTCACATCACCTCTCACATAATCCCATTCTGCCTCTTACTTCTTTCATTTTGTTCCCATCTTCAGGCTTTGCTTTTCACCTCCTCATCTCAGTTCAATAAATCAGCAGCACCATTCTTTACTCTTGGCATAAATCTCCTGCATACAACCTGTTCATCTGTTCTCTGCTCCTCATTCTGACTGTCCACTCCTCCAGCTCATATTTTTTTCATCTTGCTCCGAACTGCCAATGGCTTTTATGATGATCTAATCTTATTTGTGCTGCGCAGACACAGCGGTCCTCTTGTGTTCTCTCTGTCTTGCCTGCTAAAACCCTATTTTTGCATCACTGCTGTATTTTGTCCTCACCTACCCACCTTTCTTCAGTTCCTCCTTTCTTCTTCATCTCCCCCAGTCGCAGTCTGTGTACTGCTCTTTTTCTTAGAAACCTGCTCTGCAACTGCTTTGTAATAAAAAAAAGGCTTCATATAATTACTGATGTTTTTTATTGTTATGCAAAAATAAGTACATTTTTATGCATAAAAATAATAAACCTTTACTTTTATCACACCACTACAAGAGTCCACCTCTTAATGCTTTGACCAAGTTGTAAAAAGAGCACAAAGAAAATGGCTAAAAGTTATTGCCTCTTAAGTAAAATGGTGACAGACTAAAGTGCACAGACACAAAGAGAAACGAGCATAGACATTAAACCCTGAACACATAACACTTAAACATTAAAAGTACAACAATAGGCCACTAAAGGAAGAAAAACTTAATCCGATGGCTAAAAATGGTTTCAGGCTCTCAGTTATGCTCTTTAACGCACAAAGCTAAACTCCTTTTTTCTTATTCTTCTTATTCTTCTTCTCCTCTTCCTCCTCTCAGGTGAAGTCTTTCACTCTGCAGTGCCAGAAAAGCTTAGCCTTGCCACAGCCTCCACCCACTGCCACTCCCTTGGAGCCCAGCTTGCCACCGTCGGGCAGCTGTACCTCGCCTGGCAGGCCGGCCTGGACCAGTGCGACCCCGGCTGGCTGGCTGACGGCAGCGTCCGCTACCCCATCAACGTCCCGCGGAAGAACTGCGGCGGAGACGAGCCTGGGGTGCGGACTGTCTATAACAACCCCAACCGCACCGGCTTCCCCGACACCACAGCCCTGTTCGACGCCTTCTGCTATAGAGGTACCCATGAACCTGGTGCACCATCATTGTGCTAATTGCCATAGCAACAACAGGGGGATCTGGAGACCTGCATTCCATTCTGGATATTAATGAGCGTGAGATGTTTTTGTCACACATGAAGTAATCGCAAAGAGATTGTGTGACATTTGTGTCTCCCCCTGGTGGATTTGAGGGCTCGTACGTTGTGTGAAGTGAAGCCTGAGAGCCAAAGAGGATGGGGGGGGGGGGTGTAGAAAGGGGGAGCGATAGAAAGAGCAAGAGCATGAATTAAATCAACTGGGGTTTGCTGTGACTCTGTGTCTGACCTTGTCTTTTATCATGTGCCAGCTGAGAGTGGAATAAGTTAGTTTCATCTCCACTTTGGATTTGACTTTACGTCACCTCCTGCTCACTGATATTGTGTATTTCATTTCAACTTATCGAACCCACCATTTTGCATCTAGAGCTTATTTTTGTTTTTCTGGCTTTAGCTGATGGTAACAGACGACAGTCTGATATTTGATGATTATATTTCCACAGATAGAAAAAAAAATGACATTTTCATCTCTCACAGTGTCAGCTTATGAAATTTTCATTGAAGCGAAACATCTGCATAACCCAATCATTTTAAGTAAACAAGAACAGCATGAGACGGAGCAGCAGCACATTTGTCAAAACAAACAGCTGATAGATGAACCTCTTCATTGCACCAACAGTTGTATGCACATTTACATTAATGTTTAAAACAAGTGATGTCTTTCAGATAGCAAAATAAAAAGATAAAATGGTAATATGTTTTGTTTAACAGCACATGTTTGGTTCATGTAAGTAATACTTCTGATAAAACCTCATTAATATGACATGAACACAGTATGTGCATGTTTGCAATGACTGGATTTTGTGGTAGAAAAATCTAAGCCACATGTTTGTCATTTTAACACTGTGCAGAAGGTCTGAATCCATTTAATCTCATTGGAGTAGCAAAAGCTTGTTTTCTGCAACAGCAGAGAGGTAAAGTGCTGTGTTGTGCTGCAGAAGATGAAGCAGGTCAAATTAAAAAAATGAAATGAAATGTGGTTGTTGTGTGTGTTTTTTGCAGCCTTCGTGCCAGCGGGAGTTCAGGCTGCAGAGGCTCAGGCTCTGTCTCAGGCCGCAAACCCAGCAGCAGAGGCTAGTCCCTCAGCCGGTGAAGCCCAGCACAGTGCCCCTTTTTCTAAGACATCAACTTGGACTGGCGTTGTTGACTTAGACAATGCAGGAGTCCATTCCATCGCCGGAATCAACAACTCCTCTGAAATCTCTGAAGAGCATGTTGTCATCCATTTAAAGCCTGACGAGGAGTGGATTGAAAAAGAGGATAGACCCAGAACCAGCCAACTCAGCCAGGAGGAAGAGCCTGATGGGCAAAAGAGCAGCAACACCTTGGACCTTGCTGACCTTAGGAGCCTGGAGAGCCACGGGGGTTCTGCTCATGAAGAGGAAGATGGTAATTTTTTTGGATCATCTGACATCCCGACATCATCCTCCATAGCCTCTTCCACTCCCCAGCCTCAGACTAGTAACAGTGTGCTGGCAGAGTTTGTTAACAATCTGATGAGGCCCTTTAGGTACTGGACAGGAGGTGAGGAGGCGGAGGGCACAGAAAAGGGACTTTCAGCGCCTGAGGAGAAAGCAGGAGCAAACAGGATGCAAGGAGAAGGATCCAGCAGGAACCTGAGTTTACCAAAACCCAGTGGAAACAAGGGCAGCATGGACAATGCCATCATAGAGCACAGGAGCGATAGTTTTTCTTTCAGGGCTCCGACCACTGGACCACAGAGTCCAGAGGAAGGTCTGTCTGAGCAGGAGAAAGAGGTGATGCCGATGATTCGATTAGTACCTGCAGTCCAAAACCCGGGGAAAAGTGACACCTCTACGCAGCCGGGTGAAGGAGCATCCATACCTCCATCCACCGTTAATGGTATGAACTCATGCTTATGTGTCTTTGTGTATATGAAGGGTACACCTTTAACTTTCAAAACAACTAGATGAGTGTGAAATTGAAATAGAAATGAGGGTGAATGAAACTTTTCCATCTCAAATAACTGTGGTGAATTTAAATGTCAGGATCTGTTTATGTTCTGCGTCCACAACAGTCTCTGTCTCTTTTTCACCCTCTGCTCTTTTCTATCAAGATAAATATATTTTTTCCTTTGCAAAGAAATCTAAAAGTTTTGCTGTAAATTAATCAAACAGTTACTGCAAACAAACAGAAGCAACAAACCCATGCAGAAATACAAAATGTTGGAGATGTTGGAGGCTGTTCAGCGCTTATTCTCAGACTGAAATAGGTGACAGTGCTGTGTTTACTGTACAAGCTGTGAGAAGAAAGTAAAAACTAAGCTTGAAATTTTATCTACTTTGATGTCATAAAAGGCTCCTCATATAGGTATTGCTCATTTAGAACAAAGCAGACCTGCATCTGCACAAATTACAGCTTATTTTTAGGAGTCAAAGACATATTAGACTGAAAAATTAACCATATTAGCTTTGGAACAAAATAAGACAAACAGAGCAACTTGACCAGACATGGATAGAAGTTTAAAAAGCCTGTGTTCAGACACAAAGAAAGAAATGCTCAGGGGAGATGTCCTGACAAATGTAGAGAGTCTTTGTTTGTGTCTGTGTGTGAGTATATGTGTGTGTGTTTGTGTGTGTGTGCGTGAGCTGACAACCTAAAAGTCCAGTCAGACAGGTAACAGTACCTAAAGTGAAAGGGAGCTGCCCTTAGGAATAGTGCTGTTCAGTTTAACCAAGGATAGAAAAGGTCACTAGGTCATGGCTTTTAGCTCATGTCTTCTATGCAAGCCACAGGTTTGTATCCGTAGGGGAGGTGGAAGACTAAAGATTAGATGAACTGCTCATGACTGGAAGATTGCTGGATCAATTCCCACCAAGGCAAAGGAACCCATAATAAATCCAGATTGCAGATCAGAAACTGATAATCAGCTGAAAGTAGACAAATTTATTCGTTAGACACTGAAAAGAAAGTGTGCCACAGCCTCAGGTGGACGGAGGCAGATATTTTGTTAATGGCCGCCACAAATAACACATGCTTGGCATCAACTTAAGAGGAGGATACAAAGAAAGACTTTACACTCTTCCACAGACAGCAAGAAGAATGATTCAATAAGGGTGATAGGCTTTTCTCACCTAGCAATTGCCAGCTTTATTAATATAAATACTCACTGCTGTGCTACCTGAAATCCGATGCCAACCCCCAAGGTATTAATGAAAATCCAAGCTTTAGTCCACATGCATTATTCACAGCCGTATCCAATTAGGTTGGGCTGCGGTGCCGTTCGCTCTCACCTCTATCTATGTCTCTGCCAATTAGGCCCAAGCTCTCTGAAGGTAGGCGGTAATGATCACTACAGCGAGGAATGTGCAGCACGAGTGGGGGGATGAGTAGAGCGAGACGGAGGGAAGAAGGGGGAAGACAAAGAAAGAGGGGTGAGACAAAGAAAGAGGGGTGAGGAGTGGTCGTTCCTGTCTTTAATGTTGCTGAGATGGAAAGCTGCACAACTGATGTCACTTCTTAAACAAGCATCAGTGAGAGAATTAACGCTGTTATTGCACACCGCAGGCTATCCCTTGGATCTCGACGCTTCTTGGTAACTGACGGTGCCATGTTGCCTCTTTGATTGAGGCGGATGCAAAGCTTTGCTCTGCAGACAGTACGTGCGGCAGACAGATTAGAATTCAAGTGTTGAATCAAATAGTTTGAAAAAAAAAAATTTAGAAAAACGTCTGCGAATGTAAGACGATAACTTCAATTATTTTCCCTGCAAATCCAAACCATTTGAACATTTTATTAAATTAAGTTTTTTTTTTAAAGCTCATAGTGCAGTACGCTCTAAATGCCTGACTGTCTGTCAAGGAAATGCAGGCTACTTCAGACCAATCCCCTCACCCCAACACACTGAATTTATGTGATAGAAGACAGTGAGGTCTATTCACTGACATTCAGTGTAGATGCTCCTGACATGATTCACACAGCCATGCAATAACTTCTCGGCAGTCTCTATTATTAGACGCCGTATCTGTAGATGGACTAAGGTGGCATCGGTACCAACACTCTCTGTGTGTCTCTCTCATTGTCAGCCTCCACTCTCACAATTTAATATCATGTCTGTCTGACCCGAGGGATTCTCTCAGCCCGTTTACTCCGGTAAAGTGGAGTCAACACAGCAGAACCACTCACAGTGGAAGCACACAATTACAGTCTGAGCGGGCTTTAATATGAATGTGTTCTTCAGCATTGCAATGTTGAATTGTGGTTTTGCGAAGCCAGAGTTAAACTCTGAGCACGCTCTAAACAACACCATGAAATCATCCAAACTTATGCTTAATTGTCTCATTTTATTAATTACATGGGTCTTTACATAGATGATCAAACCAGATTAATGTTTTTAATTATTCTCACTTTCATCAGTGTGTGTACTAAAAGTATGTAATTAGCTATTTGGATTATTAATAGGACAATTACCCTGGTCTACATGGTGCTTATGGAAATGAACCTCAGGCTCATAAACCTCACTCGGGCATAAGGCAACAGCGGACCTCCTGAATAATTTACATACATTTTAATATTTTATGCATGGACATATTTGTGTATGTTCTCCCTCTCGTGGTAATTTGTTGTGCTGGGTTGCATTGCAACCCCCCTGCTGTACTGCTATACTTTTCAGACATGTTAACTGAACTGAGGACAGCCAAACTGAGCTGAGTAATGATGATGGCAGCAACCCTAGCTGGGCCTCTCAGTAACATGTCTGCACCCCTGCACTAAAAAAAAAAAAAAAGAAAAAAACACATGCAGACGGAATGAATTATTGATGGTGTAGACGGTCTAGTTCAAAGCTGTAAGCTGATAAGGTACAGTGGAAACACTTTATCTAAATAAACAGGTCTAGGTTGAGCTCATCGTGGAGCGAGTCATTTGCCTATCGAACTGCAAGTGCTCCTGCGTTTTTCCACATGGCTTCTCTCACCGCAGGCAACTGTGTCCCTGCAGGAGGCTGTTTGGGGTAAAAGAATCCACAGGGAATACGAAAACAGGGACAGAGAAGAGAAGTGTGAAATTACTTTGAATACATCCTTCCATCATTTTGGTGTGTTTGTGTCTCTGTGAGCTTGCTTACAAAAGGGATGGCTCCCATCTCTGTCTACAGACCTCTGCGAGTTTAGAAGCTGCCTCCGATAAGCTCCACTGGTTGGAGAAGACACCCAATAGATGCAGTTAACTGGCAGCTCACAAAAAATGTACAGTTTCTACAGTATATGCAGCTAAAATAAAACAGAAGAGGTAAACAGAACATGTATTATTTGGCATGTATTAACTTAGACAAAAAGAACAAGAAAGCACTCATAAAAACTCTTGATGGATGTCCACTTCAAAAACGATAATATTATCTCATATTTAACATTACATGCCGTTCCTGCACGTAAGAAATATCACCCTTTATCTTGTATTACCTTGAAATGTGTTCTTACTTTTGTCTGTGCCCTCTCTGTCACATGCACAGGTCTGGATTTGGCATTATTCAAAACAAAAATGTCATGAAAGTTCTAATGAAGCTGGGAGTAACTAGTATAACTATAACTAGTAAAAAAATAGCTATAGATATACCTAAGGATGTATTATTTTTTAAACCATTAAATGTGTTTGTTGCTTATTTAGCCATGATCCCCAGGTTTCAAAGTTTTGTAGAGGTTATAATCTTACTAAAATCTGTCTGTGGTAAACTCTCTGAAGGTCTCAAATGCAGCAAAAATGAACCAGCGACCTAGTCCAAAAATACCAGAGCTCACACCAGCTAATGTTATACTGCTGATCCCAGACAACTCATGTTTTTTATAATTTTCAAACTGTGCTGTAGAAGTTATATGGGGCTCATGTAATCCAGGCTTGATGTTAAATTTCTAATTAAATATCCATAAAATTAAATCCACCCCCACCCTACCCGCCCCCATAATGGAATGGTATTAATTAGTCTTTTCTACCTCTTTGTTCCCTCCAGAATTCACTGCATCGGGTCCTAATGAGAGATCACCACCAAGCGAAGATGTCAATGTATCGGGTCCTCAGGGTCCCAGGGGAGGTGTGGCCTTTGCTCCCGCCCCCAGCAGCCCATTTCGTTGGGCCGTCAAGTCCATGCGTGGGTCCAAACTAGGCCCCCCTGGAAATGTGGCCTATGTGGGTAAACGTCCCACCTGGGGGCCTATGGAAGCTAAATCAGGGCCACTTGAGGTGATGACCCTGCCCTCCTCCCTTCGACAGGACAACCCAGAAAACTATTCAGGCCAAGGGAGGGAACAGGACGGAGAAGATGCTAACACTGCGTTAGCTGCCAGAACTGCATCTGGGGAGGAGAGGGAGACGGAGGGGAGCAGTGAAGGGAGCAACTTTCC
>JAPZDZ010000021.1:20364661-20380724 GCA_029783805.1 Acanthurus tennentii
TGTGTGTGTGTGTGTGTGTGTGTGTGTGTGTGTGTGTGTGTGTGTGTGTGTGTGTGTGTGTGTGTGTGTGTGTGCTTATCTGTTTATGTTTTTGCTTGTGCAGAGAGGAGGAAAAACATATTAATGCAGTTGAAAAGAGGTGAAGCTGTAAGTAGAAAGGAATTTCAGTGGAAACTTTAAACTGTGATCACTTAGACTTGTGTCTGCTGATCTCTTTTATGTCACATACACCTGCAGGGTTGATTTACACCATAAACTAATGACTGCAAATTGATAATGGCCGCATGTAAATAAATAATAACTTGGAACAGGTTCATATATTGGCAAGGTCTTAGATATTTGAGTGACTGGTGTTGATTGCAATTTTCAGCGTGCTCAGTGATAATTAATGCATTACTGTAATGGATTACATGTGGACTGTTTGACATTACACTGTAGACTGAGATCTGTTTGTTTTCACCCCTTTCACCCTGAGACACACACTCCCCCATGCACACAAAGGTGGACACAGACACAGGGCACGGCATGTGGTCAGACAGGCAGAAATAGCTGCTCCCTCCCCTGCAGTGCTCATCAATCCTAGTTTGTCAGTGGCTGCTCTGCTCAGCCTGGGTGCAGTGATCACACCTGCTCCATCTACAACCTTCCCCTCTAAGATATGAACTCATTCTCTAGAAAGGCTGCAAGCTGGGTTCGAGTCTCAAATCAGCAGGTATGGAAGTTGTCAGTTGTCTCAACTCCAGAGCAGATAAGGTGCTCTGCTCTCCCTCTGGTGTGGAAGATCAGCAGAGAAATAAATCATTGTTCTTCTATCAACTCACCCCTTGTATTAATTGTGCCCTGTTCTGGAGGAATTTATCACTACACACATTTACTGTATGACCCCTTAATACTGTGTTGTTTTTGGTTGTTTGTTTTGACATGTATGAACTTGCAAGCTTATAATCATGGCACAGTCTGTAAACTGTTTGTTCATATCTGATTAAAACCAGAGTGTTTCTGTGTTTTAGAGCAGTGGTTCTAAACTTTGTTGGCTAATGAATGTCAACTTGTAACCTCACACCAAATAGCGACTTTGGCCCACTGACATTTTTCATTTTTGCCCCTACCATTAATTTTTTCAATTGTCCTCTTGCTGCTCAGAACAATGACACAAGAGGAAAGTTAGTTCTTCAATTGCAATTCATTTAATGGAGACTGAAAAACAAGCACACAACAAACATTGAAATTTCAGGCATCATTTGCCTTCAAAATAAGAGGGCATGCCTCATAGAAATATGTCAAAATGTGGGACTGTCATACACAAATCACCAACTACGATGTAATACTGATAACTAGTTAGTTGGCTACCAAGACATAAGCATACTATTAGTGATTATTTTGCTATGCTAGTTGTAAAGGAAGTAAACTTATCCTTGAAACACCATTTAAGGATGAAAATATGTTATCCTGTGTTAAATCTTTATAAACAAAGAACACATTATGCTTTTTTTTCCTCCTGATTGTGCAGCCAAATCATCAAATCTAATGATTTGAGTGGCTTTTTTGTGAGATTCTCATATACCTACTTGGAGTATAGCCCTTTTACTGCAACCTACTCCTCTACACCAGTAACTGGAACACCTTCTTTCAAGGAACAAACATGAAAACCCGAGGTAGATGTTAGAAAGAAGCCTTTTTTCTTCGAACCTTGAACTCAGCTGAATTAATCAGGTGTTATAAAATCCCTAAATCACTCAGTTTTTTTTCTTGATAAAGTATATGCCAGAAAATCAAGAAAATAATTATTTTGTATGGCAGAAATATTTTCTTGTTTTTTTTTTTGTCTCCTTAATAATTTTGGAACCCTTTGGATTTTTGGCTTAAACTGAGAGCTGCTGCAGTGGGTTTAAAGAAAGAAGTAAAAGCTTGGTTTCAGAGAAGCGAGGCAGCTCCAGCCCCGACCCCTCCCTCCTCCTGCCATTGTGTGTATGACCTTATGGACTGTAGGGCTGCAGAATTTGGTGTAATACTCTCCACACTGCGGACTGTCAGCCTCTGCACACATTAGATCGTCTGACTCTGCAGACTGACTGCTGGGGCACTGACATCATCAACACCAAAACCAGAGCAGCTCCACCAGCAAGCAAACGTAACCTCTGTCCTGTCTCCTCTCTCTTATTTTTTTCCCTCCACCGCCTCCTCGCCCTCCCTATCCGCCCTCGTGTAGCTCACCCCTGTAAATCAATCACTTTGAAGTCATCTGAGACTGCATTGGGCTCTGCGTCTTTGTGCCAGAGAGAGGTGTTATCTATATTTCAGCAGAAATAGGTTTCATATATCCCCTGATGTGTAATCAGCTTGCCGTAGCAGTAATTGTAGCTAATCTGCAGCGAGCCACTTGCCTGTCTGGGGACACATGATACATGGATCATATTTCTACCTGTGAGTCTGTCCATCCTGTCAGAAAAGAGATGGAAACTTGGACAGATGATTCAGTGAACAACACACTTTGGCCGAATGGTCATGCAACTTATTATTAGCTTTGTTTGGCCTGGATGAAGCTCCAGATGTGTTTAATTGGTTTAGTGAGACAATTCAGCTCAATTTTAACTTTATAGAAATTGGCCCTTCTTCTTGGCGGGGTTAGCCATCATTCCTATGTTTAAAACTTACAATCTGAGGGAACATGGTGAAATGAATAAAGTCAAACGAGTAGAGTAACATGTGCGCCCAGGATGAGGCACGCTGGTAACAAAAGGATTAAAATTTTGATTCCCTGATTAAAATTATGATTCCCACATAAACCATTGCTGCATGTCAAACCCCCTCTCATATTCCCTAAAAGCCTGTTTGCCTCCATAAATTGCCACAGGAATGGATCTTAATATCACCTTATCAAGATGGTATTGTCCCCCTTCCATCGTCTGAAAGCCAGTGGGAGTTTCTTTAACAGGGTTTTCGGTTAGATGCCTGAATTAGGTTCTCGGTTAAAATAAGCTAAAGAAACTTTTACGTTATGTTCTATGAAATAAACAGGTCTGTGGATATTTTTTCAGTTGATTAAATTCATGCTTCAATAGTCATGATAGTGGTTTTCATTTTTGAAGATTATTTGGTTGAACAAAACTTTTAAATATTCCACTTTATTCGCCAAAAGGCTTTTTTTTCTGCAGTAATTTAGAATCCAATAGAAAAACTTTTTGGACTTTTCTCAAGGGAATCGGGGGGATGACTAACTTTTGAGTTACTCGGCTATCAGCTTTCAAGGGAGACAGAACTTGAAAAAAATAAGATGTTAAAAAACTGATCAGCCTATTAAGATAAAGAGAGGGTAAAACTTTTACCCAAGCTCTCCAAATGAAAACATCAAACAGTTTTTTTCCTGGTTCAGGGTAGAGCTACAGTGCCCATTAGGATAATCTGGGTAGAATGTGTCACATCAGGTGAAATAACAGAGTCATCTGCATAAAAGCCTGAATTTACACTTGTTACAGATGTATTTTTGGACCTGGGCCAGGCAACGGTACACCTTTTTTTTTTTTTTTTTGCTCTGTACAGCATCGTTGCTGAACTCATAAAACACATGTTCAAGGTAACAACCATGCAGGTGACAGTATGAATATTTTACACTACAGGCTCATCTAGCCATCACAGTGATGACAACAATGACTGCATTTAAGCCCATACTTTGCAGTTTAGCGCAGCCATCCATACGCCTCTAACTGTTCTGTGTGCCTTGGTACCTTTTAGGGAGGCACTGTAGCATTAAATTTTAACGGGGCAGCTCTTGCCGGGCCCAGGTGATGGCTTATCACGCTCATAGATGGGAAACACTTGAACAGGCCGAGGCATGATCTCTGTCTCAGCAAGCTATTACAAGGTTCAGTGGGTCCAAGCACAGCAACGCGGTGGGTGATAAGCAGGTGTGCATACAGTAAATGTAAGTGCGTGTGTGCAGTTTTTACCGTGTGTATGTGCGTGTGTGTGCGTCACACGTTTTTATTGGTGTTAGAGTTCAGTGTTTCTGTCAGCACAAGCTTTCTGCGGACTTCTATTATGTTGAATTTGCTAGCTGCTCAGCTTCAGACTTCATAGGATGAAAGACATTTCTCTTATCGCAATCCTCTTTTATGGTCCATTTTAAATCCTCAGTGTATGTATGAGTTGACATCGGGGAGTAGCTTCCCAAATATGCCACAATGTTAAGATAATCTCTCTCCTGAGAGGCTTAGAAAAAAACTTAAGTGACCCCATATTGCCGAAAAATGTCACACAGAAGAACATATTTCAAGAAACTCTGCACAGGGCTGAGGAGATGTTGCAGCGTCTGCTCATCTCTTACATTATCTTTTCTAAGTACGACTGCAAAGCTCAGCTTTTAAAGCTGAACCCATGTAAGTCTTAATATATCCCTCCTTCGTTTTATCTCTCTATCTCTATGTGTCTACCTGTTTCACGAACTAGAGGGCCTTTCTGTTCTCTCCTCCCTTTCTCTCAGACATTGCCTTCCTCTCTTTTTCTTTTCCTTTCTTCTGTCTTTCGCACAGAGAAAGAAAGATGCACAGTAGAAATGGAGGAGGCGACCTATTTTGAGACCAGTGTGTAATTAATCATAAGCTAGCAGCAAGCATTAAGAGAGGAGGAAATGTATGATAGCTCCCTCTGTGACTTTCTGTCCCTCCCTAGCTGACATTTTTTCTCTCCCTCTCTCTCTCTCTCTTATTCTCAGTCCATCTCTCTCGCTCATACTTGTGCTTCTCATGCTTCCCGTGGACCAGAGTTTCTCTCTTTCCTTCCTGTTTCTCTTCCTCTCTCAAGCCTTTTTAAATTTTTCACTTGCATATTAATTTTGTGTTCCACGTGTTTGCACAAACACGCTCCATCTGAAAAAATGAATGTTTAAGCAGTAAACCAGTCACATCTTATTTAAAGTTGCTGATTCCATGTAAGTTTATCTGTCCATGTAGAACGTTTCTTTGGGCTGAGATGCTGCTGTAGTCACACCATCCATAACTGCTGTCTAATTTCTGTACACTGTACATGTAATATCACCACAAAACACTGCAAGCTACTGTTTGTGGACAGATGGTGAAGAGCGCAGTCTCATTTGTGTGTAATAAGTCGTTACTAATTGTCCACAGATTGGATCAATGTCCTATTCTGCCACTGCTCAGCTCTCAGTCTGTATTACTACGGACAGCACAGCCCGCATTTATCACTGCTGGTAGATGGTAGCTCAGAAAAGTCCTTTTCATCTCGTTATTAAAGCAATTTTGCTGGAACTGGTTGAATTATGTCAATAGTTTGTTTCTTTTGTGGACTAAAGTGCATCAGTGGGAATGCACTTTTAAGGGTTTGAACACAAGCACGCCCACACACACAGTCATCACACACACTAGTCTTGTTCTAAGAGTTGGCGATGCCTTCAAGTTAAATCCCAAGGAGCTTATGGATTTCTTTTTAAGATATGTTGCTTTGATTTTTCACGATCGCAAAGAAGAGCACGTTCAGCATTAATGCAGATAGCAACGCAAGCCAAAGCAAAAGCTTTTCCCTCTGTGGTGTGATGGAGTGTGAGAATGGCCATGAGAAGTTCACCTTTTTCTCGCTGAGGTTACTCGATGTCATCAGCTGTCAGTTACACTATGTGCATCACTGCCTTTTGCACCGCTGTAGAAAGAAACATGTCCACCTGGGCTGTGATTCAAAGCGGAGAGTCATTTATGTGGCTGCGATTCAAAACCAAAACTGAATGCGGAGACTCTCAGATGTCAGACTTATCTTTGGCAACACAAATGTGACTGAATGCAGATGAATGGATTGGAAGGCGCTGGTGTATATGTATGTGTCTAGTCATTCCAACTTAAATGAAAATCTTTTAAAAAATTGTGTTATTTGATAAATTTTTGGAGTATTTTCTTCCCTGGACTCTCGTTTCAGGCGGTTTGATCTTCACCTTCGCATATCTGAGTTTTGCTTTGATGTGACCAGGCTGACCTTTTCTGTTTATTTTAAGATGATTTGTCAACATTATTCCATCAGAGTGAAACTTAAGTTAGTTTTCTCTTGGGCAAAATAGATCTTTTTTTTATCAGGGTAAATCTTTAATTGACACCTGAAGCGTAGGCTGTAGAATTGCAAAGGACTTAAAAGGTTCTAAGTAGGAGGAATAAAAGTGGAATTACACGGCCTTAATTCAGTATCATGCGCAACATCTGCTGTACTTTCTTTATAGTGCTAAGTAGTAAATGTTACCGAGCTTAACTTGTTTTATTTAAGTTTCACTCTTTAAGTCTCAGTTGTTTCCGTCGTAGTATCTGAAGGAAGAATATGCATTATGTGATGGTGAGGTACTACAACTATTCTGTCACTCATCAAGTCTGCTCATGGACCCCACCTGCAGTTGTACGGAATTTTTTATAACTAGCCTGCTACTTTGAAGAAATAACTGATTTATTGATTTAGTTTTTTTCTGGTATTACGTTCAAGTGAGGTTTTTTCAAAGTCTCAATGACTGAGTGCCAGTTTAGAGAGCCAGCATATGATGGAGGACCACCCAGAAAAACCATGAGGTTGTCGTGATTGCACCCGTGATGATTAAATGTTACTTTTTTTCTTTCCAGCACCAAATTCACCTTTTTTTCTGAAAAAAACAGGTCACTCTGTCTCTTCCACACGGTCCGATGAAAAAAGAGCTGGTCCATTTTTCTTGTTACCTTTTCTCCACAGCTATACAGAGTTTTTTAAATCATGTTTTTTTTTCCTCTTACCTTACAGTTAATCTGCCAACCTCACTAAAATAACTAACTTTTGCTAATAGTGCTCATGTTACAACCATGAGGTGCCACTAGTTGCTGTGCAAACAGCGGTTCCCAGCGATTTATAATTCCTAACCTGTCAGGATATGTCGGAGGGTTTAGTTTGACGCTGTAGCTTAGTACTGTGTTAAATGTAGACTATTGAAATGTAGTGAATCAATTAAAATGTATGCATTTCATGGCACATTCAGCAGCTGCACAAAAGGTTTCTGGGGAGTTCAGATTTTCCCGTGGGTTGTACTTCGTGAACCTCTAATGTGCGGGGACTAAAAGTACATAATCATACTGGTTCTTTCATCTACAATTGATGGATGAATGGATGGATGGATAATGACTTTTCTCTCCAATGTTACTTGACATTTTTCGACCCAACCAGGCACTCACATTGACTATATCCTGCCCGTTTTTTTTATTTTATTTTACGAGTCATCCACTTCTCGGCTTGCAGATTTTTACCATCTCCATCAGTGCATCGTTAACCTTTAAGAAATGTATGTTTTCAAAGCACGTACAGTGCTTTTTTTCCCTCTCCAGTGTTGATTTAAGAAATGAGCCTGTCTCTAATGGCTTTTCTCATTCAGCAAATCACGTTTATGCATTTTCAAAGGCAGCCTTTCCATCATCTCCCTGCTCACTGTATCAACAGCAGCCTCTCTGCAGCACTAGTAGTCTATCTCTCGGTTTCACAGGAAATTGAACACACGCTCATGTTGCTGTATATATCATCAGCCTGCATTGAGTCAGGGTCAGACAAACATTCAGGGAAACACACGTATGCATAAACAAACACATAGACACAGACACACACACACACACACACACACACACACACACACACACACCCACACACGCACACATACACATACCAATGACAGTATTCCCAGACTTTCAAGGGAACTGCACTCTGTGTTCCGCACAGCATCTCTCTGCTCATACATCATTAAGTGAGTCTGGGTGTTATTATGGAGAAGATGCAGTGTATTAGATGGCCTGACAGATTGTGTCAGGGGCTGCAATCCTATCAGGATTGGATAATAAAAAGACAGTTAATCTAGCCAGTTCCCCACAGTCCGTCTTTGCACACAGAATAAAAAATCCTGGCACCTGCTCTGCGATCTAACCGTCCTTGTAAAATTCTCCTCCAGCCTCCATCCCATCCTAAAATATAAGAGCAATAATTACGACTTAATCTCCTCAATCTCCACCATTCATTCACCAAAACATTTCCCATGAAAAGGCATGGAGTTATGGCCCAGCTACGTAAAATGTGTTTATTACCTCCTCTGCAACGCTGTAATGTGCCATAAAAATGGGTGCCTGCGCCAGTATGCATGATCAGGCGATCATCGGCTAATTTATGAGGACCTTGGCTCATCAGTGGTATCTGGAATTAGAGGCAGGAGAACTGCAGGAGGGGGTCGACTCAGCACATTGTCCTTCGCCTGGCGAGCATCAGTCATGATAAACAAGGGCACGACAGACGAAGAAGAACAGCCAATCCGTCACCTTGTAGAAAGTCACAGAGACGGGGGCGAGTCCACGTTCTGTCTGCCCACTCTGCTCTTCCTCTGTCTCCGTCAGAGAGCTGCGAGAGGATGAGTTCAGTGAGGATAATGAGAGGGGCATAATGCTGGCTCACTGCCCATCATAGTTTGTCAACATTCAAAGCACTTTCATAATGCTCTTTCTCTGTAAAAATAAATTATAAATCAACATTTGTCAGTTAACCATCCTAAACTCTCCCACTCTGTCTGCCTTTGCAGTGGAGAATAACCCATGCCAGACCAACCCCTGTCTCCACGGAGGGAGCTGCCTGCAGGAAGGTGATGGCTATAGCTGCTACTGTCCTCAAGGCTTCTCTGGAGAGAGTTGTGAGATCGGTGAGTCACTGCCAGGTCAGGCCTGAGCCAGGACACCTCAGAGGTCAGCAGCTGCAGACAGATTGCAGTGTCACCGTGGCATAAGGAAAAGAGGGACAGGCATATGTTGAGATAGCACTTACCACATGTTCTCCACTGTGCAATGAACTCAGAAGGGAATCACCAGCAGGTTTTGGTTTTTTTTTCTCTTTAGCTAATAGGAATTTTGGTCCACTTAAAGCTAAAAGGAGTTTCTCTGTCAGGTCCAACAGTTTTAGATTAAACTTTAGATCAAAGCCACTAGAGAATATCCATCTATATGCTGCAAGTCAGAGAGATGTGACAGAGGATGCTGAGTGAATGCTATATTTTCTCAACTGTGTGTGTGTGTCTCTGTGTAAGTGTGTGTGTCTTCACCTTCTGCCCCTGGAGTAGACTGCAGCTCATCGTTCCACTCAGCTATGTGATGGGAGAATGTGGCTGTCAGAAAATGGCTGTGTGCTGTTTTAGGTGCATGCTGTGTGTGTGTATGTGTGTGTGTGTGTGTGTGTGTGTGTATGTAAGTGATGTGTGTGACGGAGACATGCAAGGACACATGGGCCACAGAGGAGCCATGAGCTCAGTGAGGGGTGGAGTGGCGGATTAAAGTGCTTCAGCAGTGGCACATGCTGCTTCAGATGAGTGAGGGCATTAAAATAAAGAGAAGGAGAAGGAGAAGAAGTAGATGTGGCATTGGTGGAAGATATCAAAGAGAATTTCTTACTTTTTTAGGACTTGAATAAATTCAGCAAGGTGAACCCCACAGGGTTCAGTTGAGCTTTAGCACATCACAGTTGGTGCAGGTTGTTGTTGATGGTGTTCAGGCCTTGCACATTGATTCTGGGTCCTGGCCAAAGAACCCCCCCAGGGTTAAACCACAGTTAATATTTGATTACCTACAGAAGCTGCACTGGTGTTTATCTGAGTGAAATCACTTTAAGGATCAAGTAAACATTTATTGTACGGATGCACTGCAGAATTCATTTTTCCTGAGCTGAGCACCCTGAATTAGAAAGACCACAGAGCATGTTGAATCTTGTGTCAGACCGACTTCCCAAGCTCTGTGTGTTCCAGCCTCATGCATACAAAGACAACAGGCTGAAGCTCAAGGGTCATTTCTCATGAAAAAAGGTCACGGGTCAGAGGTCGAAGGTCATTAAAGGCATATTGTCCGTGGTCTGATTATCTATTGCCTTTATTGCTTACACCCAAAAGTACATATTATGCAACATTTAGGTGGGCCTATGCATTAACACTATTGGAGATCAATCAGCAATCTTGTGTCGGATCAATAATTTGTGACAAATGCATGTTAACTGCATGAATTATACGCACTGTGTAGTTTGTAATGATTCGCTGCAGCCGGTGTGGTTTGAGTTTGTTATCGAATGAGACCCAAGTAAATGGCTTTTTAGAAGAGGTTGGAATAAATGATGACATTTCAGCCTAAATGGGAGAAACGCACAATCATGAAACATTTATATAATAATTAGTGGCCTTGTGTGTCTTTCCTTCAGCTTTCTTCTCTCAATAGTGTTTAATTGCTTTCCCACTGAAGTTTAAGTGTTGTGATGTTGATTACATTGCTGCACCGCTGCATATCTGATGTTTTCTGTATTAATTATGGGCAAAGGCAAAAAAGGTTAATTGCCTTTTACAGCAACCATTGACCACACATTTAACACTGCTGTTCAATAGAAATTATACTCTGTGAAAAGTATCTCTAAATTTCTGTGCTTTATTTCACATATGCATCTTCAGATCATGGTTGACCTTCTTTGCCAAAGTTCCCTCTTTTCTTTTTCCAAAAAAGAAACATTCATAATGGCCCCTTTACATAAGGAGAAGTATATAAACCAATAACCCCTCCACTGCTATCCATTTGAAATAATAATTTAAGCAAAATGAAGCAGTAGCACCACAACTGCAACACCTTAAAGGCTGTCTGCAGGACTTTGCTCGTAGCTGCAATTATTTGGGAAGAAGCGTTTTGGGGAGCTGCATTATTGATGGCCTGTGTTTCTACTGTGGGCCTGTAGTTAATATTTATGAGGTTCGGGAAAAGAGAGCGAGAAAAAGAAGCTACGGACCTCTCAGTGTTAAAAGTCCAGCTTCAATAAATCCTCATCTTTAGAAAGTTCTTCTCTTCATCTGTATTCCTGACTTCTACCCTTAATTGATTCTGAGCTGTCAGTAAAGACACATGAACAATAACACGTAACACACTCGTTAAAAAACTGAGCTCTAAGTTATAGCTTCCCATTGATCATCAGGACTGTTTGGTAAAGTCTGGATCCTGCAGCACAATAAGTGATTAATGAGGCACAACACAGCCTGTCATTTTCATGGCCATGTGTTGAGACACAATAATGAATTATGTTTTCCTTCATTACAGCTGGAATGAACATTGTCCACACGTATGAGAGGATATGATACAGCCATAAACAAATATATGGAAAAATGATAGTAAATAGAGAAATCTATGAAATTGTAAAGAAATTACATCTCTGATCTTTATTGTATTTACACAAAAAAGCAAATAAGCAGAGACATGTCTGTCAGTTGGCTGCATTGGAAACATATAGAAAGAGTAACTATGCAAATTTTAACTATTTTGCTGAGTGTTACCTTTACTGGGGACTGTGTGGTTGATTACAAACAGTTTGATTTACCTTTCTCAGCTTTCTGTTAGTGTTTCTGAACTCGTTGTTATGGGACCACTTATAACTTTACCATTCGTATTAAAGCACGTTCAGATGTGTGCAAAAAACTTCCATTGTACTCGAGCAAGGGGTGAATAAAACAAAACAAATTTGCACATGCACTTCAAATTGCTATCAACTTTTGTACTTTTTCACCTGCAATTTCACATGTTTAGTAGTATTAGTATTTCCAACACTCCTGAACACAACTTAACATGACCTGAGCATCAGTCTAACCAGTCAGATTTGCTGAAATCACCAGTATAGGTCTGTGGAGTCAAAGTATAAAAAAACTGGAATGTTTCTTCCAAAATAGTTTAAAAACATGCCGACACTCAGTATCCAAGAGCGAATTACATGCAAACATTAGGAAATAGGACTAACAGTGTGTAACCAGGACAAAATATGCATTTCCCCTCATTACAGTTTCCACACTGGAACTCTTGCTGCTAAAACTACACATGTAAAGCATGAGCATAACAAACTGTGCTGCACTGTGGTTTACTTAAAACATGTAAGCCTTTCTGAGGAAGACGTGTCACAGAGGGAAAAGCACAATAATAAAGTTAATGACGGCTAAATCCTGTTACGCAGCTTCAGTTTTAGGAGCCTGGTTTTGCGCCTGCTGGCTCACTTTCACACTTTCACGTAAATAGAACGGAGTCATCATTAATGTTATTAGCAGCACCAAGTCAGCATGTCTACTGTGGGGAAAAAACCACAACAGTTTCACTTTTGATCTTCTAAAGCAGTGCCTTGAAACTTTATTTTTGATCTTGAAAACTTTAGTTAGCAAAACAGTCTCAACTCAAGGTTTATTGACACACTGGTTCTGGGTCTTTAAACCGTTTTAAAAATTACTCACCAACTGGCTGAGTCTATTCAGTAACCAGACGCTAATTGGTTAAGTCTGGTTAATTCTCTACCTGAGTAAATTTAGATTTATTTTAAAATCATATCAACATGAATGAGATTTCCAAGAGGTGCTCAAGATTTCAAAACGGTTGAACATTTTCAGTTAAATGACACCTGAACAACCCTGACCTGCTGAAGACGACCTTTTTGACCTTTTAAATGTCAAGTTTTTCTCCATTTTATCTCTATATCACTATCTATTCCCAATTAAAAAATATAATTAATAACTGTTTTTATTCTCTAACACTCACCACACATGGAAAGTGGGGTCAAAGGTCAGTTAAGCCCAGGAGGGAGCACTTTGTTAGCTCTGTTCTGAAATGGCACAATCTTTACAGCCACACGTTGCATTTATAACCTGATAAAACAGGTTTAAAAATGAGATTGTAAGTACAATTATTTTAGTATGATTCATATTCAAGAATCCACAAATAAAGCGATGAGGTTGCTTCTATTGTGTGATTTGTTTTAAAGGTCAAGATCCATCCTTGTTTTACATTTATATTGTGTCTGTCTTTTGTTTTTCCTTTGTGCATTCCGAAAATGAAATCTCATTCTTTTTGACAAGAGCAGCTATTTCTGTTTAGTTCAGATGTGGTTTGTTGTGAAGGAAACGCATTAACCTGTCTCAGTTTATTGCTGAACGCGGGTCAACAAATCACTGCGATTCTCTTTCTGGAGCAGGAGTTAGGGAAATTACTTCTGGTCGCCTGCTGTTAGTTCTTCAGACAGATCTCAATCAGGCGGTCTGTCAGTCATGAAAAAGAAAGAGAGCAGGCAGGTAAATGATTTTGAGCTACGAGACAGTCGTATGCATCCGAATTAACCAGCCAATAGAGATGCACACAAACATGCTGTGTTTTCTTCATGGATTTTCACAGCAGAATCAAAACTAATAGCTGATAGATGTATGTTTTTTTTGGTATCCAAATGCAGAATGTGCTGCGATGTTAAGACAGTAAACAATCTGCTTAAACAGAGAAAATTACTCTGATCGCACCTCTCTCTCCTCCTGACTTTAATCCCTTGTCCCTCCTCCATTTCCACCATCATTTTAATGTTGAATTAGAGAAGATGACAGTAGTTGAGGTGCTTTATAAGAGGCTCAACTGTTCAGCCAAAGTGACACACTCCAGCAGTTCCCTCTTTTTCCTTTTCACTCCACTTTCTTCTGTTTCTCAGCCCTTATCAGCTTTTTAATTCCTTCTCAGCTTCTCAGGCAAAGCTGCTAGAAACAACAGCCTGGGTGCAGGTGAGCGTGCTGTAACACACCCTAATGTGAAAAAAAGGCAGGAACACACATCATCCTATCACTATACAGCAAACTACGGTAACATTCAGTCACATTCACAGGTGGTTTGAAGAACTCCCAGGTCTATTTCGGCAAAACAAATTGAAAAGCGACATCCTCTATCTGTGCACACACAGGAATGTCCTCAAGATGGTTTTCTGCTCGACAGCCAGCACACCTGATGCTTTTTTTTTTTTTTTTTTAAACAGTTTTGCACTTTCCCATATGCTCTGGCCTCATTTCCAATCATGATGATTAGATCTGACTTTCTCACTCCAACTTCCCTCCTCTCTCTCTCTTCTGTCGGCGCTCTGTACCTTTTTTTTTTGTCAAATGTGACTTTTCCTCTCCATCATTTATTTGTCTGATCACATCTTCATATCTTCACCCCAGTCGCCACTCCTTCACTATCCCTTCTTCTTATTCTCTCCCCTCTTTTATTAATTTTCTTTCTCCATAATTTTCCAGTGCCTCCTCCCTATCATCCATCAGTCCATCTCCCTGCCCTCTGCTCTCCCCCTCTCATCCCTCCAGCACATTGCTCTTTGGCAAGACCCACACTATAGCGCTGTATTGAAATTGCTCCGCAGTGCAGAGATTGAGGTGAAAACAAGCCGTATAGCCCCCCAGCATTTCTCCTAAATAACACATTTCATTTCCTGCCACACTTCCTCACTCCCCCGCAACCCCTAATACCCTCCCCCCTTCCCTCTCTCTGGCTCCATGCGTCCGTCTCTTTCTTTCTCCTGCTCTGTATTTTTCTGTCAAAGGCCAATACAATTATTCATACAGAAATGTCTCTGTACTCATGCATAAAATGAAACTTATTCAAGCTCACACGCTCACTCACCTGCATACTTGAATTGCCAAATATGCTCACAGGGGTTTGACAATATATTTCCTTTTTTACTTTCCTCTTTTATTCTCCTTTCTTCTCATACAGATCTGGTCTCCAACGCACTCTGACACACACCTGTTTGGGCCAGTCCTTATATAAAAGCCAGTATGTGCCCAAGACTATATGAAGAGCTAATGCATAACTCATGTTTAAAGAGGCCAAGAGAAACACCCCCGCTGGGCTCCTGTATTAACTAATTCATCCTCTGAGACCCACTCCTCTCACATCAGCTCATATGATTGAGCTTGAAAGATTCATGAGGTGAGGCTATTAATATCAGCGGCCCATAACCCACCTCACCACTGTGTCCACAGATCTGAGCACCGAGGTCAAAAAGGATGGGAAGGATAGGCCGTGACAGAGAATAATGGATGTTTTATTGTAGATACACACAGAGAGTTGAGGTATTTTGTCAGTAGATGAGCAAATCTGTTGATATGAGTTTAACTGAGGCAGAAAGTGAAATTGGCATGTTTAAAGCTGGAGGGATTGGTTTTCGATAAGGCTGAGTTATAAGCAAAAGTGTAACAAAAGTGTTGCATGAAGATGGAAGGAAAGCTGCAGACAGATAGATTCTGAGTGAGTTGCAAGGGTATGTAGGGGAAGACAGATGGAAGGGGCCGGTGCTGCCATGCTGCTCCCCTCAGGACATCCCATTCATTCCTTCATTAATGATGGAATGGATTTATGTGTTTGGCTCCATATCCTCCAAGTTCTAGCGGTTGGGTCAATAAGTCTTAGAGTTTTACTGCTATTTCTTGGCTTCTGATTTTGCTGCAATGTAACATCAGGTTGCTGGCCTAAGGGTGACAGAATGCACCATTAGGAATGATGACTCATACAGTGATGAACAATTTGATTGCTCACATGAGGTACAACAGCACATACAAAAATATAGGACGGGTGAATATTGAAAAATTGAGTTTCTGTTATTGCCTAAAAGATGGTATATATTCTCTTTACACAGGAAAAATACATCCAGGAAACTTGCATTTGTTTACTGATGATTGAACTAAAACCAGAAAAAACCTTTTGAAGACATCAGCACTATAATGCAACCTTCATTGCTAAATACTTAAAGTTTGACCATAAAATGTTTGCTTTTAGTTGTATGATAAGATCAAAACTCAGAGTCTAGATCGGAAACTTCTGAGACTTCCTTTAGCACATTAACAGAGTGCTGCACATAATATGCATGTAGCAGGTGTAAGCAATAACTTGTGAGTAATTTTTCCATGTTTGATTGCTGTGTAATCAGCAGCGCCCGAGTTACGCATGTCTTTTTGACCACCGGTATTTGTGCATTTGCAATTTCCTAACTTCTGAGCAGTAGCAATGCCATGTTGGAGTCTGCATCAACAGGCCTGGAATCACCAAAACTCCATGTTGAGGATCATAATTGGTCACCAGAATTTTGTCCATGTATCAAAGAAGGCACGTCAGTTTTTTTTAATTTATTTTTATTTAATTTATGTGTCCTCTGGGTCAGTTTGTTAATACCAAGTACAACTATGACATTTTGAGGTGTCAGAGGGAGAACAATCAGTGCAAACAACATG
>JAPZDZ010000021.1:20404177-20414294 GCA_029783805.1 Acanthurus tennentii
CTGCAGTTCAACTCTGTGTGTGATTATGCAGAATGTTTGAAGTTGATATCATTTTAGGATTTTTTTTGTGTTTCAGGGAGCTGAAAAATGTGAGTCAGCACTGCGTGAAGGCTAATATTGTCAGATTTCTCAGACAATGATGACTTGCATTTTGTAAACACAGAAACAGAAACACTGCAAAAGTCGTTATCTTCAAACTTTCTGCACAATCGCACAAAGAGTTGAACTGCACGTGAATGTAACTAAAGCTGTATAACTCATCTCCTTCTACCTGAGGCCGTAAACTTATCCACCCCTCATGTAAAGCAAATTATTTCCAGGCACATTATCAAACTCGGTTCACACATGCATGGAAAGAAACACTGCAGTAAGTTGAGTTTGTCGGGAAAAACAAAAACTAGAGAGTCTTACAGGGAACCTAAAGCAAAGTGGAGCACAACTTCCCCCAAAGAGGACGGCGGGTGAATCTGGGGCAGACAGATACGAAGACTTTTGAGTTCGTTGACGCCAACAGCAACACCAGTGCTGCAGACGATGTAGTGTGGCTTACACACTGAGACTAATGAGGAGGAGAGCAGACTGAGCTGACTAACAGCAGTGGGAAGTGCTTCAGAAAGCACCAGATGCAGTCCTTCTGTCACTCTGTCACTGTGCACTTTTTATCACCGTCTCACTCAACCTCACCTCTTTTCATATTTCCACCTTTTCTTTTTCATATTCATCCTCTCATTCTTACACTGAAGGCAGTTTACAGGTAATTTAGAGTCATTTGGGGTAAATGATTGATTGCATGATGTTTTTGCAACTGAACTGCACGTCGAAGGAATTGCAGGCATATTGAGTTTGCTTTGGTTTTAACAGCCCTGTTAAAACAGCTTATTCCCAGGAACTACTTTCACATGCTTATGCATGAGGTTGTGTATCTTTTATGTAGGGCAAATCTGACTGTGCAGGCTAATGGAGTCGATACGGACCTGCAGTCAACCGTAACCACAACATTCCCCGACATTACCTGTTTCAGCTGCCTGTTCCTAACTGTGTCTTAACCTTAGTTTCATTTGCCTGAACCACAATTCCTCTTCAAACATTAAGAGGGTTTGTGGTCTTATTTACACTCACAGTCTGTTTAAGGGTTATGAGAGGAGGTGCACATGTGGAAAAAAAAAGTGTTAAAGCCTTTTGTAGCTTCAGAGAGAGCAGTGAGAAATTAAATAAATGTTCTTCAGTGATGTAACTTGTCAGTTCTGAATGAAGACTACATGTTTGAAAGGGAAGAAGAGTGTGTGTAATTGAATAAAAGTGAGCTTACTAGACCTCTGTAGCCTCCTTCTCATTTATGCTTATGGCGAGTGGCTCAAGGCTACATCCATCACAAATGGTGTTAGAAAATCTGCAATCAAACTGTAGGTGTCAGGTTTTGAGATGGAGAATGAATGAGAGCAATAAAATGATGTTATCTTTGGTTCTGCTGCATAAATTTAATCTTTTCTTAACTGCTGTTGCTTGCGGTGCAACTGTGGAAAATAAGGGATGCGATGCTAAACAAGTGGAGTTTTTCTCTTTTGGCCTTGTTGTTTCCATGTGCAAATAGTGTAGGGAACAGAAAAAAATGAACTTTTATTGTATCCATATCTTTTTTTTTAATACTTCTGCTTAAAATAAAGTTTTTTCCACTGATCTGAGTTCAGGCTGGGTTTTGATCATATATACTTGTTACTTCACCCTTATCAGTGAGCCAGAGCTGTCCATTCTTTAAAGACACATCGGTCAATTAGATGCATCACTCCAAGCTTATCTCCTCTCTGCACTCTTTTTACACCACGGTACACTGAGCACTGTGGCTGAACTTGTAATCTACAAGCTGCAGCGGACCGTTTGATATCATTCCCTCTTCCTTTGTTTGTTTGTTATATTCTTTTTTGAATTATTGTTGTCAGATGAGCATGTTTTCTGAATCAGCATCGGCTTTTGGAGTTGACTGAGAGGCTGAGAAAGATGGCGTCTGAGCTCCCTGACTTTGCTTCGATGCTTCCCTGCTCAGCTGTGGCTGTCTAAACTGGCGACTCAGCAGAAAACTGAAAACCAAAATAAATTTTTTGTGCATCCTCGGGGTCTTTAGAGGCTATTAATGCTAATGAAGACTAATGCATTCTAATAACATGTTGACAAGGGCACGTGCCAAGACTGAAAAGAGAGGATCTTGAAGCTTTTTGGTTTAAATCCCCCACAGTGTTCGACCAAAGGGAGACTCAGCTGCACAAACACACTCACAGGCAGGTACACACATTAAAACTCCCTGAAGTTTTGCCTAAGCCTGGCAGAGGCTGTGCAAATGAAACAACAGCAAGACTTCATTCTCTCTCCATATGCTATTGTGTTCAACACTTGCCAAATTCTTTCTTAACTGGAAAGCTGGAGAGATGAGAGGATAATTTATTCTCATCCAAGGTGCTTAATTAGACAGTGTTCCTGAAGTGACTGTCGATCTTTTCTACTGAGCGACGGAGGTTCAGGCAGGAAAAAAAGAGAGGTTGAATAAAAGAAGAGAAAAGGAAACAGGGTACAGAGGGAGAAAGAAATGGGAGGAGAGAGCAGAATCTGTGCTCCTCTGCTGTGCATTAAAGCTTAATGAACATTTCAGATAGAGGTGTAAAATAGTACTTGGAGCTGCAGCAGAGCTTCAGCATCCTTCTGTACTTTCTCGCTCTGATTTTCCTCAAGAAAATTGTAATCCAGGTAATAAAGTCTGGCTTGTGCTGTTGCACTTCCTTTTGTCTTGAATTTCAATGCCATCCTTTTTTTTAATTTCCCTTTAGGAACTCACTAACTTTGCCTGCGGTTAGATCACAGGAACCTTTTTCCAGTTTCTGGTTCCTGCCTCTGTGGTTTTACTGTCCAATGACTCCGGGCATTTTAACTCAACTAAAGAACTGGCATGCTCAATTCAAATGTCTTTACAGTATGAGTGGTGCCGATATAAAAATCATGACATTTCGAATGAAGTCATCAACACTCACAAATCAGCTCACACACTTTAAATAATGCACAGCAGCAGAAGGAAATGAATGCATTTCAGCCTCAGGCTTTCCTCGCTCTTACAAACAGTCAATGCATGTCTCAATTATCGATGGGATGTTTAAAAAAAGGTGTTCAGCTCATTTCCTGACCAATCTAGAAAGAAGCATTAAAAATCTAAAAAAATTCATATATCCTTTTTGTTTTAATACAATCATGTATTATATTTTGTACAATAATATGTAATACAGCATTACTTTAGCAGAGAAAGTAGTGTGCATGTTTTCTATGTTGTTTTCCTCACCAGATTCAGCTCCAAAGCCTCCAACTCATTTTTTTTTACATGTTCTTTATTTAAAATATGCAGAAATAAAAAACAAGACATTATAGATGAACAGGCAGCAACTCTGCTGGTGTAGCTTAGCCCCAGTGACTGACTGCATGCAGCACCACAGAGCTACAAGCACACAACATGTAGTCTTGCACAGCCGGCCCACTTTCTCTACAGTGCTGAGTCAGCACTGGAGAAAGGTCTAGCTGCACCAATTATCATCCTGCTACCGGAGGAGAAAAGCTCTGACTTATTTGTGGGTTTTTTTTCAACCTGGAGCTGAGCGGCTCTAAGTCCAAGATGCAAAATGGTACCACACAAATAGCTGCAGGGCAGGAGAACAATGGCTAAAAAAGTTACCAACTGCTAGTCTTATACCCTCAGTCTACATCTGGTAAGTCAGACTCCACTTCATGTAAATACCACAAATTTGACATTACCAATTTCCCCTCTTATGGTAAGAGTCTAACAGCCTCCCACAGCTCTCTCTCTCTTGTGGCAGGCTTACACATCCTGCGGCAGTTTGTCCCCTAAAAACACAGAGAAGAAACAGATATCACTTGCGTGTGTGTGCTTTACATTAGCTGCACTCGAACACACCATTACCTGCCCACTCGTTTCAGAAAAACACCAACAAAGATGAACAACGGAAACGCATAGGTGTGTGTGTGTGTGTGCTGTCCTCCCCTTGTACTAATGGCACACTGTGTTCATTTGAATAAACTGGACCAACTTTCTCCCTATTTACTGTAAGAGCCTGTGCTTCCTTCACTTTTACCTCCTCCGTCAGCATCAATCTGCAAAGACACATTTATGGGCTAATTATGCCAAATGAGCCCTCAGACTGGCATCATTCTTTTCTGTTGCACTCTGTAGCTGTTTTACTGTAACATCCATTACTCCTAATTGTGAGAATCACACTATTAGGATTTTCCATTAATCAACACAGCACTCATCAGAAGCATTAATAATTCCACAGCCATTCTCACAGTCTCACCTTTTGTCGCCAGCCATCAGCAGCCTCTCCCTCTCTCACTCCCTGTGTCTCTCGCTCTCTCTCTCTTGCTCTCTCACTTGCTCGCTCCCTCTCTGGACCGCTGTCATCTGCCCTCTTGAAAATGGCACACTGAGCTGTCAGCCTTCAAAGAGTCACACACAGGGGGAGGGGGGAAATGGCAGCGCACATACACGTGCAAACACACACACACACACACACCGTTTTCATCATTCAGGGGATCTAAAAAAGCCGAGGAGTAGAAATATCACTTGGTGATGTGGATAAACGACCCAATCAGTCAGCTGGAAGTGTATGGCCTTTTATTTCCTAACTGCCGCTCGCTAAAGTCTCTGAGAATATTAATCGTTGAAACATACCCCCTACCTCTCTCCCCGCCTGACTGAGGGGAAAACGGGGAAAGAAGATGACTTGAATAATGTCTAAATATTTGAAGAGGTTGATGTGATGTCGTGCTTTGAGCCGCACTGTCAGGGAGTGGGAGAAGAAATCAGTAGAGACTAGGTTGAAGATCTGAGAGGGAGAAAACATGCCTGTTTATCTTTTATCTCTGCTTTTCTTTCTCTCTCTCTCTCTCGATCTCCGTCTCTGTTTCTGTGACTCTTTCACTTTCTTATTCTGTCTGTTTCTTCTTTCTGTCCTCCCACTTTGTTTCTTACTGTGTTTGATGCATTTAAGTCTGTCTTAAGTTTTTTTTTGTCTTCCCTGGTCACCAAATTGCTTTGTACAATGTATGTATGCAAATCCCCAAGTAGAAATCACACCAAGTCTGTGGTTTGTAGTTCTTGTTTTAAAGCCATATAAAGTCTGTCATGTTGCCTTACATACATTCAGAATCCGAGGCGGCTGTAGGTCTGGACCCCATAGCAGTCAATGTGTGAACAAATGAGGGTGTGTATGTTTTTATTTCTGTATGTTTTTTCGTCTCTATGACACCTACCCTGACATCCCTGTCCCTGCTCCTGTAGATAACGACCCATTGTCCACCTTCGTGAGCCAAACTGGACCCGCTCCCAAAGCTAATACAATGTGTCAGCTGCCATGTGCACAAACATTTTGAGCAGGTAGCTTCCCGGTCTGATGACCGAGTGAAAGTTAAAAGTCAGCAGAGGAGAATATTACAGCAGGGGTGACTGATTTTGGTCCCACAAGACCAGATATGACAGCGGTACCATTGTTCTAATGCTAATCCACCACTCTCGGCTCAGGAGGACTGTCAGTACAACGAGGAGTACGGCTGCAAAATGCTGATTTTAATGCTTGTCTCCTGTGAACTGGAAAAATGTCCTACATGGACAAACCTTTAAGTAACTGTTGAATCTTTTTATTTAACATTAGTGGTGAACTAATTCTTAATCAAGATCTTTTAAATCCTAAAAGTTCTTTTGTTTGAGCTTTTATTGATACAATCATATGGAAACAACCTGCATTGGTTCCCATTCTATCAGTGTGCTAGCAACGTTCATGATTCTAGGGCCGCTGTCAGGCTGACACATGTAATTGCGAGGGATATTTCATTTTCAGATGTCATCGTTATGCTGTTGCATCAGAGTTTTGAGCTGCAAAGTCTACATCATACTTATTGCATCATTGATTAATTTGGAAAAAATGACCCTATTAATAAAACAGCAATCATAATGGGGACGTCGAAAGCTCAGTAAATGACAGAGACATCGATAGTTTAAGGTGGTTTGTGCTCTGATCTAAGGGGAAATACATAAGTTTCTGAAGGTATGAAAAATATTTTTATCCAAGATCATCAGCAATTTAAAGTTATTTTCAGGTTGGCAAAGGTATCCCTTAGTTTCAGCTGAGCTCATGTGGAAGGTTTTCTCTCGTCTTTCAGACAAGGAAAAAGTTTGAATGACACCATCTGTAATAAATAATGTATCCATTATAGAGAGAGGCTGTTCTCATATTCAGAAGCATGAGTATCTGTAGATGGTAAATTTATTGTAAAATGAAGAGTGCAGTCTGACTGAGAAGTCAATCAGAGTCACAGTAAAAAATCAGCTTTGTAATTGGACTAGAATGTACGCATATACAAGGACCTGCTTTTAGTGCGCTAACACAGAAAACAGACAAACAGCAGGGAACAAGGACAATAAAAGCTGAACAAATAAAAGTTGAGAGTGGTAGTGAATGGAATACTAAATGCAGGTTCATCTTGCTGATAAGGCAACAGGTCTAACCCGTGAGCCACTGAGCCACCCAGAGGAGGCTGAAAATGTTAAAGTGGCTAATTGGGTTTCGTGTCGTTAGCGTCTTTCGAGGTCAACAGATTAAATCCCCAGTCTATCAGGAGAAACTTGAGCAGGGCAAAGTAATGAAGCAATTCTCCACATTTGCATTTACAATAATTGTCAGAGCGACTTACATCACCGCTCAGAAGACCTGACGAGATCAAGCTAGCATAGTAGTAAGGCACTAATTCAATATTCCCACCGAATGACTTAAAGTTAAGCAGGTACTAAAGTTTGTTTCCACAAAAAAACAAATTGTCTGGTGCAAATAGAAGATGATAGCTTGTGTATGTTTTTGGCATATTTTGATTGAAATCTAAGATCAATCATAAAGTGCTTGTTCCTGTAGAGGCCCAATGTGCATTTGCTTAAAAAAGTATTAAAGTATAGTATTAAAGCAAAACCCTGAGGTAATTTTTCACTTCTGTACTTTGTGTGTTTGGCAGATCTAATAATGTTTCCTGTAAGGACTCTGTAAATTAAGCTTAGATGACAGGAATGTATTTAAATGTCAGTTTTATCATATTTTCTAATGTGACAGACATGGATTTGTGCTCTCAAAATGTCTGTGGTGTTATAAACCTCATCTCATATGCAAAAAAAGGAGAGAAATATTTTTTGAATATTAGCTGATCCATGTTTAATGAATGCAGGAGCCCCTTTTGCAGTTGTTGTGAATCATTAGTCATTAAGGCCAGTCAGAGCCAATATTGCTTGATAACAGCGAGTCAGTGTTTGAAAGTTTTTTGATGCTAGATAGCAGAATAAAACTTTTTGAATACCTTACCCTGAGGAATCTAAAAACAGGTTTCTACAAAACAGTTTTAACCAATAAAAGCCGTTATAAAATATTACTAAAGTTTCTAATCAAACAAGTAAAAAAATGCTGCAGTCAATTTCCAGTCACCTACCAGTTTTTGGTTCTTGACTGTTTTCAGACACATTCTGGTCGATACTAAAAGAAATGTTGAGGTTTGTTATTCAGCCTGCTGTGACTCACTGTAACAGTGGGAACAGTGCTTCGATACTCCATATAGGACTCCATTTCAAGCAGGCCTGCTGTGTGGGACTGAATGGCTGCATGTCAAACAGGCCAGTGGATGAATGATGAATTTTAAAGAGTGCTGAACGGCACCAGAGTGTCGCAGAGTGATAAAACCGGACAGACACTTGCCTCCGTACAAACATCACTGTCTTCATTTGTCATTTCTTTCTATCTCTGCAGCCAACATGCATGTGCGAGCGTTGAAATAGTTACACATTCATCTTTGTCTGATTTGTGGCCTGTCAGACTTTTTATATTTACATGACAAAGTCATTACCTCCTGAGCGCAAGGTAGAAGTGTATTGTCACATGCTATATAGACTGTAGGGTTTTCTTTCCACACTGCTCGTCATCATTTCTCGTTGTCAGTAAATGTGTTTGTCACTTTTGAATTTACTGGAAGACAAATGTGCAGTTTGCCAGCTTTCTAATGCATTAAGAAACAGGAGAGAAAACAAGTACATATGTGTTAAATAAGAAAAATATAATGATTCAAAGTCAACTTAATGAGTTTTGCAAAACTTTACTGTAAGATATAAATGTGGCCTCACTTCAGGAGGCAGTCCTGCTGAACCTGCGTATCGCATTTGTGAAATAGTGTCATTGCACTCCGCAGCATTGTATCTTAACAACATAGAGAGGAGCTCAACAGCATGAAGAGCACTTAGACTTTCAGTATGAAGGTTTCGAGGCCTTTATTTCATATTACAGTATAGAGGGGCTTTCATAATGGACTCCTCTGCTCCCTTCTTTTTCTTTTCACGGCCAAAACTGCATCTCTCTGCATACTAAGCAGGGCCCCATACGGCCCAATTTGCACCGCCCAATTTACTGGTGTCGCTTCAGATTTGTTGGAGGAAAAGCTGAGGCCTTTTCCCTGATCCCCACACTGTAGGGAGGGAGGAGGGGACGAGGAGGAGGAGGAGGAGGGGGTGCCTGAGGTGGCTTAGCTGACAGATCGAGCCCGACCCACATCAACTATACATACATTTCCACATCTTCAGCCACACACACACACACACACACAGCGTGCACACAAGCCTGCATCACATTTGAAATATACAGCTCGCAGACTCACAGCTAACCCCTAGTCAGATGGGGAGGGGGGGGGCGCGATAGATGAGAGAGATGAAGGGAGGGATGGAGGAAAAGGATGGAGGGATGTGTGGAGGGAGAGTCGGTGTGCTGACAGGACTGTGACAGGGCTTAATTACCAGGCGAGCGCTGTGCACTGGAAGCAATTTCTAAGGATTGTTGTCATCTGAATAGATTAAAACGCCCTTTCACTGGACTAAGCTGTCTCACCGCCGGCTTGCCTCTGCTGTGGATTAAAAGTCCAAGTCAAATCAAAGAGGAGAACAGAGAGGGATAGAGGGATGGAGACAGAGAAGAGGAAGAAAAGGAACAAGTGGAGGAGCAGAGGAGGGAAGCAATATGTAGATCTTGTGTGCTGCAAAAAAGAGGAAATTTGCCTTGTGTGGATACAAAAAGGAATAAAAAAAATAATGGTTACATCCTTTTTTTTTAGTCCTTAATCCTCCTTAATACTCCTTTCCTCTGCAATTCTATTATTCTTTTGCATCTCCGGCTGTGGGTGTTTTAATGATTAAAAATACCTATTTATCCTGCCTCGTGGATCCTTCATTGACTAATCACTGACTTTTCAATTACCTCCCCCCCTTTTTTTTTTCTCTCTCCTACTCTACAAACCTGCAGACACAGAGGGCTGCGAGCACACGTGGAGGAAGTTTCACGGCCACTGCTACAGGTACTTCAGCCGAAGGCACACCTGGGAGGATGCCGAGAAGGACTGCAGGGAGCACAGCGGCCACCTGGCCAGCATCCACAGCCTGGCCGAGCAGAACTTCATCAGAGGTGGGTGGAGGTAAAGGAGAAAGAGAGGACAAGGACAGACTTGGCCCAGACAGTGTAGCCTATGTTAATGTTCCTTGGTGTTTTCCCTAAAATGGATACACAGCAGGAAATCTAAAGTCAGCCAAATAAGTTCTGGCGTGCAGTGATTTGTCAGTTTAAGTCTCATTTATTTTCTGCAGTGTTGGGTAACTGCAGCACATCCACAGCTTGATGGGCATTAAAACCTTCCAGAAAACAAAAATATCCCGGTAAACAGAGTCCGCAGCCACGCTAGCAGCTTTGGAAGGCTGCACTAAGTGGTGTTTTCACCTGACATTGAAGGCGCAAGACTGTGGTGAAGTTAGCTCATAGCCTAACTTTAGCTTTTTACTTCAGGCTGTTACATTTACACTTAAAATACTGAAACTGTGGTGTTAGTTGGTAAAGGTTATCTTGTTTAAAAAAATGGGTGTTTGTCCCCTAAACTTTTGTTTGCCACATTTTACCCAAGATGCAATGAAAAAAAACCCTTAGATGGATAGATAGATAGATAGATAGATAGATAGATAGATAGATAGATAGATAGATGGATGGATGGATGGATGGATGGATGG
>JAPZDZ010000021.1:20421402-20432091 GCA_029783805.1 Acanthurus tennentii
GAGATTATATTCTCTCACTGCAGAAATCTGCGGCCAAATGTTTGATAAAGTAATTTTCATCATAATACATTTAAGACACATGGCAATTTAAAGTGCTTTGCAGAGGCATGGAAGTACAATACAAACTTTAAATTAATTAAAATTGCTTTTAAAATGCAATAAAAAGTAAGTAATTATATCAAGATTGAATGAAATTGCAAGTAAAATAGAAATAAAACAAAAGCAAGTTAAGAGCCAAAATAGCTACAGATTAAAAGTTGTTTATTGAACTTATTGAAAAGTTGCCTTAAACAGTAATGTAAACCCTGATATAAATGAGCTGACAGCTGCTCAGGTATTCAGGATGCTTGTTCCACAGGTGAGAAACTAAAGGCTGCCTCTGCTAGCTTAGTTTTAATCCACACTGAGTTCAAGTAACATTCGCGCACCTGTAGACATTTCACACTTAAATAAGCTATAGGCATTTACTAAAGAAATAATGTGACATTTTGGAAAATATGCCTTTTCTCTTTCTTGAGAAAGGTTACATGGGAGGTGTGACACCACTCTCATGTCTGTCTGTGTGTTGGGCTGTTGCCTTTCATCTGTTAGCTTAACTTAGCATGAAGATCTCAAGCAGGGGAAACAGCAAGCCTGGCTAAAAAAAAAAAATTAAAAAGAACAACACCTACCGGCACTTCTAAAGCTCCCTAATCAACACGTTATATCTTGCTGAAGTTAGTTGTACACGAATAAAAATGCAAACTTCACTGGGAGTTGCATGCTGTTTGCTCATCTTGAAAAACAAGGCAGGAGTTGTGACTTTCCATGAGTCCTCCTTGTGTTGCTCTGCAGAGGTGCCAGATGGACAGATTGTCAGTCTGACTCCATCAATTCTTCAAAAGCAACAAGTTGTTTATTCCGCAGAGATTTTTCTTTCCCTGTTTCCAGTCGCCACGCTAAATTAAGCAGTTGAGAGTGATATCGATCTTCCCATCTAAAGCAAATGGGGTTATTTCACAAATGTTGAACTATTCTTTTTACAACGCCACAGCTGTTTAAGGTGTGCCACTTACGTTGCTCTTACACTGTGCATGCTTCTCTGTGGCTCACTGACGTTCTTAATTGGAACTTAGCAATCAATAATGTAACCAGCGATATCTGTGCATCTAGAATAAACTTTACATTTCACTTTTGTCTTTCTTTTTCTTTGTCCAATGCCGGTATTTTGGGAATTCACAGCAGTCGATGACACTCTAAACTTGAGGGATAAGTAACTTTCAGATGGTCCTGGCTGTCATCAGAAAACTCACACACACAACCGCTGCAGTTTTTTATCTAATAAACACGTCCACATCTGTTGTTTCCATGTGAGACTCACTACTGGTGGTGTTTCAGCGAAAATGCACACACACTTTCATGTCTCTCTGATTTATTCTAGCGTGAGTGGCAGTAGGTGTGCGGATGCTTTGAGGCTATGAAGGGGTGCTGAGAGGAACCAGCATCTAACTGTCTGCAGCTCTCCACATGCTTTTAACTTACACTGACGACCCCCCGCCACCCAGACGCAGGCACACAGTGACAGAAAATACCTCTAGAAACATGCTGCTTTCAAGTATACGGCTAAAGCGCATGCTTAATAAGCAGTCTCTGATGTTGATCTAACAAAAAAACATAAAATCAGCTGCTAGGAATTATGACACATATGTCCTTTGTGTGCTTTACATAAATTCTGTTTCTAGATTTTGAATAGCAGCGATGATAAATACAGTGCCAAAAAAAAGCCTTCAGAAATCTGCTGTGAAATTCCTTCTTTTCTCTTCGCACACATGTATCATCTCCTCTGCTTCCTCTCTTTCTCTCTTCATCTTATGTGTTTCTTCTCCATCTCATTGTTTTTTGAATCTCTTCACCCACACTTCTCTATTCCTTTCCTTGTCTTTGTTTTTCTCCAAAGTTAAAGTACAGACGCTTAAATGTCTTTTTCTTTTTTTTTTGCCTCTCACTTCTAAGCTAGCAGATTTTAATATTTGAGTGAGTGTCTCTCAGCTCTGCAAACACACTGTGTCTGCTCACTCCAGCACGATCTGGCCAGGAAACTGCGGATGTGTTCTTAAAGCTGGATTCATTGATTTTCTTTGGTTACTTTTCAGTGTAACAAGGTGTAAACACAACACTGACATATTTTCACCTCATTGATTTGTACAGCAACATGCAACATTTGCAGCAAACACTTGCCACTCAGCCACTCAACGAATTTGAGTCTAGTAGTCTCTTCTAGATCTCTCTCTTCTCAGATCTTTTGCTGTTTAATGCTTCATTACTTCAGCTAGTTGATAGCTTTGTCTGTCTGCTTGCAGGAAGCTACAAAGTAATTAAAGAACATTAAGGTTTCAGGGTGAAAGACCAAGAAAAATGAGTTGAAAGATGCTAAATGTTGAATAGCAGCCCATAGCAGAGGAGTGTTTGGATATGTAGCTTCATGGTTTGTAACACATGCAAACTTTTTAGCTTTATATCTGCCAGCGTGTGAAACTCATTCGCTTTCAGACATCCTGAGGGGGGTCAGTAGTGTCTTAGTGTTCAGGCTTAAACTATCAGTGGTTAACCAAGAAAAAGAGATCTCTTGTCATTAATTAATTAATGTTTGAGAACCAGGTTTGTAATTTCTGCCACTAGGGGCCTCTCAATCAAAACAACAACAACAAACAGTGTCTTTTTTTCATGTAACTTTTAGTCATGTTCACATTTTTCTTCCTCACTCTCAGACTGATCATCCAGCGTTCTTCATTTTTGAGGTCACAGACGAGCAACTCACTGTTACCTTAAATAAAAGCTGCAGATCTCCTGGGTTGAATATTTTTGGAAACATTTGGTGATTATGCAAGAAGGTATATAATACTAAAAGTAATGTATGACATGAGTCTTGTGTATTTAGATACATGAATGCTGAGATGTTACATATACATTTAAGTTACTGCCTAAAGGACTAAGAATCAGCCGTGGAGTTTTTGGAAAGAACACTATGTGATATGTTTTTTAAAAGAAATCTATTTCCTCTGTCAGTCAGTAGCAGCTCTTGACACCTTCGGGCTTTATTCTGCAAAAGACCTCTCCTCACTTAAAACATCTCCCATTATATCACAGCTCCATTTGGTTTTTCAGAGTTTAGTGACATTTTCTTTTATCCCTATTTTAGTACATTCTGACTTAGCTACCCTCACTGTAAGAAATCATTCAGCAGTGAACACAGGTGAGGCCTAATGGAAAACTACCTTTTAGCCTTCCATTTGCATTGAGTCAGTGATGGTCTCAAGTGAGGAGGGAAGTGCTTATTGCCCCTTTCTTCCACAACACATTAAACTGTAAATGTGGCATTAAACCTTTCATCAGAGTTAATGACGTTGCTCTCCCTTATTAAGAATTTAAGAGGTATTAGGACAAGGACAAGGTTATTAAGAGGCATTGTAAACATTTTCTGATGGCTGATTAAGTCCTCTCATGGCCACTTTTAGCGACGAAGTGTGTAAATTACATTCTAGGGTGGAAGTTTTTGGGTTTTTTTTTCCATGAGCCTTAACCCTTCAGGTTATTAGCCTGCTCCAACAGGTCAGGACTGTTGAGTCCATTTGCATCCATCTGGTATGGAAATGGCACCATGTAATCATCATCAGAGCTAACAACTACTGGAGTGTTTCATGTTTTTTGCAGGGCAAAATTCTAAGAAATAGCTTAAAATTCATTTGGACCTCGTACCCATTATGGAGTTGATAGTTGGGTTGATAGTTGATTGTTAATCTTTGTTAATAATTGTGTTAGTTTGATGACCAGTTTGTTATAAAAAGTGAAGAGAAGGATGTGTTTCTTCTTCCTCCCACTGTACAAAAGTGAAGCCTAATTATCCCTGACTGACAGGCACTGCTATCTTGAACTTGTAACATCATTTGGAGCCACAGTCTGCATGGTAGTTTTCAGCAGATGGAGCAGCAGCTTTGAGGTCCCACCTAAACAACCACCTACATCAACAGCTATCATTCATGACGTCACAGCCCTTTTATAGCATCAAAACACCAACTGAATCAAACATATCAGAAATGGATGCTTTAACATACATGAGAACTACCTCAAATGACAAAAACTTCTTTTTTTTTTAAGGAAGATTTATCTAATGTCTGCTTTAATTATTTATTTTGTCTGATGTACTGTCTGCTAACATGGAGGGGTGGGGTTTAACCAAACACTGCAGTCAGACACCAGGGGACGATCTAGACATTTTCTTTCTTCTTTCTTCTTTGAAGAAGCAGTCATATCATCCATCTACTTCTGATTATATCATGCAAGCCTCATTTTGATATCACATAATGCTCTTTTCCAAATAATTTCCCCAGAAACCAGTTTAATTATAAAAATTTAATTTAAGCCCATGGTATGATGATTTCACTGCTCTGCAGGAGCCTTCACAAACACTGGTATCAGAGCTAAAAACTGTCTTAATTGCATAAAGATAGCATGGTTAAGCAATACTGCTGCCCATTAAATCAATGGGTAATTACACCAAAGTGGTGGATAACTTTTGGGTGGACACCTCTTGGACATACAGAGTCACTGATGATAAGAGGAGGAAAATGTGGAGTTAAACTGAGGTTGACTGAACCCTTTTGCTCATCAGATTTTGGACCAGCAAACACAGGTGTGTCTAATAACTTGATTAATTTCTGTGTTAACTAGATTAGTTCCACTTGTGTTCTTTTCCTGCTAAGACAAGTCAAAAACTCTGCTGTGCAAATTATGTTTCAGAATCAGTTAGCAATGATCAAAACAAGAGTGCTTTGCAGCTAGAAGGCTATCAAGATTCAGATTAGCATAATTTATTTTGAAAGTCGAACGACATGTGAAGTACAAGAGAGAAATAGGCTTTTAGACAAGGAAGAAAAGAAAAACTGAGGATGCTCATCAGACAAACACATCAGTCAAATCCAAAACATAAAGACGCTTGTTTTGCTCTGCTTTCCTGAATATGGCAGCATACTTATGAGTAATTTTTGCTGAAACTTTGGCGGTTAAAGCAATTTCATTGCACAACAGAAGCTAATGGAAGAAATAAGTGGGAAGAAACCTGCAGTTCACTTAATAATTCAACTTCTCTCCTATTGTTGCTAGTTTTCCTGATGATTAATTAAGATGGCAGATAAAGTTTGGGGACAATTGCACTGTTGAAATCTCGTTAGCAGTGCATTGAACTATTGATAGAGTGCTTTCCACCTCTGACTGTTTGATAATGAGTTCAGCAGCCATTCACTATAATGACTAATAAGAGCAAGATTGTTAACGTAATTTATTCCATCTCAAAGATTATCATGGTACAAATGCTCAATCAAGGTTGGGGCTAAAAATTTGAAATGTTTCTGTGATTTTGGTAGGCATTATTTTGAAATGCAAAAGGAGGTAAGACTGCAACTGCTGGACGACGACCTGCAGGGTCAAGGGACTCCCAGAGTTACTACACATTCACTCGCTGCACCACAAGGGAGGTTGGCAACCCCTGACAGGATGGCCAAAAAAAAACACCCTGTAAAGTTGTTTGACTTCCTCCCTGAGGCTTGTCCATCCTGTCAGTCTCTGAGCAGAGTGTCAGTCCTCTCTCCGTCTCAGCTTGTGTAAACAGTTTTCTGATTCTGGCTCGACTCTTTGTGTCGAAAAAAGCTGTGTTACTCTGACAGCTGCCCACTCACTCTCAGACTTGGACGGACACGCTGTCCTGCAGACATTACATCCACACTGTGATGCTAATGCTGTGGTTTTTTTCTGATGCAGATGCCTGAACATCAGAGGTCTGAATAAATGCTGATTGTAGAAACTATTAGAGACATTTAACTCTTTTTATTAATTACACAGATAAGGTGAACTCAGGAAAAGTCTTTATTCTTTATGGATTTCTTTGAACAAAGATACACACAAGAGAATATGAGTATTAACAGAAGTGAACAATCTGATTCATTTTCTCTCTTTTGCTTTGTCTTTCATTGATTCTTCAGTGCTTTGCGGAGCCCCACCCACTGTCGACAATGCCTTCCTGATTGGTCGGAAGCGCTCCCACTACGACATCCACTCCGTAGTGCGTTACCAGTGTGCCGACGGCTTCCTGCAGCGCCACGTGCCCACTGCCAAGTGTCGCGCCAACGGCAAGTGGGACCGGCCTAAGATCATCTGCATAAAATGTAAGTTTTCCACAACAGAATACTTCAGAGCACAATGGTAGACTACAAGACTTAAAGCAGTACTTTCATTTGTTAGGTCATTTTCATATGAACATCTGCTTATTTTTAGCACACACACAACCACAGGTCTGTAAGAAGAACCTCCTACATTAACTGCCCTGGGGAGCCCCTGTCACAATGCACATCCAGGCTCACCATCCCTGCTCTCATTATTAATAATTGCAAGCAAAAAGATAACTGTGGTTGCAGGCTGAATTAAAATCCCCCTGTCTCACTTATAAGTGCTACAGTAGGGTCTTCTTTGAAGTGCTTTATGCTTGAGGTGGATTTTTTATCCAGACTTTTCAAATTTTTATTTTTTTTTTTGCAACCATTCAGTTGACCATTCATTAAATACAAATGACATTCGTTCAAAACCAAAATTATTCAACCAAAGTAAAATTTGACTTTTTATATCAGACAAAGGAAACTGAAAACACTTGGAGGTTTTTGGAGGTTTTAAGATGAAGTGAAAAGATGACATTACAGTGTCACTGCATTCATACATTTATAGTATAAGTTACCTCTTATTTTAGAGCAGTTTGGCAACTATAATAGTCGAAAGTCATCTTCTATTATGCAACATTTATGCACCTTATCTCATTTGAGCCTTAGAATAAACTGTATTCATTTGATTTTCTTCAAAGTGCTCAGAATAAATAGAAGAGATGTCATAACTTGGCATAATTTCTTGCTCCTTCAGAGGAGATATAAAGGGTTGATAGAGACAGAATAACTATCCAGCAAACTGCACCTTGTATTTCATTTCACTCAATGACAGTAATGATGAAATGCTGAAATAATGTAGCCTCTGTTTAAAGTGATAAGAATTATTTTTCCTCTGATTCTTTATCTGAGCATAGAGTTGTTTTTATGGCCCAGAGTTATGGTGTCGTTATCATTCATTGCAGACGACATTTCTTTGTTGGCAAAAAAAAAAGGAAAGAAAAAGGGACTGAGCAACCTAATTTGGCAGTTCACCCTAGGAACAAGCTTATACTGAGGCTGTGAGTGGGTGGCTAGCTCAGTGTGCTCTTTCTAAAGGCACCCAGTAGACTGAATGGGAGATAAAACAGATTCCTTCAGTGTGGTGGAAACGGTTAAACCTTCAACAGAGAACATGTGGTTTTGACCTTCCTGCTGTTTGATCCCCTTTTCCCTCGCCTCACCTGTTTTCACCTCCCTCCGACTGTCTGTCTGAACGCTTCTGATGCTTGTCAGTGATTCATCTCCCTCTTACATCAGTTTTCCACGCTCGCCTTTCATCTCGTTCCATCTCTGACTTGCTTCCCTAATAAATACTCTGCCCTTTTCTTCCATTTCACTGTCTCTCTCTCTCTGTCTCTCTCCTCCGCTCTGTTTGCTCCGCCAGCCCGACGAGCCCACCGCTACCGACGCCACCACCACAAGGGCAGGAGGGAGCGCAGGAAGCACAAGAGGCACGGCCACAGAGAGGGAGGGCACCACGGAGGAGAGCCGGGCCACAACCACGCCCACTTCTGAACCAAAAAAAAAAAAACACATCTCCTTTTCTCCTCTCCTCTGCTGCCAGCTGCAGTTTGCCTGTTTCCCTTCGCCCCTTCCTTTCTCTTGCCCCACGTCCCCCAAACACTACTTCACACCTTACAGCCCAAAAACTCTCGACCTAAGCCCCCCTCCCTGCACCGCACTGCCCTGCCCTTAGCTCCACCCGTGGCTCTCCGAGTCAGCCTGTATCATAGTCAACTCTGAGGCCTGCCAAAGTGCTGCCAGGCGTCACTGGGACAATAACAAAATCCCTTTGTACTCTTTTTACTTTCCTTCCTCTGTTTTTGCCTTCTCGTCTCGACTTGTCTGTGTCTCACCCACCCTGTAACTTGACCCAGTTACGCCCCCCCCCACACGAGCTCAAAGATGACCTGAAACCTGGGACGACGCTGACCTGTTTTTGAAAAAAAGAAAATACCTTTGAGAGCCGCACTGAACATTCTTCTAAGAGAAGTGGTTTAGTACAAACTACAAATAGGGACGAAATTATTGAAAATGGCGTATCAGAATCAGACGAGTCAAGGAACACATCCATGTTGTTGACTTGAGCCTTTTTGTCTGTTGAACACCTTATTTTTTTTTTACAAATATCCAGTGTTTATTTCTCGACTCTGCTGCTTTTGGTTTGCTCTTTGTAAGACATTGTGCTTGACTTAAAGCAAATTATACTGAAACAGATTTAATTGATTTTCTTGAACCAGAAAGCAGTTGTAATTGAATTATTTGGTCGGTAGTGTTGTATCTTCTTGTCAGTGTGAGACAGTTACTTTAGATCAGATGCTCAACCCCCCAGAGGAAAATGGAAAACACACCGCATCTCAATTCAGTTTCATCACATCACTTGTCAGTCACTTTTCAGATGTGTCGAACAAGCCCACACTGCTCTTGTTGTGTCAGACATCCATTCCTGTCATTGTCGAGGGTTAATCTGAACCTTTGATGTCAGTTTGTCTCAACTCAACTCAGCTCAGCAATCCCACGTTTGCTGTGCCTTCCCTCATAGTATGTGTTGCTGTAAGTACGTGTGCTGTGAATAAATGAAGGTGATGCAGCAGGGCGAAGTTCTCCTCACTCTTCTGTTTCCCCTTTTTCACTATGGAGTTTTACTTCTATGGTCTGATGAGGAGTCACTCAGGCGTGAGAAGAGACCCAGCAGGTTATCTATCTTAAAGCAGAAGCCCCCTCATAAATCTCAGCAAGCACAAAATACTGCAAGACCATGCATAAGGCTTAAAAACTATGCTAAAAACACATCTATCATTTGCTGTGATTTAAAATGTCGAAATTGATCATGTCCTAACTTTGATCAAAAATTATGTTTTTTTGTTGTCCTTAAGACAAGTTTAAAACTTGTAAAATATTTTTACCTCATTATTGGTATTATTTACACTGAAGTCTGCATTAATTGCCTTTTTGGTCTGTTTGAAATCGACATATAATCTCCTTATAAAGTTGTTATGGATAACGTGTTAGCAAACAATTCCCTATTTACAGATCCAGCAGATATGAAGCAACACTAGCAATCATTTGTGGAATGTTTTATTTGAGAGACCTTACAAATGTTAGCCTGATATTTAGCTTGCACTAACTTTTAATTCTGTTTTTGGTCTCCACCAACTCCTGAGGGATTGTCAGTGTCTTTGGCTGCTAAATTTATCACTAAGTTCCACAGCTGTTTGCTGACTTTGTATGTCTGCTGTTTGAAGATGAGTAGATAGCATACATACAGTTAATTACACATTTTTTCTGTTAAAAATATGGCTGAAAACAACCTGATGATGGACATCAAAACTAAAACAATAAGATGAAAGAAGCTAAAATGCTCAAACAAGCTCAAAGGAGTCACAGTGTTGTATTCTCTGTGGGCTCCCTGCTCTACAAGCATAATTTTTAACATTGCAGCAGCAGCCTTTAATATTACATTAAATGACTTGCTAAAGTGTTGACTTTTTGCAGAGTACTGAGCCGTGCTTATTTCACCAGCATTTTTAACCAGAAAGAGTTTGGAAACAAGCACAAAAACTAGGAGAGGCTCATGTTAATGATCATAAATCAATGCTGTGTAAACAGGGTGTGAGGATGAAAATAAGGCGAGGAGGTTGAAATCTCTCTCATCTCAGTGTGTGTGTGTGTGTGTGTGTGTTTTTGTGGGTATGTATGTGTGTGTGTGTGTGTCTGTTTATGATTGAGGATGTTGACAGAGGCTGAAGTCCCAGTGGATGATGATAAAGAGGGTCAGCTGAGATTAAGGCTCTCCATTTCTGGGGCAGACCGAGTCTCCCAGCGCTCAGCTCGCAGCGGTTCACACCTGTGCTCACTGCTGCCACGCGTCCTGCTTTAGAGAGGAGATTGAGACGGATAGAACAAGCGCTTTGCTCTCTTTTCTCTCCCTTTACTGCCGGGTTAAATTGGTGTTTTTTAAAGCCAGCACTTGAGGTTTCGAAGCTTCTGGGATTATGTCCAAAACACTGACTCCAGCACTTTTATCCTTTACGTTTCTCCATCTTGTTCTGCTTTTCCCTTCACTACCTCCCACTCTAGTACTTTTCATTTATCTTCCCAACTGGACATTCTTTTCACTGTCACTTAAAAGTGGTAAACCTAAATTCGCTGTAACCAGCTCTTTATTGGTAAAAGAATACAGACTGTACAGATTTCAGGAGAATTTTAAGTTTACATGAGTTGAAGTGCTGTTTGCTTCTTCATATGGATGCATTTCAGATAAAAACAGGAAGCTAGAGAGAGGCTTGTCATAGATATTGATTGAGGTTTACAGTAGCCATCGGCCCTGTGACCTTAAAACCCCCATCGTGCAGCTTATTAGTGGTCCTCCTGATGACTAATCACACCAGGTAGCTGACTGGGAGCTCCTGATGAACAGGGCAGGACCCTGTCCGAGCACAGCTTCACATATAAACTGAGGTCA
>JAPZDZ010000021.1:20464889-20475156 GCA_029783805.1 Acanthurus tennentii
ATTGACATAAAAGAATACTGCTCATAGTCAAAGTCCTTTTAGGAAAGTCCTGCCACTTAATAGCAGTTATTTAAGGTAAACAGGCCCCTTTCTAAATAAATGGAGAGAGAGCTGGTCAATTTGACTTCAGTATCAATGGTTACCAGAACATTACAAAGGTTTAATTAACCTTTTCTTCCAAGATCTTAAGACACCAGCTCCTTTTTCGGTGCAGTCCAGAGTGCAAACAAGATTGTCTGGGTATGTTTCCTGGATGTTGTAAAGCAGAAGATTTACTTGGTGTTACAGACTTTTCTTTCAAAATGCTTAAAGAAGTTTCTCTCCTCATACATAATTTGTCTGTTTTAACTGCTGTGAGTCCAAGATATGTCTGAGACCAAGTGAACTAGAGTTTGGATCAGGACCATGGTGAGTTAAGGCTTAATTAGGGAAAAGTATTCTCAAGGCTAAAGACATAACCGTCTCCAATTCAAGATACTTTTTGGGCTTGAGAGTAAGCTGCGTTTGAACCTACAGATTTATTGGGAAAATTTAATGTGAGGAGAAGGAAGTGGCCAACCTATAATACTGACATTTGGTAAAACATTGTTGCTCAACTTGCTCACAAACTCTGATAATATTTCAGATTTAAGTGAGACACCACAAGTTTCTGTCATGACACTGACGAAATATGAGCAGCTCATAATAATAAATGACTTAACTGGCTGTCTTTTATCACCTTTCATGCTGTTGGCTATATGTTAAGCTTATCAAATATATTCAGCAAACACTCTTATCAAAGCCTCATATCAAGTTTTAACGATTGGTGTTGGACTTACATTGTATCCTCCAACCAGTGGCCTGTCTTTAGGCCTAGTGAATAATGTAACTGCTCCCAATACAGGCATCAAAAGAAAGAGGAAGTTGATCCAGAAGGCCGGACGTATCTCCGTTCCATATTTGCCTGTCGCAAAGAAAAAGAGAAAGGCTTTAATGAGTTCATACTCACCCAAACAAAGACACACTGTTAACATGTCAGTGTAAATCTATAATTAAAACCTCCGCAGGGCACTGCAGGCGAAGGCATACAGTACAGTATGTCTATGATAACACAACAGAGAGAACAACACCGCTGGTGGAGGAGTTTGATCTTGTGACACTTATGTATGCAGTTTGAAATGCCAACAACAGATGCTTTAAGTCTGTTTTCTGCTTTGTTCTGTGGGTTGTGACGGCAGACGAGGCACGGGGCTTGTGTGTGTTTTGTTGGCAGGCTGAACTGTGACACTGATGGTACACGGCGGTGCAGATGTTCACTTGATTAAAGCTTGTCATCCCGGGACTGGTGAAGGGGGAATTGAGGATGAGGCTCACCTGCCACTATCCCGGCAATAAACACGCTCATGTTGGCACACAAAGAGCCAGCCCAGAATAAGCCCAGGTTACGATAGGCTTTCCTGAGAGAGAAACAAAAAAAAAAAAAAACAAGGGTGAATGACTATATGTTATAAAATGAGCAAATAAGATAAAGGACAAAAGTTTGATAAACCAAGTTTGGCCAGTCACATGGCCTCTTAATGGTATAAATGTCATATACATCTCCAAGCGGTAAAAAGATGGCAGTGTTTAAGAAAAGATTTCATTTCTATCATAGCAAATACCCCAAGGCAGCGCTCGCTCTGAACTCTTGAACCCACTGACTGCACTCTATGACTAACTCACTGTGGAGGAACCTCTGCCTTCTACAATACTGCTTTATTCAGGCTAACGTGGTGGAGTTTATGTGATAAATGCACCCTGTGAAACACAAGATTTGCTCAGCTGCATTTAGTATTTCTTTAAGAAAGTCAAATTTATGATAACAGCAGGTCTGAAGCCTATAATGTGCTGTAAAACGTATTAAATTTGGTGCTGAAATGTATTACTGCTACTTTCAGACTTACACACAGACAGCTTCCACTCTTCTTAGTGGTAATTTTCTCGGCTAGATAAGATACTATAGATCTGTGCAGTCATTTGAGGCAGGAATTTTGTGATGGAGATCAAGATAGAGGAGCTTGATGTGACAGGAACTGACTTCACCATCACCCACCTGTCTGTTATCCTGCTGATCATCACCAGGTACATGATAAAGTGTGCAATTCCATCCCAGTAACACATCATGATGGCATAGGGTGTTCCCAGATATGGTTCTCCCTAAAACACAGACATTACACGCATTGTGTGATAATGACAGAATGGTGGGTTAAAAAGAAACTTTCTGTGCTTTGATTTAGTTGGATGACTGTATAATCTCTTGAAAATAGTTCGAAATATATAGATATTTTTTTCCTTGTACATCGGGTACAAATAATAATCAGCATTTTGGATTTGAGAATAATAAACCTACTGTCTTTTGGTAGAATTCCATAAAGCCGGAGATAATGCCGTCATACTCCAAGGCACTTGTCAGGTCAATGACACATGTGAAGCAAAATTCTGCAAAAACTGCAAAGGCAAGAAATGACACAGGGAATAAAAGTGTCTACCTGATACTGGACTTTCAGGTGTGTATATGTGTGTGAGGGAAGGTGTGTGAGGGCTAACTTGCAGGACTCAGGAACTTTGTCAGCTTTCAGAAAGTGTCACTCTGAAGTGAGTGAAGTATCCATAAAGTTTCACTCAATTACTCCAAGTGCATACTTTGAAAAATACACACACATTGCATATTAGCATAGAATAACAGAGATCCTCATGACTCCTAAATGTCTGACTAATTCTCAGCCTTATGTTTGCAGCTTTTTCATTCACTTTTCTGGAGTTTAAAATATTTTCCTTCAACTCTCTAGACATTGATTTATGGGACAGCGTGGTGAGAAAATGAAGTCTGGAGCAGTGAGGTAGGCTGGGGGCGTATTTATATTGAACAGCCGTCTTTTATCCTCAGGTTAAGAGCCCAGCAGAGCTGAAATGTCCATGTTCAGACATCGGAATTTTAAGTGTGGAGCTGCACAAACATGCATAATACTCATAACTAATAAGCCCCGACTATACTGAAGAGGTAGACCCGTTTGTCGAAAGTTCGACTCCCTGTGGGCTTTTTTGCAGGAAAGTTAGAGAGCTGAATGTTTTACTTTAACGTGTCAGTTTAAAACAAGTGTGCACACACCAGCAACTTCCTCTAAATATTCACAGAATTTCACAGACCCTTTAATAAGGGAGTTATTGTGGGTGCCAGGAGGGCAGATTTATGTGTCACCAAGGCTATAGATAGACATATTTTGAAAGAAGCAATCTCGCTTTCAGGCAATAAATTGACCACCAAACACATCTGGTTAAAACACTGCAGCCAGTTGGAGACTTTCAGCAGATGATCATAGCAAATGTTTGGTGGCTCGGATCATAACAGGCCATCGTCAGCGTGCGGTACTGCATGAAATTTAACAACACAGCATAATTTTTGGGTATAACAACTAGCTCAGGCACACACAGGGCACCTCTGCTGTCTATGATAAACTGCTAAAGGATAATGCAGTGGATAACAGGCCCATTTGACTGTTAATGATGGGAAAAATGTTGCCTGGGCTGACAAATCCATGCCAGACTCAGCATGTAGGGTAAACATTATGAGGCAATGGACCTTTTCTCCATGGTCACAACTGTACACACCAGCTGAGGGGGTAAAACTGTTTGGGGACATTCGATACACTTACACTGACACAGCTGATAACTGCTGGTGAACTGTATTAAGCATCGAACACAATTGGGATGAACAGAAACAGAGAAAAAGGAGCAACCACACATCAATATTAGACAAAGCACATGTCTGCATCAGTGATTAACAGTTGGAAACAGTTCATAGCGAACAGCTGTGAAAGCCATTACAATGATTTACCGTCTGGACTTTGTAGAATGTCATTATAATCACTGTGTGTTGTGACATGGGCATCTCTCTGCAGATAGCACAGCTTAAAACCGCTGTATCAAATCCTTCCTATCCGTCCTTCACACACTCTTTGAACAAGGATGCACCGACACACACACACACAGACACACACACACACACACACGTATTGTCCCTCCTGTACGCCAGTGTCTCTGTAATCATCAGGACAGCCAGGTTTTATCCCTGACATCTAACAGGTGAGATAGCTGGGGGATTATGTCTCTCTATCATTGAGAGGAGTCTGCCACAGTGTTGCCTTCATTGCTGTGGTTCTCCTACACAACACTGGCACCGCCTTGGGCACCGACTACTGACATATCACCTGGTATGCTATCCCACTAGCGTAGCCCCTGGCATCAGCTGCAGGGATGTGCGTGCAGGGAGATTTGTGTTTAGAAATGAAAAACATACATGACCAACACCTACACACACAGGAAGGATCAATTATTACACAAAAAGGTGTGTGAAAGGTGCATAAGTTGTCAATGTCACACCATCAGTCTAAATACAGTAATCCTAATGGCATTTGAAATAAGTCACTAATTGAGTATTATAGATAAAATGCAGGAGCAGCGACTTTTGAGTGATTTTGCAGTGAGGTCAATCAAGGTCTCATGTAAAGGGTGATTGATAAGTTCATGGCCTAAGATAGAAGAAAATTAGTTATAAGGATCTTGTTACGCACAGGTGCAGTTCAACTGTTTAAGTGATTATGCAGAAAGATAGATGTTAATAACTTTTGTTGTATTTCTGTTTTAAGTGATTGGAAAATGCAAGTCAGCACTTTCAGAGAAAATGGACAATTCATGAAGTCATCTGCTGCCTCGATGGCTCATTGAATAAAGTCCGCAAGGACATGTGGGCAACACTAGGGGGAGGGTGCTCCTTCATCCACTGTGGTAAAGAAGTTGGGGGCTGAATTCAAATATAGCAGAGAAATTGATGTTGGCTATTTTCTCAGATAGTGATGACTTGCAATTTTCAATGACCCAAAACAGAAAAACCACAAAAGTGAATTAACTTTAAACTTTCTACACGAAAAGTTAAACTGTATGTGTATGTAATAAGAGCTGTGTAACTCGTCCTCTTACCATTGGCCATGACCTCATCAATCACCCCCTCATGACTAAATAGTTGGGTTGGTGTGAGTTCAGTGGGCACCCTGAGCTTCCAGAGGGTTAGGGTCAGTCATGCCCCAGAAAAGTCTGGCTAAGCTCTGAGCCTGATCAGTCTAAGCAGCTTTCGTCATATCAAGTAAAATCACATTTAATACAGTTTAAGTTTTTACTCCGTCACAGCATGTTGCAAGCAAAAGTTCTGGAAACTCTTTTGTGGGAGTTGGAATCGGCTCCAGCACAATGCATTGCAGTCTTTTACCTCAGTGTATTTGGAAATACATTGCAAGAATGTTGGGAAATGCACATAGTTGTGTTAATTACCAAAGAATAAGAAGTCTTTAGGTGGGTTGCCACGAGTGATGAGGAAGTAGAACAGAAACACAATCACCAACACGGCGACACCGATCTCCAAAATCACATACGGCCTGTGAAAGAAGAGATATTAAATTGTTATTTACACAAAAAAAACAACACATTGTCAATGTTTTTAACACAATCTTACTGCTGACACCGCACTTTCAGACATATCCCTTTGATTTTCTGCTTCATTCTCTTTGCTAATTAGTTTCTCCCATGGAAGTTGTGCCAGTCTTTTCCGCAGTGCTAAATTAGTAAATGATGATGAATGAGAAGTCAGTGAGAATGATAATCATGCAGCACACTGCGGTTAACAGTGTGAGAAATAATGCAGAAATGTGGGGGGAATCTTTGTGATGGATGCACTGCACCCAGAGAGAGCAAACACACTGCTGGTGCAGTTGTTTGTGTGCCCAGAGATTCCTGGTGAGATGGCAGTGTCACATTGAATTTGCTCTCCCAATTGCCTGGCATCTCAGGTTGGTTTTTTAAAAAAAACAGAGTACAAGCAGTTGCCTCATACTTAATCTCAGAGCTTTAAAAAATATATTGCTGAGTCCTGCCCTGACATGAAAATTCAGATTCTGTGTTGCTGGTATTGATCTGATGAAAACTTTTTCGGTGCAAAGTCTTCTTTTCAAAATAAGATTAAGCCTCTTTTTTATTGTATTACATGCAGTTGATGCCTTGTTTTGTTAAAGGCAACATCTTCAAAACCTTATGATTTGCTTGCTGGTCTCGGCGATCATCCAATTATTTCAAAGAAAAAGTTACAGAATGAGATATTAAGCCATATTATAAGTTCTTATATGGTTTACAACAGCTATCCCTTTCTAACATTCAATATCTGCAATACATGACCTCTGATACTGTTGTGATCATATTCCTACCAGTAGCTTAAAAGCACAGCATTACAGAGGCATAATCAATCATAGCCAGAGGTGTGGGAAGCAGCAAGCTAAGGCCATGTTAGTTCAGCACTGCCCTTCATGTTTACTGGTCAAAGGTACCACTGCCTTGCACTGGAAAAGATTAATGTGCGTGAGGTATCTCCTAGTACACAACATTACGTCCTCGGAAAACTCACAGTGTGTGCTCACAGAAGGAAAACAAATGCTGCGAGAGCAAAGGGAAGCTCCCTTGCCACCTCTCCAATTCAACAGTACAGGAAGATTTATGCACACAATACTGTTTGTTTGCAGAGTGGGAGAGCACGAGGCATATTATATGTCAAGAGCAATTTATCAAACTCTTCTGTGCAGTCTGTATTGATTGTCAATGTCCACACACTAAAAAAGGAGCCAGCAGAGCTATTCACACAAAGGAGTATCAAAAATCGGTCAGAGATGAGAAATATCTGGTGGTAAAAAGCATGAAGGAGGAGTAGAACATGTATTTTACCACTTGCTCTGTTTATTCAACTTATAGTGTTCCACGCAGTCATGAACTGTAAGCAATATAAAGGCAGTAGCAAGTAAAACAGATTAGCCCTGAGTATGAAAATACTTTCTAATACCTCAGAAAAGTAATTATCTCCAACATCAAATCATATTTTCATCACAAATTCTGCTAACTTTGCTTTTGTTTTGCTCCCTATTTATTCTCTTTATCTTGTAGCTAATTTCAGGTTGAATCATTTGAAGACTGAACACAACTAAAGACACAATTGGCAAATACAATCTGAAAATCATAGTATTATTGGTGTTTCACATGGCCAAGAACTTATGAGATAGTCGTAGTCTGATTAAGATATACCTTGAGTTTTAAGCTTACAGTGTTCTCTAGTGGTGGTAAAGAATACTGTCTATCTACAGGAAAAATTATCCGCACTGTTACACATTTCTTGTAGCCTAATTCTATTCTAATTGTACGAGTTTTGATCTTATATTAATACATGTTAATGGAGTTAATAACTAGCAATAACTGTAGACTAATTCTATAGCAATAATTGACAGCTTTTCTCCCCAAAACAGAAAAGTGTGGAACTATAAACTATGAGCAGAAAATGAGAGATCAGTGGATTTTATTACTTACTCTTGAAATTCAGGGATGGTGTTCATGGCATAAAGAATACCCAGGGCAGAAAATGAAAATAAAAAGACTAAGGTCTCCATCTCTTCAAACACTGTTCAGTCTCCCTCCCTACAGAATCCTGATAAAAAATTAAATACACTTATCAGTCCCAAGGTGATAAAGTCTGCTCCAGTGATAGCAATAATAATATTGGATTAAATCAACATAAAAAATTATATAAAGACATCAATATATTTATGAGAACAAATGAAATAATGGAGCAAATTAAATAAATGTTTTTAATAAATTGAATGATATGAATGTCAGTTATTTAATGTGCAATTTTGAAAAAGAATGGAAAAGAAGCAGAGCGGGCTCTTACCGTCTGGCTACCCCTTCGATGGATTAATCAAATTACAGCTGGCCTGAGGCACCCATGGCCTTTACTGGGAAAATAATGAAGCGGAGACAAAGAAGCTTTTGGGGAGAAAGTTATGCAATTTGGTTTTGTCAGAGATTTACCTAAGTCGTATTAGGAAATAGGCCTACATTCCTTTTTATACAGCAACACACTTTCAAATTATACTAATTCCGGTTTTATGGAGCACTTAATGTTGCATTTTATGAAATGCGTGCATATTGCGTTGCCTGTGATTTACCTACAAATACTGATGATGGCCATTGTACATTGTGATTAATTTATTTTCTTTATTGGTATCAGACACTAGAACTGAATTGGAAACAGACAGTCTTTGTGGACTCTTATTTCTTTCTTCCTCTTATTATTCCATCTTGCATAAGTCATAGACATTTCCTGGCCTATATTAAAAGAAAATGGGGATCTCTCAAAAGGCATTTCAGTAGCTACAAAAAAGCCAAAGAAATGCAGATGAGTTAATTATTCCAATAACTGACAATGACCACCACTGTAAGTTTGAAAACATTTTGCTTCTTCTACAAAGGAAGTCTTTGACTTGCCTTTGGCTTGTCCTCTGAGCTGAGAGTGCATGTACTATTCACACTAAATAACTTGCTCAAGAGTAACAATGAACAGCAGCTGAATAGGCAAAAAAATGTGAAAGACCAGTTGTAGTATTCCCGTAGTTCTGTCTGGAACACAGTTATTAAAGACCCCTTTTGCTGTGACATCGTTAAAAAAGACACAAACAGGAAGTGGGAAATAATTCTCTGGTGCTTTCACAATCATGATGAAAATTGCTCAATAAAGGCAAATCCTCACTGCAATGACTCTGCTTTATATGCAGAGTCATTGCAATGAGGATATGCCTCACCCCTGGGATTACCGCTTGCTTCAGTACTTATATTCTTCAATAACTTTACTCAAGCAGTCATGACTTTCAAGATTCGGTTCACTTTAATATCAAGTGTTTGCAGTTTGATTCCAGCAGGGTGCGCCAAACTCAAACTAAAAGAGCAGTTTTCTTCCAGGTACTTCAGACATACAATATCAGACATATTTTTTATTGCATACATTTATCATTTCATTCCTCTCATTGTGTAGGGTATTGCTTCAACACACCTACCTGCTGTTATTGTAATGAACCAAATCTGATAAGTGAAGCTAAGATAAAAGCAATGTTACACTGGAATTCCAAAGCGATGACACGCATTTTAAGGGTTCAACTAAAATGTGCTAGGATGCAATTATATAGTTTTTACATCAAATGTAATCAACAAGCACCTTGTAAAAATACCAGAAAGGTTAAAAAAAGCAAAACTCTGTCAGTATCTTTCAAGAATAGATCCTTGAATTGAAGCACACAGACACTCACACACATATTGCCAATTTGCTTCCCACCACCCTCCTTTGTTGGGAATAGGGGGACTGATATACCAGGAAATCAGTAGCGGTGTGTTTGCTGGAAACAACTGGAGCTCTTCCAGCTCTGTTGTTCAATAATGTGAAATGGACAAATGGATGCCAAAATGAGACGGCGACCTGCAGGAGGAAGATGAACATACTGCATTTAACATCTTAAATGAAATAGACTATTAGCATATCTATCTGCAGGGAAGTGGTCCAACTGATTTGAAATATCATGTCTAAACAATAAGGAACCATAATTGGGTCTATTTGCAAAAACAATCACACATCCAACAAAAACAGAAATATTAGAGCCCTTTTATTTAATCATCTATTGTTATTGCTTTATTCATATGCTATTTTAGGCAGATATGCAATGCTTTTTCTCTTTAGTCATCTCTAGGTTTTACCCCTTGAGTTGTTACATTTGCTGGTCGTTGATTTTAATCTACTACTTTGGTAAAGTAGTAGTATTTGTAGCAGTTGTATTTAGAGTATTGTGGGCTAAATTTAGGTCTGTGGCTTCTTAAAGTGAATGAAAAAAAACTGAAAAATCTTACAGGAAAATCTATACCTTAAACTGATCAATTGATGAAGTTAATTCATGAAGTTTTTGGTAGTCTTACACAATTTAGTGCTTAATAATATTTCATCAAAACTGAATGTTTTTTTTACTTAGGAAATCTGAAAAGTTGTCTGTGGATCTCAGAGCAGGCTATTTGGGAGATTTTAATGCAGAGTCCTCCAATCAAAACATTATATTATTTTAAGCAATTCAGAGCTTTAAAAACATAGCATTTCAATTTAAATAGCCTGTTTAACCTGTGATTTGTAGCATTACATGCTATAATAGAAAGAAGTATAAACATATGTCCTATGGTCAACTTCTTGTTTAGGAACATTTGTTTACAGACCTCTTTTCTGGTTAAAAAAGGCGTGACTCAATTTTCAGATGTAATAGAGTTTAATGACTTATCAAACTTGAAAGCCTTTACATGTTTTATGTTGTGTGGTTGTAGTTTAAACCAAGCGATGCACAATTTGCCTCTA
>JAPZDZ010000021.1:20475256-20496804 GCA_029783805.1 Acanthurus tennentii
TTTCATTTGTGGAATAGCTTAACCAACATCTTTATCTTGGATACTTAACAAGATGTTAACTAAAAATAAGATTTTTCAAGTAGTGTATTTATATATTTCGATACAAATTATAAACATTACATCAAATCATGCTAAGCTTTTTATTGGGCTGTTTTTGTACATATTATTGTTATTATTTGGATATTACTTTTTAACGTATTGACATTTAGGCCAATGATCTAGCTATAAACTAATCATTTCGTGTCTCTCCTGCCTTCATACTAATTCCTCACTTGAAGTAAAGGCTCAGGTATAATACACATAGCTGTGATGAACTATTTAAGGCCTGGCTGTTTTCTGCTTGCGATCATCAAGCGGCACTGCGCGTGACGACAGCAGCGGAAATATTTTTTCGCTATTCAAAATGGCACCGTCTCAATCAGGAAGTGGAGAAAACAACTGAGAAGAATAAGTTGGATACAATTCATTATTTCTTTTACTTTGACGCGAGGCTTCGTCCCAACGCAGCCCGTTTGGTCGGGGTTTGGATTGAAACAAAGAAACACATTCACGGTGGGTGTAATTTGAGGATATTGTGAAAAGGCAGGCGACACATCGGCATTTGCCTTATAACAAGATGCGTTCTGGGCAGCCTCTCCTAGGCGCGCACGTTTTTAACGACGGGCTACGCCGGTTCTTGAGTTAAACGTTATCATAGGAGTAATCAGTAGACGGTGAAGAGACTACGAGAAGTTATGGTAGCTTTAGCGTATAAAAAGAGACGTCGAGGTCTTGTGGTCTTGGCAATTGTACGCCATTGTTAAGACAGGCCGGCAGCTATGAAATATAGCTAGGTACTTAGTAATAAGCTATTCCTTTGATAGCTGCTAACCAGTATAATGTCCATCAAAAATTCCAAGGCTAACGTTACTTTTAAAAGGCTAGCATGCCCCCTTATGTAGTTGCTTAACATAAATAAAGATTCATATTGGAATCATGGTGTGATCTAAGAGTTCTTCATCATACTGAATAACTTCGTTATTCCACTAACATACGCAGTCAATGTACAAAACGAACATACCCAAAGTGGGAAAACGACTAACGTTGTGCTAACCTAGCTAGCACAGTTAGCTAACTGGAGTATACATAGTTTTAGCAATCCAGTGCGGGATCTTGCCAATTTTTTCTGTCCATTATTTCTAATCTAGAAACAAAAGTGGAAAAATCTGAAAGACTGTGTAAATTGCGTTAGATTTCTCGCTAGAGCCTGTTAAGTGCACCGTTTGTTGTTTAGCAAGCTAGCGGCAGTGGCAGTAACACTGAAACGTAAAGCGACTGCCTCCCTTTGTGCTTGTACGCTGACCTATGTGTCTCTGTACCTTTCTTCAGAGGAAGCCACATTTTGCCACAACTGCTATTACAATCTGCGATTAAATAAATGCAATTTACTTCAGTACATAAACGTGCGCACATGGGTAAATGTTAGCTAATACTGCCTGTTAATGAACGTTTTCGTATAGTTGTAGGACATCATGAATTAGTTGGAAATGTGTGTAGTTTCCACAAAGCTTTCGAAAATACCGTCCGGTTTAGCCTGTCATAAACTATCATTAAAATCAAATAAGAAAACCTAAAATCGCTGTAGTTGTTGGCATTAGTAATAACAAACTTAATGGTGTAATCCAGTCATGATATATGAATTTAAACTTGTGAGTAACCCCCCTTTAATTCCTGAGCTTAATGCTTACCAGAAAAAAGTGACCATGTATGTAACTGTGTACCCTGTACCATAGCACTATAAAACTATGATATAACTATTTTATAACAAGAGTTAACAAGGTTTATATCACTGGTATTTTCTAATATTGTATAGGTATCAAGTTTCAGGCATTAAACTACTCTAAGATAAACGTAAGTGCATGGCCTAAAACATTAGCCTTAAATGTGACAAACCAAACATACTACAGTTTTAAGGGGTTACTCTGAAAACTGCAAGATTGATGAGAAGAAAAGGAAAACAGCCTTCACAAAGCTGTCTCCTCTAGTTCTTCTTCTTTCCTGCAATTTTCACTCTTTAGTTTCCCATGTGTCTAATGCCTGCAGCCAAAGCTAGTTAGGTCTCACGCAAGCCTTGACACAGTAGGTTGCTATGGTGGCAGGCTAATTTTCTAATTATGTCATTCTTCTTTGTTAATGGATACTTTTTGTTAACTGCAAAGCGAATGACACACTCAGTTCCTCTCCCTTACCTCAGTGCCCTTAACCTCAGTCAGTCATGGTCAATGGCCTCATTTGCCCTCTTTTAGACAGTTCATCACTGGCTCCCCATACATGCTGTGTCACCAAGATATATGTGGCAAAAAACGCATCTCTTTGCTTTCTTACTTGGTTGTTAGCTTCATGTTTGTGTAGCACAGTTCCCCCTCATCCCAACATGCCAGACAATTGATGGCAGTCTGCCCTACATGGACTCTTAGGGTCACGACACACTGGATCTGTGGATACTGTTTAATAATTCTACAGGAACTGTATGATCATGTGTAAAGCAGGATTAGCAAGTCGGTCTTTGAATATCGTTAAAGTACAAATTCTGGTGTGTTCATTTTCTTAAACGTGATGATCCGGTTTTGTTCAATGTTTTCAGATCACTATTGGCAGGACATAGCGTGCTTTATTGATAGTAGTTTTTGAATGCTCTCTGGTTGAGTGAAGTGGAGTAGCTGTGATCTATGGATCAACCATGGCTCATGCCCTCTGGTCTCTGTGACTTGGCCTCCATTCTCCATCTCCCTTCGTCTTGGCTAGCCCTTTTTTCTCCCCTCCCCAATTGGTGCCAGTTATAAATCTCATTTATAGCCTGTGGGCTGATCAGAGTGAGAGTGAAAAATGTGTAGTGGAGGAGGGGGATCAAGTCTAGGTAATACGCTTGATTCAGTTTCTGCTTTCCCGGAATCCGGCCTTCATTAGATTATGGTTCATGTATTAAACATAACAGAGGGTTCGACGTTAATTTTTTGTCTACTTGCCCAGCTAAGCAAGTGGGTCAGAGATCTACTTGTCTGAAGTAAATTTTTTATTTGTCCCTCCTATTCAAATTGTTCTATTTATAAACGGTTGTTAGCAGCCCCTCTCGCAGCCTTGCAAGTGAGATGTTTTTGGCTTTTCTAACAGCACTTCAGCAGCTTTTTTTTGACTTGTGCCTTTGAAAAATAACTGCCTTGCTCTTAAATTCATGGCAAACAGCACAATACAAAGTCAGAGTTTCTCCCACATCTTCTGATGGCACCCAGCTAAACTCTTGGAGTAATTCAGGAGATATTGATATATTTGCCTATGCTTAAGCTCATAACCATCAATGAACACTAATTTTTTCAAGTGCCTGATCAACACTTTGTACAGCTCTCTGAGTTGCTAAATTTAGTAGACTGACAAAGCATTTTACTTGTCTTGAGTAACTAGGCATTCCCTATTGTTGAGCGCTGTAACATGGGTATGTGGTCAGAAGAAAGTAAAAGAACAGTAATAGTTGTAGGCAATGTATTGCTTTATTGTTCACTTCTTCCCTAACAAGAAACAAACAGGCCCTTCACGATGGGATGCTTGACTATACCATGTCTCAACTAGTATCCAGACCTGGAGGCTATGGGGATCTCTCCCAAGCCATTTAAAACCCTCTGGGAGATGAGTGAAATGCAGGGGAGCATGCCATACTCTTGGATTTCCTACTTCTTTGCCTCATGGTTTTTGTGTGGAAAAAGTGAGCAAACACCCTTCTTAGAAAAGCAAACAGTGATTTCAAAAAGGACTCATCTGGGAAGGAAATATGAGAGAAGTTTTAGTGTTTTCACATTGATGAATGACTGTGTCATTGTTTCAGTTAAGATTTAGGATAATAACCAGTCCTAATCATAGAACAGAAAAAAAACAAACTATTATTTGAAGACTGAGTATAAACCTTCACTCTAAAATGTTTGCCACAGCATATTGAGTAGAATAATCACTCATGCCACATTTTACACTCAAATACTCGTGTTCAACCAGTGGTAAGACCAAGAACTGGCTGTCCTGTCAGTATGGGGCCCAAGATATTCTTGTGTTATGTCTTTTACATGAAATAAGAACATCAAATGTGTTTATGCTGACCCTGTCTAACTGGGTGACCTGTTTCACATGTAGGATCAACTCTTATCTCAGGATGGATTGCTGATATTGATCTCTGGACATGGGACCATTTTTCCCTGATGTTTTGGATAAGTTTGTGTTGAATGTAAAGTATTAGAGGTATTGAAGTATTTGACATATTTGTGTATGTAATAGTGGATATATTTCAATGTAGATACATGCAGATTAGTAAGCTTCCATCATTCTTTTTTTCTCTAATCGCTTTTAAATACAAATTTTATTGCAGATTTTCGCATTTTTGAAAAAAACTTTCAAACTCTTTGCCTTTAGAGAACTATTGTTTTAAATACAGTAGTCTTAATATAGTTAAAGGTAAAAAATATTTGTTAAATCCACAACTTAACTGCAAAATGATTGATCTAAATTTTTATACAGCAGAGATACTTACACCTTGTTCTGCTCTGAGCAGTCATGATCAGAATTAAAAAAAAAAAACAAGTGAGTTCTTTGTTATGTGGATGCTCCAAAACTGCTTGACCCCAAATGTTGAGAAAATGAGTTTACTGTAACAACAGTTAAGCTGAGGGTGGAGGCACTCGCAGTAAAACCCAGACCACAGTCATATTTTAGCTGGCCACTGAAGTCCCTGCCTAGTATGAGTAGGGTTGCCTAGTTATGGCCATAAAATAATTATGATTATTTTGGTTGGTATCTTGATCACAGTAATTATACATTATGACTGAATAATATTGGAAACATCATGTGTTTATTATCTATAAAAAACTTTTAATATTGGTTTTCTTTAAATTGAAAAAAAAATCTAATAAACATAAGAACCTCATTAAAATATTATCTCTGTTTATGTTTGACATGTAAAATGTGTTAGTAATAGTAAATATTTGCTATTCTTGTTTTCTTAAGGACTGACAATAAATTGATCCAGGGGATATTTTTTTAAATGCATCCTTAACAGAGAAGAAAACATCTTTGTCACACCAATAACAAAAATCAGTCAGTCCAGATTGGTCAACTACAGTTTCTCTCTGCCAGTTTAGTGTCATTAAACCTTGAACCAAGTTTTCAACTGCTTTGACCTGCCTTCTATATATATATATTCACTGTACTTATTTGTTTTAGTTCACTTTTGTTCATACAGAATGATTCAGTCAGCCTCACGCAACTCAATCCAATTAGATCTGTGTGTGTGTGCATAGTGTTACTCAAGTGTGTCAACAGTTTTTTTTTTTTTGCCAGTCTTCAGCTCATCCTTCATAGTTAGTGAAACAGTGTTGGAGGTGGGATTTGTGAGAAGATTAAATGGATTTGGGCCAGAAGAGTGCTGGCAAGCATTACCATATTTTTTTACTTAAGTGGCATAATGCAGTACCACAATGGAATTAAGAGTTTTTGTTAAATAGATATTGTTTACTTGAGCAGTCAAGCACAATGGTCAACTGACTATATTATTCATTTTTTTCCATTAATACATTATTGATTAAATAAAGATTACTTATTTTTAAGGATTGCCAATCAAAATTTGTTTTGTTAAGGGCATTTGAAAGCTAAAAATTTAACTTGTCACTACTTTCTAGTGAACAAATACTAATTTCTCAGCACACATTTGGCACTTCTGTACCACAGTGTCTTGTTACTAATACATTTAGAGAACACCAAGTGCAGATTCTAAACTATTATCTAAAACTCATCTTGGACTTGCCCTGTCATCCAGAGACCACTGTGTGGTTTTTTTTCCGTGAAGTTTTTTTTCACTACCTAATCAACTTTAATATATGTTTTTCAAAATGGATTATGCCTGTGTGATTTATTTTCTGCATGGTTTACTGGCCTACAGTGGTATTATTGTTCAAGAGTACGATAGTTGCCTCAGTCCATACCAGACAGATGAACTGAACTGAACTGAAGTTAGCGTAGCAAAATAGCACAGACAGACAGACACAAACAGGCTCCCTGACGCTGTGCATGTGGTGCAATATTCTCACACATGCCAGAAAAAGTGAGGTCAATCTAAGTGGAGTAGAGTACCGTCTGGATTTGGACAGCGGTAGGGTAGAGACCAGAAAACTGAAACACTTTTTTTGGCATCCTCTCTCACAGAATTTTACTCTGTGGTGTATTTTTAAACACAGGACATAATTACATTAAAAGTTTGGTGGTTTAATTTTTAATTTGTGTAATGAAAACAAGCTATGAATGGAGTTGTGTGCTTGGAAATGTGCATCTAATAGCTTTTGCTTGGTGTAAGAACTGGCTGTCTGAGTAACTATGATCGAGAGGGGTAAGTAGTGGGTGGAGATTCAGAACCAGGGAACCAGCTGCCTCCAATCACCAGTAGAATCCATATGAGGGTCAGACTGGGTGAAAGGCAACAACCAGTGCCAACGGCTTGCTTTGACAGGACTGAGGACAAAAGAAGAATGAACTTAGGAAAGTGGGGACATAGATACATATTGTAGCCATGGCATGGCAAGAGAGAGATTGCAACTGAAAAAGAAAAAATAACAAGCAATCGCTGTTATTGCAGGAAATGAAGAAATAGGTAATATTGCTGAGAGAACATGAGGTTTGTGATTGAATAAGTATAGAGTAGGAGGTTGACAGAAAAAGTGGGAGACGAGATAGTCATCATTTTGAGAATCAAAAAGGGCAAAATGAGTAGACCACAGCGTAGAGGTGAGAAGTATCTGATGCAGAGAGATAAAGCAAAAAGAGAGGGGAATGGAGGAGCAGTGTTATTGCTGCCTTATGTTTATACATTAAAAGACGGCATTGAATTTATCTAAGGAAATATACATATTTTCATATTTTGACAAGTTTTTGTTAAAAAAAAGTTACCTGATAATGTGCTCACATATTGATAATGACAAAAATAAATAAGCCTCACAGACAATAAGATGGAGCTGTGATTATCAGTTATACAGCATATGGCTTAATCTCTCCCTTTTAAGTTAGCACTTTACTTTATGCTTCATTGCTTCTTTTGACAGCAACTGTAGTATTTTATAACACTGTTGGGTGAATGCAGAGTTTAAAAAGGCATAAAATTGTTCTTTTCATTGACTAAATGTGGCCCTGTCCAAGTTTCTCTGCTGTACAAATTTGTTTAGGTAAAATTAACTAACAGGTTGAACCAGGGCAATAAAGTGTAGAGAGCCACACAAAACATGTGTCATCATCCTTCCATTCTGAGGAAATTAGATGACAGAAAAACAAGGCAAATAGGAAGCTAAGTGGATCATCCTCTCTCTGATCTAGTCAGTCTTTGATCTATTTCGGGTGGATGCTGGCATTGGCAGTAGAAGTAGAGGGATTTGCCCCTAAATGAGCCACTGCAAACTATTGTTAATCATAGTTTTCTGCCTCACTTCTTACTTTGCGCCATTTTGCTTTGCTCTTTATTGTCAAGTTATTTTCTGCCTTCACCTTTCTCACCTCTTTGATGCCTGGTCCTTCCTCATAGCCTGTGCCTTTCTTTATTTATCACTACCATGGCATCCCCACTAGAGCCACAAATGCTTAAGCTCTACCTTCAGGGATAAATCACTTAAATGTCTCATTCAGCTGGTTTTTGTGGGCACAAGGATATTCATCATTGTGGCAAAATGGTGCTGAATAGCCACTTGGAGTAGGTTGATAAGAATCTAATTAGGATGAATTGTTATCCCTGTGTAAGTAGCTAAATCTTTGAACCCTGCATCTCAGTCAGACCAAATCATTCAATGACTGTGACAGGGCTGTTCCTGTGTCCTGTCCCAGTCCAGAGAGCCTCTTTGATAAATATTTGAGCGGGCTAAATGCAATAACAACAGGCTCTTAAAACCCAATTTGTTTCCATTTCCCGGCTTTTGATAAGACAGCAGATTCAGTTACACAGTCATTTGATCATTATGCTCTATCTAGTGTCCTACCCTGTAACTGGGCTGTTCACAGCCCCTCTATGACAGTTTCTACAATTCTGAATTCAAATTGTTCGTGGTCAGGAGAAACAGAAACTGAAACAGATTGGTAGCTAATTTCTACATCAATCAATGTATTTACTTAAGGGCATGCATAAATATATGTGCGTGCGTGCGTGCGTGCGTGCGTGCGTGCGTGCGTGTGTGCGTCTGGCGTGCGTGTGTGTGCGCGTGTGTTTTAGCATGCAGGGGGTGGCAAGGATAAGCCTTTTGTGTCGAAAAAGGTGCCAATTAATAATGTAGGGTGTTTTGAATGATGAAGCTCAGTGTTTCCCTGGGAAGTAACTTGTTCCTTTATGAATATTTTATCATAGTAGCTAATGAATCCAGGCAGTCAATGCAATCATAACCAACTAACAGGCCCCTTGCTGTTCTGGTGTGGGACATCTGGACCCTAATCACTTACAACCTGATTACTGGTGATACTGATTGACTTAGATTGGTGAAGAGTGAGTGTTGTGCATTAGATTGAATGATTGTCAACAGTTGGCTAATTAGCAGGTGGACATAGTCGCTGTTCGTCATTGAAAAAGGAAACAGAGGAACTGAGAATGCAGATGTACAAACCACCATTATTATAAAGCAGCTTTTTCTAACAATGTAAACACCACTTTGCCCACTAATAAAATGGTTTTGTGTTATAATGTGAACTGCTTCTAACTGTGAATATGTCTGATAAATAGCTAAAAATTACACTGATGTTGTCAGCTCTTGATCTTTGGTTTTGAAAACACAAAGTAAGAGGTGAAGGAGAGAAATAAGAAGAACTGCACTTCAGTGAAATCACAGATACTTAAGCAAAATGCTGAAAGGACCTCTTTAGTTCATGTTAAGAGCTGCAGGTTAATTTAAAAAAATATTCATCGGCTGACTGTCAGTTTGGTGTGTCAGGGGGCATATATTATCAGCTGTCTCTCTATACAGGTGATCTCTGCCAGCTTTCATGGGAAAGTTCAGTTGTTTGCCCAGTCAGCCAGCCTGTGCTTCGATGGTGCCATTTATTGACACTTCACAGTGCTGGATGAAACAAACTCCTTTATCATTCTTTTTTTGTCTCTTAGAGTGTGGTGTCCTGTGTAATTTAACTTAAACCAGGACGTCATTTTTTTCATTGTGAAAAGCATTTAGTTTTAAAAAAAAAAGCACAAATACATTACTGTTTAGAAAAACCACTCAAGATTGGAAAGTGAAAGAAACACAAAATATTTTGGTTAAATAACAATTTACAATTGAAGCAATAAAATGTGGAACAGCAGAATCTTCAAGTTAAACACAGAAAGTCTGCAACCATCAAAGAAGCCTGGAAATATCTGTCCTGTCTTAGTAAGGCTCAGCCACCTTCAGATGAATAATCATTAATTTACTGTTGATAAATATCAAAGCTCTGCAGATAGCAATAATGTTATTTGGGACAGCCCTAATACTCATGACTCTGTGTTACCTGCTCAGTAGCCCATTCAGACAGCTGCATTTTCTTACATGGAATTTAAAAACTTAGCTAAAATGCATCCACTGTGGACATCCTGTCTACCACATGGTGCTGAGCATGAAGCAGGGCTTTTCTCAGTACCTTAAGAAGGATTTAGTACAGGACCTAGGGAAAAGTAGTGGGACGAGTGTGAGTGGAAGTAAAGGAATGCATGTGAGAGGTGATGATGCCACAGTTGTCGACAGTATAGAGGCATTAGGTTGAACAAATGAAGGCAACGCTTTTCTGCTTTAACACAAAACAGGAAACATTTTTTCCCTCCAAAGATGTTCTGCCCCTACAAGGAAACTTGGGTAATAATTAACAGCAAGTAATTTTGTTTGTGTTTGAAAATATGATTGTATAGCCACCCTCTACATGTGAGTGTGTGTTTGTGAATGCGATGGTGCACGCGCCAGGCAGGCTGGTTGTTCCCCTCGTGAGTCTTAATCGTGACTTAACAGCTTAAGGAAGTCACACTTCCCTGGATGATCTCCATGTGCTCTCTCTGCCACCAGTACTCACTAAAGACCATCTACATACAACCAGGCAGTCCCTCATACCGCAGACAGCTTTTTACCTCCTACCTGACATATTTGCAAGCAAATGTTGGGTGCTGTAACTAACAACACACATAGTAAACAGTTTTTGAAGTGACAGAGACATGCTGCCTGTTAACCTCTGTCTGGCTGACAGACACAGTGACTAACTCAGCTTGAGGGAACCAAAAGACCCCAGAATTGTAGCTTGAAATGCAACCAAATCTCCATGATTTTTTAGATCTGCAAAGATTAATCACATTGTGTATTTGGCATGTTCAGCAGATAATCCATGCACCTGTCTTAGTTTTTGAAAGTTTTTTTCAATTGCTGCCTATGAAATGGCCAAAGCTGCTTTGCAGTGAGCTTTTGCACCAGGCCACCCACAGAGAGAGATGGAAGGAAATACCCACATGGGAGGGGGTTGTAAAAAAACGGGCAGTAACCTTTGAAGTAATTAATAGATTTAACAGATTACACTGCAAAAGAGTCTTTCTTCTTTCTCTCTGTCTTTCTTTCTGTACTGTTTTAGAACAAATGTTTTGTGTGTAATTTTAAAATTGCCCTCTTCTCCAGCACAGAGGACACACAGTTTTTTTTTTTTTCAGTCTTAAAACACAAATCTAGATTTGAAACATTTAAACACATCTTAAAAAGTTCCAGCGAGGTTAAAATTGCAAAAAAAAAAAAGGAAAAAATGATATTTGTGTGTGCTGCTTTTGGATTAATTAACTCTTTGGGTCCCCCATGCTGCTGTGTATTTGTATGTACATTTTTTATGTCTTTTTTTTCCCTTATATCTTCAACCCTTTGTGTTTCACTGATGGCTCTTTTTTCCTCACCATGGTGGTTAGGGGTAGACGGGGGTTTTACCCTTTTCCGGTAATGACAGGCCTTACAGGAAGGAGTTATCTGGGACCACTCTTACAGTGATCAGTATTGATTATCCAGAGAGGCATGCTGGGGGTTGGGAACAGGGGACAGCAAAAGACATATTTTCCTGTTGCTAAGAAACGACAAGTGGCATTGTGCTGGTTGCTGATGTAGAAATGGATGGTATGGGTAGGGGGGTGGGGGGGTAGGGCATTACGGTAAGACATTGGGAAGAATTTCTTCTTGTCAAATGCAACATTTAACAAGAAATTCCGTCCTTTTGAAGAAATGAGCTTAACCACAAAATTCAATTGAATAATATAGGATTACATTACATAAAGTAACAAAATTAGGTTTCAGCTTAGTTTATCTCTCTGATTCATGCACACTTTTCTCTTTCTCTCACTCTATTTTTCTCTATATATTTTTCATTGTAGTTGGATAAACCATAGATGCTAAACAGTGTTACACCCAGGTAAACCCTTACTGAGAGAGGATGTGATACTGCATAAATGACCCATTCACACTGAATACTAATGTGCATTTGACCTGCATAACCTCTACGTTTAATGTTAGACTGAAAGATGGGAATTTATGAAGAGTTTTGACTCAGATGAGCTGGCAAGATGCATAAAAACCTTGAGTTCATCTTAGCCTTCAATATCTGTGGGGTGTTGCATTGAGCACAGTTCTGCAACACTAATAGGTGTCTCATAGTCTCTAAATAACACTCTCCAACTGCCCAGAGCTGCCTCTCTTTTCTGTCCCTGCCTTCATCTGGACCTCAGAGGCTGGAAACTATCCATGCATATTCAGACAATATCTCTTAGGCAAAAGATTATATATTTATATCTTTTTCTTAGGCAAATAATATGTATTTATATCTTTTTGACTAAGACCTTCTGCCTAGAAAGTTTTCTAGTTGGTCCTTTGTGGCTTCCCTACATTCGCTTCACCCTCATCCAGACGGTATCACACTGGCAGCCTGAGGTTGAAATGGCCCTTTGTGTGTACTGGTTATGCTAATGGTGAATATGTTGGGTCAGGTCTCTGTCCCTCTCCGTCTCACATAGACTTACTTGCATGCACTCAGATTCACAAAGGCCCTCTTATTTAAACCCTCATAAACTCTATTAGGATTTATTACCTCAGCTTTGTCCCCAGTGAACACATCTGGCCTGTGCCAGATTGGGAGCAAACCTGAGGAGGAATGAAGGGAGAGTGGAAAGAAGGTAACAGTTTGATTAGTTTGGGGCAAAGGAGTGTTACTAACATTACACAGACATGCACTGTGTACTGCGCTTTAGTGAGATTGGAGTGATTCAGCAGTCAGACTGGTCAGTTTTGTGGATTATTTGTCAAGCTTTCAGTCCTAGTTTTAGTTTTATTTGTTCTGCATGTCATGCATTTAGAATCAGTGGTTTAACATGTGTATTCCTGTACACCCTATTGTCTTAAAACATACCAGGATAGTAAGCTAAAGCTGACTCAAAACACATTATACACATTGTGCAGGTGGTGGCAAGGATATTCACTACACATTATTCCAAATTTGTTAAAAAATTTAAGTATTAGACAGCAGAATTGCATGTTAGTCAGGATTTTTTGGTTCCTGTGTGGAACCATATCCAATTGAAGTAGGTCACTGTGGTCAGTTTTCCAATTATGATAGGGTGTGTCTAATTTATTCAGGCAAATTAAAGAGGTAAATACAATAAAAGGACTGGGGCAGGGAGCCTGTTAGCATTGCAGGAAGCCTTTTGCCTGTGTCCACACAGTCTGGTCTAGCCAGTCTCACCTGTCATTATAACGGACATAAACAGTTTGAGCTGTAAAACACACATACATGGACATATACACAGGTCTTGAGCTGCCTGACTATGACTTTAATAAAAAAAAAAGAGCAAATGAAATGGAGAGCTAGTCTAGGTTTCCAACAAACAAAATAACACCAATATGAAATTAATTTTACAAGAAAGGCAAAGATATAGACTATAGATTATGCCAGATAATAGAACTTAATAATCAAGTCAATATTCCTTAGTATATACTTCCCCTCTGTTGTAGACCTGCTGCTGTGATATTAATTAGTTCCTGATGAACCCTACGTGATGTTGAATGACAACCAGCTAATAAGCAAGGTTAATCAATAAATTTGAGCCCACACAACAGAATGAATCAGATGTTATTTCAGTTTGATGACTAGGACAAATATATTCAGTCTTGAAAAAGAACCCTTATTTATTTGTCTAATTTTTCTAAATTCAAATGCAAATTTTTTAAAATTTTAATCAAAAAGCATCATAAACTATCTGTTCTAATTTTAATATATGCTTTATTACAATACAATCTTATGGAGTAAATATAACTAAATCCATGTACTTGTATTGTGTTTAACAGCATTTTAAATTTACCCTATATATTTCAGTTTGTCCTTGAATCTCCCGTGTTTTTTATTGTGGGTTAATTTTCTTTCTCTGTTTATTCTTTAAAGAGTGCCTTTTAAGTTATACACTTTACAAAGTTTTAATTAGGCTCTGCTCTAAAAAAACGGGAGAAGCTTTTATATTTATTTAGTCTAGCACTTGCCTGGATTGCTTGTATACACATCCAAAAACTTGATGTGAAATTGATCACCATATTTGTTGCAAAAAAAATTCTCCACTGCTTTTCTGATGTCCATGTTTCTTTCTCTCCCTCTCTTTCTTATCCATACATATCTGCTATCTTTTTCAGGTCATGGAGTGCTTTTGCCTTTGTTAGGAGTACTATCTCGGACACAGCCAGCACCTGGGTGGCCGTCAAAGGGTGTGTAGCCTCAGTCAGCTAGTGGTCATGTGTGAAGCTGTGGTCTGATGCCCATCCTCCCCTCAGCACTGGCCATGGACGGGGAGAACTACCTGCATCCAGAAGGCCCTCAGTTGGACAGCAGCTTGTTGTCTGTGGCCTCCTCTAACATGGAGGTATGCTGGGAGATTTTACTGTCATGTTATTTATTTAGTTGCCTGATGCATGTTCACCTAACGCTTATTAGTCTGTACAATGTTTTCCTAAATGCAAGTAAAACTTTTTGTGAGCAGTTTCTTTAATGTTTAATGTTTAATGTTCGCTCAAGTACTGCTTTGGTACTTCTACTGGTATTCACAGTTAAACTAGGCTGAACTCTAGTGAATATGACCTCTGAATGGTGAAACACTCATCTTGAAATATGTTAGAAAGCAAGTGATCCTATTTGGGGTATTAATTTCCACAATTCTTAATTATTTGCAGTTTCTGTGTGGATAAAACCGTATATTTTGGGTGGTTGTCTCAAATTTTCTTGTTAAACCTTTGTGCTATCTGGTAATGCAGATTTTTGCTATATGTGCCAAATCTTTAAGTTATCTACCCTTTGATAATTTTAATGTCAAGTTAAGTTATTATTTTCAATAAAAACGTTTTTGTGTGATCAGAGCATCAAAAAATTACTTGTGGACAAACCCAGTTCCAGTTTCAATGTCAAAGAACTCTTTTGTCTATATGTCTGGTTAGCCTTTGAGCAACACAAATGAAACTTTTAATAGGATAGCCACAATTATTCCAGAGAATTTCTCAAAACCCCAGCTCATAAAACTGGAACTATCTGCCTGTGTAGATTCCACAATGGCTAAGTAGAGAAATATTTACTGTGATATAACCATGTAAGGGTTTGTGCAGTTACACTGAAACAAAATTAAGTCAAGGAATCTCCGTCATCCAGACATTGTACAATTTACATCGTTTTTGTGGGTCCAGTGGAGGCATTAGGTTTTGGGTTGTCTGTCCTTCCGTTCTGTTCTCATACACAGGCACATGTGTACTCAAGGATAAATTACATTTCAGTTTTCTAAGGTCAAAGTGCAAGGTCACTTTGACCTTACAGAAACAATATTTGACCATTATTCAAGCATGCATGCTAAAAAAAAAAATAAAAATATTGCAACACATATGCACACAAAGTGAGTGAGAGAGATAAGCTAAACTGGAACTAATTTTTTGTCTGATACTGAATTTGTGACATCAACCTTGTGTATCCATCTCGAAACTGTGGTGATTGTGTTGATCTTCTGTGCTGCCAGTTATTTGAAGTGTCTGTGCAGTGACATCTATATTTTGAGCATTTCAGTCTCACACAAGCAAAGTGTTTTTACAGTTACTTAGCTATAGGTAATTCTAAATCTAGTTTAAGAGAAAGCTTTTGCATTAAAGAAGTTCAATGTTACTTTTCTATGCATTTATTTATTGTTCATGTTATGTTGCATAATGGATTATTTAATGTATTTTGTCTGTTGTTTGTGTCAGAGTTCAATATTCGCTTCCTCTGGGTCCTGGGAGGCCTTCTCTCAGCAGACTGGATACCGTGTACACCACCCTATGCAATTTGGAAACCAGTAAGTTAAAACAACACCTTGCACTGCCATGAGCTGTGAATGACAGCGTAAGTTTTGGTAACTTTTTGCTTTGTGCACAAGTTTATACATGGTGGCTGAGAATGTTCCACAACAAATACCCTGTTCAGTACTCACAGCAGGAAACTGCCTTTACACTGAGGGCTGTAAACTGTTGAAATTGGGCGATAACTACCCACAGGAGTTTCACACATGAGCTAACCAAACTTTCCATCAGCCTGGGACTCTCAAGTATTATACAGATGTATGAATTTATTATGAGTGTGTCATTCGTGTTGAGGTTTTTGCATGAATATTGTGCTAATTTGGGTATATTTCACTTATCCATTATTGCCCAAGAGAACTACATCCACATGGCAAACACACACAGTTCCACTTTGTTAGACCTTCTTAAAAGGACATAGACTATGAAGTAAGTTTCTCAAAAGGAATATACACTGTTAAGTGAAAACATTCACTATGTTAACAGTATACAGGTTCGATACCATAAATTAACTGTTGTGTATTCTATGGCAGAAAGTATAATATATGTATTAAAAGCTTAAAAAATAATTAAAATAGCTAGGTATAATTTCTTTTTTTGTTTTCAGAAATGTTCGAATAAAACCATAACTATGTGGGTTAGTGCTCTAACTGAAATTTGAGTGGTGCTGTTTAACTTGTACTTGAGTAAATTTCAGGTAATATTTGTGTCCATTAAGATGCTCTGCAGTAAAAAAAAATATGACTGCACTGTAATGCTTTGTCAGCCCTTAAGGTAAACGTTTCATTTGATGATAAAATGCATGAAATGCTCCAAAAGGGCCCGTTACTGAATTCCTTATACCAAAAGTGACTCAAAGCATTCTTTTTTACCTGATTCTACAACACAAGTTCAGTTCACTGAGGATGGTCACCAGGGGTGCCTGGAGTGAAAACATCAGATTCCAGTCAGAGAAATTTTAAGTGTGTGTGTGCTGCTCAATTCAGTTATAATATCCCAGTGCACCAAAAGAATCTCTGCTGCTGGAAAAGTGGCCATGCTGTCACCAAGAGAGACAATTTCAGTGACTGTAGAGGAGGTTGACCCATCATCTGGTTCAAAAGAAGTTTTTACCAACTTCACTGACATTCATCACCATAGCAGAGAGGGTCAGAGCAGCTAATAGACTGGCCTTGAATTGCATGCCTCACTCTCTTTGGCATCTCACTACCATTCAATTCTGCCACCCTTCTCTGCTTAAGTAACATTAAGTTTTGTGGTTTGCTTCAAGTTGTGTTCTTTAAATTACTCTGACGTCTGCTATGCGTAAATTTAATGACTTAATTAATTTAACATCTCAGCTCTCTTCATCGAGGCACACGCCCCGTGTGACCTCTGATTTCTGAGAAGGGCTGACGTAAAACGTAAAAGTATATCTTATGTCACACTACAGTGTATGGTAAAGGTTACAACCTGCCATGTTGTTGCTCCTGCATTACTTCATGTACGCTGACACAGCTGTAAAACAAAAGATTTGATTTGACTGACAAATGTGAGTTGACTGGGGCTCTTCCTCGACAGATGATTCAAATCATTAACTCCTAGGCTGCCACACTATTGCTGTCACAACATGGCGCCTTTTTAAAGTTTTTTTAAAAAAATACGGCTGAGTCATTTATCTGAACTGATACGTTCTCTCACATAGCTTGGATGTGGGTCTGACCTTTGCTCAGTGTTAGTGAACAGGTGTTTCTTTCTAGTATTAAAGTTTGTTTGTTATTGACATTTAGAAGTTACTCAACTCCAAGTGTAATAAGAGTAGAAGAAAATAAAGAGAAAGAGAGCTTGGGTGAGCAACCAAAAAGTAAGACTAAGTTAAAACAACTGTCATGTAGCTCTATTAAGTTGCAATGTTTGAACAGCAAAGAACTGGTATTAACAACAGTAGCAGTCTCATGTAAATATAAAGAATTTATGCATTAAGACATTTCTGCATTTCAGCTGAAAAAAATGAGCAGATCAGTAACTTCATATCATCATCTTTTAGTGAAATAATTTTGATGCTGTGATGACACAGCTGTATCACAGTTGCAATACAGGCTTCTATTATTGCATCAGAAAGTCCTGCCATGAAAACTATCAGTGTTTGAAAAGATTTTTAACCTCAGCATGGTAGTGCTTTTCACCTCTGCATAGAGAAAAGATATAAAGATTAAGTTTGAGAATATTGTAGGTTTGTGTTTTTTTATTGAGTATCTGTTTCAGGATTCAGTGATAAGTACTTGTTAAGATTTCATACTCCTCTCAAAATTTTTAAAAAGACTTTTGGTTAATCATCCCCAAACCAAACCTGTATCATAGTGAAGAAAACTCAGGAAGTGATAGCTCGAGTTGTCATTGTGTTGTTATTGCTGTCAGTGCAGTTTTTCTCTGGAAGTAAAGGATGACGTGAGACGTAAGTGTTTGTGGTTTTCAGGTTCACTCAGAGTAAGATTTTCTGTCATCACGTTGGTGTCGCAACACCCTTATCCCACTCTCAGTCTTGCAATTTACAAATATTATGATTAAAATTATGACTTCTCTGTAGTTTATTAAAAGAATGGGGTCATTAAATTTTGTCTTTGGACATCATTATTGTGGCATGAATGCCCTCATCTAGCAAGAACAAAGTCCTATGGTTTGCAAAGGTGTGCGTATGTGTGTGTGTGTGTGTGCATGTGTGTGCATGTGTGTGTGTGTGTGTGTGTATCAGAGACTGTTCAACACGACAGACATGGTGTTTTAACAAAGGACAAAAACTCTAAAAAATGTTTATCTCTGCTCATTTAAGTCTTGAAAAGTAAACAGGACAGACATCTTCAATCTTCAGCTTGTGCTTCTCTTCCTGGTCTTGTTTTCTTCCGTCACTTCAGCACTTCTGGTAGTCAGTCAGGCTCGCTTTCACATGACCATATTGTTGCTTCTCTTTTTCTCCTTGATCTACAGGCTACAAAGCAGACTGCTACTCAATAATATGATTGACTTGAAGTCTATGGTCAGGATGTAATCAGTTTGAACTAATAAAGCCTATAGTTCTCTACTCACGTGGCTATTGAGAACAGGCAGAGAAGTGAATAGCTCACACGGCACATGTGAGAAAAAAAAAAAAAGCCAGTGCCCTGATTACACAGATTGATGCAGTAAATGACATGCATCACTCACCTTAGCACAGCAAGAACTATTCTTATGAGTAATGCTAAAAACGTCACTGAAAATCTGACTGTGTAGAGTTAGCAGTTGCGTCCAAATCATGACCACAAATCCTATACAGCACAATACGATCCAATGCTCAGAATATTTTTATGAGGTAGTAATTATTATATTTACCCTTTAAGTTGGCTAGTTCTTATCATAAAGCGAATGTCAAAGAAGTGTTGCTTCTGCTCTGTAGAAGCTCTGTAACATTAGTCATGTTGATGTTAAGGCAGTGTCATGATACATGGTAGCTTCTCATCTGTGGGATGCTCACATTTGATTACTTCACTTTCATGTAAAGTTTTGAGAGACTCCCAAGGCTGATATATTGCTAATTCTAGTGTTTTTGAATAGCTTTGGGACTTAAAATATAGGCAGGCTAAGAATTCCTGGTGCAGGGCCTCATTGTGGAGTTGGTTGCAGTCTTAGTGCCAAGTACAAGAGCATCTTGTACAGTCCCATGCCAGCTAATTCAAAGCAGGTCAGCAACTCAGCCCACCTGTGCTCTGTTGTATTGTGTCAACCTTCTTGGTAAGGACACACCAGTATAAATATTTAAAACCCTTTATTCATGTTTTTTCTTATCTTTCCACTTTGGTTATGGCATTAATGCCTGTAAAAAAGAAAAAGTACTCTGTTGTTTATTTCGTCACACTAGTGATTGTTTTAGCTGTTCCATTTGCAGTCTGTAATTGATGATTTGCGCTGTAAAGCCACTATCACACACAACAGATCCACTGGTTTTATTTTTGGACACAGCACCAATATAACCAGAGAAACCTCCATACTTATGCGAACATTAAACCTGGCATCCATGATGTGTTGTTCTGCAGAGTTTTCACTGCCGTGTAGATCAACAGGCGTGATAGAGATTGATGCTTAGAAACAGTTAAATTAAAACATTCTCTTGATTAAAAATTACAATGGCATGTTTTTTTTCCTACCAATCCTACTCCCACTAACTTCATCCAAAAATTCTGTGTAAATTTGGCTAAAGTACTGATTCAAGCTCCGCATTTATCATGGCAATATACATCAGCAATTTATGAAAAGGGTATTGGCTGCTACAGCACAATCCTGCTGGGTTCACAAAGCCCAATATGAGTCCATGCTGTTAACATTTGGTAGTTGGAGGTATTTTTGCTGGAGAGCAGGACTAGGACTGCATTAGGAAATATCTGTGTACATGTCTGGTAAATTAGAGCATGACCTCCTGATATGTTAGACTGCTAATACCATTATATTGTACTTGTTACATGCGTAAATTAAAGTAAAAAATTCAACACTGATTATTTTGTTGATAAACTACATCAAATTTGTTGGGGTTTTCCATTGTTCTCTAATTCATTTTTTTACAGATACATTTAAAGAGGGGAAAAAAGGCTCACTGTTGTAAATCCCTTTTTCTAACGGCAGTCACAGTTGTGGCAGTATGACGAGGTCAGTCCCACACTGCTGAGTGTGGGTATTTTTTGCAGCTGAAAAAAGAAAACAGTCTGCTGCTCTGTCTCTTTATTTATGACTTGTTTAATTCGGATTTTCTGCAACTAAATCTCAAGTTATTTATGTGATTCTTTTAAAAATAGTTTTTACAAAAATGTATTTATTAAGTTTTTTGTTTAAGCAACCCTCAAACATTATTAAAAAAAAAAAACAAGACTGTCCCACTGGTATAAACATTCCCAAAGGGGAAAAAAAAGAACAAGCAGAATTACAACATGACATTATGATAGTGGACACCACAGCATCGTATAGCAGAGATACTATAGGAGTTAGCAGAGATATAGCAGAGATACTATAGGAGTTAGCAGAGATATAGCAGAGATACTATAGGACTTACAGGAATATTCCCTTGGAATGTATCACCTTTAAGTCTCAAAAGCTTTCTTAAGTTCACAGTTCTTAAAAAATGCGAGCAAGGGACTCCAAACTTAATGAAATTTGACTGATTTCTTGTGCAGTGTGTATGTGACTTTATCAAAGAGGAGGCATGCAGTCAGCTCTTTGAGCCAGGGACTAATACAAGGGTTTTTAAAATGTTTCCAACAGAGAGAAATGAACTGTCTTGCTTGTAATAAACTTAAATCAATCATTGATTTTCAGAGGTTAAGATTGAGTGCAGTGTTTAAGGTCAACATGGTTCTCTGAGGTAGGGCTACATTATATTACTTCCCAGTAATCTGTACTTTAAAGGAAACAAAACAAAAAAACAGTCCCTTGCTTTTGCCTTTTTCCTTTTGATACAATAAGACAGTGAATCGAGGTTAGCTTTTTTGATATCCAAACTACAAATTTGGTTTAACTAGCTGCCTGCCTGTCTCTGTGTTGTTCACTGTTGGTTGGTCCACACTTAGACTGGAGTGTCCAAGTGCCAGGAGTAAAAATTCAGTTATAGCTTCCTGTTGATAACCGAGAACTAAATTCATAATATTGACACTTGTATATGATAGTGTTTCCAGGGAATGGTCTCAGGGTGTCTTTGATAAATACTTGTGTCTTTCAGTGGAAGTAGATTTTTACTGTTGATTATCATACTATCTGTCACTATCATACAGTCAGTCAGTGGATACTGTTTAATTCTGTTTGTGTTAAAAAAAAAAACAGTTGGCATTTTGCTGCTGCTTACTTGATAAGATGAGATTGGTCTCCGTATTTGCATGGTATAAAAAGACTGTGTGTGAGGTATCACTCCTTTCCCTTCTAAAATGTGTGTAAGGTTGGGATTTAACTTTTACCAGTTCAGAGGTGTTGATTATTCATTTTTGCCCAAAAGTTATTAGCTAATAGTCCAAATTTTTGTAATCAACTTTGTTTCTGTTGACTCAACAAGAATCTGCAAACTCTAACACACTGGGTGGCTGCATGTACCTTTAAGGTTGTTTTGCAATCCAAAAAAAAAAGAGAGAGAGAGAGAGAGAGAGAGAGAGAGAGAGAGAGAGAGAGAGAGAGAGAGAGAGAGAGAGAGAGAGA
>JAPZDZ010000021.1:20496904-20518641 GCA_029783805.1 Acanthurus tennentii
TGTAATTTTTTTTTTTTTTTTAAAAAAAAAAAAAAAGAGAGAGAGAGAGAGAGAGAGAGAGAGAGAGAGAGAGAGAGAGAGAGAGAGAGAGAGAGAGAGGACGAAACGAAACGAAACGAAACGAAACATGCTGTTCTTGTGCATATGATTTCAAACTGCTGCATCAGAGTACAGGCACACAGTTAAGACTCCAGAATCAAGCATGTCGTTGCCAGTTTTGGACACTCAATTTGAGTGGAAGAGACACGATTGCAATTTGCAGTACAATATTCTGAGAGGAAGGCTGCAAAAAAATCTAGATTATGTATTCACATTAGTAGTTCCTGCTGCAGTTAAGATGTTATTGTGTTGAAAGGATGTTGTTAAGAGCAGCACTCCCTATGAGCTGCCGCATAAAATTTTATGACTGAATCATAATCTGTTTGACACATACAGCAACTTAGATGCTTTTAGTTTTATTGACATTTTTAACAAATAAAGCGGCATGTCTATCAGGAAATATATGTTGAGAAACACATATCAATAAACAGCATTGTAACCAGTTGTCTAATGATTACCAAGTGTCCCAAAGTGTCTAGAAACAACATTTTTCATGTTTTCCCATTATGTTTTTGCCTCAAATAAGAGAGTATTAAACAATACCATCATTCAAATGTTGCATAGTATGGGAAGGCCACATGTACGTAAACAGTGAGCCAGTCAGCTCCTTTGGCTGAGAGCCCCTGACCAGCCTTGTGTTGTTGGAAAGCAGCTGATGCCGAGCCTGCCAAGACCTCTGCTGTAATAATATCACTGTCATATCACTGCCGGCTGAAGGGCCAGAAAGGGGATTTCCAGCATAGATGGTTGTTACCATTCACACTGCTATGATCTTCTGAGAACTGAACATATTTTTATTTTTTTTAACCTTTTTTCTATGTTAGATTCTGCAATCATCATGATTACAGTAGTTAATTAGTTTTTCCAATGTGCAGGCTAGGTTTATCACCGGATTTTAACTTGTTTATTTTCAGCTGTTAAAAAAAAAAGGATTAAAAACTAGAAAAATAAATAAAAGAACTGCTGTTTAAAACACCACACAGTAATATTTGTGAATTTTTGAAAGTTGACTTTGAAAACAGATACTTGCCAAAAATATTAGATTTGAACATGGACACAGTTATATATTGAATTTTGTTGTTGTTGTTCATGAAATTCAACTGAAGTATCACAGGAACCATGTTTTTTTTTTCATAGACTTGCTTCCATACACTGGGCCTGGCTTAAAAGCTGCCCTTTCATCCTCTTGGTATGTTTTGAACTTAAATCAATCAGTCTCACTGATCTCTGACCTGCAGTTGAGGACACAAGCCAAATCCCGAGAATGACTTTGGCCAAGCTCAATCCCACTCAGCCTGAGCCTGAGCTCTGGCACATAATTGGATGAGAGGAACATGGAACAGTACAGTTGCATTTTCACCTCAGCAAAGCTTTAGTTTTGCTTTTGTTTTGAGTGTGTATCTTCCACTATCAGCAAAGTAGGCTGTCACAATACTATGACTCGTGCTCTACATGAAACTGAAATCATTTCAAGTGTGGAATACAAAGTCCGTGGACATGTTTCTTGTTTTAACGGTGGGCTAAATTAGAATGGTTGGTATTAATGAAACTATCATCTTGGATCTTCAGAGCAGGTAGGATCTATTTTTAGATTTCAGCTTCTTTATTTTCTTAAGACATTTCTCTTCTGACCTTTTTCTTTCTCGTTCTCTCTCCTCATTTATTTTAACACTTTCTGTCTCTCCTACCTAAGATATGTATTCTGTTATCTTTACTGTATATGTTACAATCAAAGATCAACTCTTTAGTTGACTTTGAACTCCTGGATGTGGATTTTGTAGTTATTTATTTGTGGAAATTTTCATTTTAAAAGATAAAAGAGCATATAGCTTCAGTCTAGTGGCGTATAACAAATGCTCAGACTGTAACGAACAAACAAAACCAAAACTATTTTCATGTGTTAAATTTGATGCCCTAACATAGTGTTAGAGCTTCATTTTTAAAGTTCAGGACAGATTACAATCTACAGAAAAAGCCATCCTCTGTTGTGACTGGTACATTTGACCATTTTATCACATGAATTTGCTTTTCAGTGCCTCTTTCATTTCTCTGCTGGAGCTACTTATCACACAGTAATTGAAGAAGCCTGTGTCTGTACTTGGCAGCTGTAAGGAGTAAATTTGTGTAACTGTATGAGGTTGAAGGAAACAGAACGGCATGTGCCAGTTTTATTTGGATGAGTATCGGTTAAACAAATAACTGAACTAACTGAACTAACTAAACCTCTTCTTGTTCTTCCAGGCAATACCACTCGAACAGCAGCACTACCACCACCCCTACGGATGTGCACATGGATGTGTACCCTGGATTCTCTGACCTGGACTTTTCCAACCTCAGTCTCCCTAGGAATGGAGATTTCTCCCAGGTTTGTTTTGTATATGTTTTGTACTTGTTAGCATTTTAAAAGTTGCATACGTATCACTTTAAAATTGCGGGCACTCTCTGTCCCTCTCCCTCTTTTACTTGCTTATCAGAGGAAAGAACCATACCTCCCATCTACAACTTTTATCTTGTGTTTCTTGTGTGTTCAGCTTTGCTTAATTGACCATAGAGCAACCCGATTAAAGGCGAGTGTTGTCTAGACAACTGCAACAGTACCTGCCCCATTCCTGTCAAGACATGTCATTAATAGGACACTGTAATTTATCTCACTTCTACATATCTACGCCACATCTTCAGAAATCACTTTCAAATAACCTAGAATTCCTTTGTTACTTTCAGTCATGCTTGAAATGAGTCCACAGTATGTTAATACAATTGATTTCAGTGTCTTGGGGATTATCGTCAGCCTGAAAGGATGCAACTTTTAGACCAGGACATTCATTTTAGGATGGGAGAGATGTGGACAGTGAAGTTATGATAGAGGCTATACACTTATATATTTGCCTCACCGTCATTTTCATTTTCTATTTCTCTGCCCTCTTGTGTCCTTTCAGCCATTTCTTTATAGTTAGAGTCATATATGGATAGGAGCCAATTGTGATGATACAGACCAGTGAGTTTCTAATCTGACGCCTATTTGGGTTGAGCCGATGAATGTCATTATGGAACCATATTAAGAGTATGCTGTGGGGATGAGTTTTAAAGAAGGGTAGTCATGGGTTACCAAGCAGCCTGGAAGTGCCCCTTTGTGATAAGGTAGTTATTATGGTTCAACCTAATTCTAAAGCATAAATAAATAATAAGAGATGGGGTAAGACATAACAGCAATAATAAGGGAAAAGGCATTTCTTACTTTGATTGTGTATTTCCAATCAACATTACTGTCTTGTTGTAACAGTTCAGACTGTTGTTGATCTATATGCAGTTTTCTAAGTGTCCATAATAAATTTATTTAACAACTCTAATAGTAGATCTAATTAAAACTGTTGACAGTAAAGTCTGTGGATTATCCAAAGTGCCTTACACATTGTTTTTGAAAATTCCTGTTGAGTTTTTCTGTGCTTCGAGCACCGCAGTAAAATTCCATTCACCTCAGAGATAAATATCTTATATTCCGAGGAGATAAAACTGAAACTGCTTTTTTCATGCATGGCTAAATATGACTCAGAGTAAGTGCAAAAAATACTTTATTGTACTACTGTTTTGTGGACCCTTTTAAATTGAAAGAGAGGCTGAAACCTTGCTGCCTTTAGTATAAAATTAGACATATAAACCAAACCAGCATCTGATTTATTTTCCATAAATAAATCAACTTATGCACATTAATTGTGGAATGAAATTGAGCAGACAGGGAGGGCAGAAAAGAAAGCTCAGTCATAGGATGAGAATATTTTATTCTCTAAGCTTGCACTTTTATTGCCCATATCTACTGCATTGTCCACAAGACTGTAATTCAATATTTTTAAAATATACTTTGAATTCCTTTGCTTGCATGACATTTGTTATGTACAACCCTTGAAAACACTACAAACAAGCCAAATTAGCATTGAAGGATGTGCTTTTTATTAACTGCTGTGCGCAGGAACTGAGTATTTTTTGTCACCGTCGAAGCTCCAGAGTCTTGCAGCCTGGGGGTTTGATAAAAGCTCAAGGCTTTTTTTCTAGTCTGTTTAATTTGATGTTAAGCAATGGTTTTGCCAAATTAAGTTAGATCCTTACAGGTGCACATTATGATGTGACTGGCATTGTACCATTTGCAAGTCCTAGACTGGAGCTTTTAACAGCAACAGCCACTTTAACTTAGAATCACAGATTCTTTCCAGCTATTACAAGTGTTTTGCAAGCTTTTGATGCCCATTACCAGGTGGAATTGCTCGTATTTGTATATGAAGATTCTGTTGCACTTCACCAATGCCCCCTAGTAGAAATGTTGTTCCCAAACAACTCTGTTAATATGTAATGCAGTTGACAAGTGGCGGCTCTTTGAAAGGAAGCATAAGTTGGCACAAAATCTAAACACAAGTTTCACTTCATGTTTGTGTCCAGGTGTGTGATTCAGTGTGATGGCTCATGAAGTTATAGGAAAATGTTTTCTGGTTGCATTTTAATGGGGGGGATTTCAAGAACAAAGTCAACACATCTAAAAGGATTTCATGTGCTAAAAATGTGATGTGTCATCTACGTCACGTGTATTGCGGTGCTTGCATGAATTTTGTGATTCACATGGGGTTTCCCTTGTTTTCCATCTGCCTGTGTTAGCCTGTCTGGCTATGACTTTCTTCCTTACAAGTAGTTACAAGGATTGTATGTTCGATTTACTCTTCTGCCAGCATATTTAGAAATGTCTGACTGTACAGGTGTCATTTTTTATGTGGTTCAGTTAAAATGAGCTCCTTTACCATCAGTACATTCATGAGCAGCAAGTTTGGTTTCCTGGCAGTGGAGATGTGGAATGTTTTGGTGCCTGTGTGTGTAAGAGAGACTTTTTGTGCTTATGTTGTGCTTTCTCAGCTGTCCTCGCTGGTTTTGGACACTCCCTGACATGTGATGCATGTAGAGAAAATGTAAGTCACAGGGTCATCATGACTAATCTTCCACCTCACTCTCATCCCTCTTTTCCGTCCTCCATTCTTTCCCCCCTGCATCACCATGGCAATCCAATCATACCCGTTTTTTCCTCAGTCTGTAATCGGACAGCAGGATTCCTTGTTTTGTTTGCACCGTTGAAGTGTGACAGTTCAGAAAACAGTCAGGCATGTGTGTCGGGAGGAATTGTTGATGTGGATTGTTCAGTTGGTCAGGTGACTGCCATGTTTATCTCAGCCATTTCCTTGTTTCAGTTACAGCCATAGAGTTATTAGTGAAATCTCTTGGTTTGCTTGGCTTCCCGCAGTGTTAGTTTGTTTATGCAGTGCATCAGAGCTCTGCTGGAATATCCTCATATTGTGAGGACGCGCAATGTTGAAGCACGTGGACAAAATATCTAGTTTGCTGGTTACTAAAAAACAAACGCCTAATGTTTGTTTGTTTTAGAACTAATAAACTTCTCTTTTAGATCTGATATCGTTGTTAGGTTACCAATAAATAGAAATGTTTAACTAGCTAATAACTGAAAAAGAATACATGGCCACTGCACAATAATGCAGGTGAAGTTGGTGTCTCAAATTTTTAACAACATTCATTGCTTGTGAACTATTAGATTTTGCCTAAGTGGCAAAAAATGTCCTAACAATGTTAAGATAAAATTTCCAACAAAATCTGTATTTGTTGTCTTCATGAGGAATTGGATTTATCATAGTGCAGTAGATCAACTTAAAATGTAATTACTACATGTTCACTAAGTGACATTAATGCATCTAGATATGTGTTTTATTCTCAATTTCTGTTTTGTTTATATCTTAAGTTTACTGATTAATTAGATCTGAACAGAGGTTTAGATTTTTTGATATGTCAGTTCCAAATTGCACATCCCTTCCAGGAAAGTTTCCCAGAAATAAAATTTTCACATTAAAACTTTTCTTAGGAGTTTCTGGGAAATTAAGGTCCCAGATAAACAGTGGAAAATTAAAAAAAAAAAAAAAAAAAAAAAAATCAGGCTTCACCATATTTTCTGATCTACTTGTATTTTACCTTTATACAAAAATTTAAATCAAGTATGTATGGCATCCTTTATGTTTTGTAGAGTTAACTCTTGTAACTCCAAACATGCTGCCTGTGAGCACACCATCAGGGGTAATTTAAAAAAAAAACCCTGCAGTCTAGACAAACTGCTACCAGTACCTTTTTTTAAAAAGACAAGTCTTGTGCTTTAAAAGAAATTAAATCTAGTATTCATTCACTGTGGTTCGAATGAGAACTGAACACTCAGTGCCACAGTGACATGTGCATACCTGTTGAGGCTAAGGCTGGGTCATTTGTGGATCCAAAGTACATGAACTTTTATGCAAAGCGTCAAAATGAAAACAAGAGTTACTGGAAGACAAAAAAACCAAAACTCATTCACAAACCACTCTGGCTAACCTCAAAGGGTGAACAGCACTCTACAAGTACACACATGAACACACCTACTGTAGGTACTGTAAGTATACGTTCACATCTACACACAACAGGTCACGTTTGACATATTCTTAGTCGTCCCTTGCTCTAGTTCATTCTTAGTGCAGTTCTTTTCACTTTTACGCACTCGTGCTTGTGCGTAGTGCACTTCAAGGAAGAGCTCACATGTATTAAGTCTGCTTATGCACCTCTTTTCAGTTTTGCTTCTGCAGAATTGAAATCTCTTTACTTCCTAAATGTCCAAACCCCCTATTGTTGCTTTAACACATCCGTTTTTAGGGGAACAATGCATACCAATTATTCAGGCAGCATATACCAGACAGATATTTACATACCTTTGTTAAAGGCAATGAAAGAAACATCCCTAACATACTATTATATGCACCACAAACATGCATTTCTATGCAAAAAGATCCAAATCAGTCACAAGCAGAGCTGAAAAATACTGACCACAGACGTGTGTTGCTTCAGGTCCACTAATTCCAGGGTCACTTTTTTTGACATTCTGATTTTGACAGATGTTACATTAAGCTGACAGATCTTAAATGTGCTCTGCTGAATTACAAACAAGTATTTTGAAAAATATGCAGAATTCATCAATAAATGTCAATTTTTATAAATTAGATATTCGACGTTACAAATTAGATGTTTACTTCACCTTAAAGCTACAATACTTGAAGGAAAACCGAAAGTAATTGTGACAAACTCAAAGGTGCTCTGCCTCAGGGTTTTGTTTTGTTATGTTTTACCAGCATAGAGGATTATCATGTTTTCTGACTTTCCCAAGGCCATCTTATCACATTGTATATCAGTTAGGTATTCTTAGTTAGTTCCTTGTAGGACACTTTGTTGTTGGGATGGCCTAGTTGAAGGGTTGTAAATAGGTGCACTTTTGTGCTCCACCTAAACCACTTCAGAATAGATTTTGATTGTTCAACCTCCATTTATCCTGTGTTTCATAAAACTAAGTTTTTGTTAATAAATCCCTAAATCCCTAAAAGCAAAGTTAGGACCACTTTTATGCTGGCAGTTATACAATTTGTCAGTGTACATGCATAGTGTGTGCAATATGCTGGTGCTTACAGGAGATGTTAGTGATCAAGCTTAATACAGTTGCTTTGAGTAAATAATTTCTTGCAACAGGGAAAGTTCATCTACCTAGACAAAGCTTTCACTGCTGCATGGGAAAAGGCACCACAAAGCACATTTGATATACTCAGTTGAAGTCATTGCAGTCCAGAGTAAACTAAGGCTTGCATGTCTGACTGAACTCAAACAGTAATCAGAACTCAGCAAGAACTGGAGTCATAATTGGTGCTAGAAATGTCAATCAGAGTAACTGAAATCTAAACAATAATAAATTATGGTCGTATGTGGTCTCAAGCAGCCACACTGGGGTTTTGCAAACAGCAGGAGTGCATGTGCACATGTGACGATGAGACCTCATGTTGAAGTACCTGTATACTACTTGTATTTATGTATTTTTGGTGCGGCAAGGCACGGGTCGTACCTTCTTTAGGCTGTGATGCAGTAAGGTGTGTCTGTTTTTGTGTGTTTGTGTATTTAAAAGATGCTCATCAATGATTCATTCCTCCCCAATGACCCTCTGTGTCCCACTAACACACACAAACACACACAAATACACAAACACTCACAGATTATTCAGAGGATTCCCACTCATGCCATGATGACACCATGGACAGGCGCCACTCAGTCTCTGAGAGTCTGCTTCCCCTTTAGTCCAAGATGGACGTTACAGTACCTTACCATGCAGGCATGATATCACATATTCCTGGAAGCTGGGTGTGCAAATGGACCCCTCTATGCCATCATAATAAAGATAAATAACATTTTTTGTGCTTTAAATATCACATTTTTCCCATTTATGACTGGCTTTTAAACACTCAGCATTGTTATCCTGTCAGAAAATCGAATGTTACGACACTGTCTTTGATCAACATCTTGAAACTGTTGAAATAATCCATTTCCTATCAGATTCCCAGAAAATTCTTTTTAACAATTGTGTCCCTAGTTCCAGTAATGGGAATAACAATATCATAATGAAGTTTTGGAGTGCTGCTGTGGACAGCTAGAAGTAGTGTCTGACACCCAAGAGACTTTTTGAATATGCATACATTTGCATTTTATACTTGACATGTTTTTAAATTCCTGACCTCTGTCAGAGGTCCACATGAAAACTATAAATCTACATGTTCTCTGTTTTGCAATACTGATTAGCACAACAGAGAAAAAACAGGGAAATGTTATGACAGGGTAAATGACAAGTTGAGTCTGCATCTGGATTCTCATGAAAGATACACTGCCAAAATAAACTAATGAGACTACTTGTTTGCTTTCTTCTTATTAGCCTTATGACCCCAAAACTATAGATCATCATATTAATCAGTATTCATTACTAGAACAGCAGCCTTGAAATTGAGCCTGTGCAGACAAATAGAAAGACAAAGAGCAGGGCATGAAGTAAGACAGGCAGTGTAGCGAGGAGTCAGTCTCTAAATATAATAATCATTAAATAGTGGCCCAGGCCCATTAAACATAGCGGTAAGCAGCAGGGTGTGAGAAGCAGCCAGGTCCAGAGCAATACTGTTTACACTACAAATGCGGTTGAGTTACACCATGTACAGTAAAATGGGCCTGACTGCCAGTAACTCTAGTCACTTACCAACAAAAGCATCATTTCCTGAAAGCTCCTCCCTCCTCCCTCCCTCTTCTCCCCACCTCTCCCCTCCCCTCCCCTCCTCTGCTCTCTCACTCACTCTCTAACCACCTTTTTGAGCTCTGAGGAACTAGTCCACAGTCACTATGACTAAGTCCTCTATGCAAATACCTGACCGTCCTGGCGAAGCAGGAAGCATGTTTTAGACTTGCCCATGTCTCTGTGAGAGTCAGAGTTTTTTATGTGTGAGCTCATTGCCCAGAGCGTACCTGCTGTGGAGGCAGATGTGTGTGTTGAACCAGAGAGGAACTGTGAAAGGGCTAGTGAGAGTCCACTGTTTAGTGGAGGTGCATCAGCTGTAAGGTGAATACCATCACTTTGAGCGACACATGGAAGAGGCTGTCACATTCAGGGATTCAAGGTGAAGCGGGAGTGTATGCTCGTATGTATTTTACTCCCCCCTATACTGAAGCATTTGGACCCATGTCTCTCATGCAGCTCTGGACTAAATTGTATTCACAGCTGGGACTACCCCTTGATAAGGTACTGTCACTGTTTGCTTCTTTTTGTATGTATTACGCTGGATCAAGTTCGGTGTTGTTTGATATTTACTGTTACTTTGTTTGTTTGGTTTTTTTGGGAAGTATTTTATATTTTCAAGTCATGATGAGTCATTAAAAACTGTTAAGGAAAGGATTGTGAGTAACTGAAAGCAGCTTGTATGAAAAGTTTGTGCCGTTCTTATCAAAAAAACTTCTAGATAAGACTTGTGAGCACATTGTTTCCCAATTATAGCCGGGCTTTTAATTTTAACTTCCTTGAATGAATTTTCAGAGTACTTCCTTGTAATTTCAGTGCTTCTGAAGGCTTGCTCGTGATTCTTCTTTACTCTCTATTTTCTATAAAAAGTGGTAGATTACAGTCCAAACTGTGTTAAAGTCATTGAAAAGTACTCAAATCAGCCTCGTTACTGCTTACAAAAGATGGTTTCCTGGACAAGGAACAGGCCACATGTCAGACAAGTGACAATGTTCAATAGAAATTTCCTAAGAATTGTCTTTATGAGTGGGGTTTTGCTTATCCCTTGATAGAAAAAACAATAATCTAGTCTTCCTCTTTATTATCTGTTTGCAACACAACAAAAATGCAGAGAAAAATACTGAAGAAGGTGACATGGGGTTAAGGATTTTGGCTCACTATTAAAAGTTGTCCTGGTAGTCAGCAAGCAGTTTTCTTTACTGAAAAGTCAGCATTGCCAGTCAGTCATCCAGTGTGCCTTTAAGGTTCTCATCTCCGGCCAGGAACTATGACAAATGGTTGTCTGCCTCATTCCTTGCTGTCTTCCAGTAAGTACGAGAACGTGATATCTTCTGTGGCTAAAAAGCGTTCCTGTCTGTTTTCTGGAGGATTATTGAGTATGCTCATTGTCGTATGGCACTGTAAATGGAACTGCATTGTTTTTGTTTCTTTCTTTTTGGTAAATGTATTATTCATTATACTGCACCTGCACAGTGGCAGTTAAATCGCAGCTTATATCAGTCTAATGACTTTATTGGCACAAGACTTGTTGAACCTGTTTCCACTGAAATTCTTGTCAAGTTGATTGGCTAATGTCACAGAAATTTTAGCAGTTACACAACTGGTGATTTCAAGAAGTTTTTTTTTTTTTTTAAGTAACATTGCTTTGTGTGGGAAGGGGTTTCTCTGGCCATACTTACTACCAGTATCATTATCAGTAAAAAATCTTCTCTTGATTTTGAAAGATAGGTTTACATTTTTAAAAAAGGAAAGCGAATTATTCAGATGCCCATATGAACAGTCAAGGACATTTTACTTGCTTTAAGTCCTCCTGTTCTTGCTTGGCATTGAGTGATAGTGACCAAAAACACCTTTAATCCAAATGATGGGCAACACAGTCCCCACAAAAAGTAATCCAAGATGTACCTGAAGCTAATCTATCATGGTTTTCTACCAATTTCTTTTTTTTTTTCCCTGGTTCAGAGTTCTTGACTATTGTTAAAAGGAGATTTAAACAATTGCGAACCTGTCTTTAATAGCTCTGAGTGCAGCTGGTTAGCCTCTTGGTGGGCACATGTGTCAATTTCCTGCTTTTACATTAAACCTCAAGTATGACCTAGGCGTGCAGCTTACGGGAAGTGAATAAACAAAGAAGGTGAGGATGAGTTAGAGCATGGGGGGTGGATTGATGATGAGTAGTGGAGAGACTCGAGCAAAGAGACGTGGAAAGGTTAACGGATGCTGTCCTTACCGAAATCTACGTCCGCAATGATTAAACCTCTTTAAGGGGCATTATGTTAAACGTATCACCCATCAGTGGCAATTTTCATTGCAACAGTGGAATTACTTGAAAGTGCTGAGATGAAAAGACAGGAAACAATGTTATAATGAAACTAATTATTTTAATCCGCTAAAAACAATTTATACCACAAAGATGCAGTAAATTTGCCAAGTAACAGCGTACAGAGTGAAACAGGAGGGCCGCTGCAGTCTGACGAAGAAGCCAGAATAAAGATGTCACGGATCATCTCATTGCACTGTTAACAAGTGAATTCAGCTTGAAAGCATCAGTGATCACATGTAGTGATTTGTAAAATAGGAAAATTGTATTTAAAAGATCTTGTTAATACCTAGTTGTTAGCTTTTTTCCATTTAATTTCAAAACCATACTTTTTTTTTTTAGTTCTTGAAAGTTTCATCAAGTTTTTGAAATTCTTGAAAGTCACATTTTTTTATTTGAAAACTAAAGCATAGTAATAACTATGATATAACAATGTTGGGCTTTACTAAAGCCACAGAAAGAACATTTCATTTGAAACTGTTTTTATACACCCCAATTTCATGCCTCTCTTGCCAAATTGACTTCCGAGCACTCTCTTCATGTACTCCAAATATATCACTTTGGGCCTTTTGGTACATTCCTACAAGAAATATCTGCAAACTACAACCTCTGAAATAGTTGCAGTGTTGGATCAACTTGTATTTCATGCAGTCCCAAATCACTCAAAATTTATGAGGTAGCATTTCTTGCAAGGCTGCTATTATTGGATTTAAGGTGAAATAGCAGCTATGTGGTCAACAGTGTCACAAAATGAGACTGAGAAGAGAAGATCGCCAAGAAGATCTTAGTTTGAAGCCTTTCAGGCATTCTGTGTAGAGTTTGTAAATTCTCTTTGTGTCTGCATGCTGAGCGCTTTGATTTTATGCCACTGACCAAAGACAAGTTACTTGTGTCTTAAATATTGCTTTCAGTATGATGATATCTGTGTGTGTGATAGACTTGAGACCTGTCTACAAGCACGTGTCCTCTCACTCAGTGTATGCGTGTATTACAGAAACATTAAAAGAGATTCTTTTCCATTAATTAAACTACATTGATATAATTTTTAAAAAGTTACATATTATATCCTTATCTGTCTCCCTGCTCTTTTATTGTCTTTATACTGCCAGTTGTCAAATAAGGCAAAAAGTCTGATGTATGTAATGTTGATGGAAATTATTTTCAGCACTTTGTCCCTGACTTGATCGAATTGAGGATGAAGCATGTAACCTCTCTCCCCTAAAATGTTAAAATGCGAAGCATATGCAATAAACACTAATTTTAAATGTTTGTAGAGGGGTTTTGAACTGTTAGTGATTCTCAGGATGATCAGAAAAAAAAATATTTGAATTGCCTGTCAACCTCCCCGCCCCCATCCCTCCACCTTGTTACCAATTCATTCTTAGGTAAGAACCATGCAGCTACTTACAGGCAGCAAAGCCTCCATTCTGAGTCAGTGTGATAGTAGTTCGCTGACCACAGGTGTGTAAAAGAGGGGGTGTAAGTCACGGCAAAGACAAAAGTGAGCAAGTTATCTGAGGTTGAACAAAAACCTGTTAAAATAGACTTCACAGGTTTGATTTCATCCTTGCTACATACCCACTTTTCTTTCAGTGTTAATCTTCCACATACAGTAAGAAAAAAAGGGGATATAGCATTATTTTCCATACCAGTTTACACTTGTACATCAGTCTGAAAACAATGCAGACTCAAACAAGTCCCTGTTAGAGCATGAACTGGCAGTGGTTAAAAAACATCTGCATCTTTTTTTGTTTTTATCTTCTAAAGATAATTTGATATTAACTGTCTGCATCCAGGGTTTATAAAATTATAAACTGTTGACACAGTCGCATTGTTTAATTCAAAATTTAATAAGATATTCAGTGATTCTGGAGGCCATGTTGTATTAAACCTTTGGAAATGACAGTGTATGCCTATGTTGCAAGTAGTGTGGTATGTTGAAATGTCTGCATAACTAAGATGTCATCTTGCGTCAACACTCCCCTCACATCCACTTTTCCAGCATGGAGGATGCAGGCTCACACATGTATTAGTTTATCACACGTAAAAACAAATGCACGCACACACAGTCTGAGGTTACGTGAGTCATATTCCTCATGTGCTTTGTTTCTTATGTTTTTAGAATTTCACAAGAACCTTTTCAGGAGCCCACTGCACGTTAGTTCTTTTTTGTCTCGTTTTTCTTTCTGCTAAGATGTAGGTCTTAACACTTAAGACACGTCTCTTTGAATGCCAGCTCATAGTCATGGTAAACCCCTTCGGGTGACATCCTCATGGCACCACCCCAAATACAGAGCAGACAAAATCTCTTTCACTGCCTCTCACTCATTTCTGACTCTTTCCTCTTTCGATTTTTCTCAACTTCTACTACTTTTTCCTTCAAGCCTGTATTATAGATAGATAGATTTATATGCTGGCAGCACCATGCGTATCGTAGAGCCTTATTAACCTCGTTAATCTCTTGGAGTCAGCTCAGTGCAAGCTTCAGGCTGTTCTACATACACAACCAGCATAACAGTTCTTCGAACTAGCTCTGTGATTTGGCTGCTAGCTTGGACACTTGACATGGCATCTTTTTATTTTTCCAGAACAAAAAACACTGGAAAATTCCAGGAGTCTTGTAAGCAGTAAGGTGTCCCTGGCTTGCTTAACTCAGACTTGGCATGACATGAAGACTTGCCTGTCAGTAGGTTGCTGGTGTGCTTTTTGATTGGCCAAGGATAGCTGGTCAGGGATAGGTTAGACTTAGCTAGACAAAGATGCCAAAATAATTTTCTTTTTGACTCCACAGCCAAAAAAAAATATTTAAAAAAATTTGATCATCTCTACTATTATTTCTCTGACCATCCCATCAACATTAACAAATTTTATTCCAGCACAGGTGTCAGTTAGAAAAAATTTCAGCCTGAGAATTAGAATATGTATATTTATATATTTTTCTGGTCACTGGAACGGCTGAAAAAACTGTTATCAGCAGTTCTATAATCTCTGAGTTGTCTGTGAAGAACTTTAAAAAGTGAAATGCAAATATGATTTATGGTTGATGATTGTCTGACTAAATGATAGTCTTTGAGAACCAAAAAAGACATGAAAGAGTGTACTCATAAAAACAGGTGGCTTTGTTGGCAAATTGGCTCCTGGATCAAAGCTCCGAGACAGAATAAGCTGATTTTTGTCTGCATGTCTTCTAGAGTCATTTTAATCTAATTCTGAATTTAAAAGCATTTTAATTGCTAACAATCCTCTCAACCGTACTTCTTAGTAGTGAGTCAATCAAGGGGCTTGTTTTCCAAAAGGTCAGTGTCTGCCTTAAGGCTAAGAGAAGGTCAAGGAAAAGGAAAAGCTTAGAGCTGTCCTATTAAAGGCACAACCCAGCAGATATGTCAGGGATGTAGGAAATGCAGACAGCTTGGCATAACATAATCCAGACAGAAAGAGTGACACCAGTGGTGGCTTTTCAGTTCCTGGCCCCAGACCCACTACATGAAGAAACGAAACACTCACACATATACATGCACACATGCACATGCATGCACACACATGCACACGCTCACTGGCCATCAATCAGGTTATGTTAACTCCATGGAGAAGTCAAGGTCAACAGCTGACCCCAGATGGGAGAGTCTGGGGTGGGGGTTGTCAGTCAGCTGATCATAAGGGTGGGGTTGGAGTTTTAATAACCCTCTGTCCCACCAACACAGCTGCACACACCCACACTGAAAATCTTGCCAGAAAAGAGAGTAGCTTTCAGTGCTTCCTCTTGGCTCACTGGCTGAGTATTACACTTTTTTTTTTTAGCATTACCTATGTTAGAAAGAAGACTCGCCCCACTTTATTAGCCTTCATAGCTCTTAGATTCTTGATTGTAATTTGACTCAGAAGCCCACTCCCTCATCCATCCTTGCTTCTCTTGTTACAAGAGGAGTTTTTAGGCTCAGGTGAGATTAATGGACATACAGCATAATAAAAAGAGGTTTAATGGGCCCAGTGGGTAAAGTGTAGTAGTTGCTGCTCTAATAGATCACAACTCTTAAAAAGTTTTTTGTAAAAAACAATCTTAAATTTTAATTTGCCTCAGTCAGAGTACACTAAATTGAACTGGTGTGCTAGAGTCTGCAAAAGTGCAGAAAAGTGTTTGTAATTCGATGTGGTTTAGTCCTCGTGACAGTGATAACATCTCCTTGACAAAGATTTTATGCTTCATGCAGAATAATATCAGTTAAAATAAGTGTTGGTAAAACAGACCTTTATCCTCTTATACAAACTAGGATAATAAGACAATGAAAGGTTGAAAGAGCAGGGCGAAAATGTGACAGAGATGGGATGGGAAAAAGGGGGGTGGAATTAAAAAGAGGGACAGAATAAGCAGAAGCTGACAAAAACATATGAGTGAGATGGTGGGGTCATTTGAGGTTTGTGTTTGTGTATATGTGTGGGTGTATAGGGTAAGTGGGAGGCCAGGGTGACTTGTTTCCTGGCCTTGGAAAAGCAGCCAAGCTGGCAGAGTGTAGGAGGGGAAAGCCCTTGGCCTGGTCTGTCTGCTTAGGGAGTTAGCTAGGGCTGGTCTTGCACTAAAGCAGGTTACTGAGTTTAACAGAATATGGCTTGAGATTATATGTAGTAGTTTGCTCTCTGATATCAGGGTTAGATTTTAGCCTCTAATTTGTGACATAACATAGAGGAAGAAAAAGTTATTTCTGTCTGAGGTTGATAAAAAAAAAAAAAAAACATTTAACCTCTGCTCAGTCATGTAATCTTTTCTGCTGTGAAATTGGTTAGGAGTCATGTCCCTGTTGTTCTACAAATGACAGAATGTTTACATGTCAACTGTTGCGACATTTCCAACATTAAAAAAAGAAAATTATTGAGAAGTAGCATCTGGCAACTCCACATATGTCACAGGAGTTTCAGTTAGGACCAACACTGGAATTAGCAGTTATAGGAGCTTCAGTACAAAGGAATTGACTGTTCAAAATTTAGGAAGAGAACCAAAAACAAACAAGCAGCAAAAACTGTAACAACTGTCACATCCTATTTGAGTGTAGAGAGCTATTCCCAATTTAGTTTGACAGGCCATAATTGTAAAATAAATAATTATCTAGAAACACAAACTGATTCCTTTGACCTTGTTAACATGTTAAGAATGATTAAGAACATTTCTGTTGAATAAAATGTTCTTCGTACTAGATCTAAGTGGTCTATGTCATGATACTGCAATCCTGTCTTTGATGGGTTTTGTGATTAAAAATGCTTTTGCCTGTAATAATAGGTAGCAACATTTACTGACAAAAAGAGGTGCATGGAAATAATTGTTTATAAAGAAGTTCAAAAGGTAAAGTGGTTAGATTTCCCAGTATGGTAGCCCTTGAGCTTATCATATGGTCTGTGTCATAACTAATCCAGTATACTCAAGTCATTTCTGAGAATAACTATTTCTCACTTCTTCCAAGGCAACTTTTGACTCTATGTGAGGGGCACAGATACAGTAAATGCGATTAAAGCGATTTGTGTTGGCTAATTTTTATTTTATCCTGATTGCGTTTACTATCATGGATTCCTCAGCATTTTTAAAAATGCCGGGGGCATTATATGAATTTGTTTCAGATTACTACTACACTGTTAATACATCAGTTGTAAGACATAATAAAGCCAAGCCCATTGTGGTTTATATCTAGAAGTGTATTCTTACTAGTTCTGATTCTTAAAACTGATAACCACCATCTTCAACCACAGTCATAGAGTAGCTGTGCAGCTCTGCAGATGTCTTGTGATCGACGAGGGCTTGTTGCTGCCGATTTTCACTGCCATATGTCTCCATTAATCATCAACAGGCAGACAACAGCCATTATCTATACACTCAAATACAATTTACCGCTTCTGTGAGCACATGATGTGATGTAAAGTGTGAGCATATGTGTGATAAACTTCCATACATTTCATTCTCACAGTTAGGTCCAGTTGAGATACAAGCTTGTTTGGATTGTACTACGTCACAGACTGGTGCTCAGAGGGATGCCAGTATTTGTGCATGGTTTTGTATTTGCTGTGTGGGCTGTGAACAGAGGATATACTGCTGGCTTTGGCATTAATAGAAGAAGGGAAACTAAAGTTAAAGAGGAACACGTGAAAGGCAAACAAAGAGAAGGAAGGACAAGTGGGCTTTCACATGTTCCCCTGTGTACGTGTACACACACACGTTTTTTTTCTACAAATTCCCAGAATGAGATTTTCAAGCAGATTTAGTTCCATTGAAGCAATTTTGAAAGAAACATTACCACTCATAAGAGACAAATACATTTAGGTATTTTTTATTCAGCAGTAGGGAAAAAGAGAGAAAGAGGCAAAAATTGTGGTTATACTTTGTAGTTATACGGTTGTGTGGCTGTGTGCTATGGAAGGAGTCAGATTAGCATCAGAGCAGTTGGAATTCAAGCCTTATCTCTGCTTGGCAGGGCCCAGTCTCAGGAACAGTAGATGAGCTAGCCCTGGGTACGGGCCTGCCGCGGGACAAACACTGCTGCCTCTGTTACGCTCTGTTTAGCAACTTGATTAGCATGGTACTGAGGTCGTCCATGTTTTGGTTAGCACCAACCAACCTGCTGCAGTTTTCTGTAATTCCTCTGTATCAGAAGCAGTGGTCCCCTTAATAAAACATTATATCGGCATAGTATACTCTGTTGCATGAATTTAAATGATGTGGAAAAAATTAGAAGTCATTTTCTAGAGCAGTGACCTACAGCTCTAAGTCACATATTTGCCAAACAAATTGATTCAGGGTTTCAAAATGGGCTTGAATTAATTTATTTTAATGCAGCACTTTGAAGTCATCAAGATTTCAACCAAAATCATATTTACAAGCAAAGCTCATATTACAACTCATGAAAGCTTAGATTGTTTCTAACAAAACTCTAGTTTGAAGTATTTTATTGAATGTTAGTGTTTGACTCTGCTGAAAGAAAAAAAAAAACTGTTTTTCCATGATGAAACATTTATGCATGTCAGTGTGCTTATCTGTGTTTCCACAATTATGCTACTCTGGAATGATGCCTCTAGTGACACAACATCCCTTTTTCCAGTGCTTGTTGTTTTCTCATTTATCCTCAGCCAGAAGAGCTAAGAAAGGAGAGAGGAGAGCGAGGAAGGAAAGACACACAGGTGTCAGGATAAACAAAGAAAATGGAGAAAGAAAACATGTTATAAAGTAGCAGGTTATGTGTAAGCAAGTAGTAGTTACTTTATACCAGGACCCTCTTTACATCTACCCCTCTTAACCTAGATAGTCAGAGCCTGCTCTGAGAGCTCATGCCTGATCTTGCCCCCAGGAAACATCACACAAACACACACACAAACAGAGAAAAAGAAAAGAAAGGTAGAGTGAGAGTGAGAAGGATAAAGAGAGAGGCATAATCATAGAGATCTCAGCAAACACTGGTTAGCTGAATGCTGTACCCTTGAAAGGCACTCTCACCACTACAGAGATATTCATGTGTAATGCTCGGCAAGTTGTTTCTCTGACGTCACATCACCAAAATACGTGCAAGTTTCTGTGTCTGCCTGCTGTTTACCATCCTTTGTAGGCTCCATTCCCACATGATGTAGTCATGTTACCACTCAGAGCTCTACATCTTGTCTTCTCATGCCTGTGAAACATTTTCAGCTGAACTGTTAAGGAATGGCTAACAGGCAGCTTTGGCACATGCCAGCAGAACATCTCAGCATTAATCAGTAGCAGCATATTATTGAGATTAAAGTTGCATCACAACTAATAATTTATCTAACTTTTTTGATAGTTTTAACTTTGGATTCTTACGGCAAAAATCTTTTTTTTTTTTTTGTCTAAAAAATTATCAGTCATAATACCATATTGTGCTTCACACCCACTCATCACTGCTTGCAGCTTAACTGCTCTTTTATCAGTTGAAGTGAGACTCCGGGGGTGCTGTGAGAAAACTTTGTGAGCACATTCAGAGATTTTACTGTTAAAACAGTCACTCACCCTGGATGTTCTTTTATTTAGTCTATACAGCACAGACAAAGTAGAAGTTAAACACTGTGGGAAATAACTGTGTACTTAAAATATGAAGCCGCTGACTTTGCTAGCAGAGGCTCTGGTAACAGGTAAAATGGTGAGCCTTCTCTGTCTGAAGATAACAAAATTTGCTTACTAGCATATCTAAACCCTGCAAAAACCAATGTTATATTGTTTTTTTGTTTGATTCTTATAAACTCGAGTATCAAAACCATAATCTGCCATTTTACAAGGGGGCCATACCAGACTTTATTTTTGCCAGGAACAGCAACTTCTCACAGTCTCTTCTAGTTGCTTGACTGACAGCTGTTTGTGCTAAGTTAACCAGCTGCTGGAGGAAATTCTGACATGAGAGTGGTATCAGTCTTTTCATCCGAAATAATTAACCACATTTTCCCGAAAACGTGAATTTAAGGTGAGGATAAAAAAATACTGAATGACCAAGTGGGACCCTGAGGTAACATTCAAAGCTGCTTCAAGTTTCTGTGGATGATGTAGTTTCAACATGGGGGTGTGAGAACTTCCACACATGATCCAGTCAGTTTAGATGCACATGAATACACACACACATACACACACACACACACACACACACATACACACACATACATATGCAATAAAATGTGGAGATACAATACATCCATTTCCAAAAACAGCATCTCCTCCATTCAGCTTGTCATTGTCTACCATGCTCCCTCCCCCCTCATCATCACTCAATTCCTATCTCCCCACATCCATGTTTATATGTCTCAGGGGGCCACTGGGTGCCTGTGAGAGGCTAGTTAAAGAGCATGGCATGCTAATGGCTTGGAAAGGATATGAATAGAGGGGCGACTGGAAGGCAGCCATGGCTGAAATGACACACACACAGACACAAGCGCTCTCATTATGCCTGCCCCTCGCTTTCTATTTTACGTGCTCGCTCTCACACATCTGTGTGTGATTACATTTTGTTTAGGCTACTCGTGTTTCTCCCAAAAGAGTGCAGTATTGGCTGATTTTCAAAATGAATGTACACCTTTATTGTCTGTTGTTTACTCCCATTTATATGTTTTTTTCACACTGTTATTTCCTAGGTATTCAACTAATATTCCCCTGCCACACAACCAGTGTGTTGAATTTGATGTAGCATATATATTTAGAATTTATAGTCCTCCTTTATTTTCCCACGAAACAGGGATGATTAAGTAGGAATGTGGAAAGGCTGTCTGAGTGTATTTGCTTAACCTGGTTTTGATTTGTCACATTTACAATATTAAATTGTTAATTAGCTAAAACAAATCAGTGTAACTCTTCCCCATAATTTGTCCTGTATAAGAGGTTAAACTGAACACCGTCTTTCTCTTTCTACCTTCAGGACCTGTCCTGCATTGATGACCTCTCCACAAACTCTTTGTTCTCCTCTCCGGCTGACTCATTGTCGGAGTATGCTGATACAAAGTCCTTCATCAGCACAGAAAACCTGGACTCAGTGCCCACCATCTGGGACGTCAGCACTGGTACCAACACCACACCAGCACAGAGCCAACTAGAGGTCAGTAGCAAGCCACTTACACGCACGATATGACCAGAAACAATGATAAGCACTTAAACAGCTCATCTTACAGCTATTATGTAATACAAGCTTTACAGCACATGTATGTCTGTACTGGGGGAGATGTACACCAAACACTAGCAAGTGAGGGTCATGTTGTCCTTCACAGTGTTGCTGAGTATCTTCTTTATTTAAATATACGGTCTGTGATTCAAAGTTGTGTCAAAGCGGGCATCATTCTATGAACTGAAAACTATTAATTTCTTTTATTAATATTTTGTAAACTACTTATTTATCACCTTGAGAAGTAACAGTTATTCAGGACTACTGAATACTTCAACTATGACTTATGCTCTGCACTATCAAACAATACTTTATCTATCAGACAAAAAAAGACTGGCACTTAGTAAAATATGTAAAAAATGTCACTTCGTAAACTCTGATCCATAGCAACCACAAATCATAAATCATACAGCGATTCCAAAAATACCTTTTTACCAGATAACTTAGTTTGACAAGTTCATAGTTCTTACAAGCTTTCACTTTTAGAAAATCTGTATCATCCTGAAAGCCCAAATAGCATCATCACAGAGGCCTTACA
>JAPZDZ010000021.1:20519036-20531630 GCA_029783805.1 Acanthurus tennentii
AGTTCTTACAAGCTTTCACTTTTAGAAAATCTGTATCATCCTGAAAGCCCAAATAGCATCATCACAGAGGCCTTACATATTGACAAAAGTGGATCCGTGGAATCCTGTGTATAATTAAGTTTGAGTGACTGTTATATATTTTTACTTTTTAAGGCAGATCCAGTCCAATCATTCACAACTTTCACACTGTAAAAAACAGAAATAAACTTGATAAACAAAACCATTTTAACCAGCTTTTCAGAAGTTGCAGTTGGACAGCTTCGGTTTTGATCAAAGTGGCTCCATATGTCTGATCACCTCTGTTGTTGCGCATAACACTTAACATAAATATTAAAATGGTCTTAATTTGAAAACCTTCTTGAATATTTCTGAAAAGTTGACTTTGTTTACTGCACTCAAACATTTTCTCTAAATTATCTACTACTACAGTAAAAGGTTTAAGACTGAGATAATGATCTTCTTTGCTTTTGATGGCCTGTCCTCTCAAAGAAACTCACTGAACTCATATATATATATGTGTATATATAAAATCTGAGAAGAGAAATTCCTCATTGAGTTGTTCATGTTTCCCTGCCCACGTGGCTGTTGAGTCTTCTTTGAATAAGTTGGGTCCAAGGATATCTTTTTGATATGAATCAGGGCTCATTTATTTTTTCTGCCTTCTGAAAGCCTTTTATGTTTTCCTTTTCATTCTGCCCTCATTTCATCCATTATGTTTCCCAGATATACACAGCTTTATCTGCCTTTTGTTGTTGTTGTTGCTGGCTTTTCACCGCCAGACAACAAATTGCATTTTCTTGAGTGCTGCTCCATCAGACACCCATGTCCAGAACCCACACACTCCCATGCAAACAAAAACAGACACATGCAATGATTACTTAAGTTTTTCTGTTGCCTTTTTCTTATGCATTTGGCTCTGTTTTTTTATTTATGTTTCTATTTATTCATTTTATGTTTTGTTGACAGCAGAATGGCACCGGCAGGTTTCATGGCTTGGCCAGTTTGGATGATATAACAGCTATTATCAGCACCCCACCTTTAGGCGGATTCCAGGTAGCCACACGAACCTTTTCAATCTGATGTTAAATGAAACAAAGCTCTCTGACAAGATGCGCCTAATGGTCGGAAATTCTTAGTAACACACAGATATGGAAATTATGTTACACAACTAATGTGCAGGTGTTATAAAAGATACAAGATAAGGCTTAGGTTGTTAAACCTCACAATGTAACTTGTCACTAACCAAAGACTTCAGAACCACATTTTGACAGTGCAGTACTTCAAGACAGTAGAGGGTGAAGAGTGAAATTACAACGCTTGTGCCTCCTTTAGCGAGTCTGAATTACCACAGATGATGAAAGCATTGCTGCATGTTGCACACATTGGACATTCTGCAAAAGAACATGGCATAAAGAACAGATAATTCCATACACTGCATTGTCTTTGTGTGTGTGTGTGTGTGTGACAGCAGTAGAGCCAGTGCAATATTGATGTGTCTGTCAGAATGAAACCCTTTTGCATTTTCAGTTTCTAAGATAACATTAGTCTGATGTTGCCTTTATATGTAAAGGATCTTTCTCAGCATGTTTCAATGCTCTCATTTATTCAACCTCAGATGATTTTATGCCCCCATCAGCTTCATGTGTCACTCCATTGTTGCACTGGTTAACATTGCTTGATAAGAGGCTTGAGATATGCCGTGCTAACCGTTCACTTACTGCTCACCAGCCTCTGATTTTCAGCCACAGTCGCTTTTCATAACTTGTCTTCACCTAACCTGAAACAAAAAAAAAGTCCTTGATGTGGCAACTATTAATTTGAATTACAATACTAAAGTTTCTGTGGTGTTCCCAGGTTCAGAGAACCCAGCCACCGCCAGAGGAGGAAGAGGATGCAGAGGAAGAAGAGACAGAGGAACTGGGACATGTAGACACATACGCTGAGTACAGACCTTCTAAATGTAGGCCACTAGACTGAATGTCAACATTCAGTTGCTTAATTATTCATCTACATTTTCCTTCTTAATATGATAAGACTTTCATGCAGTTTGCTCAAAATGTGTTTGTAAAGTTTTTCACCTAAAACATAAACTGATGATCTGTTTTTTTCCTCTTTTTCAGCCACTATAGGAATTTCTCATCCTGACATTGTAGTGGAGACTAACACGCTATCCAGTGTCCCTCCTCCTGACATCACATACACTCTGTCTGTCCCTGAGACAACTATTAAAAGTGGCCTGCTGTCGGCTTTGCAGCTAGAGGCCATCATCTACGCCTGCCAGGTACACACACAGGCTCACATACGCACACATACATGCCATTTTGCTATGCAAGCATCTTTGTTTATGCGTGTGTTTTATGCTTGCCTCTTAGCAACACGAGGTTATTCTCCAGAACAACCAGAGAGCAGGCTTCCTTATTGGAGATGGGGCAGGGGTTGGAAAGGGCCGCACTGTGGCAGGAATCATCCTGGAAAACTACCTTAAGGGAAGGAAGAAAGCACTATGGTAAGAGAGGGTTACTTCACAGAGAGGTATCATAAAACTAGATTAAAAGCTGAACAACAACCTTTTCATTGGGTTTCAGTAATTGATTTATGTAATTGTGTTTTGTATCCAGGATATATTGAGCATGTAGAAGCTAGTTTGTGTTGGCTAAGTTACTGACTTTCCCGTTTGTGCCCTCAGGTTCAGCATATCCAATGACCTGAAATTTGATGCAGAGAGAGATCTCAAAGACATAGATGCGCCGCATATTCCTGTGCATGCCTTAAACAAGGTGAGTCCAGGTGGACTTTGTGTGACAAATGGTAATTCCTGGCTGTATGGATCTGTAAACGTTTATACAGATCTCATTAACACAACTCTTAACTTTTTAATGTTTATTTTTTGTTATCGTAGATTAAGTATGGAGACACAGCTACCTCAGAAGGAGTCCTGTTCGCAACTTACTCTGCGTTGATTGGAGAGAGCCAGGCAGGAGGGCAGCACCGGACAAGAATCAAACAGATCTTAGATTGGTGCAAGCCAGACTTTGACGGAGTTGTATCCTTTTTAACAACCTGGCATCTAACAGTTTTTTAACACATATTTGCATTCCGCATCTGCGCTGTTTGCCCTTGACTTTTGCTCTTTACAGATTATTTTTGATGAATGCCACAAAGCCAAGAATGCCACATCTACAAAGATGGGCAAGGCAGTGCTTGATTTGCAAAACAAGCTGCCACGGGCCAGAGTGGTTTATGCCAGTGCCACAGGTAGGCTGACACACACATAAAACACACACACTCATTAACGTAATGCAATACAAGTGAGAATTTTTTAAATATATACTTTTGTCATGTGTTGCCCAGGTGCCTCTGAGCCAAAGAACATGATCTACATGAGCCGCCTGGGAATCTGGGGTGAGGGCACACCCTTCAGAGCCTTTGATGACTTCCTGCACGCCATCGAAAAGAGGTTTGTAGGGTGATGTCTTGCAAAGTTTCACTTGAAACGTTTGTCTTTTCTAAAAGCCTGTAAATCATGTGAATTTATATCTCTCTGCTTCCATGAAAATACCTTATCACTTTGTGGTCATGTCTTGTTAACCCCATGATTGAATTGTAAAAATATATATATATGCATCTATACAGAGGTGTCGGTGCCATGGAGATTGTTGCCATGGACATGAAAGTGAGCGGGATGTATATTGCCAGGCAACTGAGCTTCTCAGGGGTGTCTTTCCGCATTGAAGAGATCGGACTGGACAGTGACTTCGAACTGGTCTATAACAAAGCTGCCAAACTGGTGAGCAATCAGCATGTGGCAGATGTGTCTGTTACTTTTAGTGTATGCTTGGCCCTGTGTGTGAGTTAAAAAATGAGCACTCCTCTTGAAAATGACCATTAACATTTGGAATCTGTGTCCAGTGGGCGGAGGCATTGACTGTGTTCATGCGGGCAGCCGATGAGCTGGGCCTAGTCAGCAGGAAGTCTCTGTGGGGGCAGTTTTGGTCGTCTCACCAGCGCTTCTTCAAATACCTCTGTATCGCCGCCAAGGTCCGCTGTCTGGTGGAGCTTGCCCAAAAAGAGCTGGAGGCCGGAAAGGTCAGCACAACACACTCCTGAACACTGAGTCATATAGTGTGTATAATCTAGAAAGACTATATATAACCCAGAGGAAGATCCAAACAGGAACTGAAATTCTTCAGATGTTGCATAAGTAGGAGAAATGCTGAAGGAATGCCAGGACAGAGTTTTTTATTACAAGTAAATGAAAAATGTTTTGAGGCAAAGTTTTGCTGATTCTTTGCTTTGTCTGCATAGGAACAGCAAGGGTTATTTATGGCATTGAGTTTTTTTCACACTCTTTTTGCACAGAGGTTGAATTTAGTGCACTTTAGTTGTTGCAGAATTTAACAAGGATATTAGGATATGTGGTGTCGTGATACCAGGACTGAGTCTACAATATACCTCCATTCAGTAACACAGTAAACCTATTTGTTTGTTTATTTGCATTTGTCTCTCTCCACCACAGTGCATCGTGATCGGGCTGCAATCTACTGGAGAGTCCCGCACCAGAGAAGTTCTGGATGAGAACGATGGGCATCTTGACAGATTTGTTTCTGCAGCAGAGTGAGTAAAAAGAAAAAAATTTGGCCATTAGGTTTGTTTGGGTTTATTTTAGAGAACAGTACCTAAGATGATGAAATGTCCCATTGGTTTCACTGTCCAAACAGCTAAATTTCCACTCACAGCAGCAAAGTTTTTCAGGAAGACAGGAAAGTTTAGTGTTTTCTCTCTAAATCCTTCCCTGATACCTTGAACCGAGTTTTGAAGGGGTATTGTCTGTTTGCTTGAAGCCACAGCACTCAGTGCGTTTCTTCTATTTAATGTTGTTGCTTCATCAAACTGCCAAATGTTTTGCTAACCTTGGAAAGAACATAATCCCACCACATACATTCTATTAAATTATAAGTATTTAGGCCATGCAGTTTATCCTCAATTAAGCAAAACAACCTCATTAGTTATTAGCAACTGTTTCATTTTAATTTAGTTCAATTTCCATTGGAGAAAAACAAGAAAAGGATGGTACAGGTGGTGAGCGACTTTAACTTTTTGACCCCAAACCTCTCTGAGCAGACATGCCTGACTGTCTGAGTATATTAAATCACACACAACATGTTCATCTGTCTGTCAACACCTGGCAGCTATAATGAGGCAAAATCAGGAATGCATAGTGTCTGACTGCCACAACCGCCCTGTGCTGTTCTGATCGGTTTGCTGTGAGGTTAAGTTTTCTTTTCTCTGTTTATCTTCTTCCTCATTCCTTCAGGGGAGTATTCCAGTCTCTTGTAACAAAACACTTTCCCTCAGAGAAACAGAGGAGGGAAAAAGCACCAGGAAATAAGAGAAAACGTAAGTAAAGAGGATGCAGTTGTCACATCATGCAAGCATGTGTACTCCTAATTAGTACTGTAACAGTTTCCATACTTTGTTCTTCACCCTTTAACACTTCTTACACTAACACCCACTGATAACTGCATTTTTGACAGTGATGTAAACATGACACCCAGGGGGATATGCTAATTTGCACCTTTTTTCGGTGCAATGCATGTTTTTAAGCCACATATATATTTCTTCTTACAGTCAGGGAACAACGTGCAAAACCATTTGCTTTGCAGGCGTTTTCCCTACGGTCTTATTATTAGCGTGTTTAAAAGTATTTTTCTATATGTGTGTAACTGGTTGTTATCATACCATCTGGCAGTCCTGATTACAGTGAAACACCCTTCTTGCAGTCTGCAGGTTTTTTTTTTTTGTGGCCTCTGAGTGAAAAGTGTTTTTGAGGTTTACCGTTTGATTTTCACACTAATTCTCATGTGGTTTTCTAATCAGGGAAGCCTAAAGGTCGACAACCCAAGGTACCAAAGCACACTGTGGACAGTGGCGGTGTGATCAACATCAGTGATGACAGCAGTAGTGACTCCGACGGCATGGACACAGACTCCAACTCCTCACCAGACTCCCTGCTAGACAATGATGATGTCATCTTTGTGAACCACACTAGCTGCCACACAGGTAGGAGGATGCCCTTTTTTATTCGGTGTGTGTTGTCAGTAGGAGTTATGTGCGAGAAGATCAACTAAATGAAGATGCTTTAGCCACTGCAGATGTGTCTAGTCTGAGGTATTTTTGTGACTCTTGCCTCTTAAATTTGCATTGTTAATGTTATCTCTATTTTGTATTCACAGCCAGTATAGAGAAGATGAAGCTGGACCTCCTTCAAAAAATATCCGTACTGGGAAAAGAACTACCTCTCAATACTTTGGACGAGCTCATTGATAAGTTTGGAGGACCAGATAAAGTCTCTGAGGTACAAGCCTTTAACACTAAACTAGAAATACTGGTATCTAATACTCTGAACTCATACAGTTGGGATTCACACATTCTGTACTTGTCACGGCTTGGCAAAGTAATCACAAATAAGCACAAAAAAGTAAACATTTATGCGATTTTTAAGTAGATTATTTAGGAACAATGTATAAACATTTTTTCTGCAGATGACTGGTCGTAAAGGTCGTGTAGTGCGGCGCCCAGATGGCAGCGTCCGCTATGAGTCACGGGCTGAACAGGGTCTTACCATCGACCACATAAACATTAAGGAGAAAGATCGCTTCATGAGTGGGGAAAAGGTCAGATACATCAAAATATATATATCTCTCTCTATATATATATATACAGATAGATATGTAGATCTATGTATATAGATTCTGCATTTAAAACAATATTTGAGAAATGTACTGCTTTGTGGATGTTGCTCAATAATAATAACAATAATGAACTCCACCTATAATCCAAACCTCTTTCCATTCCAGTTGGTGGCCATCATCTCAGAGGCAGCCAGCTCTGGGATTTCCCTGCAGGCTGACAAGCGAGTGAAAAACCAGAGGCGCAGAGTTCACATGACCCTGGAGCTGCCTTGGAGTGCAGACAGGGCTATTCAGCAGTTTGGTGAGTAAGAATAATCTTACATTTAGCCTTTCAAGCATAAACAAGAGTAAATGTTAGAGAATTTTTAAAAAATCCCATCTGTTGCAATAGAGGAAGATGAGCATGTCACTGTATATATGGTATATTTTGTAACTAATAGGGACCTTTTGTAGACAAAGTAGAATTTTTAAAGCTGTTTAAAGTTGTTACTATTGTGAGGTGGGTGTCACATGTAAGGTACTGTGCGTAGCTTTGTAAAGAAGGTCACACAGCAACCAAGTTTGCTCTTTACATAGTGTTACCCAATATGAGACTGAAGTTGATTTTCTTATTACTGAGGTTTAAGTGGTTTGCTGCTGTACTTCATGACGTAACTGGTTGAAAGGTGGGTCATTAACTGTGTCATATTTAGTATGAGTTTGTGTTAGTTTGACTCACCTCATTGCCCTTCCTGTTTTAAAGGGTATTCCCTAGTATTTACACTGAAGCTAACTTAATCACTGGCAGACAGAGAATGAACATCACAGAGAACTGAATTAATTAATTCTTTGCAGCATTTAGTAAACTGCTTACGTAATTCTGTCCAACAACAGCCTTTCTGGTTTGTGTGAAACTTGTGTAGCTTTGTTATTGTTTTGTGGTTTAGTGTTTATACACTCACACACACTATACAAATACACACAGAGGGTTGTCTGTACTACGTCATAAGAGATTCTGTTGAAGTTTCCAGGAAGTCAAAGAGGTGTGTTCACAGAATCAGGTCTGACCTTTGTGTTATGTTGAGTTCACATATATGGCACATACCAGAGGATTGTCAATGTCAGATGTGTTCTCACGTACTTCAAATATTCTGTTAGGTTTTAGCCAAGGTGTGGCGTCGATAGTGCATGCAGGAAGCGTGAGTGATTTGTTGACAACACACTGTTGATGACAGATGGGGCCCCTAACTTACCTGAAATGATGGCTGTTTTGACGTTCAGTTCTGAATGTGTCTGGATGTATCTGTAATATCATCAAAGATCAGGAAACATTTATGAGCAACAACAATGGTAACATCCATAGAGATTAGCATGGATGCTTCTATAGCATCAGTCATATCAGAACTGAGTTTTTTTTTTTTTTATTATTAAAAGAAGAGCAAAACACAAAACTGGGGTTTTTGTCTGTCTGGTTGTAGGTAACAATAACTTTGAAACAAATTGTTCCACACAAAATGACAATAAGTTGAAGTGGCATTACTGTCATATCTCAAAACATCATCATCCATACTCCTGTGGTGTAATTTCAACGATGTATGCTGTAAAATACACTTGGCTGTAGATCATATCTCTCTTGCTGTTTCAATTGTATAAATTCCATCTCATCTTATTTTCCTTATTTTTCTAGGTCGTACCCATCGGTCCAATCAGGTGACGGCCCCAGAGTACATCTTCCTCATCTCAGAGTTGGCTGGGGAGAGACGTTTTGCCTCTATAGTGGCTAAGAGACTAGAGAGCTTGGTAAATATCATAGCCTTTTAGATGCGTATGTGTGGGTGTTGATGTTGCATTTGCCCTTGTTATTTTTTCTCTTAGCCTGAGTGAAAACATTTCATGGGAAAATAATCCTTGTTGCATGGTGGGTGTGAAGAATTGCTCATCTGTAAACAGTTAGTATCTGTGTTCTGTGTTTATTGATTGTTGTGCTCTGGGTTGCTCCTGACTTAACCACTTCTTCACCCTCTGTCCTTCCTGTTTGTTGGGGTATTCCCTGCTCCTGAAGCTCTCCACAGAGCCTCTTTTATTGTTGTCTAACTTGAAGTTACATCAACTTGCCTCCACAAACCTCAAGAGATTCTGGGTCTTTCCCTTCTTCAGCTCAATAACGGAAAACTGAATAAGCAGAAAGAGCAAAGCAGCTTGTCTGGATAATTTATAAGTCTGGCTTTATTTTCCATAATTATCATATGCATTTCAGCACTAGCAGTCCTTTATTTCCATAGTGACACAGCATGACAGTTCTTTTGGGAAAAGGGCAAGGAGTGTGCAGTGGGGTGGCGTTTCCAGGAAGTCTTTCTTGTGTTTGCCAGCTGTGTTCAGTAAATCTGCATCAAGAATAGGTCACATCTCGCCAGCCTGTCCGGACCTGGTACAACACAAATATCGCACTCGTACAGTCGTTCAGTTTTAGACCGCTGAATACCATCCAAACCAGCTGACTCCAGATCAGTAGTGAAATCATATTTGGCTAACACATCCCTTTATTTTGATATCTCAAGGCTTTTTTTTTTGTTTGAGCAGAGCCAGCAGCTGGCAACAAGACTAGTTTGCTGTTGACTTTGCTCATTACATTTTCTTTCTTTACCCCCATTCTTTCAGTTCATCTGAAATCTGATGGAAGTTATGAACACAAAACTGAAGTGGATCAAGAAACAACACTTAATGCTACTTTATCTGTCTGTAATTTTGCCAAATTTTGCCTACGTGCTACATTTTTGCACACATAGACAGGTTGTGTGCAACTGTAGGTTCGGAAATTATTTGTGAACATCATTTCACAAGCTCAAAATATTAATGACCCTCATTCATTTTATGGATTCATCCCATGTTACTTTGTCTGTCTGATTTAGAGCGATGATGCTATGAAGGCTGCAGGCTAATACCACTAACACTAATAATAAACCCTTTGCTAATCTATTTTGCAGGGCGCTTTGACCCATGGAGACAGAAGAGCCACTGAATCCAGAGACCTGAGCAAGTACAATTTTGAGAACAAGGTAACAATATATGCTCCTTTTCAACTTTACTCATTACATACATTATCTCTTACATTTACTGTTGTGTGGTTAAGTTGCGATATGAGCCAGCTGAGTTAATTTGTCTGAGTGAATTTGTCTGTCCTGTTTCTTGCAGTACGGTACCAAGGCTCTTGATAAAATCACCAAAGCCATTCTTGGTCACATAGAAAACAAGGTGCCCCCTCCCAAAGGCTACCCTGGGGGTGATGCCCTGTTCTTCAGAGGTATGTTAGATGAGCTTTGATTGACTGTCAGCATGTGTAAACAGAGAGCGACTTCACCAGTACAAAGTCTTCTATGATTATTTATGAAACCAAGTACTTATTTTTTTTTCTTTTATTTTCACTCCAGACATGAAACTTGGAATGATGGATGTGGGCATCTTTTGTAAAGAGCCTCGCTATGGGATCAGTACTGAGAAAGGTAAAGCATATTATCTGCCATTTTACCTGAGATTAATATGTCGACCCAAACCACCTGCTTTACAGTCTGATGATTCAAAAGCAGCTGCATCAACTGTTCTGTGTTGTTTGTGTTTCAGACTGCAGCATAACCAAGTTCTTAAATCGCATCCTGGGCCTCGAGGTCCACAAGCAGAACTATCTCTTCCAGTACTTCACTGACAACTTTGACTACCTAATCGAGAAGGATAAGAAGGAGGGCAAATACGACATGGGAATCTTAGGTAGGGAGGTCAAATGTTACTCAAAACATGGCATGGTTTTAGGTTCATGGTTTAAATGCACAATTGTGATCTGAAATGTAAATGTAATGAATCCCCAAACACCAAAGGTCAGAATACAAGATTATCTATTTCTACTGCATTAACAAGCTTTTCAAAAACTGGTACCACTTATATAAAAATGACGGTTAATGATCACTTACAATACATCATTTGTAAAAACACTGACAATAGTTTCTGTTCCTTCCTTCTTTGTCTATCAGCATACCTTCAAATGGATGTGGATAGGCCTTTTAGTGATTGAAGAACAATTGTGCCTTATCTTCTTTTGCATATAATTATCTCAAATACTTGTTCAAACACTTGTTTGTGTCTCTGACAGATCTTGCTCCAGGTAACGATGAGATTTATGAGGAGAAGCAGGAAACGTTCTTAACAGTTGGAAATCCTCAGGATGGACAGGTTGTTTTGTATAAGGTAGGCACCAACAAAACCTAGTTTAAGCTCTAGTCTCAGATAAATACCGTGGGGGGAAATATCCATTGTATCATGTCCTTATTGGTCCTGTAATGTTCAGCAGGCCAACTGGTTTCAAAGGAGTCAAAACAATCATTGTGTGCTACAAACCAAGAACAGATCAGAAATACAGTGCCACTTACATGCCTCTGTATCTGGGATTTAGTGGCCACCAGAAGGCTGAAAGAAAGGCACTATGGTGAGCACAGGCACATTAGTAAGCCCTAAGCTGAACTTTAGGCGTTTCACTTCATCTCAGAAATGTGACCTTTGTTATGAACAATGAACACTGTGAACTGCCTGCCAAGAAAGAATTACTAAACCAAAAGTGATTGTATGGGTATAAGTGATGCCCAAAACATGCAAATCATGTGCTCTTTCTATTGAGTCTGTACATTTTTTTTTTCTTCAGATTTTCATAACATGTGCAGTTAAATAGTTTTTCCATTCAAAGATACCTGGTACAAATGTAAAATTTGTTACCCAAAACCCATAATCCCAGAGGTAACTCAAGCAGTTACCTGTGTGTTATCTAAGTTCTGATTGATGTCACTTTGCTAGCAGTAAGACTGTGATCATACAGGCTTAGCCCGGGGCTGAAGAGTCTATGTAGACACCAGTGGGAGGTGGAAACAGGATAATTACTAGTATCTCCTGCTTTTAGCTGTCTGCTGCAGGCAAGGCTACATTTCACATTTCAAAGTTATCAGCTGGGCAAAATGCTACACAGCTATGACCAGTTTAGCAAGTACATAGAGTTTCGGGAGCATCAGTCACCGTGGTAGACAAGTTTTATTCACTTATACTGTTTATCTGTGTGACTGGATGTTTTAAAATACATGTTAGAAGACCTATTGGTCTCTAAGACTTAAGGACTCTCACAACACGTGCCTGAGTCTCTGACCCTTTGTGTCCCTGCAGATCAGCGTTGACAGAGGTATGCATTGGGATGAAGCCTACAACAAGTCACAGAAGCTCAGCAGTCCTGATGAGGGATTCTATCTTTCCCTGAAGGTGAGTCCATGAAATGATAAGCAAACTACTTCAAACATACTGTAAGAGCCCAGCATGCATATGATTTAATACAAACCTTAGAGCATAGCAATGTAATATTGATTTCCTTAGCAACAGTTATTTTAGTCATTAATAATGTGCAAATAATTTGATCTGTTTGTGATCCCTACAGCTGCGAGGCAACCACCCATGTGTGCTGCTCGCTGAGCAAGGAAGAGGCAAAAACCTTATTGTCTACAAGCCCAACATTGGCAAGCAGGCCCACCCTGAGAGCCTGGACAACCTGCATCAACGTTACCGGAAGGTAACTGGTTTGACCGACTCGATGAATAATTCAGGCTCGTAGCTGTGTTTGTTTATCAGTGTCCTTCATGTATAACTGCTCAACAAAAATTTGTTTTTCATTAAGGTCATATTAGAATTTCCCTTCATTGTCACAAATGTTTCCCTAAAGTTTGGGTTTGTTTTTTCATGTTGAAAATAAAAACCACTAGTATTAAAGAGAAAAGGTCTGATTAATAGTTTAAGCTTTGAGTGAGGACAGGGGTGCATATTTTCAGGCCTGACTCTTCCTTCCTGTTATGTCATTTGGTATATATATGGAGTCTGATGCCCCCTTGTGTTCATGCAAGAG
>JAPZDZ010000021.1:20583152-20595428 GCA_029783805.1 Acanthurus tennentii
GGCCACATGCAGCTAAATCCTCCGTGGCCCAAATCTTTGCTTTTATAAGAAGTTGAATTTCTTCATGAGTTTGTGATAATATTGCGGACTGTGGACCACAGTACACACACTTTTCTGATGTGGATTTATTAGTCAGCAGCAGAAAGGGACCTATTGGAGAATCACAGCCTATCAGCTCTGTTAATGATCACCTGCTCCCTTTATATAAGGACACTGGACGTGTGCTCTCTCAGTGAATGATAGTGCAGTGTGACAGTGAGGATATCACCAAAGCCACTCAGGGGGTTTACAGATTTGATCGCATTCTGCCTTCAAAGGACCTCACTGAAGGGCAGTCATGCGCCTGATAGGGTCCACAGTCCTTTTCTCTGTCCTGCTGCAGGCTATGGTAAGAAAAAATTAGATTAGGGCTGAAACACTGGTTTATTTTGGAGCTTGCTTTTGGACAATGTCAGATATTTTTAAACCGAATTGGCCTTAGGCAATATGAATATGTGGTTTTTATTTTCATTTATTTTATATTTTATTTGAATATTACACATGTATTTTACATTTTTTAATTAATACAACACGGAAGAAATGAAGGTGTATCAGTGCTATATGTGCTGGAACATATTTGTTGTATTTATTAAGAATGATAAAAGTGCATTTTGAAAGAAATCTTCCATTACTCAGCCTCTCTTTTTTACCTCTCTTGCTTCCTAACAGTCTGCTCCAACAGAGGACTGGCAGATGGCCACATCTATTTATGATTTCTCAGCAACAGATATTGATGGCAATGTGGTATCCCTAGAAAAATACAGGTAAATCTATTTACATGACATATTATCTCCCTAAATTTGCTGCAGCATTCTGTTTCAAACTGACTGTACCATCACTACAACATAACATACGTACCTCTTTGTATTTTCAGGGGCAATGTTGTCATCATCACCAACGTTGCCTCTAAATGAGGCAAAACCCCAGTAAACTACTCTCAGTTTGCGGAAATGCACGCCAAGTACGCTGAGAGGGGTTTAAGCATCCTTGCCTTCCCTTCCAACCAGTTTGGAAACCAGGTATGTAAATTTTAGGTGTTTTCATAGCTGAAAGAATAATGCTTGATTAGGTCCAATACTGTGATTTTGATCACTTCAATTAAAAAGAAGTGACTCAGCATCCTTAGTGTGTTTTTTAATTAAAATAAATTGAAGAGTTTATTCTAAGAACATTGAATTACTTTGATATTCATGCACAGCAAAAGGAAAGCATCATATTGTAGTTAATAAAGTCAAACTTTCCTTTTTTTCAGCATTGGTTTAGTATTTAATTTTATTTTTTTAATTTAATTTTTAAACAGCTTGAGGCTTGAATTGAGCTGATCACTTAACTTGGGATTTTTCAACTTGTTTTACTTTGAAGGAGCCTGGCAATGAAACTCAGATCAAGCAGTTCGCTCATTCTTACAATGCACAGTTTGACATGTTCGGTAAGATTGATGTGAACGGTGCCAATGCTCATCCTCTGTGGAAGTGGCTCAAAGATCAGCCCAATGGGAGAGGCTTCCTAGGAAAGTAAGTGATGAATGTATGAATTAATCTTCTTATGACACAATGGCTTGTCTGGGCTAATTCTAAAAAGCATACTGATACTATCATGATCAGGAAACTTGTTATTTAATTAAAGTCAGATGCTCTAAATAAATTGTTTCTCATCATAGTGTTTCCCAGTGATTACTTACTCACATAGGTTTTTTTTCTCACTCCTGCAGTAGCATCAAGTGGAATTTCACCAAGGTAAATATTTGTATTATTTATTTATCATACATTTTGACATTACAAGAGTAAATTCATACTTTGTCCTAGCTTCCAGTGCATCAGTGCTAAGCAGGTGACCTCACTTGAGTAGAATGATTATTGGAAGAGGCCTGTAAATGCTTCTCAAATTGTTTTTTTATCTAAAAGTAAGACAGACAATAATTCTTTCTTTACATGTTTATCGTTGACTGTGTTTTCATTTTTTCTTTTTCTTCCTTGTCTAGTTTTTGATCAACAGAGAGGGTCAGGTTGTGAAGAGATATGGACCACTGGATGATCCAAGTGTATGTACATAAATCTTACTTGCCACTACAGTTACTTACTTACTTGATACTACAGTTTGTGCTGTAGTTTAACTGTAGCCCCCTTTTTAAATTGACCAGATATACTATTGTGTGCAGACGAACATCTGCTGTTCTGTTGTGAATATGTTGAAGCAAATAAGATGAGTAAGTTAACAAAATGACAGGATTAAGGGAGAAGATCCCTCTGGATTTCACATAAACAGACATTACCTGCAGCCCATGATTCACACAAACAGTTCAAGATTTCTGAGTCACTATAGCATTAACTTTACATACTCTGTGTGTATTATTATGTCAACTGATGTCAGCCTTTCCTCTTTGGTTCTCAGGTGGTGGAGAAGGATCTTCCTCGATACTTGTAGACATCCAACATCATGATTGATTGATGCCTCACTTACTCATACTACATCTATTCTGTTGCCATTTTAACTCCTTTTTATCTCCTGCCTCTCCAAACACCAGTGGATACAGTTTGGTGTTCACCCCAGACTAGTGACGGTCTGTTCATAAACCTGCATGGCAGACAGAGCAGACCTGATGAAAATGGCGTGCAAACCTCCTGGGAGAATCACTAAGTTTGTATTCATTTGGCTTTCTAGAGAGAAGGAGAAATGATCCATAAATGTAACTCATTAGATAGATGAACGTGTGGCTTTGTTTTCATAATAAAATGCGTAGACTTTGTTCTAATCATTCTTTTGTCTGTGATGTTTACTGTCTATCAGTTGAACATTTTTCAAGTTATATTTGTCAGATATTTGATTGTTTTGGAGAATAGATGTGTTGATGGTTTGTTCTGAGTTATTGTTGTGTGCAATAATCATTCATTCTGTATAATGAAAATAGTAAAAAGTGACAGGAAATCCATCTCTGCTCTCTTGAAAAATACAAGCGTGAGAGTGTGTGTGTCAGAAAACCATTCATGAATGAATGCTGGTGCTTAAAAGGAAACTGCAGGATTTGTTCCTCAGGGTAGAAAAATGTAGGCTGCAATGTCACTACTTGTCGTGTGGACATTGGGTTCATAGTGCAGCAATTGCATACTTTGATGACAGCTATGATTTTTAGATTAATAGATACATTTACACATAAATATGCTCATAGAGAGGTTAATATTTAACACATATAGTCTCTTGAGTAGACCACCAGAATAGAGATGGTTGTAGAGACACAGAAAAACCATTGAGACCAAGGGTTCCCCAATATTTTCATGCCAAAGCCCCTCTAAATAACAACAACAACAAACAAAAAAACAATCAGTCGGGGCTCTGTTTGCAGAAGGTTTTTAAAAAACGCTTACAACACTGCTTTTTAAAAAAAATACTTTTTATATACTGCTTCATTGAGTTTGTCTCTGCAAGAAGTTCTTTGGAAATATTTTTGCAGCTGAGCTTTTGTCAGCTGGACTGTTAGTCTGCCTGTCAAATCTTTAACTTAAGAAAAAACAGTTTATTCAGGAGAATGCTAGTAAACAGGCTTAATTTCAGGTGCAGAGGAGCTTTTTTGCTGCCGAAACAGGTCAGCACTTGTTATTATATGATGAATTAGGTTTTAATTATCAGAAAAATGGAAAAATTAAAATATTATATTGCAAATTCTATTTTAGAACAAATAAACATACCGTGAGAAAAATGATAATTTCATTTAATAGTATAAATGTATTATTTAGAGGTTTCCCCCATCTTCATTCCAATATGCTAAAGCCTCATTAGTGCCACCTGGCGGCCGCTAGAGGAGGGCAAGGCCTTCACCTCAAAAACATGTTTTTTTTAGACTATTCCCTACAAACTATCATCAACGTACAGGACCTATGTGCACAAACAAACCCAAAGGACATTGATGTAACCTAGGTGTTGACTCATCGTCGATGTACAGCTCGAGTGAATGTAATGCAACCACTCAGGCTCCATCAGTCCAAGCTGACCTCTGCGTGTGATTCAGAGCATCCAGGAGGACACGCTGAGCCCCTGGCTGCAGTTCCCATAACCCCTCTGCAGAGGGAGCCACAGCGCTCAGCACAAAACCAGGCAGCAGCAGCATAGTAGCAGCAGCAAGTGCGGTGCAGTCGACCTGAGAGGAACGGAGCGCGTGCTGTTGTCGTGAGGGACCACCGCACAGATGAAGGGATCCTCGCGAATAAATAACACATATTCTTCCGTCTGAATATTGTCATACATCAAACAAAACATCCCTCATTCCTCCCACCGGTATCGCGCCGTCGCTGTGGGTCTTTCATTCGGAGGACTTGCCTGTTTTTCCTCCGGGAGGCTGAATGGAAGCAGCAGCCGAGGGAGCGGTCGGGCTGTCGGAGGCCAGGGACGGGAGCCCGCTATCCGTGGCCGCAGCATCCGATGATGGGGACACGGTCGTTGGAGTGAGCTACGGGATGGACGCCACAGACATGGGTACTTTTATAACCTTTTAGATACAACACACTCGTGTTTATGGTTTATGTCATTACCCTGACATCCATTTCCATCTGATGCTACTGCTGTGACCAGAAAGTCCCGACTCATCTTTGCTAGCAAGGAATTGGTAAGCTAAGCTAGTAAAGCTAGCTAACTTAGCTGACTAGATGAGGAAGTTAAGTATTATATTTGTAAGTGTGAGTTAGTATATAATGATCATAGTGCGCTCATGTAGGTACAGTCACGACTTGTCAGCAACTCAACAAACAATGGCTGTGAAATGGATACATGTTTGAGAGGACTGTGTGATAGTGTAGGCTTTGTGGTACAGCTTTTAATATTTCTAATTTCTTGGATCTGCTTAGAGAATAAGCAAGGGGTGTAGCAAGGATTTTCAACACCTTTACCCAAATAGCATTTTTCTTGTCTCCCTCCTTAGCCTTTTCCAGCTTAAATCACCTGGACCTATCACCACCTGTCATCCACAGGCTGTGAAAAACACGAGTAACACTCATTATGTCTGTGAGAAAACTATTCAAGCATCAGCCAGAAAATCCAAATTTCTGAAGCATTTGTAAAGTGATACAGTTGGCTTGTTGTAGTTAGGTAGAGAGAAAATAGCTCCCAAATAAAACTGCTCTCAACAAGATCTGTACATTTTTTTAAGCACGTAGGTCACGGTTTCTGGAGAAAATCAGTGCTTTTGTGCTTTTCAAATGTATTTTATAATTTTAACCACCATAAGTCGAATGCCATTTAGTTTAGAGAGAGGTCAAACATCTTGATGGCTCAAACTCAGCATTTTCCACCACAACAATCTATATGGTTAAATAGCACTTCAGTTAAGGAAAAATATAGATACAGTTTATTTTATTTTGAAGTGAAGTGACCCTTTCAAGTATACTCGTGTATGTAGGAATGTTATACATGTATGCCTGTTGGGCTCTTGAGTCTGACAGCAGTCCGTCATGCTGCATTCGCTTCACGTTTTACTGTACATGACAGTCTGGGGATTTTCATTGTCTCTAGTGAGGAAAGTGCTGACTTTGACAAGAGCTCAGTACCTCCACTGATAGATCACGGGGCTGTCTGGTTAGGTTTATTCGTCAAGCTTCGCTGTTTCAAAGGGTGAAAATGGACATCAGGTGCCTTTGGCTGCAGATGCTCTTTTCTAGCATGCTTACTGGCATGTGTGTCCTGTACCCATGCTATATTCAAAAGCATGTACCTACTCAGTTAATGTACCTTCTCAAGGAAAAAAAACACAGACCTTGCTGGAGAGGGAGTTAAAGCTTGCATTGCACATGGACGGATGCATTATTGAGTAAGCCTTTACCCTGCCAAATGTATTCAAGTTGATGGTTTACAGACAGTCAGCATTCACCTTTCTGAGAGCAACAGTGGAAAAGTCCTCATAGCATGATGTGAATTTTAGTGTTTACACTAGATAGAGGACTGAAAGGCACCTCAGACAGCTTAAGCCTCTTGTTTTTAACATCTGACATCTGTAGCCTTGTTACCTCATTTAACCTCAGCTTTATTCTTTGAACAGGCTAATGCTGTAGGTTGAATTGGCTTTAAATATTACTGAGCCAGACATATTTCATTAATGCTCATCATCCTTCTGGCACAGTCCTGATATACTATTAGGGGAGCATTTTATGAATGCCAAATAAGTTCCATTAAGTAAAAAGCCAGTCTAGTCAATATCTTTCAACGCGTCCTCCAGCAAAAAAAAAAAAAACAAGAAGTTATTCTGCTTTTGAAGCTAATCGCTATTACACTTGGTAATATATACAGAAAATCCCACATTTTCTAATACATACTTCTCTATTCATTAATTTGCCACTTACTGTAACCCACAATTCAATGAAGCTGTAGTTCCAGTATTCCTGTGCTGTAGCAGAGTAAATAAATAGGCTACTACTGTACGTCTGTGGGCCGTCATTAGTTCTCATTAGTATTGGTCAGCATGCCTCCTTAAGTAAATTGCAGAACCAAACAACGAAGGTTGTCTTTATAACGTGAGTGTTGTTATTCATAAACAAATGCAAAATTAAAGCATTATTATATTACTTGTTGAGCTTAGTTTACAAATGTATCCTTGAAAGCCTCAAACATGGATGAATTGAAGGCTAATGGAGGTGAAAAAACCTTAATTCTTTTCTTTATTTATCACAAATATAATTTGGAAGTAATAGAGATGAACTACACTTACAGCTTATTGTCATAGTTTTAATCTATGACACAGCAAGAAAAGTGTGAACACATCAGCTCTAAGATAGTGATGTTATCATATGCTAACCCTATTTTTCATCATGCTTTGTGTCAGTTCGCTGTACATTGTGTCAAGCTATAGCAGCACATTCTACTATTTTCACTTGACATGGTTAAGGGGTCCCTATATCAACTTTGTTTTTGTATGACTTATATCTTGGTCGGGTGTATCTCTCTCTAATGCACAGCTTTTGTAGGTTAAGCTAGTTTCTATGATAAGCCCTGCAGCAGGGAGGGGTAGGTGTTAATCGCAATGTAACTCCTGTGCAACTCCTGTGCAACATCTGTCAGTGATGGGTATTAAAGAGATAGTCAGTAAAAGGCTATTCAACCAAAATGTCTTAAACATAGGGATTGTTTTCATTTCTATGGCAGTGTAATAACAACATCGTGCTGGTCAATGGGAATAAAGGGAAGTGTCAGCTGGAGGTGTCTCCCTTGGTTCTCATTGACTCTCAGAGGTGCTTGGTGTTCATGTAGCGCGTCAATATGAGAGCTTGGTTAACGTCAGATCTTGTGTATGTGTAATTGTAGGCTGCTGCAGTGCTCAACTCAGCTGCTCTGAACATCTGAATACAACGTTGTGTGGGTGTCACAGCTGGCTGTTAAATAGCTGTCTGAGCATTTAGTCCCATTCAAAGCTCCTCATCCTCAGGCGGTCGTAATTTGTCCCTATAGTGTCCTGTCAGCACGACAGCATTGATCTCACTTATCTTCTCCCAGCACTCATACTCAACTCCTCTCACCTTCAACCTTGGCTGTAGTTTCCTCTCCCCTTTTCTCCTCTCCTCACTCCCGAGTGAGCTACAACTCATCTACCTCCTCCTTTGTGAGTGATTCCCTTGGCTCAGCCACTCATTTGTCACTATCCATCAGACCTTCCCCCTCTGTGTTTTCTCTGTTCTCTGCTTTAGGCAGGGCCTGTCAGAATTGCTGACAGAAGCACAAAGGGTGGTTGCCTTCTGTGGAATTTATCATCTCTTTGCTTCCCACTTATTCATTCTGCAAGGTCTCTCTCCCTCTCTCTTTCTTTCTCCCTCTTTGATTGTGTGTCCCAGTAGCAATTTCTACCCCGGTGGCCACTTCATGCTGCTTGTATAGGATTTTGACCCTCTGACAGGTTATTTGATGTCATTATTTAACGTAAATGATGACGCAGTTTAGTTACGTCTTGCGTGCTGCTGATTTTTTCTCTGCAAGAAGGGTATGTGTGTCACAGTAGCTATTTTAAACAGACACCACAGCGAGGCAGGAGTGTTGTGTTTGCTGCTGTCTGTCTTGTGCTTGGCCAGGTCTATCGGTTTCTGAGTGATGGCTGCTTGGAGATGAGTAAGGGAAGAGAGTAAATAAAAGACACAGAGACATGAACAGGGAGGAGAGACATATAAAGAATTACGGGCTGTATTTTGTTCTGTTGTGACAACTTTGCAGCTGTAAAGGTCTATGTGTGTCACGAGATGAGGCTCTGGCTCAGTTTTAAACTTAGATGACTGCAGTGTCATACCGCCCTGGCTTCCCTAAGGGGGGTTAAAGACAAAGACCTGCTGATTTCAATTAAGAGAGTTACTGTGCCCACTGTGCAGGCTATTACTATTTCATAATGAGCACCTGGAACATGAGCGCAGTCAGACAGGAGCGTGAAGCTGTCAAACTTATCTGAACCACCCACATAAGATTAGTGGTGATTGTTTTCAACCAAGACAGAATTTGAGTGGTGCTCACTTTGCAATACTTCTGCAATAGTATACGTGTTGGTTTCCCTCAAACTTTCCTCCACAGTCCAAAAATCTGAATGTTAAGCAAAGTGGAAACTCTAAATTTTGCTGTGACTGTAAAAGTGTGTCAACTCTGTGATGGACTGGTGGCCTGAACAGTGTGTGCCCTGCCTCTCATCCAGTGAATGCTGAGATAAACCCCAGATAAGCTTTTTAGAAAATTGTTTGAATGATTCACTGCCATTAACCAACAACTAATTTTATTTCTTTTTTTTTAACCTAGTTAAAGCTTGTATTCACCTTCATCTAAGCAATCAGCTTTCTACTCTTACATTATGTTTTTTTACATCAACTTTGTTATGTATCTTCGGTGTTGAGAGAGTAGAGCTGAAGCAATATTTTAATTAATCAATTAGACAGTAATTCTTATAAGCACTTCATCATGTAAGTCACTTCAAAAAGCAAGTGAATAAAATCCAGTTTCACAAACGTGAAGATTTGCAGCTTTTCTCAGTTTTCTATGGTGATTTTTGGGGGTTTCCAACTTGTTGGTCTGACAAAGGAAGACATTTGAAGGCATGTCTTTGCATTCTTGTAAATTATAATGGGCACCTTTTAATTTTTCTAATTAACAAATATTAATTAATCCAGGAAATTCTCTACAGCACAGTCAGTAGTAAAACTAAGCTGCTGTGATGTCAGTAAGAGTTAACATTGTGAAAACCTTATTTATTTGCTTTTCGCATTAACATCAGACTGATTGTTTTGTGGGAGGTTGTCATATCCTAGTTGATTACTCTTTGTATTTAGTTTAATTAGTGCTTGTAATTCAGTTTTGGGGTCAGTTAGTAGTTGAGACTGCAGCTATAACAGATATAACTGCAGTCTCAATTTGACTATTTTATTTAGAATGACTTAATCTTATGAATCTCACACTAACGTTTGGAATGAAATAGTTTATTTCTTCATAATTTACAGGCTGATTCTGCCTGAAGTAAGTTGCAAGCATAGCCTAGCACAGCAAGAGGGGAAATGCTGGAGGGTTTATATAATTTTATTGGTAGCTGAGCAAATGTATTCATTCATTAAACAATGTAGGCCTAGTTGGCAAAGTCAGTCCCCCTGACCCTGGTCTAATCAATACTCTATTTACATCTCGTCTGATGGTAAATTTGCATTGAATGCAGACAGCAGAGTAGTATGAAATCATTACTGTTGTATTTTCAGTGCGGAACTGTAAAATTCACTTATCTGTCTGCTTAAACTTTCTGTGGTGGATTTACTGCTCTGACTGGTCAGATTTGTTTTGGGGGGGATTTACTGTGTTGCATCTCCATCCTGACGTACTCTGTACCTACAACTGTAGTGATTTTATTTATTAAATAAACATGCTGACGTCAGAGTATAGCTCACTCAGCCTAACTGAGGTAGATGAGGAAAACAGTGGGAGAACATACAGTCAGAGTGTGATTTTCTGTTGACCTTTGTTGTGTTTTAAACAAATGTAGAGATTCTCTGCCCCAGAAAACCAGGTGGAAAACTTGCACAGCAACTTTAAAGGAAGGCTGTGGTGCTAAGTATAGTTTTACTTATTCACTTCTCTTCTTTCCTTTTACAGACCTCCCCTAAAAACAAGCATCAGTATTAATAATCTCTAATAATAATTTATCTAGAGATAATCTGTTATGAATGTTTTCTTCGTTATGTCATTGCAGCCTTAGTCAGTGTTCTGTAATGAACATTACTGTTGCTGCTAAATAACTATTTTAATTTCAATGTACACATACTGCTCTAAGCTTTTCAAGAATGTAATGAGCACAAACTGTAAGAAGATGTTGTCAAAATTTTCTTCTGCTTTTCTTTTTGTTTTTGCTGTCACCCTCCCTTTTTCTTCAACCCTTTTTCTTCAAGTTTGTGGTGTCACACTTACACAATAGGTGATAACTGTTTTTCTTGCAATGCAGGGTAATCTACTTTTCTCACACCTCTTCAGACTTTCTACACCAACAGCTCTGTGTTGTCTCCTCCATGTTTCTATAGTCTTCACTTTATATACAGGTTTGAGCTGGATTGGTAGCTGCTGGCTGCGTTATTCGCTGCATTGTTTGTTACAATAGGCCAAGGCTGCTGTCTGTGTGTCAGTTTTTTCTGTGGTTATTCATTTGAGCCTACAGTAGCTGTGGTAAGGACTTCTCTTTGAAACCGTAGGCAGTGCAGCTTCACGCTGCGAATAAAAGATAGGGGCAGCTTAGTGTTGGTATGAGCACACCTTGCTGAGTAATCAACCGTATACTTGAGGCTGCGACACAACAGTGGTGTCAGATCATGTGCACTCAACGTATGCATTTAGATGGCAGCCTGCAGAGGTGGTCTGTGTGGCGTGTCTAAGTTAAGCGTGTCTAAGCTGCATGCTGGGATAAATGCAATTCTCCAGAGCTTTTGGATGATGACGGGAGACAACTGTTATTCCCATTAACACTGAAGCACATGGTTGAGTTGGAGCGTTTTAAGACGACATTTCTGCTTTTGTCGCTGAATTTAAGTAGGAATTTATTCCAAAAACCAGGTATTTGCTTCACAGCTATATGACAGTTAAATAATATAGCAGTAATGCATGGAACAAACACACACACACACACACACACACACACACACACACACACACATATATATGAAAAAAAGCTTTAAGTGTGGCTTTAGCTTTACACGGTCTCCCTTTGAGTTTTAATTTAAGCATGGCTCTGTGCTCTGCACTTAACTCCAGATGTCAAACTAAATCTGTGGGTGGCTTTTCAAGGTTTTCCTCTACAGGTATGAGCGGTAGTTACCTACACAGTTGTGCAACTGTTGTCCTTCTGTAGTTAGAGCAGATTACCCTCCACTGAGTCACCAGTGACAAAAGCTGCTGCTCTCAGCAATAACAGCAGCACACAGGAGTCAGGCTGATCGTCACCCTGTTTATTTGTATTATCCACTCCACCTCTATGACTCCCTCCGTACCCAGCGTCCTCTTCTCTCCTCTCCTCCCCGTAAAAGGACCTTTTTCTCTTGTCTAAAGGCTTTGGCTGCATTTTTTAGGATCAGTAAGGACCACTGAGCTCATTTCTGATCTGGGAGCTCAGTGATGAAAAACATACTGAAATTGCATAAGAGTTAGAACTCTTGTGTGTTTTGTGTGTGCATGTGTCATTTTGCCGTAAGGACTGAGCTGTTTTTAGCTTTGCCCAGGGAACATGAACAGGGTGCTGCTACTCAGCACTGCCTCTTTAGGAGCAGAAAGAGCTCCCTGAGGGAGTAAAGGACACACACACAAATTCGACATATCAATCCAGTGGTATTAAAACAACATTCCAACCGGCCAATGTCCTGGAGAAAATGTTGTCTGAAATTTCGAATATAGAAATATCATTTATTTCAATTCTTCTCCTCAAGTGTGTTTCAGCGATTCATTCTACATGTTGACTCACACTGTGGACAGGCATCACATCCATAATACACACAGGCAGATGTCTACATAGCTGACAGTCAGGTGTAATTTTTTTATGGATTTCTGGATGTGTGTGTGCACGATCGTGTCCTCGTGGTGTGTCTAAAAACCAGCTACTATCACTGCGTCGTTTTTAATATTCTGTTAGGACTTGCCCTCGCAGCTAGTCTCCTTTTCAATAAAGCGTCTCTTTCTGCATATCCTCTCTTTGAATTCCCATTTCATAGTCCACTGGGCTTTCAGGCCTCTCCAAAAGAAAAAATTTGTCATTTTCATACCCACCTGCTC
>JAPZDZ010000021.1:20622704-20635673 GCA_029783805.1 Acanthurus tennentii
CAAAATAATTATAAGTGTACAGACAGACTGCGGGAGCATCCAGTTGGGGTTAAAGTGACATCTTTGCCAAAGCTTTAAAATTAAACAGTAGCCTGTGTGTAAAAGGAAGAGATAGGAAATATGTTTTGAGTTTTGATACAAGAGCATTTGTGATCATGTGGCTTCTTTGGGAAACACAACATGTCATTTCACTGACAGATTTGAGTGATTGATGGAAGCGCAGAGGGAGACAGGTGTGTGTGTGTGTGTGTGTGTGTGTGTGTGTGTGTCAGTATGAGTGTGTTCCCACTCCACGGGTTTCTCAGAATGACTCATGACTAAATTATTTATCTTCTATCAAAATTCTCCACATTTAGTTTTCATGATTCTCGTTCTGCTTTCCTTCATTCCTGATTGTTCTTCTCCTCTTGTCTGCTCTCCTCTTATCTTCACATCTTTACCTCCATCCTCCTCTGCTCTGGTCGCCCATTTTGCTCTGTAATTTTCACCTTCCTCTGTTCCATCTAGTCCTGAATCTTTTCTTCTTCTCCAATTCTCACGCTTTCTGTAACCTTTCTCCCTTTCTCCGCTTTTTTCTCAGTCATGTGAATGCCCTCATCAGTCATGATGTAAGTGGTGAGATAGCAGCATGTTGTAAGGAAGGGAGCACTAAAACAGAACGAATGCCAGACTTGTGAATTTATCTGTCACCACTGACTCATCCGGTGTGTCTCTGCTGCGCTACACACGGGCTAACTTTTTCATTTTCACCTCAGCATGCTTCTTTTTTCATCCTGTATTTCCACCTCTGTCCTTCTACACGCTACTTCATCTTTTCATAACTCTTTTTGTTTGTCCCTGTGCCATGTTTCCCCTGTTGTTAACAGTTTCCTGATGGAAGGACCTGGGTGGTCTCTCCTCTCCGACAGAGGAGGAAAAGCCAGGGCAGTTGGCCAGTAAGTGAGAAGGGAGTTAGATGATACTAGCTTTGTAAGTCGTACCTGTCCTTGTATTAGGCTAGATTAGTGCCAAGTAAACTGCTGTTGGTTTTATGAAATATTTAGTTTCAGTGTTAAGAGGAAGCAGGAGTTTCTGAAGCTTTAGGGTGGCAATGGAGCTCTGGAGATTGCCTACAGTGTGTGAGGCTGTGACCTCCTCTACCCAAAACAAAGACACGTGTCCAAGGACAAAAGACTTTTTGTTTGACAGTCTTTCTGTTATTCTTGTAACCATCTTCTTTTCAATCTCAACTCTTTCCTCGCTCATTGACTGCTTTCCTCATCCCTCTCTCCACCTTTGTGGATAGCGTAATAGCTTCCAGGAGCGGAGCTTCGTGTGTTTGTGTGTATATATGTGTGTGTGACATTAAACCCACACCGACTCCTCCTCCATCACCTTCGCCAACAACCAACTGCTGCAGCTGTTTTGCTCCTTTAAAGGCTGGTACCTTCATTAACAAAGAACCGCTCAAAGCTTTTAAAAACATTGTGTAAAAAGCGCTTCTGCTTGTTGGAAAGTAAAAGGGTCATCCTGTCTTGTGTTTTGCTTTGACTGAGGATGCTTTCTGCATCTGACTGTCCCTGCATCCTGGCTTTCCTCCCATTCCCACCTCCTTCCTCCCACTCCTCATCCTCCCCATTTGGCTGATGTGGCCGCTCATCCTTCGCTCTGTACACTTCACTTTGCGTCCCAGGAACTAGTCCAAATGGGGCAAAAGACTAAGAAATATGATTTCATCACACATCAGTAGGACCCATCATAAGATTTAACAGATCCAATGTAACTTTTTAAGTCTTAACACTTATACATTTTCACACTAATTTGATTTGTCCAATTCACACTTTCCAATGTCTCTCAGCAACATTTCCTTCTATATGCATCCCTAATTTTCATTTCCTGTCTTGTCTCTTCTTCTCCTGTGATCTCCTGTGTCTTTCTCCTGCCTGCCCCTGCTGCTTGTCTCTGTGCCTCTGGCCTTTCCTCTGTCCCCCTCTGCTGTGGTGGGTGTGTAAAAACAGCCTCCAGAGGACAGGACCTGGGTGTACTCTCCGCTACACTATGGCTCAGAGTCAAAGGCCCTGCCAGATGGGGATTGGGAAAGAGAGACAGTAAGTGAGAAGCACTAAAATATTGAGTACAGGAAAATCCTTCTGACAAGGAATCAAATCAGTTCTGTTTGGTGGTGAAAGTTTTTTTGAGATAGTAAGAATGTAAAGGGTTCATTTACCCGTGTAAAAATCTTCTACAGTAAATGTAGAACAAGCTTCTCGGGTTCAAAAGTCTATCGTAACACTGAGCGTAGGCTTGCTCTGTCTCCAGAAACCCCAACACATTACAGCATTCATTTCCTCATTAATAAGCGGGTGGAAATGGTCACTTGCAGTTTGCGTGACCATTGAGTCCACGACCAGCCATTGTGTGTCCCTCCAACAACAAGCTGTTCAGCACTTACCACACCACGTTACTGACTGCATCAGCCTGCCTGAAGCCTCATACATCCCCAGGCTCCTACAGCTGATGCTGCTCGATGGTCACACTGAAGATACATACATGAAACTCAACAGAGGTGCCACTTTTTACAGAACAGAACTTGGACATCATTTTGGTTGATCTTGGGCAATGTCTGTGACTTTACTCAACCAATTCTGAGTTAAGATTTTATTTTCAGTGTCAAAAAATTTGTGTAAAATGTCCTTCGCCTACATAAAACTATATGTTAAATCTGGAAATCAAAGGTTTTAAAAATCCAGTAAAATAAAAATTGACATCACTCGGCTCTGACTGTTTCCTGTTAAGAGGTTTTAAGTGAGGCCAAATGTCTACTTTGTTCAGTGAGGCAGCATTAGCCCGCATTCTGCTGTCTGCTGTGCTCTTATGAGATGTCATCAGCCAGAGGTTTGTTTTTCCTGCTCATTTTACTTTTCATCTACTTAGACACATCTTTACTCCAGGAATGTCCCAAATCAAGTTTTGTGCAGACATTCCTGATTAAATCATTTAATAATAAGTTCAATTTTGGTAGATAGTTTGAAAAAGAGTGTAAAAAATTATTAAAACTTCTTTACTTAACTGATCCACCTAACTTACCAGCCCCTGATCCACATTTCTGATGCCTCATCATATTGTTCATATTGGCTGGCTCTTCCTTCATTTTCCCATTTAAATATTGTACATGGCAGACAAATGTTTATCATTTGAAACACTTGTCTTCATACTACAAGTTAAAAGTCTGTTAAAAACACACATTATAAGAGCTGAAAAAGAGGAAGTCAAGTGTACTAAAATAAACCAGAGGCAAGCATTTTGATTCAAATAATGTAGCTGATGCTTCATTACAATATTTCATATTAGCTCTAGAAATTTCTGATTTGCAGCATTAGATTTTCCATTAAACTTCGGCAGATATTTGTTAGATGTGCCTCTGTCAGACTGGTGTAGACCCCAGGAAATTCAAACTGCAGGTTGTGGCAAAACCTTATACTCCACTACCACTTCAGTCTGTAATACATTAAAAAACATCAACCCCTTTCCTGATTTCCAGTGGCTCTTGGGTGTCTGTTTATGAGATTTCTGCTAGCCTTATCTATTCTTATTTTCCTTCGCTCACTTCATTGTATGAAAGCTTTTTATTAGCTGGCTGGCTGTTTCACTATCATTAGCAAGTAATGCATGAGAAGATACACATTTCACACCCTGGGGAAATAAAAAATGTGTGTGCTGTGTACACTCTGCCTAATTCATTCACTGTTTCTGCCTGTCTGTTTCCAACAGTAAACCCTGTGATCTGGCAGAGAGAAGTGAACATCTCCGTAGAGGACTCATCAGTCTGAAGTTCAGACCTCAGCGGCGGGATCTCTGAGTGAAAAAGGATTTTAAACATGCATACAAAAACTGAAAACACTGAGGGAGAAAAAGTGACTTGAGTACCAGAGAGGGGGAAAAAAATCCTGACAGTGATGACATCACTGATTTCCAACCATCCCTGCCTTTCACCCTTGACAAATGAAAAATAATAAGAATTTAATAATAATGTGTATGTGTAACATACAGTAGTGCGTATATGGCTGTAATCTTTATATGTTCAACATACATGAAAGACCACAGAAACTCACAGTGCCAATGAAAAATATTCACCCCCTCCCTCCTGCGGAAGTTTTAATGTTTTATTATAACATTTGATTAAAGTAGATTTAATGTGGGCTTTTAAGCACTAACTACCAGGAAAAAAAACCCTTAAAGTGGCCACATGTTTATTTGCTGGTTAATAATTTTACATGGTGGATCTACTAGAATACAGCAAGGTTTACACCATTTATTTTTTTGGAAAACATTATTTTCTCACACTTTACATTTCTGCAGCTCTTTCAATTCCACTTCTTGTCTGAAATGCTTTGTTTTAGCTCCTGCCTTTTTAAAATTTCCCAAAAGAGGCTAAAAGTTGTCACTGTTCCATTTGGTTGTCCCTAAATGTTACATTATTAGCCCAAAATCCCCCCAACTTTTGCAAATAATTGACATTAGCCACATTAGCTGCACAAATCTGCACACAGGAAGTTCAGTAGACTAACTTACAAAATAAGCAGTCAAACAACAGAAGACATGGCAAAAACTGCAGCTTCCAAGTTTGAACTCAAGTCTGTTAAAACTCAAAACTGTTAACGACCCTCATTGATAAAAACTGTCTGGTAGTGAAGCGCAGCTCTGCTCTGATGTCATCTGAATCTGCATTGACCATAAATTATGCATCCCACACCCACTCTAACAAATTGTTTTCTCTGATTCTGAGACCTACACCAGCATGTACATTTCACTTGGTCCTTGTAGGCTCTATTACTGATGGATTTACACTGTGAACATTACTTAAATTGTAATGTCCAACAATTTACCTTAATGGTTAAAGAGACTGCTTTCTTTCAGTTTAGGAGTGTTGTTTTATAGAAAAGAGAAAATTCCCTTCAACTTGGACTTTAGGCTTTATATCTTCACAGATGTTTTTAAAATTAGTGGAAATCCAAAAAGCATGTGGCCTCTTTAATTTCAGTAAACATGAAATAAAACATGAAAACTTCCAAACAGTATGAATACTTTTTAAAGGTTTTGTTTGGTATGTTCTAGTTCACGCAAGCAAAATCTTCTAACAGGCTCTTCAGGCTCTCTCGCTCCGCCATTTAGAGCAGCACACTGAAATCTAAATAATAAGGATAAGCCCACTAACCCTCATTGTCACTGTTGTATTGTTAATGTTGTGCCCTCCTCACCTAGCATCTAGCTTTCTGTCAACAGCTGGAAGAGAAACACAACATGTGCCGTCCACCTGGAAGCAGCACATGAGGCCAAATTTAGATTTCAATGTGCTGAATGAGGGGTCAAGCCTGCAGTGTTGGAGGGCTCTGCATGCATGCATTGAACTGGAGCTATAATGCTAACCATTGTTTGATCAGTCAAAACAGGACATCTAGACGGTCCAGACACGGTCACATTTCCAGTAGAAAATATATGCAGTTTAGTTTATAGAGGATAGATTAAAAACACATCAATTCCTTTAGTGAATATATACAGTTATCAGAAGTTGTATCTGTCATAGTAAAATAATTTATTATTTATAACAAATGAGTTTTTGCAACTTTTTTAATTTCTAAGCTTCTCTTCGCTCTTCTATAACTGTAAACTTTTATTTATTTTATATGTTTGTATTTTATTCTAGCTTAAGTGTTACTGATACTTTTTTGTATAAGGAGGTTGAGAATGGCCATGCTTGTAATTACTTTTTCAATGCTGTTATCTCAAGATAACAAAATAATCATTGCATTATCTTGAGATAACTAAGGTTAGTTTTAATTGTGATTATGGGTTTATTTATCTCATCATAAAACTGAACTAATTTCAGATTTCTCAAGATAACAAGGTAACTTGTCTGAAAGCCAATAATTGAGACCTTGGAAATAAGCATTTGTTTCATTTGATCACGTCTGATTTAAGTGTAGGCGCCTATAAAGCTGCAGCCAGTCCAGTTTTCTCCTTGAATGACAAGGATTAATCTGAATGTTATCACTAACAGAGAGACACATTCTAATTTTTGTGTATGTGAGGCCTTGATTGAAGTACTATCTATGAGCTTGTCAGTAATTGGTAGTCCTTGGGCTGACATTTTCATTTCACATCAGAAGCTACAGTGGCTACAGAAGCTCTGGTGCTATCATGCCATCTATGCATGATAGCACTAGACTCCTGATCTCTGATAAACATTAGGGCTATAATTTTTACAGGGTAGGACCTTTCGTTTTTCTCTAACAATTTCAGTAAGTAATTGTTCAGAGAATTCTGCCAACTGTCTTTTCAAGATGATGAGTTAAATTTCCTGTTATCATTGAAAAACAAGCCTGTATCTCCCGAGATAACAAAATAATTAATCTAAATCAAGAAATAAAAACATTAAAAAAGTAGGTACAAGCACAGCTATACTTGACTTCTGTACTTTTTCCTTCTGCAATGCTTTTTTTTCATCCAAAGAATTTTAATTTTGTGTATTGATCATTTCTTCACTGCAACGTCTTTAGTCTTTTCCTATTTTTCTGTGTTATCATCACGCTCGTCATGACAATTCAGTGTTAAGTACTTTTATCACTACATCTCTTTTGGAAAAGGCCGCAGCTTATGAGTCTTGCCTTGAAGGCATCAGTTGCAACACTAAGGCAGTAGACATTGTCAGTCATTAGAGTTATCTTCACATCATTACAGTGTCTTCCATTGTTGCCCCTTTTTTGGACAGATGCGCACAAATCAATTTCCTTTTTCTTTCCATTCAGTGGAAAAATAATCAGTATATCAGTGATAGTTACTATATCTGGTTGCCCTCACCTCCTCACAGTGACATCCATTGACTGGACATTTGAAATGTTTGTAGATGTAGAGCATCAGTTGTAGTATTTGCAGTCAATATCGTACCTGTTATCTGTATATGTGAATGAACACAGTATGTTACAGTGTTGACTCGGTGAGACACAGCAGTTTGTAAATGGGTTGAATGTTGTTTGCACTTACCAAGAGGACCTGAAGATGAACTAGTGATAGAGGCCAAATAAACATGCATCACGTTATCTTCATTTCTGCTCACACAGGCTGACATTAAGACAGCATTTATGTTACGATTATCAAGTGTGTGTGTGTTGGTAAAGTCAATCACAGTCATTGTAGTGTTTACTGTAGTGTCTCTGTGGCTGACATCCTAGGACTCTCAAGTAAGACTTAAGTTCAACAAACAGATTTTCATCTAACTTCAAAAGCAGTTTCTTTAGTTGTTCAGTTTGTTTCTGTGCGTGTTTCGTGTGTAAGGGAGGACACATCAAAGTCAGACTTTGTAAAATAGAAATCAGCTCATTCTCACGATGTGCAGTGGCCAGGTGTAATCAGTTTGCTGTTGTTCATCAGATGGAGACCATAGCAGCAATATTTTGTACAGTCTAGCTTTTTAAGTTCATTTTTATTGCCTTATTGAAAAATTTTACATGTAGGCCTATTGTTTCTATTTTTTTCACTTGTGCTGTTGTATTTATTTTCTTTCTCATAGTTGTGCTCCTGAGAATGTGTACATAAAATTATAAATACATATATAAAGATATACAAATATATTTTCCATTTGAATCGGAGAATATTATTTTTATTTGTTTTTATTTTTGCTGCTGGGCAAGAAATGATTGCAATCTACATAATTTACTGTACCATATTCCCCAGTGTGTTTATTGAGATGCAGCTGCTGTATATTTATGGTCTATAAACCACGGCAGTTTCTTTGTAAGATATCCAAAATTCAAAGATTTGTGGGTTTTACTGTACATGCAAATCAATAGGGATTCTTCCAACTGTTCAGCTGTGTTGTGTATGTGTTTTCAAATCGCTGTGTGCCCTCATCCAGTAGGGAGAGTCCTTTACAGAGACATAGCATGATTTCAAAATGAATATGCATATCAGAAATGTGTATTTATGTATATCTGTGTATATTCATCTATTTATACGTGAGGATAAATAGATGGCTGTATGTGTGTGTGTTTGGACTCAATCAGAATGAATACAAAATAAAGCAGCTCTATGAATTGTTGTCCGTGGAGATATTGTCACAATATATTTTTTATTGATTCCTTGTTGAAATCATCCCACATCTACTCTAAACAGAAATAAGTCATTTGCACCAGATTTCAGTAACAATTTTGCTCTATCTGAAGATCAAGTTACTTCTCCGTAGATCAGCCTTCAGGTGTCTGTTCCTCCCGTGTCAGTGGAGGACAATCTCTGCCACATAAAACAACCACCAAAAGATGAATCTCAAATCCATGAGATAAATAATTAACTCATTAATAGTAAAAGTCCTTTCACTTATGTAAAAGCGACCAGAGCTTGCTAACAGGACGGTCCACTGGTCTGCAAGTCCACTGGGAGAGAACAAGGTGACAGCTGAAAAAGAGGATTACACATGGACATTAATATTTAACTTACTTAATAATCTACTTTATTAACTGTGGACTTATTGCAAAAGGAGGACCAATTTTACATAGTATAGCCTAGTGCACTATTTGTTTTCATTTATTGTCCCTAATCCTAACCCTATGTGAATTGTGTTGGTTGCATAGTAGGGGACCTGCTATTTTTTTCCAAATAACACCACAACTTATTTATTAGTTTGGATAATGTATTTTACCCGCGACCATGATATTAAAAACAACAAATACAAAATTTAATCTTTGCTAAAAAATCGTTTAAAAAGTATGCTTCAAGTTTTAGATGTTGCTCAATCTATGCAGCATTCAGGGCGTCGAACTTCTGGGTAATCGCAGTATTATATGCTATGGATGACGATTGGTTGATATTTTCGAAGAAAGAATACGATAGGTTGTTATATCTGTCTATCAATAAGATAACATTTCCAATTGGTCAAAAATTACGTTACTCTATTCACGTGCTCATTCTCTTCTTTTAAGGCGGTGCCAACTAGCTGCCGGTGGGTAGGGCTGTTGTTTGTGGAAAAGTGCATTAAAAGTACAAAAACTAGTCTTCCGAAATGGGAACCCGAGATGATGAATACGACTACTTGTTTAAAGGTAATGAATTCTTTAAAGGTGAATGAATGACAGAGTGTTTGTCCTCTTTGTAAAAGTTTGATGACAGCAGGACAAACTGAGGAAGTCAACTAAGCCACCGTTAATGCTAAAGTTATGTTAGCTCTGGTGGTATTCAGTAATATAATATCTTTTGACTGAAGCAGACCGTGTAGTATTTTTTTCAAATTAATTAAGCGTCGCGTTTTGTTATGGCACTTCGTATTCGTATTTGAAGTTAGACCTTAAACTCGCGAACCTAGAGTCGGGTAATTTCATTTAACGCTAGTTCTTAACAGGCTAACGACAGGTAAGTGGCTAAATAAGTAAGCTAACTCGCTAACATGGCAGCCACTCGGAATCGTTGAAAACAATTACCTAAGATACCTTTATTTTACTTAAAATGTGACAGCTGTTCACCAGCTGACCTCGTCGCCCAAGATAGAAACAAAACTTAGATGCTTTTTTTTCACCGTTTAATTTGTTCCAAACCAAGGCTAACTTGTTGACATCGCCAAACAACCAAAATGACGACTGTTTGTTATTCTCTAGCTAACGTCCCATGCAATAAGATACTCTCTTACATATACAAGAATGTAATAAAGAACCGAGAGAAATACTAAACTTTTCACAGAGGGTTAGTTTTTGTTACAGCGCTGCTTTGTTGGTTGGTGGATACATACATATTTATTAATCCCCATCGAAGATTATGCATTATCAGTAATTGATCTATCTGAAGGGATATGAAGCACGTATTACACAAATGCAATAAAAGTCTGTCGGCAACAATGAAAATCTGAGAATAGTAACTGAACGTTAAACTATGACCTCATTGATAATTCAAAGTTTTATATGCACCGTGCGTGAGTGCACATAAGTTATCCTCCAAAACAACGTGCAACACTGTATGTAAGAAAATTTGAATTTTGTAATCTACAGATGTTAGCTTTTAATAATTCACTTTGTTCACAGGCTAGACTGCTCCATTAATAAGCCCCTGATTCTGTACACAATTTTAACATAAATAGGTTGAAGGTATGCCAAGCCAAGCATGCCTTTAAACCATTTCATTCCATTGCAGTTTGTGAGACACTGCAGGGCTACTGTTTTAACATTTTTTTGTTGTGTGCTTTTTTTGATCTAGTTGTTCTGATTGGAGACTCTGGGGTGGGGAAGAGTAACCTGCTGTCCCGTTTCACAAGAAATGAGTTCAACCTGGAGAGCAAGAGTACAATTGGAGTGGAGTTTGCCACCCGCAGCATCCAGGTGGACGGCAAGACGATAAAGGCTCAAATATGGGACACAGCAGGACAGGAACGCTACAGAGCAATCACCTCAGCGTAAGTTTTTTTTTGTTTTTTTTTTGTTTTTTTTTTACATTTGTCTGTTCATTGCTACCTTTAACCTCACTGTAATGTTAAGCCTGTTGTATATTAAAACACATCTGATATTTTGAAAGGAGATGCTAGAAAACATTGCAATAATTCTATTTTCATCAATTTCTTCCCTTTCTCTGCCATCACCAGGTATTACCGGGGTGCTGTTGGGGCTCTTCTAGTTTATGACATCGCCAAACACCTGACATATGAAAATGTTGAACGCTGGCTGAAGGAGCTGAGGGACCATGCTGACAACAACATCGTCATCATGCTGGTGGGAAACAAAAGCGACCTTCGTCACCTCAGGGCAGTGCCTACAGATGAGGCCCGAGCCTTCGCAGGTATATTTTATTCATTGGCAACAGGGAAACAGAGCTGCATTTCAAAAAGGGAAGTTAATAATGTAGAATTCTGTTAACCACTTCTCCTAAACCACTTATTTTATGAATTTATAGATTATTATCCTAGCCCTGTCACTGAATAACTTACATTTAAGGGGCTTTAAGGTGTCAAACATTCTCTATCCCTTCATTCTCAGAAAAGAACACTCTCTCATTTATTGAAACATCCGCCTTGGACTCCACTAATGTAGAAGAGGCCTTTAAAAACATTCTCACAGGTAGGAAAAGTGTTAAACTGCTGAATATAATGTGTGTCTTGCTGAAAATACAATATTCAATTTTACAGCATTAACACCCATTTTTTTTTTGTTTGCTTTGTTTGTTTTTTCACAGAAATCTACCGTATTGTATCTCAGAAGCAAATATCAGACAGATCTGGACATGATGAGTCTCCAGGCAACAATGTAGTGGACATAAGCCTCCCCCCGACTACAGATGGGCAGAGAGGCAGCAAAGTCCCCTGCTGCCAAAACCTGTGAAGTTCATGTTTTCTTTTCCTGTTTGACTTTCTGTCAGTCTTTCCTCTCTTCACCTCTGGTTTACTTCAACTGTCATGCTGCTGTCAGCATGACAACCTCATGGATTCAGAAGTCTCTGACACCAAGACTCTTTTATTTGACATTCCTTTTTTGCTGGTTTCTCTGTTTTTCCTTGAGTTGTTCTACTCTGATTTTCAAAAGAGCCTATGTCTAAAAAAAAAAAAAAAAAATACTGTCTTATAATAGCCTTGCAAGGAAGAAAGTTTTTGCTATTATTATGTTGATCTTAAAACTATAGTAAATTCTAATTTCTTTTTAACTAACTAGCTGTTATGGTCCTATTGAACTACCCCTGATTAGGGAATGGTGAGGGATCAGTAGAACTATGTATCAGGGCCTCAGGTGGTTTCAGCTTGCCTCCTTTTCTCAGCTTGCAATGTTGACTTGCAACAGTGGAATCCCAATTTCATGTCTGGTTGACCTGATTCTGCCTGTCATGCAATACGGGTGTAGAAGAGGAGATGAGAAGAAGGTACCACTGGAGTATTGATGTATACTCAGTCTGGAGTTTCTATTTGCCTCCTTAATTTTAATTTTCCTCTTTGAGCCCTGTGCCTGCTGTGGCATGAAATTAGCATGAGCCAGGGACCAGACTGGCTATGACTGTCTGACTCGATGTGGGCAAGTGTGAAAAAAAAAAATGAAGTGTTTTTTTGTGTGCGTGTGTGTGCGTCAGTTTGTGTGTGTGTGTTAATCAAAGACACCAAAGGAACCAGATGCAATCACTGTCAGTTTGAGGTTTTCTCATTGAAGCTTGTTCAAGGCTGCTAAGATTGCATTTCATTGCTGTATTTGGTAAAACAATCTGGGCTGATTGCATAAAATGTGTAATGCTAAATATCAAAAATAATGTTATAAATTGTGCATTGTCTATGATTGTGACAAAAAAAGTATCAGTCTGGATCAAACCTTGTGTTCCTCTCTTAAGTAGGCTCAGGTCAAACTCTTTTAACGCATGCTGTCCTGAAATGAAAATCTTTTTTTGCACTTACTGATATGTCCAGTCATTTCAGAATAACAAATCACTATTCAATTAAAAATTTATTCCACATCTTTATCTAGTAACTTGTTGTAAAGAGTCAGTATGCTTTTTTTTGTCATAAAAAAAAAATCCTCGTACTCCATCACTTTTGCTATCATTTGAATGTGACATCTGTAAAAGGGAAATGGATAAAGGTGTGTATGTAATCTGGAATTCTCTTTGTTCAACACTATCTCTCAACCATGTCAGTGGTTATTGTTTAGGAGAGTGGAACTGAAAATCAAAAATGCAAATTGTTTAAATGGTTGACTGAAATGTCCCCTTGTCACTTATCTGACTGCTGTCACATGTGATTGATTCATTTTATTTATGTCTCCTGTGATACTTCACATTTCTTCAAAAACATGTCAGGGGAGCAACTGTAAACATGATATGCTACTTTTGCATCACACAAAAAATGCTGAAGCATAAATAAACCTAATCCACAGACCATATAGCAGACAGACTTATCTTTGGAAACATTACTCAGTGTCAACTTGACAGTGTTTCCGCCAAGTTTAGCAATTACGGTGTCAACAGACAGGAGGTTGTAATGTGAGT
>JAPZDZ010000021.1:20635773-20646780 GCA_029783805.1 Acanthurus tennentii
ACTCAGTGTCAACTTGACAGTGTTTCCGCCAAGTTTAGCAATTACGGTGTCAACAGACAGGAGGTTGTAATGTGAGTGGAAATGTTTGTACAAAGTGCACACAGGCTTTAGTGCCACTGAAGTTCATTTGACCTTTTAAATACACACCCATTAAGCTTGCCTTTAAAGGTAGTTAACCTATTGTCAAAATGAATTGTATTTTAACAAAATTTTAGAGACTGAAATTTTGTGAAACACTTCATAAAAACGCATTGTGTACTACGTGTCCATTTTAACATGGCATTGTTTAAAGACTTAATAGCTTTATGACTATAAAACATAACCGTGAGAACGATTAAATATCCACTATGCAGTTTATAGACCTGTCATTTTTAAGACAGCAAAATAAAATACATGGAAGTGTTATAACTATTTTGTGTAGCTAATCGTATATTATTTTGAAGAGTCTTTATAAAGTGTGAAGAATCTTTTCTTTCTAATATTTGTATTTTCAACGCATTTTAGAAATCATGTGATTCTCGGTCTGTTTAATTCTCCTGTTATTTCCGCGTTGCGCGTGTGATGTTATGGTGGACGCCCCTCCGTCTGGCAGGCTGTTGTTATTCCCAGTTTCATGTAGAGTCGTCCGGACTGTGTTTTTCACTCGTCTGGTCTGACTTCACAGCAGAGGCAGACAGATGATGATGATGATGATGATGATGAGCCTCTAGGGTATATTTAAAGCCCTGGGAAAGCGGAAGCGTGGTTCGCTGTGCGTTATCAGCTGAGAGTTGTTAGCTAGCACAGCGCTGAATAGCATAACAGTAAATAGCTAGCAAGCGCCACTGCACTTTAACTAATGCTAATTCACTCAGTGTTAGCTCACAAACAGAAATGAAACGAGAGTGGAATACAAGGTTTTTGTGGCGGTAATGCCCACAGCCGTGAAACATCTTTGAGAAGAAGACACGGGGTGAGTTAACGTTTTAACTTTCATTTTTACAGGCTGATGGCTAGCATCTTACTATAGCTACTGACAGCTGGCAGCTAGCAAAACTACACAGCTGTAACGGGTACCGCTTATTTGCCGCACAAGGATGTTGATGACACATGACACTAGAAGAAATTGGACATTTGGACTCTGGACTACATCCAGAGTAGCTATTAACAGCTGATTGATACCAGTAAGTTGTCATAAGGCATTGGTGTTATGACATAGGTTAATACTGTTCCAGACAATAGTCTGAATCAAAGCTATAACAGCTGGATGCAGTTAACAGTTATGTTACGTCAGCCATCAGACAGGCCTACACTGAAAACGAAAGAGTATTTCATTTGTTTGTGAGCTGAGTCTTTTTTTTCCTATTGCATAATGTATCTAACGTAAACACGTTATCTGATAAGTGTTCATCATGTCTCTGAAATTTACACCAGTCACGATCACAATCACATGTTTAGTTGCAGAATTGCATTTAAATTTGCATGGATTTATTTTTTTCAATTGATCAGCTTTGAAAACTGCATTGACATGTTTTATTACATTCAGTATACTTTAATGTAATACAAGACTCAGAAAACAGTAACTTAATAGATTTTGTTGTTGTCTTAGTTTTGGGGCTATCCTTTTGTTTATCTGGGTCAGGGATTGAGCCTCTTAATCGTGCCCCCACGTTGTGTCGGTATGCATAAATAATAACACCAGCAGCATTCTGGCTGTTACAGTTTCCCATTGATTTAAATGAGTCACGAGGTCATCCAACCAGGGACTTGTGCCATGAAGTTTAAGATCACGTCCTAAGGCTGTAAGGAAATCTCTTACAAAATTGTCTATTAGGACATATGAGAAGATTTGATCAAGACTGTATGATGAAAGGGTTTGCTACAGCTAATGTAACATCTACAGTTTTCAGGCCTGCATATTCAACAAAATAGAAAAATTGAAAATTTTCACTGTGTGGGTATTAGATCATTGTAGCTGCGAAAAATAAAATGTAGTTAGAAGATATAGAGAGTAAGCATGTAATGTCATAACACGATAAAATGTAGAATTTTTGTACATTTTTATTCAGTTGAGTCATCTTTGTTCTGACAAAGTATCAGCAAAGATAAATTATTTCCTTCCTTTACAAGAAGTAAAAGTACATACTGCAGACCCATTTTTATAATTGTGAATCTGAAGTAAACCAGATGTTATTATTTTTTCCAACTTCTGTAATTATTTCTCTTTTATTTTTTTTACAATTTCTCTATAGTCTCAAAATGATTGTAAGTGAATTATTGTATTTTTTTCATAAGAAGAAACAGTCGAAACAAAAATAACATAAATTAATATGAGAATTTCTGTATTACCTGTCAATTTTGTTTGTAAACAACACACAAGACATATCAGCATTCATCATCCATATATAAGACATGTACTTTGGTTGTAGAGTGTCAGTGCCTCGCAGTAATTCTCACTGTTGCTATAACTGTCTATTATCTTGGGAAAATGAAACTTACTTCACTTGTGATTAATGTGTTACTGTACAGAATCATTTGCAAAGAGCAAGACAGGCTGTAGCACATTCAGCTGTCAGCCGCTTATCTTTTGCAAGGGGCTATCTGAGGGGAGACAGCTGGTTATCAGTTTGCTGTACATTACACTTTCTGACGAATACACTTGCTTTTATAACATAGTTTATGACAAACCAGACTATTGATAAAACCATAATATTTTTTATAATACTGTTGATGATTTGACAGTTGGGTACAACTGTTCTTGCTTTCATTTGATATCTTCTTTTCAGTTATTTCCGAAAGCTAACAAAATATCATTAAATTTAGCTGTAATGCAGCCTTAAGGACAAAAAAGACAACAAAGCTAAGCCACTCACAATGTTATCATTATTCAAATGGCAATCAATATTTAGTTTAATTCCACAATTTGACTATATAAATATGTCTCTTTAGTCTCTTTATCATGGTTTCTTTTTGAGGCAACATATTTTTTCTTGCTGCAGTTTCTGCGCGATATGTAATGTTATTATATTGTCATTCATATATAGTTGAATGTGTTTTTTTTTACTATGTTAAGTTTAAGGTATTTAATAGTCCTGCATTTCATTTTTTTAAAGTCAAAGTGCAAAGACTTAATATAAAAAATTACCAATGGTCAAAGTACTCATTATGAGGAGATAACCAATACAGAACAATATATATCGGTTAATGATAATTACAGATACATAAGTGTGTAAATAAAACTTTAATGTAGTAGCTGGTTGTGCCAGGGCTACCTTTAACTACTCAATTACTTACATTCAGTAAAGGTACTTGCTCACTTCCCAGCATTGATGTTGACTTTATTTAATTGCCAATAATCTTCTGTCTGTCTTCCTCTTTCTGTAGATACTAATATATTCCAACCTGTAAAGAGCAGTTTGTGTTTCCTGCTCCCCAAGTCAGGCCTTACCTGTGACCTTATACACCCCCCCAACCACCTCTGCGGTCACTGTTACCATGACGACAGGGGGCTGTTGCCACCTGCCAGGTTCTCTGTGTGACTGTGCAAGCAGCACTGGCCTGTGGAAGAGCGTAGAGGAAGCTGGTGGTGAAGGGTGCCAGGCGCTCTATGTCACCCAGGTCACAGCCATAGATGGACGGTTGCTCTCCTCTGTGCTAAAGCCGATGGGCGCACAAAGGTAAAACTTCCTGAAACTTATGTTTTAGGGAGGAAGTCCTGTGGGGTTATAATTAACCAGAAGCCATCATATATTTAATTATTAACACCTTTTCCTGCACTCACATCTCAAAATGTCCTCTGTGAAAAAGGAAGTGTCTTTGATGTGCTGCAAGCTCCTTCTGAGTCAGTACTATAACTGTATTTAGATCAAAAGCACTTTTAAAGTTGATTTAGCTTTTAAATGGATTTTCTTCTGCCGCAGTGATGGTCCCATCTGCCGAATTTGCCACGAAGGAGGCAACAGCGAGGGTCTCCTGTCTCCATGTGACTGCACCGGCACCCTGGGCACCGTGCACAAGAGCTGCCTGGAGAAGTGGCTGTCGTCTTCCAACACCAGCTACTGTGAGCTCTGCCACACAGAGTTCAGCATCGAGCGCCGACCAAGGCCTCTCACAGAGGTAACAAAGGTCAATGCCCTTTGCCTTGTCTGCACCAATCTTTCTGCTTTTTGTTTTGTGTGGCTGGGCTGTGATCTGTGATGGATTGTGCATGAATGACCACATGTGTGAAGGTGAAGTACCTTTTTTGCATCTCATCATTCTGCTTGCTTGCCTATTATAGTGTCTCACTTCTTTTTTTGGTTGACTTAAGATTTCTCTTCACCTGTCTGACCCTCCTTTGTCTCTCTTTCACCAATACATATTTTCCTCCCTCTCTATTTTTCTGTCTTTAATCTTTAATCCACAGTGGTTGCGGGACCCTGGCCCTCGTAATGAGAAGAGGACGCTCTTCTGTGACATGGTGTGCTTCCTGTTTATCACACCCCTCGCAGCCATTTCAGGCTGGCTGTGTCTGAGGGGTGCTCAGGACCATCTTCAGCTGGGGAGCTGGCTGCAGGCCGTGGGCCTTATTGCCCTCACCATCGCCCTCTTCACCATCTATGTCCTGTGGACGCTGGTAAAAATTTATTAATTCAAGATTAGATTGTAGCACACTTGTTGCACACACCTTGAATTTTGAAGTTGTCTGCTAATTTGCCATAAACATGATCTTGGTGGTCTGTTAGTGGATTTGTAACTTAATAACCCAAATAATCTGCTAAATGATAACATATAGAATTGACCTCCTTTTTCCATCCTCTCCACCTGGTTGTCTCTACAGGTATCTTTCCGCTACCACTGTCAGCTGTACTCTGAGTGGAGAAGGACAAATCAGAAAGTACGTCTGCTCATTCCTGAAGCCAAGGAGTCTAACTCTTCCCAGCATTCCTTGCTCTCTACCAAACTGATGAAGAAGTCTGCTAATGAGAGCATAGTATGAGACCAAATGGAGATGGTAGATGATAATGGTGTCTTTTTTTGGGCGGGGGTTGATTGTTGACACATCAAGCCTGCCAGCTGGCCTTTACAGAAGCACTTGTGGGCTTTTTTACATTCTTTTTGCCCCATCAGTACTTAATTCACATCCCTTTTTTGAATCTGTCCTTGTGCGGGTGCAGAAAAGAGCACATTTAAGTGGAGTCTGTCAGTCTTCATGCTTGGTGTTAACCATGCGTACACAGGTCACTGAAGAGTGGAACAGCACATGAGAACTGTCTCATCATCTTGGATACGATGAAAAACTTAAGAAAACATTGACCGTAGAATAGGCAATGGCAAAACTAACTTTTTAATTTGACTATGAAATGTTCTAATGATTGTTCTGCTTAGTTTCAACCTTCCATCAATGGTCCACAGTTGACTGCAGAGTGTAGCAGGTCCATTCATTGTTCTGCAATGCCTTGAACTCTCTGCAAAACAAAACAATGCCAGTGGAGGAGCTCTTTCGAGCAGTCAACGTATGATCCAATGTTGATCTTTAAAGGAAAAATAATAATCTTAGATCTTTGATTTATTTACATTTTATAATCCAGATGCCAATATTCTGTCTGAGATGAAACATTTCATTTTACACAAGCCAAAAGGACTCAGTTCTTTTTTTTTCCTGCATCTGTTTTTACATCTGATCCGAGATTTGATTGCAGCATAGCATTAGCAAAGTCAGAGAATTGTGCAATAAAACACTGTGGACATGAAGGTACATGAGAAGACCTCTACCAACATGCACAGTTATGCATGCAAGCACTTAAAAACTTTTTGGGATTTTGTTTTTGCTTTAGTGTTAGTGTATTTACAAAATGTGTGATTTAAAAATACCAAACCAATTTACTATTCTTGCTGAAGTAGGGTTTAACATTGTCCTCATAGAGGTTCCTGCTTGATCAGCACTTAGCAAGTTTATCTTGTATTTGTAGATAAAAAAAACTATCAAAATGACTTTCAAAGGAACATTTCCACAAGTATTGTGTGGGTGGCTGATACAGTGCACTAAAGCATCTGGAGCAGAACTTAATTCTTTTTATTTTGTTTTTTTCTTTTTTTAAAACAATGCACAGTACATTGTTTACATGCTGTACACGCTGTACATTGTGCATTTAAACAATGCACAATGTACAGCATTATGTGTGTAGTTCCCATATTTACTCCAAAATTCAGGGAAAAGAAACTTCCTGTGAGCTCATATCACTTATGGCCAAACATGGTTTCTCTCATCTGGTTTCGAGTGCTTCTGCCAGGCTAACATAAACTAAAATAACTTTCATGGTCTTTACATTATGCAAGCATGACTAAGGGTTAATGGGATTTTAGCTTGTTTGATGGATGTCCTCCCTTTATTGGGGCAGCAAACTTGCCCTCATCCTGTGGTGATATTACTGATTTGGCTCATTTGGGGGTGGATACTGGTTGTTGGGGAGAGTAGAAAATGTTTTTTCTTCTCATGTACATAGTTTGGTGCTGTTTATAATTAAGTCACTTTCAGTGGCTGCTAGTCAGCCACTCAGAAAACAGGAAACATAGACTGCTGGGTTTATTACTTCTTCATTCCACTTCATTTAGGTTAAAGGGGAGACGGTTAATTGTCACTTGTACTCACTGTGGCCTGTTCACAGCGAGGTGAGCCTGAAGACGAAATGTAAAACGCAGATGTAGTATTAATGATAAATTATTGGTACAACCAAGGTGATCAAGCCTATGTTAAGCCTATAGTTTAGTTTTATTGTGTAGCTACAGCAGTTAGTGTTGCATTGAAAACTGCATTTTTGTAGGCTGCAATTTTAAATGTACTTTTTCTGTGCTGCAGAGGAAGCATTGAAAGCAATAAGGAAGGCTTAAAAGCCAGACTTGTTGATTATTAATAAGTTGTGGACCAAATTTTGTTTAACAATCATTGCAGCGAAAACACAAGTTCTTATTTGTTCATCAACCATATTTATTACTTTCTGAATTCGTTTCTTTTTTATTCAGTGGAATGATAGTTGGATTTCTTAAATGAATGATCATACTTATGATTTTAATACTTTTTGTTTTGGTCTTCCTTTGTTCCTTTTGTTGACCAGTCATGAGTTTACTTGGTAGAGGCATTCAGTATACCATAAGAAACACTTACAGTACATTACCTATGATGTGAAGAGGCCAAAATTCTGGATTTTATGCACAAGTGTGTGATTAATGCTTTTTTCGAATTTAAAATACATGTATATTATCGTTTTTAACAATCAGGATTGAACCATATTTGATTTAAACTGGTGTGTGGCAAAGTCAGAAAGAGTCAGTGTAGATGGTCAACTTTTTGGAGCAGATTTTGCTCCTTTCTTATCAGGAAGCATAAGTAAAAATCTATTTTCTCCCTTCTGAATCCTGTGAATTTTCACGCTACACAAACCTTGTTATCTGCAATGACATTACAAGTGAAGCAGCTCCTTGAGTTTATTGTAAAAAAGTCATAGGAACAGGATGCATCTGAGTAGTCACCAGCTATTATGTGTTGACCAGCCATCTTTGTTGATATTTGTATGTTTGACCGCTGACAGTGGCTGTAGGACTTATCTCCTACCCAGGCTTTTTTCTACATCAACATCACACTTTGGTCCTGTTAGCTGCTGCTTGGTTGTCCCACATACTGCCCCAGTTAATCTTCTGTTTGTGTTTTTAACTGATCTCAGAACAAAGGATTATATCCTGCAGTTCTGCAATGCACCCGGGGGCCCTGACAAGCTTATGAGTCATTTGATCATCCATGTGTTTACTGTTTGTTAACAAGGCTTCGTTCCAAATCTTTGGATCTTGTGGGACTGATGCTGATTTGAAGCAATGTAAAGATCTGAGGTGCAGTTATCCCACACTGCTTACTTTTTAGTGACATCTGAATTTGTAGAAGCCACTTGACCACTGTGATAGTTAATTTTACAGTATTAGAAGTCTGTTCAAAGTTGCTTACAAAGTATGCAACCCTGCTCCTTCTTTGATTACCTGTCTGTTCATGTCAGAGTAATCAGAGCTCCATGATACAGATTCTCATGTCTCCAAAGAGATTTACACTTAGACTGTAATGTAACACATATTTTATATAGCCTTCACAAATCAAATTCAGCAAAGGATTTTAAATCAGTTTTCTTTCTTGTCTTTTACACAAATAAACATGTAAATGTTAATGTTTCTTTTGTTATATAACATTTTTGTAATCTTTTGATCATATATGTCTTTTTTGAGTTTGTTAGTATGTATCATTTATAAGTTATGTTGAATTCTTCAGTACTCACATTTTGAAATACTACAGTGTTAATGATGTGCTGTCAAAAAGAAAGATGTCTTCGCCAAAATACTGGTACCTTTTAATCAGCCAAGAATTTTGCAAAGCAAATAAAACATGAGGATAAACTATGGGTGGACAATAATTCAGCTTATTTGTTTTCCTGTTTTGATAACTGTGTTAATGATAATCACTATTTTTGTCTCGATATGGCTGTTTACAGATCATCCTCTTGGTGCAGCCTGGATGAGATTTCACTCATTCAAGTCTGTTTTTTTTTTTTTTTTACCACAACTGTATATGGCCTTTAATCCTGATGAAAAACAAATGCTGATGTCAAGTTTTGCTGCTGTGGAAAGTGACAGAATCTCCTCGTCCCCCATGCGCTGCATTTGGAAAATATAAGCAGCTTAGACAGAAAAACACCAGTTCAAAACATTTACTACACAGCCTTGGTGAAATGTCAGTCTGTGCTCTCCAGGATGGAAACAAAAATCTCTAGAAATGATTAAATGTTCATAGTTGGTGTTGATTAGTTATCAAAATGATAAGAGTTTTTTTTATCTGTATACACACCTCCTGTGCCTTTCGTCTGCAGATATAGATACTGATTAGTTGCCATAAGAGTAAACTCTCTGTATGCTGTTCCACAGCTTTAAAAGTGGAACCCTGATAGCACTGAATTTACTCATTCATGTTCCAAATTTTAGGACATTTTACTCAGAAAAGTCACCTCACTTTAGAAAACAAGACTCAGACTTTTCCTCATTTAACAAAACTTGTAACAAATTGATAGCAGTGGAAGGACCGAGATTTTATCTCATTACAGGAACCACAACCTCAGCGTAATGTGTGTAAAGGTTGCTCAAATGTTGAGTTGGTAGAAGTAAAAATTATTGTAAGCATAATTTACTCAAAGTATCAAAAGTAAAAAATGTGTAAAATGGCCTTATACTAAATTTTATATTTAACCACATTTTTACATTACTGTATTTTTATTATGCGTTATTAAGTAATAATGTGTAAGCAGCATTTTAATGTTTTCAAAGTGGAGTTAATTCTACCTTTCTAAATAAACTGGAGTAGAAACAGAGCACCATAACACTGAGGCACTGAGGTACATTTACCTCAAGGTCAAGCTGCACTTGAGTGAATGCATTTAAATACTTTCTAGCAACTTGATGAAACATGAATCAGATCTGCTCTTCAAACCAAACCAGAGAATAAAAAAATTTGGGGAAGAATATGTAAACACATGCTATTTTTATCAAGAATTTTATTGTAAATTTATACAGTTCTCAGATTTAAAGTAAAACAATGACACCTTAAGCCAAATATTCTTCAATAAATACATAATGAGGACATTTTTGGCATGATAACTTATCTGATGTAAGAAGAAAGAAGAACCACACTGTCAGACGAATAATACTGCTTCACCATGTTGGAGTAACTGCCTGTAGTTTATTTACACAGCACCATCTAGTGGTAACCATTGAAATGTATTTCACAACCTTCCTGCAAATGACAGGTTTCAACACTTCACAGGCTTCTAAAGGCTTCATTCAGACAAGAACAGGCATTGCAGCAAGAACACGTTTTTCTATTTATTTTAACGTGACTAGTTTGATGAAGTGGGAGTCCTAAAACAAAACCGAAAAAAAAAAGCCATAAAACAAAGCAGCTCTGCAGCAGAGCAATGATGCAAAATCAACTTCTGCAGAAGTGCAACCCAATGTCAAGCTGCAGTGGCCAAACAGCTTATCGGCCCATCAAGCAAAACAAAGTTGATCTGAAAAGTAGATGACACTCCCACACAGCTGCACAAACAGCACAAACAAGTTGTAATCACTACAATGCCTGATTTAGTCTAAAACGGCCTGAGACAGCAACCACTGCTTTGCAGGAACCTTTACATTGACTCAATGAACATGTCAACTGACAAAGTGACATAATGGCTTCTTGAAGTTTTCTTTTAATGGCAAAAGAGCACGAGTGAGTTCCAAAGTCCTATTTTAAACAGGATGAAAGGCAGAAAGAAAAGTAAAGGATAGAGTGAGAGAAGTGTTGGCCATGAGCAGAGCAACAGGAACAAAAAAGTGCACAGGTGATGTGGAGAGTTGGAGGATGAATGTCATGAAGCGTCACAGGCTCTGGCAGCATTGGAGTTTGTTGCCCTTCTGCCCGTCAGTGGTTGGAGGGACACTTATGTCCACTACATTGTTTCCCGGAGACTCGTCATGTGCAGATCTGTCTGCTATCTGCTTCTGCGACACGATGCGGTAGATTTCTGCAGGAAAAATTAACCAAAAAAAATTACAATGATGCTCCCTGTAAGTGGTTTCATTTCTTTGTACAAGCAGCTGTGGTACGCTTTTTCACTGCAAAAGATAGACAAGGGACATTGACATCTACAAATCAGACAATACATGAGACATTGAACTTGCTCTTGTTTTTCTTACCTGTTAAAATGTTCTTGAATGCCTCTTCTACATTTGTGGAGTCCAATGCTGATGTCTCAATAAATGAGAGAGTGTTCTTTTCTAATGCAAGAAGAGAAGGAAATGCATTTCAAATGTAAAAAGTTAAGTGTTTACAGAAAGAAAAGCTACTTTTGTTTGCATCATTACCACAGCACTTATTGCTTTACCTGCGAAGGCTCGGGCTTCATCTGTAGGCACTGCCCTGAGGTGACGAAGGTCGCTTTTGTTTCCCACCAGCATGATGACGATGTTGTTGTCAGC
>JAPZDZ010000021.1:20651399-20664202 GCA_029783805.1 Acanthurus tennentii
GCTCAGTCCAGCCCTCTGATAACAGACTTAATACATTCCAACTAGAGCTCAGAAGATCAGAGGGGAAGCATTTATGTGAAACACTCAAAAGATACTCCTGTAAAAGCAGAGATGGTCAGTGACATAACAGGTTTATTTGGGTCTAGTTTAGAGGCTCCTTCGAGTGTAGGCTTGCTACTTCCCATACTCACATATTATAGGGGTTATTTTGAATGCTTGTCACACAGCACTGATTGTGGTTTTGACCTGAAACAGACAATAGTTAAAAGCAAACTCTGATTCATGCAATACTCACAACTTACACACCTACGTCAAAATTAATCCGATGACACACTAACCCCGATTCCCTTCCGGTCCTACAGATTCCATCTAAATGTTGCTATTAATATCACACATTAATTTCTGATGTTGTGACACACTCACTTACACATATTACAAATCTTACTCATCAAGTCCAGTCCAAAAAAGTCACATGCACACATTCCAGCTGCCCTGTTTGTTCCCTTAAACAATCATATAGCTTCCTCCTTTTACTTCCTTTTCTTTTTTAAACTTTTAAAAATAATAGAAATCAGTTTTTTTCTTTTATTAACCTTGATTTTACATCTGAATTTTTTGTGTGCAGACATCTCGGAAACTGTGGACGTGCCTGTGTGGAAACACACTCTTCTTCTTCAATGACAAAAGAGACACCGATGTAAGAAAATCTCAGAGATTTGGGTTAATATAAGAGACAGATTTAGGCTTTTAAAATTATCTTTGCCTTTGTGCAGCTAACATTTGGGAATTACATGTCACTCCACGTGTCTTTGTGTCTGTGTTTTTCATCAGTATGTAGAGAAACTGGATCTCGGTGGATTAATCTCAGTAACAGATGACAGCAGTCAGGATCGTAACTTGGATGCAGCCAGACTGAACCTCCAGATGGAGGATGGAAATATCAAATTCACTGTAAGTAAATACAACATAAATGAATCATCCTCCATTTCTCAGAGTAATTCCTTGTTATCTCAGTTTTTCTCTTCTCTGTTTTCTCTGCAGGTTCCCACTGCTGAAGCTCGTGAGCTGTGGAAGGGCTACATTCACTCTGTGGTGGAGGTCTGAGATATTTAATATGTAGCTCAATAATAAACATTATATGTTGTCTTTAAATTATTACAAGAAACTTGTGTTTGGATGTATTTAAAATCAGACCAAATGTATCCATTCATTGTTTGCAGACATAATTAAAAACAGAAACTGTCTCCCTGCAGCTGTCGGTTCCAGCCTCCCTCAACCTGCTGCCAGGACAGATCCTCGTGCTGAAAGAGGTGGTCGAAATGGAAAGGGAGAGGTCAAAAAATGTCTTTGCACCTAATGTCACCAATTCAATGCCAGCGTGAGTATTAACAAGACCCGACACGCACGCAAACCATTCTTTTCCTCATACTCTTGGTCTTTCTGGTCATTTTTATAACTTTTATGACAACAAATTAGGAAGTAGGAACAGAATCATGGACAAAAAAGCATTTTATATAAGTATATTGAAGTATCACTTGAAAACTTTACTATGTACAAGGAAAACTGTATCTTTAAATTTGATTTATAAATAAAACTTGGCATTAAATGTTCTTTAATGGGCTAAGAAATTTCAAAATAAAACACCCAAAACCCACTTGAATTGTTTTAAAAAAACTGCAGCATTATGAAGCTTAATTCTTGACGGGTATATGGGTTATATAAGTAGAATTTAGAACAAAAACATCCAGACTGGAGGATCCTTCAAGAGTGCAACTTTACAGTCTTTGCTGTCTTGAATCTCAATCATATTTTATGCTTCCTCACCTGTAGTTGAATCATGCTCTGCGCAAAAGGCAGATGTACAGCATACAAATCTCTTACAAAATCTAGACTTCTTGAAGCATCACTTTTTAATAACCCACTGAAGTCAGTTTCAGATGAACAGTGGCAATTTTTCTGTTTGTTTTTCTGCCTGGTCACTGTGTTTTCTGGCCTCCTGCAGTTGTTACCAAAGTGTTTCCCGTTTGGAAGCAGAGCTGCTGCTTGAGAGAGAGGCCAAGAGAGGAAACCTGCTGCTGAGGCCGGGGAGTGGCGGAAACTCCTTTGCTGTCACCACCAGACAGGACCTTGATGGGTAAAAACACACACCCTAACACACAGACACGCAACACAAGGTTGCATAACAAAATGAAAAAAAGTTTATAGTCCTTCATGCCACACACATAGAACAGGATAAAAATAAAACATAGAAGAGCAATATTAACAGTTATTTATGAGATGAAAACAATTACACCTCCCAAAAAAATTTATGGCATTGTTAACAGCTGCAACAAGGTAGTCATAATATATAACATGATCAGCATCTTCATATGAGATTCCATCTCCCCTGTTTGTGGTGCAGTCCTGCATTTTGTCAGCCCCATTTTGTTCAAAAACACACATGAATAAACACACACACTCCCACACAAACCTAATACACATATGAACATACTTAATTTGTTAAAAAAAAGGACAGTAGTGCTCTTTTTAGACTAGTAGAGTATATAACAGGCCAGATTTAACACACTGCACCTGACTTATCTTTGCAAATGTGATGTTGCTGTAATGACAATTTATGTTTATCTGTTATTTTATAATTGATTCCTCTCTCTCTTTCTCTATCAGCTCCATATTCAAGCACTACCGTGTGACCTGTAAAGATGACAGGAGCTTCATCATTGATGTGGACAATCCTGTGAGTATCAAAAAATCTGATCTACGTTAACATACTTAAGTAAGTAAGATAAAGTCAGAAAGAACCAGTTGCTCTTGATAGCTGACATTTTTATTGCTCAGGACAGAGAGGTGATAAACTCCATGTTGATTACAGCATGTGACCTCCTGGAAAAGCAGATAGTGATCACCAGGAAACACAGAGCAGGCAATAATAATGTCTAATGACGTTGGTTTAGTTGTGTAATGTCATCCACAGCCATATTTCTTATGAAAGTCTTATTGAAAGTCATTAAGTCGTATAAATGTTCACTTGTGTTCAGCGGGGGGTGCTGGAGATATTTTATCCTTCTTTTGGTTGTTTTCTGTGCAGATTCCCTGTGCGACGCTGCACGATGTGATCAACTATCTAGTGGAAAAAACTGATGGAGTTTTAATTCCTCTTAACATGGAGGAGACTTATGAGAAAAGCATCTGTACGTCCAAAAGACTGTTTCATCTTACTTTCCTTTTTTCGCAGTTGTCATTATTCTTCAATGTATCAAACGCAGATTTTTACCAAAGGGTGTACATAACTAAATGAATCTCTGGCTTTTTCTACAGCTTTTGTTCAGGCTGATAAGGAAAATGGAGAGAGGAGTGTTCAGCAGGCCTCAACAAACCCTGTCCCACCAAGTCTTCCCCCCAAACCAGGTACTGTGACCTTTTGATACAAAAACACATTAAAATGAACTCATACAAGTTCAGCAACAAAACTATGTACACTGCCTGCCACACCTGTTTGCTGTGGCCCCATGACGCATGCAGGTGCTTGGAAATTCCAAACATACAACTGTGTGGTTTTTTATCTCTGACTTATTTTCCAAACTGGTGACATGAAGTGACGTTTAGTTTTGTTTATTAGCAGCCAAAAGCAAATCACTCAAACAGCAACTGCTCAAAATAAAAACATAAAATGTTGTAAGCCCTTTACATGCACTTTCTGGAAAAGTAACATATCTTAAGTGGTTGGTTCATTAATTTTGTACCAGCAGGTGGGAATAAAAAGTTACCCCTAATATAACATATAATTCAAAGATTTCTAAAACATTGTAATGATGCTTTTTTTTACATGAAGGTGTGAATGCACTGTGAGTCCCCTCGCCCACGCCCACCTAATCACTCATAGTTTGCTTTGTTTTAGGGCCTCTGTGCTGCAAGAGGACATTCCTCTACAGTTGTGTTTTGCTTTGGACTTTGTAACTCAAGCATATGTTAACAAGACTAAAAGCCTAAAGCAGTGGCTCAAAACCTTACAGCCCCTGAAAAAATGCTACTTCTGTTTTAGACCCTGTTCATATTTTCACATTCATGTGCAGCTTGTGACCAGCTGAACCAGAGTGACATTTTTTGTGTGTTTTACCAAATAGTAAAATTGTTATTATTTTGTAATTTGCCAGGAAAAGAGAAAAGTCTTAAGAAAATGTTACAGAATTTTGTGAAGCAGATATGTTTTTCAGCTCTCACATCCTCTTAACCATCCAGTAACCCTTCAGATTTGTCTTGCAACCTTTTCTAAAGGTTGAGACCCCCAGGTTGGGAACCACTAGTTCACATCAATGCTACTGACTCTATAAAGCTTTAAACTGAAGACTAAAATGCTGTGGTTAAGCCTGTTAAAAATATTCACCATCTAACTTAGCCTGTTATTATGCTAACAATTGCTAGTACAGTGCAAGCGGAAATACAGCTAATTAGTTTTGCGGGTATTTGGCCTCAAAAACTAAAGTACTGGACAAAAAGAACGTGATGAGATTAAAGTCTAAGAGTCATTCAGGTGTTGTAAACCAAAACAAAGTGTCAAGATTACTGTCATTGCCATCCCTCAAGACTTGCTGGCGTTAGCATGGCAAGAAACCTTCATATTAGCCTTTCATTTTACTGATCATACATATTTTTATTGTTTTATTGATTTTTATTTTAAAAATCTGCATTCAACCAGTGTATATTCCTGTTGGCTTCTTGCTGCTGTAGTTTTGGGTCTTTGGTGATTTCTGGCATTGATATTATGACAGCAGTTATTGATCAGATTAGCCGTTTTATTTTACAGTCTATTAACACTGTAATTAAAATGATAATTACATATTTTGTTTCATTGTAGCTCCAAGAATACCCACTCCTGGACCAGTGCTTGAACTCTTTGAAGAAGAGTCTATATATATGAACGACAATGGTAAGTGGAACTTTTCCACCTCCGGTCTCATCAATCAATCTGTCTATCATTCCAATCATTTGCTCTTCTACCTTGCAAACATAAACAGGTGTGACCTCATTTTTTCCAGAGCTGTCAACTAAAGTCTGTGTTGAAACAGAGGAGGAGAAAGAAAACAAGACAGAAGACTCTGCAGCCATTCCACAGCCGGGTGAGTCCCACCGTTTTATCTGTCAGTTCCTTAAGATCATAGTGATTTGGGGTGCTTTCCCTTTTCCTGCTGCACCACTGAAATTGTTGCTTTTTTTTTATCACCATTAATCATTGTGTGCTTTGATCATCCATAGCACCGGAGAAAAAAACCCCAAGGAAAGCCATTATGCCTCCTGTTCCTACCCCTCGCAAATGGGGCTCTTCTGCATCATCCTCCTCATCTGCCTCTTCCTCTGCCTCTTCCTCCTCTACCTCCACCTCCTCTATAAACAGCCAAAATTTTAGGAGGGGAACCCACTCAGACAGTCCGAGGCAGAGTAAGTCCACACAGCTTCACTGAGTCTCACTCTGTTGTTCTGTTCCATGTTACTTTATTGCCACAATAAAAATTTCATTGTCCGATTATGCTCCAGTTCCTCTTGCAGCGATATCTGAGCTGAAACTAAAGCTGGAACAAAAGGCAAAGTGTGCAGAGTGACCTCTTCTGGTGGGGGCCTCTCAAAGCACCAAACCAACACATGGGAGCAGAGACTGGCCTCTTCGTTGTCTGCACTGTGGCTCTGCTACTCCTCCTCCTCCTCCTCCTCAGCTGGCTGTCAGGAGTGAAACTTTTCTGAAGATTAACACAGTCTATTATTGATTCACCCCTCTCAGACACTCATTAGCAAAATGACTGGACTGTAATGAGAGGTTGCACATGTCACATTATCTTCACCATGTGCACATTTACCACTGACGATGGTGTACATTTTCCTAATTAGATTGTATTAGATTTTCTATACCAGTGTTGTTTTTTTTCTACTTTTTTAGTATAACACCTGTCCATATGTGCTGTATATATTTTAACATAGCTAAATTAGCTGTATTTATTTTGATTTAAGGGAAATGCAGTGTTTAATACAGCCCCTGATTCCAAAAAAATTTATACTGAGTGAAATCTAAGTAAAACAGAGTGTGATCAAATTTGCTAGTCCTTTCTGACATAAACTTAAACAAAAACAGTACAAAAACGATATATTTTTGAAAGATGGCTTTCTGTGCATCTCTCAGGCTAAATAAGGATAAATGTGGATACGTCTGGTACTTGAAGAGGACATAAGAAACCTCAGCATACTGATTAATTCCCATCGTTTAATATTGTAAACATGCACACGTTTCAACACCACTTTGTCCCTGTTAGACTCTAATGAAGACACAGTTGTGTTGTGACATGAGTCTTTTTGTACAATTAAAGGCTGTACACTGTACTTTAGATCCTTTTGTCCTCCTGACGATACGTTTTGATTTTTTACCTCATGACCTTTGTGGTTTTTTTAAATATAGAATTATTCTTAGTTTGAACAGCATGTTCCAAACAAGTTGCGACAGAGGCAACTAAAGGCTGGGACAGATGTGTCACACTCAAAAACAAGGTTAACCACTTCATAAAATACATGATTGTATAAATAGTATTTCTACATGGTCACAGGAACGCTTCCTAAAACAGTTGTCTGTAAAGTCTGTTTAGACTTTTTTAAATGAACCTTTTAAACAGTGTCTCTTCTTTTGTGAAATCATGGTTGTTTACTGTTCTCCATTCAGTAACTGGTGGTTTCTGTACCAACAGTATGTGAATGTTTTGTATGAAGTTTTTCAGTGAAATAAAACTCTTGCTTCTCTCACAACAAATCAGATACACCTGAACGCAACAGTATGTGATGCAACAGTTAAAACAGTTTAATGATGTTTTGTATTTTGTCTATTTCCTGCTGTGAAACTTTAAAAAAGTTGACATTTTCTGCTCTTTATTCCTTATTGAAGCAGAGATCTGAGACCAGTGTGCTCTCACTCCTTTATTACCTCATTGACTGATACAATATAGTGGAAAAATTAAACTATTTACAATAAATGGTGACATTTTGTCAGCATGTGAAATAAAGTTAACATAATTCTCAGCTTGACGCTTCCTTAAAGCATTACAGGCTACAGTTATCAGGAAATACATACAGAAGGAGCAACATGGCAAAGCAAGACTGGCACCATGTGTAACTTATGACACGGAGGCTACTCAGAGGTTGGGGCGGTGCACAAATAATGACTTCCTTACATCAGTTTCCAGAGTTTCTCAACCAGCTGGATCCCACATTTGGCCCCAAATCTAACTCTCATAATACAATTTGTTAGCTGAGGCTACTTGCTAGCTATGTGTTATATTTGTGCTATAAACAGTCCGCTACTTATAAATGGGAGTCCTCTTAAGCAGATAATTGGTGTTATTAGGATTAGACACATACAGTACATACTGTACATACAAGCATTAGGGTGCAGTCAAGTGAACAGGGTGTAAACAGTACAGTCATTTCCAAAGTCCTGAAGCCATATCTGATGACTCCTCTACGTGGAGTTAACTGATCAAAACTCTCCTCTAAGCTTCTGTGCAGAGTCTGGATGTTAGATTAAACTCCACAGTCAACACTGACTCTAGTTTAACACTAACAAAACCTCTGCAGGAGGCTAAAAACCCAGTTTCTCGCAGGCAAAGTGTGGGACTCGTCTACAAAGAGTTTAACGTAGTAAACACTATTGCATCCCTAATACATGTTGTTCACTTCTTTTCATCTATTAGTTGCTGGCAAAGTAGAGTTGAATAAATCATCTCTGAGTAATAAACTACATTCTACAGTAGCGTTGCTGTCTAGGAGCAAGTTGTTATTTGGGTTACATAGGTTGGTTGATGATAGAGGCAGATTCAGTAGGTGATTATTACCGCTAAGCTACGTTTTAACCAAGTTATACTGACACTGACACAATACTTTGTTTTAGACTGTTTCTTGCAGTGAAATATTAGCGTGTTGGTACAGATCACCTGATCTGGCCTATCAGTTTGGAAATGAAGAGGAAGGCACAGGGAGAGAGCAGACAGGACAGGCCTTGACCCTGCGTCCAGCCTGCATCGACAGTACGACTGACAGTTTTGGTGATGGAAAGGAAAATGAAGGGCAGCGGCCAGCGCTAAATCAGTGCTCTAGCAGCAGAGGGACAGTGCTAAATAAAAGTGGCAAGAGAGGAAAACTAGTAAGACTACAGCTAACATGTCCCAAGCAATAACGACAGCCAGAGTCATATATCTGACGAATTCTCTCACTGATGACTCACATGTTCCTCGAAACAATTTTTGTTGTCATGCAACACAGACACTGCATGTGGAACAAGCTGAGCCATCATCTTCCAGTGATGTGACTCTTCCATGATATGGCTCGGACCACAGTCAGGGCAGTCAGGTGATGTGATCTGCAGCTGTGACTGTGGTCGAGCACAGCTGGGTGTCCAGGTGTCCAGACGGGTCTAGGTGAGGCTGGCGTTGGAGCTGCTGGTGCCGCTGTTCTTCCTCTGGCCACTTTGCACCACGCTGGGAACCTGCAGGCCTGTGACTACTGAAAAACTGCCGTTCCACACCTGCAGGGGGCAGCACATAGTCAAACAGTTTGATAAGCAAAACAACAGAGGATTCATTTGGTTAATAGATATAATGAAAGATTTTCTCACCATGAAAGCTGGTATAACAGGCTGCTGGAACTTGGTTCTGAAGGTGTGCATCAGCTGTTTCGTTTTGGCGTTGTAGAAAGATAAAACACCTGGAGAGAAAGCAAATCAAACAGATATGCTATTTTAAAAAAGAAGGGCTGCAGCTGACATTTTCTTGTTAAGTTTAGGTCACTCATTTATCATTTTGTTTAAAATAAAGATAATAATAATAATGTAAAAATAATGACAAATGTCTATTACAAGAGTCAAGATGTCTTTAGGTTGCTTTTTTGCTCCATCAACAGTCAAAAACCCAAAGATATTTTAATTTACTGTGTGAAAAACACAGAAAAGCAGCAGTTTTTCACTGATGTTTTGTCTTTGGCCTGAATTTATATTGTTGTTTCTGTGCCATTTTTATTTGATAGTCTTCCACTGAAGGGAGATTTCTCACTTTAAGGAGATGCATTAGGAAAAATTAAGTTTAAATAAAAAACAAATGAAATAAAATCCTCACATCTTTGGAGATGACATCACATTTTAATGTTGGTGTTTTCCTTGAAAGGAAAAAACTGTTTTCCAAACAGCTCATTTTTTTCTTTAAAGCAATCAAAAAACCGACTCACTGATTCACATTAAAACACACTACAGCTAAAGAAATCATATCTGCTGAATACATACAATCAGTTTAAAATTTGAAACAGATTTTTGATGCCAGCATTTATTTTGTGGGGGAGAAATTTTCAACACATCAACTTAGATTCTGTTTTTGATCACCTGATCATTGACTCTATGTGTTTGTGATTATTGTACCTTCATCATAGCTGACATAGACTCCTATACTGTTCGGGATGGGACAGTCCAGCGTTCGGGCCTTGTTGTTGTGCTTGGCTGTGAGGCTCTGCTGCAGCCAGTTGTTTAGGTGGATGCACCAGGAAGCGTTGCTTTTCCCCAACTGGTCGAATCGTCCAAGGCTCCGCAGTGCAACACCCACAGCGAAGGCCTTGCTCTCCTTGTCGAACCGCACCTCCCAGTACTGCTGGCCAGCGTCGATCATGGTGTCAGCTGTCATGAGACAGTTAACATCTAGAGTTACAGTGTCAGTGCAAGCAGCAGTGCGTCATTAGATTGTGAGAGTTTTGGTTAGATAACAACTGATTTGCCTTCAGGATGTACAACAGTTCTGTCATGAATACACGTTTAAGGTCCATGGTGAAATCACAAACACACAAGTACCAGCAACCACAATAAACATGTACAGCTAATGTGCTGACGATGATCAAGAGATGAAACTTTGAAATTTGAACCTGTTACATGCACATAATTGTGCAGGGTTCATGCACAACAGGAACAATCTAGGATTGTATTTATCTAGGACTGTATTTATTCAGGAGCAGGACATTCACCTTGGATGATCAAAAGGCTAGCTAATAAGCCAACATGAGCAGCTACAGGCTAGCCCTCAAACTCAGTAATGCTACATGTTTTTCAAGCTTTGCCAATGCCAGGACTTCACAGCATCCACAGAATGAGGTGTCTCCTGTTTTTCCAGAACAGCGAGGTCTCAAACTCCAATATGATGTCAAAAAACATTGGATATACTTTGCTTGGTGTGTGGTTTTTTACCCAGAACTGTGTAGGACTCTGCTGTAAACCGATCTCTGCCAGGCCGGGCTGTCGGAGCTCTCTTAGGGGACATCAGGGCTGACCTGGTTACAGATGGTGGACAAAGATATTTGGATAGTTTTAGACTTATTTTAAAAGACAGTAAGTACATGGCCACAGGCCTCAAGACGGCCTTTTTGCACAGTCGAAGTGCTGGTTAAGGACACCGCGAGTACACGTTTAAACTTTACAAACCTGGCTGGAGAGTGCATGGGTGAGTTGGTGCGGTTCTTTTCCTTGCGCATGTCCTGGATTTTTCCTCCACTGCTGTCCCACTCTACGCTCAAGTCCTCCACCTTCAGGTTCTGGTGGGATGAAGTGGAGTCAAGTTTGAAGGTGAAGGCTGCAAATGGAAATTAAGTCAGAATTTTAATAAAACACAGAAGCACAAATCCAGTATTTACATGCCCATCAGGCTTTTCATGTTTTGTTGATCATAGTGAAATAAAAGCAGCAGTGCAGCCTTATAAACCTAGTTTGTTTTCTTCATTCTCACCGTGGGTTTCTAGTGTTATCGGCTCAGAAAACTCTCCTGCCACGGCCTTGTTACACGCTTTCACTCTGAACGTCATGTACCGCGTGTCAAAGCGCAGACCTGAGAATAAAATCACAGAAAAGGATCCTTCATGAATCAACTTCATCAAAGTTCACTTAACAAGAATCCCCGCACAGGCTTCCTCCAACCTGTGAGCGTGTGCTCCATCTCTCGTATCCCCTCCACCACCATCCAGGGGTAATCCTCTCTGATGCGTGGCGGGCCCTCGTGGTTCGTGCGTCGATGCTCCAGTATGTAGTGGTCTATCTTATTGTCAGGCTCTGGTAGGGTCCAAGCTATACAAACGGTGTTGTCACACACCTGGCACTCTGAGACCTGGATTTCTGGAGTGGCAGGAACTAGAGAAAAGAAACAGTTTGTCTGTTACAAGGAAAATTTTAAAAAGAAAAATCCATCACTCTTACTCTATAATTTTTAGTATTGTGTGAGATTTTCAATAACAAGAGATGAGCGGTTAAAACCTTTCAAAACCTCTTTTAGTTTAGAATTCATTATGAGTTGAGCTACCACAATGTTGCATTAAGTGACTTTCACCACTAGAGGACAGAATTGTTACCCCCAAAAAACTTAGGGATGAACATTCTAGCTTGAACTGAAGACTGGAAAACACTACTACATTTACATATTAATTAGACACATGAAACATTATTATCATTAAGAGTCCTTTTTGAGTCCATCTTAAAAATTTGGTCATAAATATTTTTTCTTAATTTGGTCTCTAGAGGTAAATCACTGGCTCTCAAACTATTTAACTACTACACTGTCACCAGAGAGCCGCTAATCTCCATCTGTTTGTTGTTTACAGCTAAATAGGGGATATATAGTGGTTTGATCACGGAACACTGACACTGAGCTCTTCACCTAATACATGCTCTGTAAAACCACACAGTGCACAAAGAGGTTGAGAAGCCTCACACAGCTGCAGTCGACAGATGATTCTGTGGTTACATTGCTGCAAACGACCCCTTTCTCACTACATACAGTCGTTTGACTCATCAGTGTTATAGGATGACAGTTTTGACTTGACTCTTTTTTAACTCTAGTTACAATTATCAAGAAGTACAAACAGTATATCCCTAACCTAAAAACACAAATATCTGATTTCTGCTGTTTAGAGATCTCTTGATTAAAACAATGAAAACTAAAGACTTAGTTTGATGTCCTGAAGTAACAGTAACAGGCATGAAGTGAAGTAACAGGCATCTCTGCGGATTAAAATCCGTCTGACTAACTCAGACAGAAATGTTCACAGATGAGGTCACATATTAAAGTTTAATTTACATTACGTTTAGTCACGTATGCAGCCTTCCCCTCTCACTCTGACTGGGGTTACACTGAAAAGTTAGCAACAGGCTAAAAAATGAAATGCATCATCACCTCTAGTAAAACGACTGATTTCTCTGAGTTTGAATATTGTTGGAAAATACTAAATACAAACTCAACAGATTATAAAACAAAGATTAAGTCATTTTTAAGACATTTAATGTGGAAATGTTACCTATAGTGTGTTTAATTAAAAAACAAAACAACAATTTAAAAATAAGTAAAAGTCCTGCATTAATATCTACTAGGCAAAAATGCTTTTAGTTAAATTTATTTTTAGTATTGATAGTAAAAGTTTATTAGAATGGCTAATTTCATAGTGTTATATGACTGTTTTATTATTTAAGATGTATCGGCATTTAAATAAGATTTGTTGTAACTAGTTGAGGCTGCTTTAAATTAAACTGCATTGTTAATTGTTGGGCAGTTAAACTGTAACAGAGCAAAAGCGTCAAACTTATAAAATAAATTCTGGCAACAGTTTGGTCCTAAAAGTACTATTTTCTGAAAAAAATTATAAATATGCTGCTTAAAGTTTAGACTTTTTTAAATTTAAATTAACCTGTTAAAAAAGACTGATTTATCTTGAAAAAGGAGGTTTGAGGTGTATCCTTAAACTTAAATTTTGCGAAATGAGAC
>JAPZDZ010000021.1:20676611-20690386 GCA_029783805.1 Acanthurus tennentii
TCTATCTATCTATCTATCTATCTATCTATCTATCTATCTATCTATCTATCTATCTATCTATCTATCTATCTATCAGTTTCAGCCATGGTGATCGCAGGTCAAAACCTTGTGAATCTGGGTGAAAAACGGGTGGAAGTTCCCATCGGTTCCCCTCTGAATTTAAAGTGCAATTTGAGTACGGATGGACTAGACAGATTCAGGGTCTACTGGTTCTTTAACCCCTCTGGACCTTCATTCAATGATTCACACAAATTTACAACAACGTCTTCAACTGAGGAGAAGGGCAAAGGGATTTTATTGAATCGCACTCGAAATGCTACAAAAGAGGACGAAGGATGGTACTTTTGCAAACTTATAGGGGAGATTCCACACTTAAGTGAACGTAACAGCCCTGGAACTGAAGTGGTTATAAGTAAGTATAACTTGTGACTGAAAAAGCTGGTAGTTATTAACACTTAACTCTCTCTATTTAACATTTACAAGCATTATATAAAAATTGAATAAATAGTTTGTAACAAAGTGCAAGCCATTCAGCTTGTCATGATAAAACATTTTATGTTAAAGGGACTCATTTACAATCTTGACTAAGTGATTGCTTCTTAAAGTATCGTTTTGTTTTCTTCATGACAGAGCGCGAGGAACATACATCGCATCCACCTGTAAACATAGTTACGGGAACAAAAGGTGTGTGTGTGGGTGTGTGTGTGTGGGTGTATGTTGGTAAATGTAAGTTTGTAACAAAGTGCAAAGTGTTTAATGATGTACAATATTTGGTGACAAATATAATTTCTCCTTTTAATACATGTTATTTTTTTAAAACTTAGCTCTACTATATTTTCATTCTTTACACATTAGCTTCCACGGGGGGGTTAAAACTGTTATACGGTGACTGACACACATTACTAAACAATAAAATCTGCTATTAACTACACTGTAGTGCAAACAATTTCTTTCATGTGTGTAAAAATGCTTAATAGAGATGCATAAGAAAAGTGCTGCCATTCAGCTTGTCATGATAAAACATTTTATGTAAAAGGGACTCTTTTACACTCTTGACTAAGTGATTGCTTCTTTATGTATCATTTTGTTTTCTTCATGACAGAGAGTGAGGAACATACATCGCATCCACCTGTAGACATAGTTACGGAAAAAAAAGGTGTGTGTGAGTGTGTGTGTGTGTGTGGGTGTGTGTGTGAGTGCATGTGGGTAAATATTAGTTTCTTGCTCTGATGTGTCATGTATTATTTTAGGGTCCAGCGCAGCCTGAGCTGGTATCCTGGTGTGAACACTGATTTTACATTGAATGTTGTTCTGAACTGACAAGTGTCGGTGTGACCATCACTTGTAGCTGTAATGAGGGGTGTGAAAACCAAACTCATAAAGTTTTGTACCTTTACTCTGCATGTGTTAACCTCTACACATGCTGACATTGTGCTGACAGAGTTGTAATCACAAACTAATGTCAGCCTTATGGTAACTGTTCAAAAAAATCCATCCGTACTCAAAAAGTTTTCCTTTTTACAGCAACTGTGTCCCCTGCAAAAAACCCCTTTGGTGAGGACCATTGGCTGTGGATCTTGGTTGGGGTGTCTGCTTTCATCCTGATCGTTCTGCTCATCATATTCATCTTGGTGCGAAGAAGATGCTGCAGAAGCAGAGGTACCAGTCTTCATTTTTACTTCAAGGGTTAGATAATCATCTAGACCCGAATGACAGCAAACGGTGCAGATTGTAGATAAGCTCTGTCTTGGCTGCAGACGGGGGTAGCTGTGGGACTGCGATGAAAGCTGCTCTGAGAAAAAGAGGTCAATGAACAAAATTCTCTCAGAAGACACAGTTCAAACATGCTCTGAGTAACTGCTGATGGTTCTTTTTTGCAAACCTTTGCAAATGAGGGACAGGCTGATTTCATTGTTTGTGTATGTGTGTTTGAGTGATGGAAGAAAAGAGAGGGAGGCAACGCCGTTCATATGAGAGCAGTTTGTTCAATCAATCTAATGTGTGACCTGTGGATGCAAACTAAGCAAGAGAGTGGTTTGTGTGGTTCAAGAGCACAAGTATGAAACAATCTATAGTGTCAAAGTAGGACATAAGAGGCCGCCTACCCTTTCCTGCGTGGCTTGAGTAAAAATGTAGACAGATTTTAACTTGTTGAACAGACAAGGACAAGGACCTCATTTTGCAGGAAGAGGCTCAGAGCACAGTCAGATTTGGCCACAGCTGGCTGACCAATACTGAGAAAGATGACAGGTCTGAGTAGAAGTAACGTCATAAGAGCTAATAAAAAAAAACCCACCAACACCACACCACCTGCAGGTTTTAGGTACTCTATAACTGTGAGTCTATTATCGATGCAAAAAAAAATGGATTTATAAATAGATAGTTATGATATCATAGTTATTTAAAGTTATTAAAAATATGCTTCTTAAAGCGAGATGTTTGTTCTTTACTGAAACACTTTCCTACCAAATCAACACCTTCAAAACTACTTTTTTCACAGTTGCTTTTACCTTTAATACTTAAGTTAATTGAAAGGCAGATCAATTGATAATTTTAAAAAAGCCTTTGGCGCTCTCATTTTGTCACAAAGATATATGTGTTTGCTGTAGCTTTCAAAATAAAAATGTACACTTACCTCCTTTGGAACAAGTCTCTTAGAATCAAATAGGTTACACTGCTTTTCTAATGATGTTTATTATAAGGTGTAGTGACAGTAATTGAGATTTTTGTAGATAAAATGTTAATATTTTGTCGGAACTTGTACAGGATTTGTGCCCCTAAAATTATTTTCTGTTCTTTCTGTTCTTGTTTTTTTATATAGTAGGTTGTTGCAATGTAGATTACCGCCAGTTGCCGGCCACCATAAAAATAAACATTTATAGGCATAATTGTTTGTTTTCCATGCTCTTACGTAGTTATGTTCACAGACTCTCTCTAGAGCCCCCCCGTCCCCAAACAAAAAATACAAATAAAACATAGAGAAAACAAGTCAAAGATGAATTCGGTCAAATATTATACAAATATCAAGACAATACTGTTATTATATTTTCTACAAGCCACGATAACCGTACAGACATCACAGACATCTCAGGAAGCTTCTCAGATGGAAAGATGCAATGCTCTGTCGGTCTATGTGGTGCTTTGGTCACAAAGGATGTAACATAGTTAGAACAAAAGCCACATGATAAATACATACAGAGAACAATTATGTCTGGTAACTAATTTTTGTGTAAGGGGAGCATCACAGTCTGATTACCTTTGTCTTTTATTTTGCTTATTATACACTATTATTGTTACATTATTGTTAGAAAAAGTTGCACATAAACTATGAAAACCTTGTATTTTTGGACTTTTTCCTGAGGCTGATGTTTGATGGATGCTTTGGAGGATGATTGTGTGTAACGGTACTGATACTTTGATACTTTGATACACTTTAACATTCATTTTTGGAATATGAGTCGAGTGTTTTGAAGCGAGTAACAGCTTTTTGTGAGGCAGATGAAATGTTCTATAGCAGAGTTTAAATTAGATGTGGAGTCTGTTGTAGAGAGCACATTAGGGGCTCTATGTAAAGTCTGGAAGTAGGTTTATTTTGAATTTTCATTGATTAAAAGATGAGTCATCATAAGTGTGGACTGGAAACAAAAATATCAGATAATTTATTGGATGTTTTCTTAGTAATTTGTTTTGTAATGAATTCATTTGTTTAAATATGTGTAACAATTTCTGACAAACTTTTAAGTACAAGAGAGGCTTTATCGTCTTTAACTTACAACATTCATTGAATTTATAAATAGTAGGTATTTCTTTAAATCATATCAAGAAACAATACTTCAAGTCTATCTATTATCATGGGCAAAATATGATGCAACTATTAAAACATTTGTTTTATGATTTTATAAGTAAGTTGATAAGTGCAATTAGTGCAAATTTTGAATTAGTATTTCAATATTTCAATGTTGGATGCAATGATTGTAGATAATTCACTAAAAACACAGTAAAATGAAACAATTATTAATAAACAGGAATTTAGCAGGATATTGAATTTAAGTTATGAGACCGTAATTCTTTAAAATATGAGGTATTTTTTACGGCTTTCTGTGGGAAGTAAATGGCTCTATCTCTATTAAATGTATGATTAATAGAGATAGAGATTTATTCTCTATTAATGTATGGGCTATCATGACGATCTTCTTTTTTACACTTTCAACAACTGACACTGGCCCCAATCTTTGCTCAACAATATGCAAATAAAATGCAATATATCTGTATTTTTGCTGTATTTAATTTGTATTTTCTTGTATTATATATACAGGCTGTCTTTAAAGCTAATTTACAATGCTGTAAGAACACCTTTTTTGTTTTTATTTCTAAGGTTGATTTGATCAAGTTAGACAGCTTCATAAAATCTGAGTAAGTCTAAAAATAATATTAAAACAAATCGCACTGTAATTTATCCCCCCACTCAGATGTGGAAGTTTGTCATAATGGTTTATAAATGAACTTAAAGGAGGTTTTCATGTCAAATAAGAGAAATGTATCATGTGTTCATCATCTTTTTTTTTTACTTTTGAATGCAGGAGAGGAACCTATCTATGTAAATACTCGTGCTGTGGCCAATAAAACCCCCTCACCTCGGCCGGGGAAGCCGGTGGAAAAGTTAAAGACGGTTTCTTCCTCTCAAAACCTGCAGAACTCGAGTCCTGGAGGCGGGAGGTACGAAAACGGCAGACAGAGATACAAAGAGTGAAGAAGTCACAGGTCACACAAACCACTGACTGAGCCCCCACTCATCTATATGAGAAGCCATGATTAGCCTACAGACATTTTAATGAATTTCCATTATTACTATATATATAACTATAACTATAAATATATATATATATATAATTTTTTTATTGGGGGGGTGGGATAATGTTCTCAGTATTTTCCGTAAAATAGACCAGTCTGTTTTCAGCCGCTAGATGGCAGATTATGCACGCTGTCGATTCAATTTGTCAGTCAATGTGTATTTATTTTTCTTTTCTCTTTTGTTGTGTTACAACAGCTGATGATATTTGTGTATGCTGCCAACAAAAGCCTGTGTGTAGCAAACAAGACAAAATTGCAAATTGCTGTTTCTAGTAGGCAAAGGCTATGAATGATGAGGTGTGAAATGAAATGTTTGAACAGTGTGCTTTTTTGTAAAAGTTTATATTAAAATTTAAGACACTTTTTGTTTTCTTCTGTCGGTTAAATCTTGAATGTTGGTAGCCTTTGGACCTGAGATAATAATAAAATATCCTGTCATAATGTCAAAGTTTATTTCTGCGTTTCCACATGGAAAAGCTCACATCATAGCAAAATGTTTAAGATGTAAATTTGGTCAACACAAGGGAATATTATTGATCCCGCTGTTTTCGGTCAACACGTCTGATTGGTTGTGAAGTGAGTGAGTGTGTTTTTTTGAAGAAAGGTAGGCCTTTCTATGAAAAAAAAAAAATCAAAAGTCACATGACCAGGCACTGCCTACCGCCGAGAGCTGCCAGATAATCGCTCCCTGCAGGAATTAGATGTGAAGTGAACGTTACAGGTGGAGCAGAAAGCGTCGAGCCGGATCCAAGACCAGAAAAACAACAGCAGTCTCAACGGTCCCCGATGTAGATCTGACAACTCCCGGTGAGTCCGATGCGTGCGTGAGCCGCTGATGTGACTTTTGGCGTGTTTGTGCGCAGCTCTGTCCCGCAGGCTTATATTTTTTTTTCCTCGGAGCTCGGGCTGGTTGTGGGAATTGGATTTGGCAACCTGTGGTGTTGAGAGGCGCACATGCGGCGCGGTGTAACTTCTCTGTCTTATCTAAGATTAAAGGATATCCCAATCTAATAATAGCAGCCGAAAGCTAGACTAAGCAGTAGTAGGATATGCGTTTAAACTGCTTTAACACCACCGCCAACGGCGTCGCTCCAACTTTCACTGGTGCAGCTTTAGGACAAGTGTCAGAGCGGCGGGTGTGTGCTTGAATCCAGCCGGGAGAGAAGCTTTGAACCGCAAGATAAACTTCATGTATTATTTATTAAAGGTAGGGCTTGCACTGATTTTCTTCGTGGTAAACAAGTGACCTTCCATTTAATTGGCACACCTTATTGTAGCTTGCTGGTTGACTGTGCGCACGCGAGCCGCTCTCGTGTGCGTTTTTTAAACAACAGCACAATGAAACCTGATCGGTTACAGCGACGCAGTTTGGTGACAGATCAACCACAGACCCAGATGACTGAAGACAACAGACAAAGTGAAACCGATCTTCTTCTACCCGGTTACACTGGAAAAACACACCGACCAGATGTGCTCATATACAGGAGTGGAAACGCGCCTGCATAGCCACTTCCTTTGTGCTGCCTTTTAAACAGACTGCGTTTTTACCTGTGGGCTCTACCTGTGTGGCGCGCGGAGGACACAGGTCGGCCAAAAAAAAGTGGCACGCGCCCTTTCCCGCAGTTGTTGTGTTTGAAATTGCTGATCATGAAAAATGAGGAGTTGGTTTTCTTTTAGCCTTTGGGGGGTTTAATGTCCGCTAATACTGACATTGGAGAAGGGCGACATTACAACTTGTCATCCGCTGGCACGGACGGCAAAACACATTAGGAAACTTGCATCATCGCTCTGACCACAGAGCCAGTGTATTATTTGTGGTGTGACCGTGTGCAGCCGCTCCTCGACACCCCCGTGACCCCACTGAGATGTAGCTTGAAAGCTAAAATTGGGCAATCCCCCTGAGCAAGTGCACTGACAGCACTTAGTTATATCCTCTGCTCGCTCAGCCAGACACTCATATCACATGCTTAAACTCCCAACATCCGTAGCTGCACACCATTCAAATTCATAGTAAACCTCTTTAACATTCAGGTTCATTGCAGACAAAACGCAAAGACAGGAATATTTAGATTTTCTGGTAGTGAATTATTGATGTACCTTAGCTGTATCGATGTAAAGTCCTGTGCATGTAGCCTAGAAAAAAATGCTAATTATTCTAAAAGACACAAAATGAGAACAGGTAATTTCTGCACAGGCGTTTGGCAAACAGGGGGAGGTGATTTCTACATTTCTTCACAAGCTTTGTAGTTCAGTGGTTGTTAATGGCACCTGATAGGCTGACATTATATTTTTAAGACTGTGAAGGCAGTTATTTAGGATGTGAACCAAGGAAACAGGGAAATATGTGGAGAGAATCTAGCAAACACTTGACCCTTGATAATTCTCTAATAATAATTTATGACTGACTCTTTCACAATTGTCTTTTCTTGTCTTGTCTTGTCTATTCTTCTATCAATACATCCAAATACACTTGATTTTATTGACTTCGGCTAGAGCTAGTTGCTATTTTTTAACTTTATTTAACCTTTATTTAACCCTGCAAGTCCTGCCGAGATCAGAAAATCTCTTCTTTTAAGGGAGGCCCATGCCACGATAGCGGCAATATATCAAATATATGCACAAATATTTAGGAAACAATTCATTTAGCAGTGATTAAAGAAAAAACTTGGGACACTTTTTTTAATAGTTGATCAATGATTCAAGAAAGATAGAAAACATTGCCCTGTTGTAACTTCTCCAATCTGACAATTAGCCACTATACTATGTTTTATATATGTTATATATGTTAAGGTGAATTTCTTTGAATCAATTAATATCTCAGACACAATAGTCCTGTTCCTAGATTTAAAAAAATCTAAACGGAAAATCCTTTCCACATCTTGTTTTCTTGGGTATTTCTGTCTGTTGCTGAACTTGTCACACAACACATCAGGGCAGGGAGAGATGTGCTCAGATTTTTCCTTTTGCGCCATGGCTCCTGCTGAGACTTGCCTGTGTGAGTGTGTGTGTGTGAGTGTGTGTGTTTTCTCAGTATGTGCTTTCAAGCGTGCATTTACACTAAACCAGACCTGTCTCATCATTGACGAGTAATTTGTCGAGGAGAGGCAAAGATCTCATATCATAGGTTGCTGTGCTTTTTAGTGTGTTTACTTGACGTCTTTATTTGCGTTAAATGCTTTGACTGTTACCTATCCATTAGCTTAATTATACACGTGGTAACAGGCTGGAAAATTGTACACACTTAGAGTATATTTTTGGATAATTATAACTCGTCTGCATGTCAAAACAAAAGGTGGCATTATACTCCCATTATGATAAAAGAATGGGTTGTTTTAGCCATCTGAGCTTGCAAAAATATAACCCGTCGTGAACTGGGGTGTGTTTTCCAGTGAATGTTTCACAACAGAGTCTGTGACACAAGGACTGTCAAAGGTGAACACCCTCCCACAACCGGTTTCCTGTTCAGGCCCCTGTGATGGAACTGTACAGCCTACCACAGCCAGCTCACCAGCCGGCCTGCTCAGCTCTCATCTGACTGGCAGGCAGGCAGGCAGGCAGGAAAACAGACAACAAGCCCATCGACCAGTCAGCCCCGTGACTCAAACTACGTCACACCTGTATTCCAGTTAGTTAGCCACTCAGGTAAATCAGTTACAGCCGCAGGAGGCCACACCCATGCAGTAAGGGGTAAATAAAGTCATTCAGTGTAACCTGGACCTACGCAGGTACGACTCACTAACTCCAGCTGTTTGACTGTTCACACGGCTTCTCGGATTTGGCTTTGTTGTGACTCATGGTGATGACAACAGCGTGCTTGTCTATGCACGCTCTACACGCTCCGTACGCTGCTGTTCAGGGTTATAGTGAGAAATACAGGCGAAGGGATCGTAGATATGGTGGAGGCTCCTGAACGAGCTATTAATATCCTCATGCTTCAAGTGGTTGGAGTGTCTAGAGATACTTGCTGCAGGGCTTCTTCAGCCTATTGTATTAGTTCATATGCAGCCTTTGAACCTGCAGTTGTTCACACTCTGTGTCTTGATGAGTAAAAAAACCCACCAGCAGCCGCAGTGGAGGTTTGCTTGGCATAAATCAAAATGTGAAAAACACATTTTCACATGTACATCAAGACTCAAAGACACTATTTTAGAGTTAGGGTTCTGGTTTTGTCCACATTTATTTTGCATGATGCTGACTTTGTGGTTTTTGTGTTTTTACATGCAAGCCGTGCTTTAATGTCAGGCGAGAAACCAAAGAGAAACAAAAATATGTTACATCTCATTCACAGATGCTGTGCTTTTGGTTTATGAACAATGCAATTTATAAATATTTTACCTTTTTAACAATTCATGTATGTGATAGGGTAATGTAAAGCCCTACATAAGAGGACTATACACTTGTATAAACAGCTGTGTGTCAAAAGACTGATACTTTGATAGCTTTGTTGGGTGCACATTAATCAGCAGTGATCCCCTATAAACAAAAGCTATGACTGGATTTCATACCAGTTTTTCACAACATACTCTGAGTCAGAACACACCTAATTTGATGGTGGTTTATCATTAATTTCCTCACAAGGTGTCAAAGGAACGATCATTCAACCTCAGGAGGGGAGCAGAGATGAGTAATTAGCTTTAAGACAAAGTAAAAACCCGAGGGGCTTTTGCTATAAACCTAAATGCCTAATAAATCATCCATCAAGTCTGCAGATATTAATGCTTGTAAAGCATTAGAAATGGACTTTGGCAGCAATCAGGAGAGAGGTCAAACAGTCCATGGGAGGGTCCTTCCACATTAATGAAAAACAACAAAGCAAGCAGCAAAGGTGAGGGACATAGAGACACAAATGTTGGATCCTAATTTGGAAGTCCAAAAGATTCTTCTGTTATTGAATTCTAATTACATTGTTGCTTTGATGGAAATCATAAATCCGCACTTATCATATCTTAATGAACAATACAAATAACTGTAAGTAAGGTGGAAGGTGTTGTTATTAGTGACAAACCCACAGAGAGTAATAACAGAAATCTGCAGCATCCCTCAGCTCCATGGAAAGTTTTTCAGTGTGAGTGCTCTGACTGACTCTCGGTGGTTGGTCGCTGGTTAGCCTCCTCTTTACCACGAGATGACAGACACAGTTAGCAGCTTGCAGCAGTGGAACATTTAGCAGCTAAAGAGTCACATTTTCCCCAATGGAGTCGGTCAAGACCTAAACGAATTTAAAGTAGACTAAATATTTAAGTTCGGACAGGTGGCCAGTTTGTTCAGAGTTTCTTGTTAAACTGTAGTGAGTGTGTTTAGTTCAATGACAAAAACAAGTTTATGCTTACATTTTTTTAAACTGAATAAGCTGTTCAAATTTCAAATCATTCTTGTGTTTAATTAATTCAATTTTGAAGTTGGTCCATGTTTTATCTTCGTCTGTGAGTGTACGTGATCTTACTGTCAGTGCTGTGGTTTCAGCTTGTTAAGCAGACAATAATAAGTCAATTAATGTATCAGTGAATACATGATGTACATGATGTACATGACAGTTGATTAACCAGCAGTGCCAGAGCACTTTGACTCACATGAACGATGTTAAAAATGTTTAGAGATTAAAATTCTAATACTGTAAGATTTTGTATAGGGAAATAATCTTAAAGAATCATAAACATCAAGTAACTTCACAGACCAAATTTGAGGCCCCTTTTTTCAACTGTGCATCCCCTCCACCCCCTCACACCACGTCCTCATGTGCTCATGTTTTACCATGAATAAACAAAGGAAGAGAAAAGAGGGACAACTGCTGCATGCTCCTCTGTTGTTACAGCCATACCTGCCTGTCTGCACGACACTGAGATATCTGTCAAACGCTGTGAGAAACAACCTGCAGTCATTCCATTCAGCTGTGGCGCACAACCTACGGCCCCCACCTCCGCCCCCCCTGCCTGAGGGGAAAAGTACGCAAGGCATCGGCGCTCTGACAACAAATGAGCCGTCCTATACATGCAGCAGCTCGTCTCGCTGTGTCAAGTAGAAACAAGGTGGGCGCATGGCAGTTGGTTGCAAAACGCACGTTCAAAAGTGAGCTTGTTCAGAGACGCAGGGGGAGTGAGCGCCTCGCCGTCTCTCGAGGAAATTTGGATGCTGTCATTTTGGTTTCTGTCAACAGGCGAAGATCCTGTGGTGTGCGTCTTTCAAAGGAGGAATCTTTATGAAACCTGCAGCTTTTTTTTTTTGTCCTCTGCGAACCAAAATCTAAATAACAGTTGCAAAGCAGCTGTGTGGTGCTGCTCCTGCCTTTGAGCAGCGTGCACCAGAAGGATAAGAGTATAGTTTTTACCTTGCGAGTCTGACTCCTAAGTATGCTTTGTGTGTTATTCTGAGAGAAAAAGTGCCTTGATGAATTTTGGATGAGGCTGCGCTGCTCAGTTAGTCAAAACAGAAAGAAACTCGCCAAAAAAAGTGGTAAGTCTCAATCCAGCATGAATCCCAGGGTAGGGATGGGGCGCCAAGGCAGTAAATTGTTGTGATCTGCATGCATGCCCAAACCTGAACTGATCCCCGTCTGCTGGGTGAACCCCGCTGAGCCAAGAGGAAGCAGGTTCTTATCAGGGAGGAGGACAGGAAGACACCAAGTGGAGGAGGAAGAGAGAGTGGGGGTTGGTGAGCGACAGGGCACTCTGCAAAAATCAGTTTCCTCTATAGGGTTTAAAATTATGACTTTTCATACAGTAAGTGTGACTGCCAATGGTGCTAGACTTCTCCGATGTAACACCAAAGTTAAATTTGTCCCTGTTATGTTTACTGAACATGTTTTTGATGAGTTTACTTGAATACAGTAAACATGCTGTCCTATAAAAACACAGAGTTTTTATAAATAAAAAACATTTTACTTGTCAAACTGAGTTTCACTCAGTTTAAAATGTCCTCTGTGGCCTTGCAGGAAGCTTTCTATAGTCTTAGACAATAACCAGGTCATCTGGGTTATCTTGGATTGGGCCTGGGAACCAAAAACATGTACAAAACAAAAATGTTTTGTTTTGGGGTTGTTATGGGGTTTGAAGGCATTTATCAGACAGGGAGACTCTAATGAAAGATGCTGCACAGAGAAGTGTTATGGGAGCTGCTGAATCCAGTGCTTTTGGACTTTTATTATGACTTCTGCTTTGACCTTTCTGCATTTGTTCCATTTTGTGTGAGTCCTCTATCTTAATGAAAGTGTATCTTTAAATAGCTGCAGAATCCCTTTTTTAAAAAAGTGGATTCTCTTCTCTGGTAAAAGATCTGAATCTGAAGTCTCTCTGTCTTCATTCTTCCTTAATGTCCATTCACTGCATAGATTTCCTTTTTGATAGCTATATACAGCAAATAAAAGTAGCTGGCACAACCACATTTAAATTTGTTATTTAAAAGAAGGGACATCATATCTTAAAGTAGCACTTAATCATAATAGTCCATGAGTGATGAAGTATACAACAGATGAATTGGAGAAAAATGAGGTGTAGGAGGGTTAATTTCTCGAACAAATTTATAATCTATTTTATCCATATTTTAATATACATCATTTCCATTCTCTGCATTAAAGTCAGTGTTTTTACATCAAGGGGCGTCTTTAATAATTTAATGCATTTCTATCCTAGAGGTGGGCATCGAGATGATCTCCTCCAGCTCCCCTCACCAATAGCTGGGCAGCATGGCTCCTGCTCCTCCTTCTGTAGAAGACAACAGTGGCTCATTAGCACTGCGCTGGAGGCTAACGCCGACATAGATACTTACCACGCAGGACACCGTCTTTAAGCTGAACTGAGGAAGGCTGAGCTGCTCTCTACAGGCCTGTTTTAACATATGGACTCCCTTTAAGAGGGTCTTTGAAAAAAAAGGATGACTTGTGTCGGAGCAGCACATGTGCGGGACAGCCACATCACCACTGTGTAACTTCAGCAACATCTGAACTGAGACCTTGGACCATGTTCTGTCTCTGATCGGGTGCTTTGGTGGCAGAGCTGGACTGTGCAGCTCCTCCACATTTGGACAAACCTGGACTCTGAGCCATGTCTCTCCTCTCAGCCCTGAGCCTCGTCTGTGGATTGATGCTCCATGTTTCGCTTGGTGCACTCAACAATCACTACTGTGTCCCACGAAAGACTGTCCCCTACCAGAGTAAGTCAAACTCTCTCAATGCCTCCCCTCTTGTATGTCTTATATGGCAAATTCTTACTGTGCTGGAGCAGGTTTACTTCCGAGCTGGACCAGTTAACTCCAGAATTTAAGAGTTTAAGAATATATTTGAATATTTTAACCACTTTAAATGAACAAACACTGCAACTTTAATTGCTTGGTTTCTGTGCTTATATAATTTCATTGACTATGCATTTTGTTTTTGCTTTGGAAGAAGGAAATAAATTATAATGAGATGCACCATAGTAATGCAGATGTCCTGTTTAGACGAGCTAAAGTCCTTCAGAGAAGAGGGGATCTTCAACTATTCCACTATGCTAATGAGAGACGACATGCTGCTGCTGGGGGCCAGAGAGGCCATATACGCACTGGACATCGACAACATCTCTGTCAGAAAGGCTGCAGTAAGTGTGAAGTTTAATTCACTGAGCAAGTCTGATCAGTGGTGTGCCATTTAAACCTGCTGTAAAATAACTGATAAACAATCACATGCCTGCAGAACCTGCACTGCACTTCTTATACTTAAGGTTTCTCTCCTTGATCTGAACTTAGTACTTTTAAGTATTTGTGTTTCTATTATTTTAGACTTTTGCTTTGTTTAGCACTTCTATTCTGGTATACTGAAGCAGAGGTTGACAGAAACATTATCTCAATCCTTTTTATATCCTCTACATATGGCAGAACTGACATTAAGGTTGACTTTGAATTGAAACTTTGAAGAGTTAGATGTTTACATGCAAATGCTTTTCACTCGATAAATC
>JAPZDZ010000021.1:20711248-20737235 GCA_029783805.1 Acanthurus tennentii
ATACCTAGTATCAGTGATTCTGTACTTGTTTCTCATGTATATTTTACCAAGCCTGCATGGTGCTGCATAACTTAAAATAAGAGTGTACTTGGTGCATTAGACATGTGAAGAAAAAATGCATCTGATAGTCTAGTGTCAAAGAAAAAATCTTATACTTAGCTTTACTTGATGCTGAAGGAATATTATTGTTTACAAGTAATGTGAGTCTTGATGTCTGAGCTGGATGGAACAATATCACAGATGTCATAATTACAATCAAAATCATATCAAAAATGTTACCTTCTCTTGATGTGCAGAACAAAGTTTTAGGGAGCAGCATATAGAGAAAAGGGATGCGGGAAGAGAGTTGCTAACTGTTTTTTTCTCCTTTCTTCCCATGTTTCCACTGTATTCAGTGAGTGTATAACAGTGGAAAGATCTAAACCAGAAGGTGTGCCAGATCGTAAACGATATGGACCCATGAAGCTGCTGCAGTTCCGTGAAAACTACCGTCCAGCATACTGGGGCACCTGGAGTAAGAAGAGTTCTCACATCTCACCTCGCTACCCCTTCAGACAAGACAAGGTGAGACTATTTTATGAAAGTATTGAGTTGTTTTGTCACCCCTCAAGTAAGAGATCCCAACAGTTATTACTTTTATGGTGATTCATGCAATTGATGATACAATGTGTTAAAACATTGTATATCTACTATGTCATTTGTGGGATTTTAGCTTTGAACAAATATTTTGACTTTATCGAAAGATGTGTCTAAGCAGCTGTGAATCTAAGCTGTGCTCTGTTACCTCAGGACCTATTAGACTATGAGGTGGACAGTGATGAAGAATGGGAGGAAGAGGAACCAGGAGAGTCCCTGTCACATAGTGAAGGGGTGAGTGTCATTGGAAAGGAAAAACCATGGATGTACTCTGATTCTAACATTTTCTCTTTAAATGCAGTCTTTCCATCAGTACCCTATATTTGGAGCTGCACGAAGTGGTTCAAAGCCTTGTTTATAACATTGGCATCCCTGAATCATAATTTGAGTGCATAGGCTTTGAGTGTTGAGTGGGTTGAATGTGCATAGTAGAGGGATGTAAGACCTGCATCAAGCTAATAAATACAAGAAACAAAATAAATTATCTGAGTTTTTAAAGGAGTGAGTATAACCTCTTATATTTATGTATCATCTTCTCTGTGAGTAAATAAGTATTAACATAGAGATGATATCAGACTTTTTAAAAGACTAAGGCTAAGAGAATTTTGATTATTTTTAGGAAGATGAGGAGGAAGGGGGTGAAGATGATGACGACGACGGCTTCTTTGTTCCTCATGGCTACCTTTCAGATGATGAGGGAGCTCTAGAAGAAGAGGTATGAGGACCTTTTTAAATCAGTTTTGAATGTTTTGTGATCTTAGTGTCTGCATACTATTAACACACATACAACCTCCAGGAGGGTGGAGACCTGGAGAAGCTAAAACTACGTCAGAAACTGAAAGCAAAAGAGTGGGATGAGCTGATGTCCACCAAGAAGAAGATGAAGGTGTTAGAGCCAGTGGTGAAAGGCTGCATCTGGGAGGGAGATAGTCCAGGTTTGCAGTTCTTTCAGCCTTATGCTGTGTGTCTGGTTGAGCCCTTACCCAAGGTAGACACCAGCCCCAGCCCGGAGGAGCTGTCACAGAGATGTCAGACAGAAGCACAGTGTAAGTGTACTATGTGATTATAGTTATTGTCTATTAAAGCCATTTTGATTTAAGTTGTGGAATGGCCTTTCTTTAGCTGATGATCCATTAGAGACCTGACACACTGAGCCAGCTGTGCTTTCTTGCTTTAATTGTAGGCAGCTGAAAATCCTGTGTTATTATGGTGTTATAAATTTCAGAGAAGGGTTATACCAACATATAATATACAGTATAGTGTAAGCTGTTGTGAGATGATGCATTTTCTACCCTATTTTATGGAGAAACGGTGGTGCCATAACTGAGTATGATGGCTCAATGCCATTGACAGGCTTTCAAAAATTTTTTCCAGGCTTAGTGATTGCAACCCACCTGTGATTATCACAACTGTGAATTATATGTAATTATATATATTATTATATATTTATTAAATATATAATGAATACTTTATGATTAATAACTCCAAGTATACCAAATTTAAATGTTTAAGAAGCAAATGTTATTACCTTAAGCACACCTGTTTTAATTATAAACTTTTTTACAGAGAAATTAAATTTCAGTTTTGTTGAAGTTTGCATAGTTATTTAGAATTGTAACACAGTTACTTTTTTCTTCTTTTTTTTTTACTCTAATGATGCATTTAAAAAAAAATGCTCTTTTCTTCCACAGTACTCAGTCAGCTGTTGCCTTTGTTGCATGGCAATGTAAATAGCAGCAAAGTGATCATAACAGAGTTTCAGGAGTTTTGTCGTCAGCAAAACTCTTCCTCCTCTTCTTCATCACCTCCTGAACTTTCCAGCCCTCAGAGCCCAGCAGAAAACATTCCTACCAGGTGAATCAAACAAAACAAGAATATAAATACATATAGTGATGATGACTTGTGTGTAATCATGTAAGCTAAATATGACATGATACAGTTTTTCGATGTTAAACATTGTGATAATAATCAGCATCAATACACTCAAACACATTTACCTCCCAAAACATATCTAAAAAACTCATTTTATCTGATTTTCCCCATATCAGAATACAGGTGAAGCGCCTCATTAAGAACAACGCGGTCTATGAGAAGCGCTCAACCTACAGACGCTGCTGCTGGTATGTGCACACAGAGGTCCTGTCCCGTTATGGCCAGGAGGCTCTTCCTGTGCCCTGCCAGTGGACCTACCTCACTACAGGAGCTCGAGAAGAGTCCCGTGAAGAACCCCAGGCAGCCACAGGCTCTCAGGGAAACTCTCCCACTACACCCCAGACCTCCTCAGCCACATCTTCATCCTCTAACAAAAGAAAGAGCACAGGCAGCATGTCAATCACCAAGTTCATGAAGAGATGTACTGACCCCGAGCAGGTAGACAAACACACTCAAACAGCCTTTCAAATTACATGTAAACTTAATTGCAATATTCTGTGTGTTCTTCGACAAGTCATGTTTATATATCTATTACATTAAAGATTTTGTCTTTAAAGCTAACAAAAATGTGATCCCATGAAAATATGTTTTTGTCATGCTGATTTTACCCAATTACTGGCTCAAATGGACTTTTAATCCCCATATTTGTCAGACTGAAGCAATGGAGGCAGATGGATTTCAAGCTGACACTGAGGATGACGACGACGAGGACTGTGTTATCATTTCCACACAAACTGGTGAGATATGTGGGAGGAATAATAAACTTTCACTGTCGACTTTCAATTATTCCTCAAGATTCAGACCATTTAAAAATTTGTTGTCATAAATTTCAAGATGTATGTCGTAGCTCATAATACTCAGACCAGTTTTGGTGAAGGAATGAAGGAGCAGGACATACAGCTAGATTTATACAGAACATATTTAGGAATTTGCTATTAGAAATATATCGGTGTGGTTTAATTTGAATTGTTTAACATTTTGGTTTTTTCTTTCCTCATGAATGGTTGGTGATTGGGTTGCAGGGGGAAGCCAGGCACCCTTCTATTTTGTTTTCTCTTTATGTACTCCAGTTTCAAGTTAGCCCCCCCCCCCCAATAATCTCACTAAAACTCAATTCTTGTTCCGTAGACTTGACCAGAGAGAACTTGTCCAGTGAAGGAGACAGTTTGATGGAAGTCACCCCTTCTGATGCTGCTGCTCTCCCTGTGGCCAGCGCTGCTTCTACACTCACCACTGCCTGAGGACAGGATAAGTTGTCTCCTCTAACTAAGCTGCCCCGGTCCATTTCCCCCATGAATTCTTCCCTCCTGGTTCTGAACTCTATGTGCAGGACAGCATCAAGTCTTCAAGAAAGATGAAGCACCAAACTCTTGGTACAAGCAACTCATGGCAGGCAGGGGTCTGCACAGTACTAAGAGCTCCCTTTCACATAATGATATTAAAGGAGTCAGGATTCATCTTGCCTGTAAAATAGGGTTGTGGATAAAATCATTGTCTGAATTGATTATAATTGAGGACAGGTTTGTCCAGTGTTTCATTAACTATGTGTCGGATTTGTACATGGAAGTTACAGTCAGGCATGTTTGGCATGGGCCTCTCTAAAGTGGAAGGGGAATGTCTCTCTAGAACTGCTTCAGCGACAGCAGAGGGAAGAAGAGCAGAACAAACATGTTCAGTTTTCATGAGAAGCATCCAAGACACAGAACGGCATTATTTACGGTTTTTGAGATGATAAATTCATGACCTGATTGGATTTTCTCTAGTCCTCTAAACCTAACTGTACATAGTTTCCAGGAAATGAGAGGCTTAAAGTCCATCTGAACATTTCCCTTTGATTACAATGGGTGCATTTATTCTGCATTTTCTGACAACTCACTGGAGTAGTTGCTAGACCTGTACTTGTACATTTAGGTCCAGTGTCACAATGTTTTATGACTATGTATTTTCTGTATTTTTTTTCAAGAATACTTGAACAGGATAAATTCATTAAACCTGAATAAAAGTACTGCACTTTTATATTTCTTTCATTCTTTCGCCATTCATCTGAGTACTTGTGGTAGCAAAACACCACCACTGTTGCCATTTTGACAGTGATGAGGTTGAGTTGAGTGGTGAGGTTTTTTTTTTTTTTAGTCACCAACTGAACTGTTTTGGTTAAGACATGAATGTTTAAGAATATCAGAGATGCTTTAGTGCTTTAGGTTGCTCATCAGTGACTTAATCAACAGCAGATGTCACAACGCTTTTGCATTTCTGTGATACCAACAAAACAGTCGAGCAATAACAAGTATTCAATTTTTGAAGTCAATAAAGGCTTTGCAGTTTTGTAGAATCCTTTGCAGTTTCCTAGGGATTAACAAATTTCCTACTAATCAAAGCTAATATACATTTTTGTCCTATAGGGATCACTCAGTTAAAACCAAAATAAACATACTTATAATTCAGTTATTGTTCTACTAACCTGCTTTGCACTGAAGAAACTTGTCCACCACAGGACAGAAAGATTGTAGATTTCCCTTCCTGAGCAAATAATATTTATGTTTAGTCCTCTTTAAAATCACTTTTAAACTAGATGCATTACATCTGCAGATTAATTTACTGTTATTGAACACAAAAGAATGTCCAGAGGGAGTGGAAACCTTTAAAAGCCTGTGTATTACAATTCTTGTGTTTTGATTAAATGCTTGAGATTGACTGGAAAAGAGCACCCCAGTGCCTTAACATTACAACACACTTACATTTGAGATATCAGACATGCTGAAGCTTCAGTTGTTTCATTTGCATGTGTAATTGCAGGTTGTCTGTCTCCAACAGTTATTTTTTAAATACTTTTACAATTCTAACACTAGATAATTTCTTTTTTAGTAAATTAAGCACTATAATGTGTACTGTATGTTAGTTCTAGTCAGAAATGTGTTAGTAGTTGTAAAGTAGCTTCTGTTGAGGTACAGAGTGAAGTTAAAATGATTTTACTCATTCTGTTTATTAAAAGAGTTAAGATGCAGTGCAAGCGATTTTTATTACAGGCAGCTCAAAAAGCAACAGAACACAACTCAACATCTAAACAGATTACAACTGCTCACTAATTTTTTAAATAAGGTTACAGTGCTGATAAAACATTTACCCTTTTCCACTGAATACCTGTGGGGACACTGGTGAACCAGCTGAACACGCAGCAGAGGAGTGCAGATAGGTCATTTATGGCTGACGTGGCATTACAGTTTGCTGGGATTGCCCATCAAATTTTACACTTCACATCAAATGAAAACCCAGCAGTTAGAAGTGTGATGCAATTTCTGTGTGCTAGTAATATCAGTACAGGTTTAAGGTGGTGTCGATTTCTATTTCGAAACAAAAAAAATGCCTGGACATCTAAGATCTGTTTTTGTTACAGTTGTTTAAAACTCTCAAGATGTATAAATTAGAGATGAGCGATGAGAGGTAGGTTGTTGTTGTCCACAAGCAGGAAAAACTATATTTAGATTTTACAGATTTACCTTCTAGATTAATGTACAGGAAAAAAAAATCAACCAAAACAAATACATTAACCTTCAGTTACATGTTTCAATGAAAATGGTGGATATAAAACTTTACAAATATCTGGGTAAATACTGGACTTGAATCGTTTCACAACATATTTCTCATTTGAATCTGGTGGGCTGGTGGGTGCTATGCATTTTCATACATGCCCAACATGTTTGAAATATAGACCTTTAACTCAAGGAAATGTGTTTGATACAAACAAAATACAAGACCAAATTAAAGCCTCATTACGTATGCATGCTGCCTGTTTTAACAGAAATGTAATTCATGCTGCCTGCCTGCATGCCAGAGCAAATTGGTTACATGAGCTTCTGCAGTGAGCCTTGACAATCAATACATCAATCACTGAAGTAGTGTGAATAAATCAACATGGTTGTCTTTTTACATTTAGGATACACTTTACATCTCAATTGTTTTGTCAAGTTTTAAATCCTGAAAAGTGCTTTAAACTGGTAGAAATAAAGTTTTTTGGTATTAGAATCCCCATCAAATGAAAAACACTTATAAAATTTAACACATTGGGGGCTGATCAGTAAATATTTTACCCTTTGATCCAAACTTTTTGTTAAATTATCCAAAAAAAAAACATGTATAGTTAATTTTTCAGGATTTAGGCTTGTGCTCATACATGTAAAAAAATATTTTTGAAGTTTAAATTATCAAAGAAATAAGAAGTCTGTCGCACAACACCAAGGAGTGCAAGGCTGCTGCAGAGCAGAGGACAAACGGGCAAGCCAGACTCACATCACACCAAATCAGACGAAACACTGAACTTAAGCACAACAAACAAAAGTTACAGCATCTCAGGACTAAAGTGAAGCCGATACACAGAAACCAAGGAGCTTCTAAAATTGCAGAAGCTAGGTGCTGAGATACCAGTTACCAAATAACAACAGTATCTGACCAGATTTATTTGGCTTCACTACTCTTGAAGTGAACACTGTTAATCCAGAGGACTGTTTACATTAAATAAAAGGGGAGGAAATGTCAACACAGTTACAGCAAGGTCTCTCAACATGCCTGGGAAATATACCTGACTGGTTGACTGTTAAAGCACAGACAACTGCTGCCACAGTTGGTTTACTACACAGCATGTACATTCATTCAGGATGCAACAAAACACACTTGGCCTTCTTTTCTCCTCACATCTGTTAGTAATGCTTTCGTCAACACAATGTGCTGCTGAGTCTGTAGAGTGACATCATCCCCACATGGAGAGAGGGGTGTATGCTCAGCAAAAGCATCAGGATCGAGTGGCCCCTACTCTATCACTGCTACAGAGTTAAGTTAGAATTTGTAAAAATAAACTCATCACTAAACCTTTTAAAGGGGTTATTTCTCCCCATTAGTGTCAGTGAGGGCGGTACTGTAGCAGGAGGGGGTGGGGTCTAGGGTGAAAGTGTCTGCTCAGCTCAGGGATCGAATGGTTTCCAGTAGCTCTGGTTTGAGGAGAGAGGGGCTCTTTCCGCCTGCAGCTGCAATATCTGCCTGCACAGCTGCATCCCAGGCAAATGTTAGCAGAGCAGCAGGGACCTGAGGGAAAACATGTGGAAACAATTTGATATTAACAACATGAGACTACAAACACTGGACTGTTTTGATACATTCATTTGACCAGTTTCATGAGAAGACTCTGGTTTCAACTCACCAAGTTACACTCTGCGAGAGCAACTTCATCAGACTCTTGTAGCTTCTGATTTCCAGGAGCAATGAGCTCGAAGGGTTGCCAGCCGTCCACCAAGGACTCCCGTACAAATCCAAACAGCACAGGCAGCCGGTCCCACGCATAGAAAGTCCCTGCAATCACACATCAACTTTACTGACTCAATTCCGCCTCTATCAGAGCTAGGCTGTTGACTTGTTTTCTGAACTGTGAGAAGCTCTCACCTTGTAGCAGGTTTCCATCAGGCAGTCTGATCCTGAGCAGGGTGTAGTTGTATTTCCTTCTCTCCCTCTGCTCCTCTCTCTCCCTCATGGCCTTGGTGCGCAGCATGGCATTCTTCTCCACCAAATCACTCCTGGAAAACACAGGGTGGGGCTTTACGTGCAGGCTCTTTAAAATGATGATGGACAAAAACCACAAGACCAGGGGAGGTGTACATGATGCACACTCTGGTATTTTCATGGCAAGAGATGTGAAGCACAAGCAGGGACTCAAAACATGCCAGGTATGCAGGCTCCATTATCATACATTACTGATGGGTGTGTTACTGAGGCTGTGAACAGTCATGGCTAATTAAATCTGCTCTGTTTTCTCATAACCCAAAGGGGATTAAATATTCAACCAAGTCCAGATAATAAGATAATTACCTTTACTTTCTGGCCATATTTGTTTTTTTAGTGCATTTCAATATGTACAATAACACATTTTGTTTGTTTGAAGAGAACAAGCCTCTGCAATCTTTTACAGTACATTACACTGTGGTTCTGGAATGCACACCAACTGTTTGTTTTGCTAAATATCAAATTTGAACTTATTTATTGTTGACTAAAATTTTACATACAGTTCCTATAACTTTACAGATAAGCATTTATTAGCAAAGATTGTGTACTTCTGTTGTTGCTCTCTCTTCAGCTCCTCTGCTGTCAAGTTGTAAAATTCTTGTGGCAGCTCGAAGTGCTGGGCGTTAGGAGAGGGCTTGAAGGCTTGTGCTTGTCTGTTCAGCTGAGCTCTGACTGGTTCTCCTCTCTGAAGACGATCCCTCCTTTCCTTCATTAGCTCCAGGGCATCAGCACTTTGCTCTGGTAACACGAGGAACTCCTCTTCCTCCTCTGATCTCCAGGAATGGCAAAGAAATCGGACAATAAGTAACAGCCAGGTGGACTTTTTACACAGTATGTTGACTTTGTTAAATCAAAGGAATACCATTGACCTTGTTTATCAAAAGGCACTTGGATTTATTTACCTTGACCATCTACAGGCAGCATAACGCTTATGAAGCCCAGAGCCTGCAGGAACTCTCTGCTTCCCTCCACACAACGAACTTTCTCCTGAAATAAATGTAAAAAAAGAAATAGTATGAATGGAAAAATAACTGTCTTGTGCTTAAAGTCAAAGGGATGCCATGAAATCTGTCAGAAATGTACAAACACACCTGGAACACTTTGTTGCTTAGTTTAATCTTCCTGTACTTCTCCTCTGTGGGATTCTTACATATATTGTCAACATACCTATTGATAAAAAAAAAAAAACAACACATGCACATGAAATGGCACAAGTATTTTACGTATAAGGTTAATGAAGATATTAAACCTTTGAGATTAATAAAGCAATTTGAAGGCTGATGTCACATTCATACAGTCTTACTTGCTTATGATGTCTACAGCAGCTTTCACTTTTTCTCTCTCTTTGTTAAATGTGTGGACCATCATAACTGAGGCCTCGACTTCATCCTCCTCAAACCGCTGACAGTGACAACACAGTACATGTTTTATCAACAATACTCAGAGTCATAATCAGATTTAGTTATTATGTTGCTAAGATTTTCAAACAAGCTCTAATGCATTCCAAAGTGACAATATTTTCAGACGTACCATTAAAATGGCCTCTTTAATGTGTACCTCCCTCTCACTCTTAGTTAATGTTGCTCCAGTAAGTGGACAGGTGAAATACACACCTGACACTGAGAGGCAGGCAGGATCCTTCACTGGCACTTTGGATCCCTGAAAAGAATAGTCAGTCACTGACATCATCGGACTAGAAACAGATTGCCGTGAGCCAAATGTAATCTCAACGGTGTCATTTGATTTGCTGTAACAAATCACTTTAATACAGTACATACCTCTGCTGAAGCTGCCTTTTCCTTTTCAGCCAGTGCAGCCGCCTCTGCCTCCAGTTCTCTTTTAACTACAAGCACGGAGTATCATACAATTATAAGTCTGTTACAGTAAGCCATGTCAAACATGACAACAGATCATGAGAAATAAGGACCTTACTGTTATTCTTTCACTAAACTCGGTTAAATGCTGTAAAAAACTATTGCACTTATATATGATTGTAAGACAGCCATTCAACTGACTAGTCAAACACAACTTTTCAACTGTGAGTGTCTTTCTGGGATGACTGAAATTACTTCATACTGACATGCACCAAAATATAGATTATAACCATGTGCTTTGACCACATTCAAAGGCCACATGCATAGCCTACAAATCGCATGTTTAATCAGGTCAGTCTCCATTACCACAACCCATAACCCTGCACCAAATAAAGGTCAAACCACTTTAAAACTCGTGTTAACTCAACTACATGTGAAGCACATCACTAATAAAAATGCTTTCACTTCCCCTCATGTAAAAAAGTAATAGTAGTGAGATCGGGGCTTGGAATTCAATATATTTCACTTCAGACAACACCCCGAGAAAATTACTGTCGGATGAGTATTGTTTGTCTCACCCTGGCTCCTGATGGCGTCCTGAGAGGTGTGGACCTTCGGCCGCTGATGCTGCTCAATCCTGGCAAGAGCTGCAGCCCCAGCCCTCTGGGCTCCTTCAGTGGGAGCATGGCGATTATTCTTGGCACCGGAGCTGCTCTGCACTTTTTCAGGCTTGCTACTACATTGTTAAAAGGACAACAAAGCATGTTACGAGTTTATGTTAGCCTTCATAACACTTTCCCCGCAAAGCGAAAAATGTTGTTGCAAGGAAGTTAGCATCATTTCTTGCCAAGCTCTGTAACGACAACGCTAGGTAAACACCAGTGACACAGCAAGTAGATTTTCTAGGGAGACGTTACACCAACTCCATAGACTAAATAAGATTGTCCAGAGATTAACTGTTAGCCACCCTAAAGTTACATGGATGCTTCTCTCTGAGCCGAGTATTACCGCTAACGTTACCGTTATATAATCCAATTGCTAACGCCAGAAGCTGTTGGTCCGTTAAACATTAGCATACTTAACAATAAAAATAGCTAACCAGGAGTGTTCTTGTTAATATGTTGAACCGTTAATCATTCACAAGAAGCAACTAGCAATTTGCGAATTTAATTATGCAGACGTTAAGAAGATAGCTATGTGGCTAGCGTCGTGTTAGCTGAGAAAAAGTTTTCTATTTGCCTGGTATCTTCTGTTAGTTTCTTTCCAGGTCCCGCAGATTTGAATTTTATGTCCTTCTTGATGTCATCGAAAAACTTCTTCATTTCCTTTGACTGTCTCAGAACAACCTGATAGCAGAAATACAGATGGTCAAAGGGCAGCTAAGCTTAGCCAGGAGGAGGACCAAAACAAAACTGTGCCAGTTGACAGAAACTACTTCCGCCTCACAAGAGGCCATGTCGCCCTCGTGTGGTTGAGTTCTGAACTGAAAAATTAAAGGGCCAGCCAAGTTTAAGGAAGAATATTATTTATAATATTACAATAAGTTATTTAAAGCTGAAACGATTGAAAAATTAAATAAACGATTCCAGGGAAACAACACTGTTTGATTTAGTACATGTAAAAAAGACTGATTCTGGTTTGGCACGGACATGTAGGGCTCAAACTATAACACAGTAGACATAAACGAAAACTTCCTGAGAAAAGTTTTAATCTTGGGGATTTCACTTGTGACTAACCTGAAAGCGGAAAGGGTCACCGAAAATTTTTCTTTACATGACTTGTTTGTTTTCTAATTGACAAATACTAAGAATGGGTAAGTCCTAACATGCTGTATTAACTTGTGGTGAAAAGGAAATAACACAGCACCAATTAGCCGTAACTATGCTCAAAGAAGTTTCTATACATCATTGTGGCTGCCCTAACATATAGATAGGAGGTAAATATGTCGCGCCCTTTAGACTTTCTGGCTTTTCAATAGACTGAAAAAATAAATTTCAACTACGATTTAAAAGACAAAAAAGATACAATTAAAGACTGTTAGTTTAATTTACAAAATGTATGTATGTTTTTATGTGATTTTTTTTAGAGCAAAAGGTAACTTGTTATGATAGTTAACGAACAAACCGTTAAATACAGTGGATTAGCCTGTATGTTTTCAACAGGAATAAAATAAAAGAATTCAAATCACTTTCCCCAATACATTACATTAAGCTCCAACAAAAAAAAATTCAAATCATTTCCCGAGTTTCTCGGGATATGGAAAATCACGCTTTTTCGAAATAAATATTCCTTAAATTACGAGCGGCACCTGAAAGCAGCATCGGAGGCGCTAGTGCCACGTCAAACGTGACGTTCCAGGAGGTGTAGTCCGGGTGGGAGGCGTCTCAACCAGTAACAGAAACCACACATCAACTGGCATTAATGGTTTTAAAGTCCGCCAGGATCCGTTCTCAGAGGTAAGAGTTCAGTTTTATATCCATGTTATAATTTTAATGTCTTCAGCAAGCTAATACAGTTAGCCAGATAGCTGCTAGCAGCTGCTCGGCTCCGGTGCCGTTGTCACTTGAGTGGCGCTCCCGCTGAAAACGGCAGCTAAACGCAATGACTGGTACCAGCCGCCTGTTTCAATACACATCGATCATTCTGAATTTCACTTTCCAATGAGTCAAATCGGCATAACAACTGTATTTTGAAAGAAATAACTTCAGCCGTAAAACCCAGGGGTCTTCCTTTGAGAGGGCTTGATACACCCCCTGGGAAGACACAGCTTTTAAGTACTATGAATGTATTACTCGATTTTGTCCAAACGCTATCAATTCTGTGTAGCTATAGCTTTAGGCATTCCATTCAAATTCTTAAATATTCAATCCAGTAATAGTATGATAATTTCCTGGTCCGACAAGCTGCTCATTGTGGGTGTGGGTTCATACGAAGACAATAACTGGATATTTCAATAGTTACTTCATTCAGGGTTTGCCTAAAGTTCCAGTCCACGATGTAAATGTCATTCTGGGTGTTGCATTATGTCATAGTTATGCTAGTTTTACCACCACAATGACTTGGGTCCAGTTTGTAGTAGAACGACCCCACCTAACAGGGTTTTGTCAAGCCAGCAATCAACGCAAATTCAATCTTTACTCCAATATGACCAGGTAGAAGTCATTAGTTGGAAATGCCAAATTCTTTTTTATAATGATTTTTCTTCTGTGTTTATTTATGGTTAAACACAACAAAATTTTGTGGGGTTAGGGTTAGAATAGCCTTATACACTTGTTGTATGCAGTAAGTGTGATGTTTTAAAAATCAAAACTTATCCTTTAGAGCTCCCAAATGTACAGAAATATACTTTCCTGGCATTCCACCACAGTATATGGTATTTGATTGATGATGTGGCCTAGAATGGTGTACATCTAATAAACAATCATCCCCCTTCAGCAAGTCTTTCAGGGTTTACTTATGACCAATAGAAAAGTAAATAGGTGGATAGAATTGCCACCCTTCCACTGATTTTTTTCTCCCTGTACAGTTATCCTCAGCACTCTAAGTGGCTCACTTGTCTGTCCAACCAAAAGCAATTGTGGGATTCATGGTGTTTCCTGCAATATATCATCTCAATATAGCTTGTTCACATCAGTTGAATAGAAACATGAGCAGCATCTTTACTTTTGGCTGTGTTGAAAATCACATCTTCAGGATTTCAAACAACCCTTGTTTACTGGAAGACATTAATATCATTCATGCTTACCATAACCACTAAATCAAGCTTTTAATCTGTGTTTCAGTGTGGCAGAGTTAAATCAAAAGCACCTTCGACCATGGACCCAAACACCAGTGGACTTGCCCAAAGGTTGGCTGAGGCAGACCAGTCTCACCTCCTGCATTTCTGGAATGAGCTAAGCCCTAAAGAGCAGGAAGACTTGATCCTCGACCTACAGAGGATGGACTTTCAAGAGATCAATGGTTTCTTCAAGAAGGCCATGGAGATGTCCAGCAGCAGCAAACAGGGGAAGATGGATGCCCGTATGGAGCCTGTGCCGCGGGAGGTGCTGGGGAGTGTGACAAGAGACAGAGACAGCATTACAGACTGGGAGCTAACAGGTGAGTTTTATTAAACTTGTTTCTTCTTACAGCAAGTGTCTGAGCCTGAACATTTTCATGTTTATTTGTACTGCACGCTATAAGAAAACAGAGAGACTATTTTTAGCTACATTTGATTTATTGAGTCATTGTTGTGTCATTCAGCAGGAAGGAACATATGAGTAACTGCTAATTGTTAAGCAATACCTGCATGGTTAATGTGGGCATAGTGATCCTCTCGAGAGATTTACAAATAGCAATTAAGTCAGAAGTGTTGAGCAACTTGCAAATATGAAGTGATGGTCCACAGGTGAGTGAGGGGGAAGATTTCCTGGTATCTAGCTGAGAAGGAGATTAAAACATCACATGGTAACCGAGATTCTTTGATGTTATCGTGGGACTCTGAGTGTCTTAATAACTTCTGTTACCAAGCCCACAAAAAAGTAGCCTTTTTAATGAACCCTCATGTAAAAGCTTGTTAAGAAGTCCACACTGAGAAGCATCAGAAATCCCCTCTTTGCTGGCTGTGTGGTTGCCAAAACTCACATCTATTTTCATTTCAGTCTCCTGCGTAGATTTGATGTGTGAGTAAGTCAGCTTAGGTTGTTCATATACTTTGCGCAATCCCCTTTGCAGTGGGGGTCGGATCACTTAGTGGGTCTGTTGAGTTCTTTTTTTTTTGCCTAGGGGAGGATGATGACAGGGGGCTGGGAGTAGAGAACATCTGCTTTTGATTTGGGTCTGACGTAAAAAGCATTGCTTGACCCTCATTCATGAGGTCACTCCACTCTGTTGGGAGCAAATCTGTGTTTGTGTATAGCTAGTGCTAGTATAAACCTTGACTTTCGGCACTCATAGAGTGATTTTTATCAAGTTAATCAATCTGGAACCATCATAAATCATCTAACCTTTTAACCAATGAAGCATAAAGAAGGCAGTCAGGTTTTAGGGTTTCTCATATTAGAAGTCAGTTCAGGGCTAATTTATTATGTCACACTGCAAAAAGCCTGTAGAACTACATGTGAAATGGTGGGCGATGCCTTAATAGTTGTTTTGTTAGAGTGTTTTGTTTATTTTGTTTTTATTTATTCAAGATGTGGGAATGCACCATCAGCATGATTGCAGATTGGATATTGTGCTAGTGTGTATCATAGTAATATGTTGACCTTAATGTGTTTTTACTTCCTAAAAAATACTTAATAAGACACAAGTTCCTGGTCCTGTTAAGGCAATACAAACTGTTCTGTGCTCCTATAGGTCTGCAGTGCATCTCTCAGGGTAAAGTGGCTGTCTTACTGCTAGCTGGAGGCCAGGGGACCAGGCTGGGGGTCTCTTACCCCAAAGGCATGTACGACGTGAGGCTGCCTTCTCACAAAACCCTCTTTCAGATCCAGGCTGAACGCATATTGAAGCTGCAACAGCTGGCCGAGCAGAAGCACAAAATCAAGTGCTGTATTCCCTGGTAAGACATCGTGTTACTCGTTGAAAGGCATTTTAGTTAGTGTGCTTTTCAGCTGAATTGCTGCTGTATTGAATAAAAGAAAGGGGATCTAAGCTAATAAATAATGCCTCTTTCTTGAAAAAACAGCGAAAACCATTTGTCCCAGTTGTGTTTGCTTAATGATTTACTGAGTCAAATCACTGCCAACACCAAAGGGCACTGAGCTTATATTACTGGAAAATGATTAGTTCTCTTTTTAGTAGATCCAGGAAACGTTTGAAAGATTGGAAAGATTAAGATAGCAGGAAGGTAGTGGAGTGCATAAAATCCACATAGACTGAGGTTAAGAGTTTAACAATTATTAACAATTATGTCAGAAATGGTACAGTGACTATCAGCAGGTGTGATTCTGTTAGGAAGTTCTTTGTTATATACTTATCGTCTGCATTTCTCACTTTTGTGAAAAGTCACTGAGGAAATTTTCCACAGAATGTAAAAAAAAGAGTTTTCCTAAACACATATCCACTCTTCCTCAATGATTTAAAATGATGAGGCAAACAAATAACACAAGAATCATCACTTTGTTAGGTAAAGTTTAGTTAAGTTCTGTCTGTTGCCTTCAGGTACATCATGACCAGCGGCAGGACGATGGAGTCCACCAAAGACTTCTTTTCACGGCATAACTATTTTGGCTTGGACAAGGACAACATCATCTTCTTTCAGCAGGGCATGCTACCAGCCATGGACTACAAGGGAAAGATCATCCTGGAGAGCAAAGGAAAGCTCTCCATGGCCCCTGGTTAGCAAACTCAGGATTTGTGCCTTTTGGCTTAATTTGTAGCACTGTTGTTGTTGTTGTTGTTTTGTTTGCCAAGTGGAGATTGTGCGTTCAAACAAGTGTGTCTCTTTTTGTATTTCAGATGGAAATGGGGGTCTTTACAGAGCACTGGGCAACCAGGGCATAATGGATAGCATGGAGCAGAGAGGGATTGAATTCATCCACGTGTATTGTGTAGATAACATCCTGGTCAAAGTGGCAGACCCCGCCTTTGTTGGTTTCTGTGTGCAGAAGGGAGCGGACTGTGGAGCCAAGGTTAGTCACACGATGCCTGCTTTTCAGTCTATTCCCGCCTTTTTCTCACTTTTTATCGATTTTAGGTATGTCTTAAGATTAGTATCAGTGCTAAGTATTCATTAAACTGAATTATCAGAGACTGGGGTTTGAAATCTTTTATTTTTAAAGTTCTTAATGTTGTGGCTTCATGGTTTTAATTTTTAGGAATTACGGGTCACCTCTCACCTTTTTTTAGGAGAATAATGTACTTTAGTTTTGTTCTATCTAGCATCAAAATTTCTATGTTTCATGTCAGCTGCAACAGTTCAAGAGAAGAAAAATATGGAAAGACTAACAGCAGCAGGTTGAGCCACAAACCTACTATATTTCCATCATGCAATTGTTTCGTACAACTGTCCCTCACTCTTGTGCACCTGAAACTGATATGCTCATCTGTCTTTTATCAGACATAAAGTCACAGCAATAGTACAATAATAATGCATGCATGTATACCCAAATTAAACTTAAAAGAGAAACAAAGAAAGTAATAAGAGAAAGCAAAGAAAAGTCCTTTTAACGTATCGAAACACTGATGTGTTTGTGTAACAAGTGTGTAAAATCAACAGAGGTAATCAAACATTGTCAACAGTCAGGTCATAAAAGGTGAATGTGATCCAGTCTGATCAGTCATTCTTTTCCTTTAAGATTCCAAGAGATCCTTCAGGATGGCGGATGCTGATTCATATCCTTGTCTTGTAAAGGTGTGGTCAGTTTGCTGTGACAAGAGTTTCACAATAGCTGCACCTCCCATAACTGACCACTGGGTGGAGTCATGGTCCACTCAGTGTCCTCTTGTAGTCTTCATGAGCAACAGATTCATTACAGCTTTCTAGGAACATTGAGGGTTGAGCCCAGAACCTTCCTTCACTTTTCATCACAGTCTCGGGTAACATGAGTGTTATATGGAAACTGTCTTTGGACAGAGTGTACTTTTCATTTCGGGAAGGAAAAAATGCTCTTCAGGCTACAACGGATGAACTGGAAACTTTTTTTTTCCACAAGTAAACAAACCATATTCCTGATTAATTATAGCTGTTTTTTTTCATAGTCTCATTTTTGTTTGGCAGTAAAGCCAACATGCTTTACTTGGAATAAATAGATGGGCTTGGTCTCACAGAACAGGTCCATCAGTTGGAGATAGGTTTAGTACGAAGTTTAGCAGCAAACACAAGAAAAGCTTGTTTAGTCAGTTTAGTCCTTTTGTTGTACATTGACTTGTCCTCTCCTTCTTATCAGACTTGATAAAAATAATGAAGAAAGACAATACAAAGCAACATATTATTCTTTAAATACTTTAAACTGTTCAGAAGAAATAATAGAAAAAAAATAGAAATTATGCAATCAGACAAAAAAAACATATAAAAACAATATAAATGGCACAAATTTTATGTCTAAATGTAGAGTAACACTAAATAAAACTAGTGTGCAACTTTTGACCTGGTAGGATGACTAAAGGGACATCTCACTGAAGAACCATCCAAACTGATAAACTGTAGATATTTTTGATGCTATTGTGGGGATTATCTGTATTAATATTTTATCTGCTGTTCAGCACAAACTGTCCCCACACTTTCAGACATAATGTGAAAGAAATTGTTCCATTCAAAAAGAAAATGAAAGAAAAAGGTAGTCAGTATTGCAAGTTGAAGGTGAATTATAAACCTGCTGTTGATATCATTTGGGTCTCCTGCTGTAAAAGTTGATTGAGTTGTTGTTGCTTAGCTGCCACAAACAGCAGACCCTGATACCAATAAACAGAGAGCCAACTTTCAAAAATCAGGAAACATGCTTCATGCTCCAAAAAGTCCAAGTACAGTATTTTAAAACTCCTGCTTGGGCAATAGGATGTGACATTAGAGTTATTCATACATTTGTCACTAACCATTGCTTCAAGGTCCTAATCACTAAATTTAAAAACCGTTTCCTGACATGGCAACTCCATCCAAATATAGAATCTACAAGTTTTCTTATCTTCTCAGTTCATTTTATTATAGTCTGACTCTCACTAATCATCCAGACTCACCACTTAATGAGGTGATGTTTGTTAAACTTCCAGGGTGTGTCGGAAGCGTCTGTTATCAGCTCAGACTGTTTCTTTGCATGTTAATTCTTAGCAGTAACTCACTGAAATACATATTTATATACACTGTATATTTTCCATCTGACACAAAATGGATTGAAACGTTTAACTGTGTGGAGCTTAAGGCCATCCAAATCTGCTCCTGTTTGACATTATGAGTTGTGCGGTGGAGCAGAGATGGAAGGATCAGATCAGAGCTGAGTCCCACCCTCCCGTCATAAATTACTGAACTGTGCTTCAGTTCATGTGGCTTCGCCACCCCCCCTACCCTTCACCCCACCCCGCTCACCAACCCCCTCATCAGGACTCCACTCTGTCATTAGCAACCAGCAGATGGGGGAGAGGGTTTTTTTTTTTCTTCTTTCAGTGCAGACTTTAAACTTGCTGGCTGTATAAAGTGGAACACATAAAAGACAATCTGATCCTTTTGTTGCAGTTTTTGAGTCTTAGTTAAACATTTAAATCACTTGTACTTTTGAATTGTTTTTTTTTCTTCTGCCTCTGTTTTCTCAGTGCTTTTTTAAAAAGCAATGTCACATTTTAACCCAAGTTAGCGCAACAGTTGATGATAGGGAAGCAAAGTAAATGCGATAAAAATACATTCAACCTATTACATGTAAAGTACCAAAGCAATAATTTTAAAGCTTTTATTTTACAGTTAAATATTTACATAATGTTGCTTTCAAATGTTATCAGTTCAGTCGTCCTGGTAGCTACAGTGTATGTGTCAGTAATTTACAAAGAAAGTCTTTTTGCGACATGTTTTCCAGGTGGTGGAGAAAACCAATCCAACAGAGGCAGTGGGTGTGGTCTGCAAGGTGGATGGGCGTTATCAGGTGGTGGAGTACAGCGAGATCACCCTGGAAACTGCTCAGAAACGCAGTGCTGATGGCCGGCTGATGTTCAACGCAGGAAATGTGGCCAATCACTTCTTCAAATTCTCCTTCCTCAGAGACGTAGTACAGTAAGACTTATGCACACTGAGCACATTCACACGTTTTTCAGACAGTTCGTACAAAATGTTCAAGATGTATTTATTGGTGGCTCAATTTGAAACAGTATCCCAGCATCATTATTTTTCAAATATGCAGTAATGGCCCTCTTGGGGTTTTTTCTGTTCATATATCAGGAAGCATGAACCACAGCTGCAGCACCATGTGGCCCAAAAGAAGATCCCATATGTGGATACGGAGGGTCAACTAATCAAACCCGACAAACCAAATGGGATCAAAATGGAAAAGTTCGTCTTTGACATCTTCCAGTTTGCCAAGTGAGTAACAGTGTGTTTTTTTCCATGGAGGGCACAGAGTATGTGACAGCATCAGCAGAGGACCTCTCACCTGAAACTAAAAGGTCTTAAAGTACTAAGAACACAATGAATATCTTATGCTCTTTTTTTGAAAGTGGCTGGATTGCATATATTCCTCTGGCAGGCCTTCAGGCCCAGGGTTTGACTTGTCCTTGGTTTGTCCTTCCATACATGAACCAGCCCCTTTTTCCAGACCCGATCCCTATCCCTCCAGCCCCGGTTCTGCCGTTGCTCCGAGGCCTTGTCCAGCAAACTGATCCTGCCAAGCTCTCTGCAGCAGGATGGAGGTTTATGAGCTGTTCACTCATTCCACCTCCTCCTGTGTTGAATGACATCAGCTTTGAGTCACGCCACTACTAATAGAACTTTACATCTAATAAAAGGATTCCTGTAAAGATTAAATACAGAAAAAACAATGCAGACATGTCCAGTTTCCTTTGAGGTTTATTTGCTGCATTTCAAAGCAAAAAGAGAGAAAAGTTTTCGGTGTTGCTCAGGAGATGGATTATGGTTGTGCCCACACTGGCAGACTGGCATTTTTAGCAAAATCCAGATGGACTGACTCACTCTGCAGCCTGAGTTTGAAAAAAAAAATCTGTTTTTTTTCTGTCTCTGTACTCTTTGGCTTTCGTAGTGTGTCGTGTTGCCACATGTGCCACATATTGTGTAGGTTTTAGTATAAAGGCATTGCACATGTGGATGCTCCATGTTGTAACAGAGCACTCAGCCAGATTAGTTAGAAACAGGCCCACTGGAGCAATGCTGGTCCTACAATGATATTCCATAATCACATGAAGTACACTTGCCCAATACTATCTTTTTTCCCCAGACACAAACACTACAAAAAGAATGTCCGTAAAACAATGAATTCATTTTTTGAGTGCCACAAACTCCTTGAAATTAATGTAAAATGATGTATGAAAAACATTTATTTTATTGAGAAATTCTGGCAAATGTTTTAGGTTTGTGTGCCTTGTGTGCAACTCTCTTATGAATGAGTGGGGCGCCATCTTTGTAAGCTGTTTTAATTCATTTGTGGTTTGGAACTTCAGATGTAGGTCTCAGATACTAAATCTCTTAATCTTATTTGTTTGTCAAGGTATAATTATAGTTGATTTGCAGCCACTAAGCAGCTCCATTATTGCAGCCGGGGATTAAATATGTTGTTTAAGGGCACCAGAGGGTTACTAATGGTTTAATATGCTGTGGTGATAAGTAATAAATATGTGGTATCTTATGAAACCAAATGTTTCCAAAATGTAAGCTTTTAATGAGCCAAGAGAAAAAGCCCCGTTATTAACTGGGCGTCAGTACTTGTTTGAGATAAGCTGTTGGATTTTTTAATAGTTTATTAGGTGAAAGATTAGGTCACAACTAACAGTTTTCATATGATAATCAATTGATTTTGCTTTTCAAAAAATAATATATTTATTCATAACTCTTAAAGCAGCGAATACACACATTTGATTATCTGGAAGTGGAATTGTTTTGCTGTTTTGCTCTATAATTTACATGAAATAGATTATCAGTACTTTGTGTTATTTAAACTGACTGACGGTATTTTTACTTGTCATAAAAAATCTCTGTACTGTTGCTGGCCTCCTGAACAATGTGTTGCTGTTTGTGTCCAACAGGACATTTGTTGTGTATGAAGTGCTGCGTGAGGACGAGTTCGCCCCGCTGAAGAATGCGGACAGTCAGGATGGAAAGGACACGCCCACCACAGCCAGACACGCCCTCATGTCCCTCCACCACCGCTGGGTGCTCAACGCCGGGGGTCACTTCATCGATGAGAACGGTACACGTGTGCCAGCCATACCCAGGTGACCACAGCCAGCATGCTTAAATATTGCATCTTGCATGTCACATCAATTCACAAAAACACACTCATACACACATCATGTTTGGCATGAACACAGAAATGGGTTGCTTGTGGTCATTCCCACCTTCCCAACGCTCCCCACATGTTCGGGCAAATTCACAGGAAATGGATTGCAGTCGCAGTCTGTATGTCCCAAGGTTCGATTCGCAAAAGTTGTTATGCTAATGATAAACAGCACAATCATTAAGTTTTTACACCTGAACACAATTATTACTGTTGCAGAGTACTGAATGGCTAACATCAATCACCTCATCCTGCCAGTAGTCAGTTTAGCAGTTTAGGATGAATAAAGACCGCAGTTAAATGCCGGTTTGTAACACTTTATTATAATTCCCTAAGCGTTGTTGCTCATTGTTTTCATGGTTGTGTTTAATAAGAGTTATAGAACTTTTTTAACAGTAAAAGTAACTAAATTATATCGCCAAAATATTTTGCAGAAGAAGAGGCCTGTTTTGTACCAACTGTATACATATAAACTACTTTAAATACCAAAATACTGAAACAGTGACTCTGTTTGCTTGACTCTGCAGTTATAGGATTTCTTTGCAGCTGCTTTTTTGATTTCATGTTTTTTTGTCTTGTTTGTGCAAGTTAAGCAGCCTTAAAAGCAGTGCAATTTTTTTTGGAATTTGCCTCTCTGTGTACGAACTACATGCAATAGCTATTTTTTTTTGTATTATACACATCATATTCTTTTAGCCTCACACTCTCACCTACCCTTCTCTCATGCTTGGTCTTGCTCCTGTGTGTCCCGTGCAATGTTTCCAGAGACGGAGCAGCGGGCCCTGTCACAGATGATGGCAACAGAAAGTAATTATTATCCCCCTGCAGTACTGAGTGCATGTGATGGGGTTTCAGCTTTCTTTCCCTCTCGCTCAGACATGCTAACACTATATAGCTTTACTTCTGCTCCCTGACATTCCCTTTGCTTCATTTCGACTGGAAAGAGGAAAGTTTGCCAGTCGGCAGTCTTTGACTGTCTCTTTATAGTCGGTTGTGAAAAAGGAAATGACAGCAAGGATCAGTTTAAACGACTGAAAACATAGTTTTCTTAGCTTCCTGGTCAGATGATGTACAGTCATAATGACCTGCTGACAGATTATTTTCCCTTCAGATGGTTGCTACTAATACACATACCATATTGCATGCTGGGTAATGGGTACCAGTCACACTTTCTGGCAGTCAGTGATAACTCCACAACAGATGATAAACCTGTTGGTTTATATTTGAAGTATTTACAAAGCCAGACGTTCTTTGCTTGCTAGTTTGCCTTTGAGCTTAAACCCTTTTTATTAAAGAAGCATGTTCTTCAACAATAACATTCATGAGCCCCATGAATGTTGTTCAGACTCTCAAAAGGTTGTGCTTTTTCCTCAGGCTTTTAAAAGCTTTCAGCATTTTCTTCTTCATTCTCATGATGCAGCGGTGTGGGCAGCTGCTCAGAAAGCACCTGAAGTACCTGATGTGTGTTAAGTGGTTGTTGTCTGTGTCTAGAAATAAACAAGCTGAGTGATGGCAATGTGTCGGGAGGTTTCTCCAGCACCACATTACCTGTCATTCATCTGTTTTCTTCTAGAAGAAGTCTGGTTCGGGTCAAAGGACTAATCACTGGTCGTGTTTGGGAATGACGATGCTCTGATTCTCTGCCTTTTTGAACTCTAATCACAAGCTGCAGTAGAAGAACAGCTGTGTTGAGGACGTACAGCTGTTTCTCTTAACTACAGTCCCTCTGCATTTTCATGAGAGAACCGCTAATTCTGTCTCTTTTTTCTTGTGATCCTCCCTGAATTGGTTCATTTTCCAACGCAGCCTGAAGGACGGAACAGACCTGCCGATCAAATGTGAGATCTCCCCACTGGTCTCCTATGGGGGAGAGGTAAGGAGGCAAAACCTACTGTATTAAATGGAAAATCCAGATGTTGTTCTTCTCTGGCTGTCCACCTGGAATAATCAATCTGTGCACTTGCTAACATTGTCCTAATTGTGTCATTTGCTACTCTAAGGGCCTTGAAGAGTTGGTGAAGGGGCAAGAGTTTCATCCAACCCTGATGATCGATGTGGATGGAGTCCACCAGCTGGTGAAGAACGGAGTTTAGGCAGTGAAGGAGGGAGAGAGAGAAAGAGGGACAACCCAAAGACCAACCACCCTCTGTCTCTCAAGAAGCTGAAAGAAACTCGGGAAACTGTGATGTCATCGCTGTGCAATAACAAATGTGGCGTGCATGTGTTCAAGAAAGAGGCCATCCAGAATGAATGAATGAGCAAGATTTAATTTATCATTTACGTTTCAGCGGCAAGTTTTTGTTGCTTTGTATGTCATACTTAGTTCCGATTTGATTTGGAGAGCACTTGAACACAGCATGAGATGAAGGACAAAACTGACTGGGCAGAGCGGTCTTGAGGTGCATCTATTTATTTTGCTTATAAGACTTATTTTTATATGTATTGATGGATGCTCTGTAGGTGGAAATCACCATCTACTCATTTTACTAGGGGATTTTTATACAACATTAGACTGAGATAAAATTATCAGAAAGATGTTACTTACTAGCGTGTAATCGAGGTACATGGTACGACTGTGGGGGGTATTTATAATATCTGCTTCGTTTCTGCTTGTAATCACTGAAGATTAGATATTATTCAGCTTTAAGAGATGCTGTAAATTTTATCATCTTTATTAAATACATTTCCACCCTGAAATACCAGCGTGTGTGTGTGAGTGAGTGTGTTTGTGTATTCAGAATAGACCTGTTATTTACAGTATGGCTCTGGTTGTAAACACAGTCGAAAGCAATATGTGAACGTGTGAGTTTCATTGGTCTGTGCCTGCAGGATGTGTTTTTTGCATTATAGCTCCTGCTGCCTTGAATCAGAGTTTCCAGCACATGGTTTATGTTTAAGATGGGCCAGAGCATGCAACTCTGCTGCAGCTATTCAGGAAATATTCTTTGTGGCTCCTTTCTGACTCATTTTCTTCTTCGCTCTCCAACTCCATAACTCATATGGTGTGAAATACCTGCAATATGGCTTCTTTAGCAGAATAAAAACAGCTATGTTGCAGTGCCCTAGTCTGTAAATAGATATTTGTGCAGATTTTATTTACTCTTAAAAAATTCATAAAATCTCAATATGACAGCAAGATCCTCTGTTTAGTGTCCACAGTGACTAAGAGTCAACAGTACCTCTGCAGCAATGCTTCAAGCTAAATGCTAACAGTAGCATGCTGACAATGCTTAAATGCAGATGTCTAGCAAGTCGGCCAACAAAGCTTACCATGGTCACCATTTGATGTGTTACCATGCTAACATTTGCACATAAGCACTAAAAAAATAGTGCAGCTTTTGCAAGTATAAGGTCATTTGGGCAAATTTGAACAAATTAAAATGTTAATGCTGATGATGTCACCAGAGGAAAAATGAAGGCATCACCAAAGTTATCAAAATTCATCCTGAGTGGATCCCAAATTACATGGCAATCCGTCAAAAATGTTGAGACATTTCAGTCAAAACCACAAATGTCAACCTCAGGCGCTGGAGGAGAGGCCAGTGGGCTTCAGCCTCTAGGGACATGAGTGTCTGTGCAAAACAGAATTTCATGTCAATTCATCCAATTGTTCAGATATTTCAGTCTGGACCAAAGTGGTCGACACATCTACTAACCGACAGACCAACATGACCCTCCCCAGAGGGCTAGCATGCCTAAAAATGTACGAAAACAGCTGTGGAAAATCGAGTAAACAATAAAATTCAAAAATTCCAATATATTCCCTCAAGCCATTGGAGTCTATGTACTGCAGGATTGGATGGCTTTCTCATCAGGATACACTACAGGCAACTTTTGCAGGTCAGAAATAAGAAAAGCCTAAAGTCACAGTGTCTTGAAAATTTGAACCTCCGCATTTCTGAACAGCCGTTGAATCACTTTAGCCTGGTCAAAAGGTTCAGGTCCCATCAGCAGTAGAACAACACACCTCATGACGTCATTAGATGACCTCCGTCCGACACTTGACTCATTCTTCATGGATCTGGTTTGAATATTAGGACTGTGACAAACAGCAGTTTCAGTGTCATTGAGTTTGGTAAAAAAAAAAAAAAAAAAAAAAAGTGCTTATATAATAATTCTAACAAAAAAAAAGGTAAATTAATTTTTTTATAT
>JAPZDZ010000021.1:20737808-20754870 GCA_029783805.1 Acanthurus tennentii
CCTCATTTTTATTTTTTTTTTTAAAAAAAAAAAAAAAAAAAAAAAAAAAATTTAATAATAAAAAAAATAATAATTCTACCACATTCAAAGGTAAGTTCATTTTTTTAAGATCACATTTTACAGATCTTCAACATAAGACCAAATACAAAAGTTTGATTTGAAGTACTGTAGCAACAAATGCTAACTCCTACAAATGTAGTATAAAATGTCAGAGGAATGACCTCAGAGGACAGCAGCACTAATGTTACCTTGCATTATGGTTGCTTTAGCCCCTTGCTGTCAAAAGAAAGGCTCTTTTCAGGGGGAAGAAAGCTTCCTGATTGAGCGTTGCATTCAAACTTAATTGAAACCTTATGTGTTGAATACTGGGACTTTTGCATGCTCCCAGGAATCCACAGAATGTGAAGGGTTTTTTTCTGCCTCGCTCTCTCTCTCCCTCTCTCTCCTTCCTTCTTTCTCTCTCTATCTTTTTTCCCCTACGTGCAGGAGTGTCTTACATCAGCCTAGTGAGCCCTGCTGAAGGCGACTTACTGACAGAGAGTGGGCTACCGAGAGAGAGAGAGAGAACGAGAAAGGCTCGGATTGTGACATCCAGCTGTCTTGACTCTCACTGGATTAATCTAAAACCATCTCTGAACAAATGGTCTGAAAGGATTAGACATCTTAGAAGTAAGTCATCCTCTGTTTTTTATGCTTTTTTAAAACTTTACCATTGTTTGTACTTTAATGTTAGAACTTCAATCCTGACCACCTCGAGAGTTTCTTGAAGTTTAGATGAAGTGTTTCTTAGTGGGAGCCTTGGCAGCATGTTTTGAACTCCATGTACTTTTTGTGTGAAGTAGCTGTTGTTTGCATGGCAGACTAGAAGAGTGGATAGCAGAGTGGAGTGATGCAGTAACAGAGTCAAACTCCTCGCTGCTCTACCACAGATCCAGTTGTTTCAAACTGAACACACCGTTACTTTGCCGAGGTTGAGTGCGATTCATTTAGACATCATTTAATTTTAAATCACATCAATGTTGAGGAGGAGAGGAATATAAATCAAGAAAGTTTCGGTGTCTAAATGTCATCTATCCAGCAGAAACTCGAAAGTCTAAAAGTCTAAACCATTTTTTTTAAGTTCTATATAAATATTGACACCGTCCTTTCTATGATCAACATGCCCTATTTTATTGTTTTAACTCTGATTCAAGCTGATTTACAGCAACATACAAATACAGAATGGCTCCAACTCCTCTTTTCACAAGCCACAAAAGAAGTGTAACTAATGTAAAAATGATGTGACCCTCATTTTGAATGCTTTGCATCAAGCTCACGCACATTTTTGCTTGCTTTATTGTGGCAGGGTAGCTAGGAGTGTGTTTTTGGAAAAGTCAGACAACTGACTCATTTATGGCTGCTTAGATTCTCTCAAAGTTTACTGCGGTCAGCTGATGAAATGTAGAATACTCGAGTTACAGCTTTGAAAAAGACTATGGTTCCTCCAGTACTCGTCCTGTTTTTGTGTCGTGGAGGTGGTGGTGTGTGTCTCTCAGTGTTATGTAGGTGTTACGCAGGTGGTATGTAGGTACCCTCCCGTGGTATGTGGGTGATAGATGTCCACACAGAGGCCTCTTTCCCGCATCGTTCAAGTTATTTGGTAACTCAACTCGACACTCATCCGAAGACCTAAGAATATGTGGAGGTCCTGATCAATGGAATAATTGTTCTGGGGGAGTTAAGGTGATCCTAAGGTCACTCTTGGTGGCTGCGTGTGTGTGAGCATGTGTCTGTGTGTGTATTTGTATGTGAGTATGTGTCTGTGTGTTTTTGTGTGTGTGTGGGATCAAAGTTAGTAGGCAGGTTTTGTTTATACTCATGACTGCTCTTTGTTTTTATCAGTGATTTGTTGGTTTTCATGCAAATAATGTCTGATGCTGACCTCATTGCCTCCATGTAACTCGAGTAGAATTTATTTTCTGTCCAATTAGTCAATTGATAGAAAAACTTCAAATCAAAAAACAATTTTCGGGTAAGTTATATGTCAGTAAGAATTCAGAAATCCATTATTTGGGTCAATTGATGTGACATTGAATGGATACAGTACGTTGTGTTCTGAATTCCTTTTTCTGATGTCGTCACATTCGCAACTTTTTCCTCTGTTTCTGGTCTGGTTGGTCTTACACTGGTCTTTTATGCAAGTTCCTTGGATATATACAATAAAGAACTAACGTTTTTGGTTTTCTCTATGGACTGGATAGACTGACATTAACATGGACTTTATCTAATTTCATAATGTCTTTGTTGATCTCCTTCCCTCATCAGGAACAATGTAAAAGTAACCCCTAATGTAGGTCTAACTCTTAATATTAAGTCATTTTCTTATCTTTGATGACCATCTGTTCTGTTTTTAAAATGTTAAAAATAAAAAATCCAAAACCTAAAAAATAAAGTTAACTAAACCTAAAAAATAAAGACTTGAATATTTACTCAATTTTATGTCCATGTGATCATGAACAAATCGTCTGAAGGCACGACTTTGTGCTCCGAACACTTGTGATGTGAGCTTAACTTTTTTTGAAATATAATTTCAGGTTAAATAATTAATTGATGATAGAAAAGTATGAAGGAGAGATCGATAAGTTCGTGGTCTGAGGTAGAAGGAAATAAGTCAGCTCTCCTCACATGCACATGCATTTCAGCTCTCGGAGTGATTATGCAGAGAGTTTGAAGGTAATAAATATGTCATATTCCTTTAGTTAAAATTGAGATTCAGCACTGTCTGAAGTAAATGGCATTCATGCAAGCTGATTTTAACTCGTCCACCAGCCACTCTGTTCATCTGATTTGGCAACCTCACACCATCACTTCTTCCCCAAGATGAAGAAGGAGATCAGTAGTCGCCATTTTGACAGTAATAATGATGTCATTGCTGCTGTGCATCACTTTCTGGAAGTCAAAGACACGGACAAAAAAAAATAATCCATGTGCTTCACAACCTCTGAACTGAGTGTGTAACTGTAGTAAAGGACTATGATAACAGACAAATATATCAAGTTTTCAAAAATTGACTCCTTCTGCCTCAGGCCATGAACTTATCAATCAATCAATACAAAAACTTGTGTACTGTATACTTATTGTTTGCTGTCTTGCTTGAGATAATTGCCGAGATATTGAGAAAAAAATCCAGCTTTAAGTTTCCAGATTACATGAAGCAAAAAATAGGTCTTTTATGACTTTAATTTAAAAAAAAACTTTAAAATGCCTAAATAATGTTAAAAGTAATGTTTTAAAGCAATTTACATTTTATTCACCTTATTTTCTAACAAGTCACAAAATGTACTGTTGATGATGAGATGCCAAATCACTATGTTGCGTCTTTGACATTATTGTTTAAAATGTCTTAATCCAGCTGTGTAAAGAATCAAAGTAAACATCTGTGATTTCTTGTTCAGTGTTTGTGTTCATAGTCAATATGAAAACGGAAATCCACCACTGCTTAGATTAAATGCAGCACAAGGCCATGGAGTATTGTAAGTTATACTTATGGAAAACCTTTGTTGCTTTTATGCTGCCATTAGTTTTTCCCTCTTCCCCCGAGTGCAGGCTTTTTCTCTGCCCATCGTCAAACTGTGCGGAACAAAGAAGTCATGGAAGTACAAGCAGCCTGAAGTTGAGGAAAATAAAAAGTGAAATTTCAAAATGTGGCCACAAAGTCCAGGAACGCACTGATCACCACAGATGGACGATTTATGACAGTATTAGAGGAGAGGGGCGTGGATTTTTCCTTTAAGACCCTTCTGTTGTGTGCTCTTTCGGCTGATTGGGTAAATAGGAAACCATCTTTGTCAGAGCAAATCGGCTCTGTGTCAAAACTGAAATGGAGGACTTATTGCTTATGACAGGGAAATATATGAAATGCCTGTGGTGGATGTCAGAGGGGAGTGGATAATGTACTCACATATAGTGTTTTTTATTTGTGCAGACAGTTGGAAAACGGAGGAAGAGAACATTGAAGGGGGGTTTTATCCCGCTCCATCACTCCGTTACAGCTTCTCTCGCTGTAACTTGATATTTAATGCACAAGTTTGTACACACACATAAACATAAGGCAAAAACACACACTCACAGGGAGAGATTTAATGAGAGAGAGCAAACAGAGGAACCACATTAGGAGTGTGTTATCGCTGCATCTTTCTCACATTATTTCAATTAGAAACCTTTCGCTCCAGAGTTTGGAGGCTTACTGACATACAGACCTTAATCACACACCACAGCACAGGCTGTAATTTCAACCCCACATTCAAAACACTGTACTGGAGTCAGCCGGTGCTTACTTGGCTTAGCTGCAACTCGATGCAGACGTTGTTTGATTGGAAGTGTCTTCAAATCAATGCTGCTGGCAAGAGAAAACCAGCTGTGCACTCGCTAGCTGAGGTGCATGCTATAATTTGGTATAAATACCACCACTTAAAAACTGTGCTCTTGACTGTGCATCCCACACGTGCTTGAACTTTGACCCTGCCCAAACCAGCATCCCGCTCATCACCTCCCTTTTGAGGGGGATTAGGTTACTCGTAGGCTAAAGCAGACTGCCTTTAGAGCCTCTTAATATTTAGTTTAAGTTACATGTTTGTCTATGACTTGTTGTCTGCCTTGAAAATATGATATTTTAAATTGTGAAATAATTACTGATGTTATTATGAGATCCAGGGGACAGAGAGGGTGGCTCTGATCATAAAAATAAATAAATAAATAAAATAATTGCAGAGGAGTCAAGAGATGCACATGCATGTTAACACACAGCAGCTGTTGCCTTAATCCTCCTCTGTGTTTGCACATGTGGCCTCATTTCTCTCTTTCCTGTTTACAGGCAGAACTCTTTTTGTTTGTGTGTTTCTCTGAAGCTTATTATTTGTCCGTCTCTAAGTTGCCCATGTCTTTCCTAATTACAGGCTGTCAGAGAAGATTTGAGGTAATAAGTGAACATCAAAAGGACCTCAGGAGGTGCTGCAGGCTGCCACTGTGTACAAATGAGAGCCTGGACAATGAATAAGTTGTCACTGCTGACGTATCAGGCTGTAAAGACAATATTAGCCTTTTTATACAGATTTAAGTATCTGCGCTGTTGTTTCAGCTGTTTTTATTTTAATGTTGGGGAAGCATTATGAGTTACCACTGGTGGAAAGTGTGTTACTCAAGTACTGTACTGTTGAGATTTTTGGAGATTTTTAGTTACTTGTTCCATACTTGAAAAGTGACATTTTCTTCCTCTTTACTTAAACACTTCATCACATCACATCACATTTTGGATGGAATTATTGCTCTTTTGCAAAACATTCAACCTGGTTCAAAAAGTGAATTCTGACATTTTTAGCTTGAAACTCCTTCATGAAAAGCAGTGTAATTTCATCTCTAAACTTCTCATTTGATTTCATTTAATTAATATTCAAAATATCTTATATGGACAAATAAAAGAAAATAAAGGGGGGAAAACAGAAAACACATTTGTGGTGCACAGCTTTTTTTTTCTTTCCCGCATTATTATTCACCCCACAACCATTCAGACTTAAACCGTGACCCTTTTAAGGAGGCCAAACTCTCACTTTAGAAACCACTAGACTAAATAAATACTAAATAATCATAAGTAAAGTCATCAAAACCAGTTCACCTTAGCCAACTACTACAGGACTGTGCACTCACACACAAATATATTTAGCTTATACGTTGGTGGGATTTACAGGATATTGATTGCAGAACTCTGTCATCTCATAAAAGCTAGGTCTAAAATATTTTAGATATTGGAGATATTGTCATATCAGAGGTACAGCTCCTTGTCTTATTTTGAAAAGCTGTAAATGTATATTGTCACTGATACTAATAGTGCCTGTGCTTTGTGAGTAATGTTATGCTTTTTTTAGAGTTTAAGTCTACTTTTTCTAAAGAAAGCACTTCTTGTCTTAGTTTAGTGCACAAATGTCCTTCATTTTAGTAGTGTGCAGGGGATGGACCTCTGCTTTAACGTCGGGAAATGGAAAAAAAGAGCTACTTGGCGTGAACCTGTGTTTTTCCAATCTAACAGTGTAGCTGCAAAGTTCAAGGCCTGGATATTCAATCAAAATGGATTTCCAGTCATTTTTTCTAGGCTACTCTCCTTACATAACAAACACAACCCTTGTCACTGCACCATAGTCACAATGTATAATCTTTGTAGAAACATTTGGTAGATTTTGCAGGCAGATGTAAGGGATTGCTGAATGAGTATTTACAGCTGAAGTGAGTCTCTCCTGCAGTTCTTCACTTTCTGTCTCCCTCATGGCTGCTAAACATCAGCCAGTAGCTTTAACGAGCACCTGCACACTGGTGTAAATGGTTAATGTCCTTAGGCAGCTAATGGGTCTCAAATGGCAACACTACCACAGACTACAGCAGGTGTATTCCTTGTGGAGACTGTCTAACATTAACCTACGTTTCATCACACATATTAGAGAGTCATTACAATGGGTGTATCCATTAGGACCCACCTTTCAGCCCTCATGTCAGCTCCAGCAGTGCGGGTCTGTAAATTTTTAGGTCTGATTTCCTTGTAAAAAAACAACTTCCTGTGCAGAAGGACGTGACAGACAAGACTCACCAGATGGATATAAAACAATGCAGTCTATGAAGCAGTGTACATGACTTCCACTTCTCAGCTTTTGGTGTCATGTTACTTTAAAACTATTGTTTACAAGGCAAAGTCTTGTTTTTATCCACTCTATCATTGAGCAACATTCAAACTCTAAGATATCCTACAATTAAGTGTGTAGACTGGAACACTTCACCCCAGGTGTCACATTTAACCCACACAATAGAGTATTGTTTTCTGTCCAGCTTTCTCTTTCACTCAGAAAATTTAATTACGTGTGTGTGTAGGCCCTGCATGCATGTGTCCGCGCCTCATTCTCAGATTTTACTGCACGTGTGTTTACATGACTGCACCTGGGTCTGATTGGGAAATATGATTCGGATTTCACGCATTCCCATAAAAATAAAATATCTGCGATGCTATGCTACAGCCTTTAGGGAGAAACAAGAGGATATAATCGAAAGCACATGTGGGTGGTTATGGTGCATAGCATCTGGGCACACTGTATAGCAATCAGGCACAGCACCAACAGTGCACAGAAACACGCACATGCTCCTATAGTATTTACTGTGTATGCAGTTATAGCTATAAGGCCTAGGCAGGAATTCTGGGTTGAGTAAAACTGAGTAAAATTTGCTGTTACTGTTTGACTGAACTGCCTTATCTTTAGCAGTGTGTTTGCCATAAATTACTGGTCAAGTACAAAGCACTTATAGTAATTTTTGTGCAGGTTTTGAGTTTATTGAACAGTCTAGAGTGCAGAGGCACGCAAAAGATTTATTGACATTTTATCAGTATTCAAACTTTAATTTGGTTTAGAGTTTTATGTGGTAGTTTTTAGCCTTGCTCGGTTCATGTGGCCCTCAGGCTTAATTGTAACTACTTTGATGACGCCTTGACTTTTTATGTAGCGCCATGAGCATCAGGTCAAATGTTTTTGTCAAACTAGCTTCATTTTTTGACAACCAGATACCTGCAAAACTGATGATACTTCTATCAGCAGTAAGTATCTTTTTTTCTGCATAGTACTAATTTTCCAATGTTAGCATGCTAATGTGCTAAACAAGAAGGAAAAACATGCTGCATGTTATACCTTTCATGCTAGCATAGCTGTACTCTTACTTTTGTCAAGTAAAAAAACATAATTAAAACAGACATAAATCAATGCAATGCAAATGCAATTGGTTCATTATAACTTTAAATAAAATGCCGTGAATAAATGTACATTCATCAAGCACACAGTTTAAGAACAACTTTAGTCATCATAAAGTATTTTGATTTATTTAAAATATTTTTTTTAACATTTAAAATAACTTTTCATATTGTTATTCTTCCAAATTGCGTGAAAATATAACAATACCATTTCACATTTTAATCAGTTTCAATTCAAACAGTTTAACAGTGATTATCACTTGTGTATGAGTGATGGAATGATGAAAGAGGAGACTTAGGCTTCAGGACTTAGTGCCTTCTTCCTTCCTAGTGCTTATATCGCCAGGTACAAAAAAAAAAAACAGTTTTTTTAGTGGCTGGTGGTGAAATTCTGTTGTTCTTGACCCTCTTAACCTCCACTGGTTGCTCACTAAATCCTCAAGTGTTGATGCTGCTGTGAGACAGAGGCAGGGTTCAGATTGAGATAAACCTGTGTATTTACTTTACAGGCTTTCCCAGGGAGCAGGACCTGGTGGTGATCTATGTGCTCAGCCCTCCCACGAAAATCTGGTTATTTATACAAACAAATCTCGGTTTAAAAAAAAACTGCTATCCTGTTTGCAACATGAGACTTTAGCCGGAGGTGGATGTCTGTGTAAGGTTTTGATTTTCATTCAGGGAATATATGTGCAAAATTTGTCCAAAGTCCTGTTCAAGGCTGCTGCAATTCAGTCCTATAAACCCTGATGTCAGACTGGCCTCAGTCGGCTGTGTTCACTCTTAGTGTGGCCGGAGTTACTCGGATTCTGGTTCTTTTTTCCATAACAACACTTTTCCCGCTACTTGGAACTCCTATGCACACAACGCCAAGGAAGTGCATCAGGCTTTAAAGCCTTCACATAGTGGCCAAACTGTGTACTTACAGGTCACCTGATGCAATTGGGCCCAAAAAGACTTTTTTTCCCATTTGCTAACGTTATGAAAGAGCAGCAGTGAAATTGTAGATACATCTTTTTGAGCATCACAACTGTCATATAATTTAAAGACTAATTTCACCTTCATAATTTGATTCATTCGGTATGAAATAATTTGTTGTCTAGTCTAAAAGAGCCACAAGATTTCATCATTTTAACTCAACTTTAAGTTAGCAAGGAGTTTGATTGTAAAGCTCAACCAGCTCAGCTGCTGAAAGTCTCTAGTGTTCATGTTCTATAAGCCCCATAATATGGAAGCCATGGCGGAGATGTAGGTCATTTTAATACACTAAAGTCTAACTTTTTGAGCAACTTTTATAGGAATAAATGGGGTCGTACTTCAAAGCTGTATCCAGTTTTCCTAACTACATCATTGGTTGCTTGGCGAACTTAACTATTTGACTAATGCCAGCTACAACCAAAGAGAGCCACAGCAAAGAGTATACTGAGCAGTAGTAAGGAAGTTATATTGGTGATATGCTGCACACTTTATTTTAACATATTGTACTAGTAGTTTTTTAACAAATTCAGAAACTTTTAGTCAATCAGAGAAGCATTTAATTTGCTATAGGTATTGTATCTGTGTGTGTCTCTCGGTAAAGCTGGTGGGTTTCTGAGGAGGGGGATATCTGTCATTCACCACTTCCTGAACTAGCCAAGAGGGAGCTGATATTTGTGGGGCAGCACACACTTTTTTTACCCCAGAAGTCAAACTTAAAGTCAATAGTGGTTCTATTCAGGAGCGTTCTGCTCCAAGTTGATACAATAAACTCTGGATTCGAAGACAGGTCCAGTCAGAGTGTATTGAGTCTGTAATATTTCATGTCTGTCCAGTCTAAATGGTGCTGCGACTGAGCGCCGCTGCCTACATATCTCGGAATAAATCTGGAGACAAACATTAGTCTGAATGAGTAACTCACATGTTAGATATTGTGTTTAGGGTAAAGTGACATGCTATAACTCCCGCTGGTACAGTAAATACAATTTTTGCAACCACATTCGGTAACATTCACCACATATGGTTTTGTTTTTATATGGGATCTACTGGGAAAAAGATGCAGTGCTGTAAACGGCTGTCATGCTATAATATACTCTCATTTATGGTGTATGATTTTTAGATATAGAAAAGTTGGTTAAACTGTTGATCATTAATGCAGTTATGTTCTAATAGAATTTACCATTTTATTTTGCCTTTCAATGATTGACCTACATGTATTTTTAAAAAGTACAGTCAAATTACATCATATTTGAACTTATAAATGCTATATGGAAACATATTTAAGTATATTTAAGTTAAGTACCCAGCATGTTATCATCCTAGAAGGCAACTAAAAATAAACACATTGCTATTGATATTGTATTTGGATATGTAGAAAATCGAAGACAAGTGGCCTTTTAAAGCCTCTGTGCCCAGGGGCCTCCTAACCCCACATCATGGTTCAAAATTTTATATTTAATTGAGCAATGGGAAAGTTTTTTTTTCCCCTGCCCCTTAGTGAAATATGCAAGAATATAAAGCCAACTTTCCTTTAGAACTTATTGCCCAGACTTTTATAACATATAGTCTGGAGCAGCATAGTTAAGGTAGGATATAATGTGAAACTCAAACAGCACTGTGCGTCTCTGTCATTCTCTATAGTTACAGACTGGTGAAATGATATTCTTCTTTCTTTCTCATTATCCTCCGTGCCCTCTCATCTTCTCTTTCATTATTCTATATAACTTTGGATGTGGACCTTAGAGCTTTAAAAAGTGTCAAACATGATTCTGTACTTTAAAAGTTCTTGTTTTGATAACTTTATACCCTTTTAGCTCCAGTTTATTTAAGTTTCTTTCCTGAATGCTTTTCACAGTTTCACAGTGTTTATTTTGATAATATGACCCTGAAATGCAATGTGTGGTGATATCGACTTTCATGATGTTTATCCACCCAATATGAAAAAACCTGAGACTTTTTGGGGATTTTTTTTCAAGGTTGAATTTGTCACAGTGAAGCTGCTGTGGACATGCTAGCATGCCCATGTTGACAATTCTAACATGTAGTTCAAAAAGGAAAAGGTAACGCTAATGTCATTATTATTTGTCAGGTCTCAACAACAGCAAAAACAATAACAATTTATTATTAATAATAAGTAATAAAAATGTAAACTCTTTGCACTTGACCCTCAATTTCATAAACACCCCCCGCCCCTTCCCATTTTCCTCCAGTGACTCTCATTGTACCTGTTTATGTTGGACTACCTGCACTGGTTCATTTTAGCATGAGCTCAACATATTAGGTAGTAGGGGAGGGCAGTTTACCTGGGTGCCATGGTTACAGGGGAGAGCAGACTTTACCTCAGACCGGTGACATCCAAACCAAACTCTCCCTGTTGATGTTTCATCATTAAATGAATCAGCAGTAAAATGTCAGACATACTGTACCTGGAGGCTGACTTTTTGTTATAACCAAAATTTCCTGTCACTCAGGGAACTTTTTGCTTAGTTGTTTTCTAGCCCATAGTTTGTTCTCCTGCCTCCTAAATAAAAAAAACAAGTCAAACACATTGTAATATCTCTTTCTGCTCTGTGCTATGTGACCTAGATCTCCTGACTTTTTACTGCTCTGTCCCTGAGGAGCTTTGAGAATAAATTCACCACTTAAGGGTTTGTGCAGCTGGTCCTCATTGTCATCTTTCCCCAATTCCTCCATCTCTCTTTCTGTTACTGCTCATGGTTTCAACTCTAAAAACATACTGCAATTGAAATTAATTATGAAGACCAGTGTCCACTCAAACATAAAGTTGTGCCAACTTGTATGAAATGATTACCGTAATAAGATCAACTATGAAAAGAAACAACAACCTTTAATTTTTGAGTAGAGAATAACAGCAAAAGTGCATTGAATAAAAGGCTATAGACACTTAAAACATGTGAAACTCTACCCCACAGATGATTCAAAAAATATTCTTATTCAAGCGTGTTACAGTTTTCCCTTAAAAGTTTAAAATATGTCTTTAAAAGTGAATAGGAAAAAATTCTGGAATGGACACTTTTTGAAACCTAGATAGGACATGAATAAGTTTTTCCTGCTGTGTTCCTGTAAGTCGAGAAGTTTCCAGGGCTGTGAACCTGTGCCTGTGTCTCCAGCACTGCTGACTGATGTGATGTTACTGTAACAGAGGCCAGCGCTGGAATAACAGCTGTTCATTTCACACAGGTATTGAGAGCACAGTTGGAAGAAGAAGAGACAATAGCAATGGGACTGATACACGGGAAATCCATTTATACATTTTCACAATTTTTAAATCATTACCATTTTAGAAGTTTCCCGTGTTGAGCTTACTTTACCTTCAACTCAAGAATATATAAAATTATTTTGATCACATTTTTGAGAGAGATAAAAAAAGGAGCATAGACACAGAGAAACATGTCTTATGGTGGACAGTATCTTTATTAAAGCCTCTACAGGCCTCTTAAAGCTTTAAAGGACTATTGTATTTTCCCCAGCTGAGCATTTTCTATAAATTTAGAGAGAACTTTGCTAGTCCAAGATTCTTGTCACTCAGAAAAACCATAAAACTCCCCCCCAAAAAATTAAAATGTAATATTTGGCATGAGGGTTACTCCGGAGGACAGGCCATGCTCTTATCTGAATTAAATACGTTTTTCTTAGTTTGCAAAAGCACAGTCATGGCATGCTTGGAAAATTCGGAGTATGTGATTTGCAGTAAATGGGCTAAAACATGCAAACACACCATATGGTCCTTTGAGACTCCCCCAGATGTAGAACCAAAGGTCAGTTGTCCTCTCCAATACAGCACAGGCAGCCTTTACATAAATGTGCTCCAGCATAGAACAAACCCATTTTTGACTTCCAAATGCACACAAGCCATCAGGTGTTTGTGTTTCATTAACTACGAAAAGCAAAGAGGAGTTAAGCTAAGTAAAGGGGTCTGGGAAGTGGCTGTAACCTGAGTCTACAGGAAGTGGAAGTAAGAAAAGCACTGAGATTATGTGTGAAGGCACAATGAAAGAAACAAGTCAGACTGTGATTAGTGCCACAAAATCCAGTGTGTGGACCATCAATGTTGGTTGCACGAGGTTAGTTTGAGGTCATCATGTGTACAGGACTGCTGTTAAAGGTTGAGCCTTTGGATCTTTACTCAACAGACTTCTGAAAATTAATTTTCACTCCCAGGAATTTTCTTGGATAGAAAAAAAAAAAAACTATCATTGTTTTCCAACCCCTTCTCATATTTCCAAATGCAAAATTCCAGTCATTGTAGCCAGGCTATCTGAGAAACAGGAAATGTGAGCATGAGCTCAAAATCAACAGGTCTGCATTTGTTTTCTATAGACAGAGTCCAGAAAATGTAAACCTGCATTCTATGTAAGTCAGAGGTTAATTATGACTTAGGTCAACTGGAGTGATAACAGACAAAGTCACTGCTGGTAGAGACCCTGAGTTAAATATAAACAAGAGAAAAGCATAGTGATGATATTGTAGGAACAGGGCTGTTGAAGTACAATACTTTGCAGTCAATGTCAGCAGATTGAAGAAGACAGTACTGTTAAAGTCTGGCTGTGTATCACTGAGCAGACCAGAGCACTGCAGCTCTGAGCAGCATGCTGCTGATCTCTCTGTTGTTTCAATGGGAAACATCAGGAAAAAGTTGTTTTTGGCAAGTGATGAAGACCAGGAAACATCTGATACGCATACATACACATTATGAAATTCCCACAGTGCTCTGGTAGTTTTGTTTTTGTCATATTTAATTGGGTTTAGATAACTCTCCTCTGGTTATTTCTTTTATTATTTACATTGGGAATGTAGCATAAAGCCTGCCGCTTGCACTACAAGAGACTTAACAAATTAACACTTGATTTCTAGAATTATCACTTGACCAATATTTCACTGTCTCATTTTATTATTTGCTGTGCAATTGTGTTGCATAAGACATAATTAACTTGATTTGAACAATAAAACTAACCCCAATTATATAACAGAGCCTGTGAGAGATAATAAAAAGAGCCCAAGCTGGATTCTCAAAGTTAAGTCGGTCATGGTCAGATAACTACAATAAACTATTAAAATGCAGCAAACTAAGGAGACGCTTTTAGTCATGTAGTTGAAAACCATTCATGCATGTAACTGAACACATCCAAGTCCCATTGTAAACATTTAATAAGTTTGGGGGGGGGTCTGTTTTTTTAAAGCTACATTTGTCAAGTCGCATCACAAATGAAATGTGGACAGAAACTGGTTGAAGCTTGTCACTAAGCTCTGCTGTTGGACTGAGTGGTCAGTTGGAGGCGGCTTGTTGGCGCCGCGTCTGTCCAGCTGAAGTCATGTCTGTGACTCAACGTCTCAACGTCTCTTCCTCCCCCTTCTCCATCGTTTCTCCCTTCACTTATTCATCATTTGTTCCGACAATTAGTGCATTATGTAAAGTTACAAAATAAAAAAGCTTCATTTTAATTGCATATGAACTGAGGCTTGTTTGTCTTGCATGGCAAATATTGAAATATCACCACTGTTAGAGTTTAATAGGCCCTTTCTCATAGAATGATAAAGCACTGAATAAATGGAAATTCCAGCTTGGTGGCAGTTATTGTGTCTTTTATTGAGTGAAATAAAAACATGCTTCCAATTAAACTCCCATTTTCCCCTTGTATACCCAAACAAATATTTGGTTCCCATGAATACAGAGAAACATATACAAAATAAAATGTGCTCATTGAGCTAAAAATGCCGCCTTATGTTTCATCGTTGTATGCTTGTGGTAAACTACATTTCAAACTTTACTCTGCATTTGCCTAACCTTTTGTTTTCATCTTGTTTTCCAGATTGGAAGTCGGTCTCTGTGTCTGGGATGAAGCACTTGTGGGACATTTACCTCCCCCTGCTTGTCCTCCTCTTTCTGTTGGGAGCCGTCACATCACAGGTCAACCCAGGTTTGTGCCACCAGGAGAAGGCAAAGTGCATCTCTAATTCTTCTGCGATATAAGTGTCTGTATTCATGTGTCTTGCTGCAGTAAGATCAAATTCAAAAGTTTGTGAATACCATAAAATGACTTTTGTGAGTTTTGGGCAGTGTTTTTTGGGTTTTGTGCTCCAGTCCAGACTGTGACTGATTCAGATTTTGGATAAGTGCTGCTTTGTGGGAGTCATGTGGTCCCCTCTCTCTGGTTTGGCCTCTTTGATCCCAGCATGCACGCCTTTCTCCAGCTCTCCCTTCACTGTACGGGTGGTTTCCGTGATGTCAATGAAAGAGCAACCAATAATTTTTTACAAGGAAACAGGGTAGCAACATTTGGAGGGTAGAGACAGAGTCAAATAGGAACCAAAGAGGGGTTTTTGGTTATTGTTAAAATCGTAAAAACGCTGCAGATATTTGCCAGTAAAACCCTGATCTGGCTACTGTTTATGACTTTAGTCTAAAAGCTCCTGTCATCAGGCTGAGTTTTCTTCATTGCTGAAAGGATAATAAGGATAATAAATAGCGGACTGAGATCTAAACAGTGTTTAATGATGGTTTTGTCTGAATATAGAGTTTAAAGGTCAAGCTGCCAAAAAGGGTTTAAAGAAAAAGAAATAACAGTGGAAATACACCCCATCATTTCCAAGTCCTCCCACCTTAATCCAACCCACTTCCACTTTCAAAAAAAGCTTTTAACATTATATTCCTCTTCACTGTTGTATGACTTTAAATCCAATTTCATTTTGAGGATGTATGAAAATCAAAACAAACATGAGGTCATGATGACAGGCTCGGGAGTTTCCTGGCCAAGTCAACAGTGCTGGAGGAAAACTACAAGCGTTACATTTTTCAAACTAAGCAAACAAAAAGTTGTGTTTCAACCTTGTGTTTATTTAATTTCTAACAACAGCTGTTTTCTAGAGTGCTTGTATACCGACATAGACATCATGCGTAAACACACACTCACATCGTGGCTTTCCATGTTCATAATTTATTTGTTCTTGATGCCAAAGATAACAGAATAAAAGAGGACGAGAGGAGAGTTTTATGTGGAGTTTTAGAAAAACAAGTGAAGAAATAGAGGAGGTGAGACAAGAGCATTTGTAGGAGTGTGAGGACAATCCTGCATGCTGTGCTTTAATGCAACTGTCTCTTTACGTACATGTGTTCTGATCTAGTTAACCAGATGTAAATCTAGCATACAAAGCCTAAAACTTTTCAAAATATTCTACAGACTCTAAGGTCTTGTACCATTTAGCATTCTGCACAAAACATTTTGACTGTGGATGTTTTACGAGGCCTCTCAACTACACTTAATTAAGGATTTGAGTGTCTCTTTTCTTACTGTGATTTTGTGTGTGTTTGTGTGTGCATGTGTGTATGTGTTTGTGTGCCTACTTGCATGCATATACACGCATACTGTGGATCCAGCTATCCCACTGGAGTCTGTGGCTAATGCATACCAGACATTCTGACAGCAGGAAAGTCCATTCAAATAGGCTCTGTCTTTCTCCGCAGCACTTGTGTGTGTGTGTGTATCACTGTGTGTGTTAGCCAGTATTTGACCACTCATAAGTCATGGAAAGGACTGTTTGCGCATCTGATCATGGTCAAAGTTCAACAAGTTCACCATTCATGGCAGAGTTTTGTATCTATAATCTGACCCAAGGGATTTCTTCACTGAAAAACCACCAGAGACTATTAAAAAAATTCACCTTCAGTGTCACTAAGAGCTCAAATCTCAACCTGCTGTAATATATGGAAGAAGGATATATCCACATATAATTCTGTCTAATGCTTTAGTTCTGCTGCATTGAGAAGAGGGTCATTTTTCCACAGTCTGGAAATATTCATGGCTGAATTTAGTAGAGCTGAGATATTGAGTGATGCCAACTTTCCCCTGTTTAAAATTCCCAAGCAATGGAGTTATACCATCCCTGTCTTTCCCATTTTACTTGTGAGTGGGCGAACTTTATTTCACTGTGGAGGGAGGGGAAGTGAAAGCATGCGTATAGGCCTGAGCAGAACAGCCAAATATCAAGCTGTGCTATTATTGTGTTCTTTTGTTTCCTTAAAGACTTTTTTTGAATGAATGGGTGAGTGAATGCACTAGAATTTTAGCTTTGAAACACTAAATCACATAAAATAATTTTCAATGTAGTCTTGCATATCTAGTCTTATCTGAGCCAAAATATTACTGTAGTTTTTGTGTGTTTCTTTAAACCAATCACAAGATTGTGGGCGGTGCTAATAGCGGAGGTGGCACAATGACAATTGTTAAAGTTTACATCCGGTAAGTCGGACAGAATAGGCAAACCTTAAAAGAACAAATAATATTCCTCACACTTATGCAAGGTTTATTTATCCTT
>JAPZDZ010000021.1:20754970-20775018 GCA_029783805.1 Acanthurus tennentii
GGTAAGTCGGACAGAATAGGCAAACCTTAAAAGAACAAATAATATTCCTCACACTTATGCAAGGTTTATTTATCCTTTCTCAATTCAAATTACGCTGCTGCAGTGTGAATTGGTCAAAGCTTAGTAGCTTACGGTGGCTATTAGCTAATGTTAGCTAAATTTGGATTTCGACATCACCAAATCAGTACATGACCGTTACATGTTACTGTAGAACTTAGTTTCACAATCTTTAAACAAGTAATGGATAAACAAATCATTTATTTATTATCAAAGTAGGACACTGTAGTTAATTAGGAGTTGTGTATTATCTTTGGGAATTTCATCCCACTGTTAAGAGACTGAATATACCTGTCTGTTGAAATGGTAAATTGATTGTCTTGGCCACTTGGGGGCAGCAGAACAAGACGTAAACACTAATAACGAAGCGCCTTTTCTTTAAGTCGTTGTTGTTAACAGCGTTAGATAAACGTTATCTACATATAGATCAAGTAGACACACACACAAAATATTTATTTCGCATCATGGTCCCCTGGTGAATGAAAGTCCAATATTTACTATCTTTTTTTAGTTCTGCCTTGGTTTCAACCATCTCCTGAGGTAAAATATTGGGCTCCTTAATTGCTAAATGCTTTACTATGTAAACAAGCTAGTTGCCAAACTTCCATGTTAGCCATTCTGCAGTGGGCAGGTGTTGCCAGTAAAGTTGCCAGCTGAGGTACAAGAGATACAAGAAGCTCCATTAAGAAGATTAATGGCTGCAAAGTTGGATGATGATAAATATAAAAGCACTTAAATACTACATAAAGTAATTTGATTGATACTTAATAAAAAAACATTGATTTTTGTTGCTATAAAACAAATGACTCAAGAGAAAATTAGGCACAAACCCTGTAATGTCCACTTGTGGCCTCTGTCAGCATGTCAGCTGTCTAGCAAAATTCATATGATCTTGTTGTAAGATAAATAAAGAGTAAAGTAGAAAGTAAATTTATAAGCATCACAATCAAAACTGCCATCAACTGTCAAGTATTATGTTGCAGATGTGAACATCAGTTTGCGTGACTGTACAGCCTGTGTGTGCGTGTGTGCGTGTGTGAGTGAATGTATTTGGAGCCAGCGGTTAGACAGCAAACACTACAGAACAAACCTGCCTTTCAGTAGTCAGGGTGCGGTAAAAATCAAGAGGTGAGAGAGAGGGTTTGGTCCCTTACTCCTTCATCTCTCTCTCTCTCTCTCTCTCTCTCTCTCTCTCTCTCTTTCTCTCTATGCCTCTACCACACAAAGCTGGTATTTTTCCACCTTTTTCTGGGGTGATATTTTTAGATACTGTGGCCAAATGTTGAGCCTGATGAGTGGTGGTGGTGCGTTTATATGTGTGTCTGTCTATATGTGTGTCTGTGCGTATGTGTGTGTAGGGGGGGTGAATCTGTGTGTGAGTCCAAACAAATACATTTTCCTGCCCAAATAGCTCACCCCAGGGGTCACCTCTGAGTGGGTTGGGTAGATAAATAAACACAGCAAAAACCAACATTTGGAAGAGCCGTCATACATCCGGGCTGGCATACTGAAACCCGTCTTTCTGACTCTGAGGATGTGGTTAAAGACTCTGATAATGACTCCTATTTTCATCAATTATGGCCCAGGCAATAGCCTTGTTTTCTCTAACTGGTGATATTGCATTGTTTCCATGTTTATCACTCAGAGTGACTAGATGAGAATTGGGGAAATTCAGAAAATGGGTGGGTGTGGCTGTGTGACCACAATGGATGTGGCCAACAGTGTATTATATTATTCTTTTCAGAGAAGAAAATGAATATGAATATGAATTTTGTCAGCCATGGCTCAAACCGTCTTAACTGCAGAAGATATTTTTAAAGCATTCTTCAAAACACACTTTGAGCTGCTTACCCACTCCTCCAAGCTCCTGGAGTATCATATTTTACTATTTGGTTGAATATTTATCTGATAAGATTGTACATTACATTGGTATTGTATATATTGTGATATGAGACGGGATATCGTCTTATGTTTTGGATGTTGTTATATTGTGGCATAAGCATTTTGATTTCCTGGTTTTAAAGACTTTATCTCATTTAAGGTGTTGTAATTTGCTGAGCTTAACACTGTAATAGCTGTTACAGTATTTACCTTTACCAACTTAGTTATTACTTTCACATTACTGATGATTTTTTTAAAAATCTCAGTTAATATTTTGTAAAAGCACCAATAGTCATTCTTTGTATTGTAACAATATCCATATTGAGCCATTTAGTCCATTTTTTTTTTTTGTCCATAATATAACACATAACTACTTGCAATATTGCATTGCGTGACTGAAAAAACAGCCATAATTCATGCAGGCTACAAACTTACATGTTTTTAAAGGTTGTTTTTAAACTTATAAATAGCCTAGACAGTTCCTGTCTATGAGCGACACCTGAAAAATGTATCTAAGCTACCCATAATTAATGTTTAATTTGGCTATAACTAATCACAACTCAGGTTTCATCTAATTTTTTTGGGACAAACAGGGCAAGATTTAGGATTCCAGGACAGCTGCTCATAATTCTGAAACTTTTTTGGGATGTCTGGTCACCCTAGTATTACTGTGTTTTTCTGGCAGTACTTCGTAGAAAAAATTACACCACTTACAGTATGTCACCACCTCATACCACATGTCATGCACATAATCATCCCTGCATTTTCCACTAAGAGCACTTGGTGGAAAATCTAAGAATGTTTTGTCGTTTTGACAATGTGTCATCATTGTGGAGACAGAGTAAAAGATGAGATGCTACACTGTGGTCATCTCTGTCTTCATCTCTTCATGTCTGTTTACACTCTGTGTGAAAGAGGCTCACGTGCTGCTCCTGTGGCTCTCACAACTGTAGGAGCGCCAACGACCTCAAACCCCAGAACCTCTAAACCAGGCTTACGACATTTCAGCTACTTCATGCCAGTTATTATCGTTCATGCATTTCCACTTTATTTTCAAACACTGATGCTCTTTGTCATCTTATACTGCCCTGATTTTAATTTTAAATCATTTATGAGAGATCTCTTGTGTTTTTCTTGAAGCAGGTTCTGACGGTTTGTGTTTTACTAAAGCTATCATACATGCTGTTTGATCAAAGCACCTATCATTAAAATAGTTTTTTCAGTTTTGTTGCCAAGAGTACCACTAATATGAGAAGAATAAGAGGATTTTTGTTGATGTGGTCTTCTTATAGCTAAGGAGATCTGGAGCAAAGAGAGAAATAGGAGTTGAGTGTGGGTTGGAGGGTGGTTGGGGGGTGTAAACAGTTGGGGATAAATGATGAGGGATGGAGTGAAGAGGGCAGAATGAAACAAAGGTTAGAGAGTACAAGATGAAAGAAGGACAGAGGAGGCGAATTTAGACATCTGGAAGAGTTTTTGTTTGTGCCTCCTTCAAGCTGTCACTGTGTTACTGCCAAGACCAAAGCCTGCTTGCCTGTGTGTGTGGTTGCATCGCATCTACGCCTGGTTTTGTGTGCAGAGATATGTGAGCAACGTATCAGGTCCCTAGTCCCAGTCCCAAACCGTAAGGGGTTTCTACGTCTTGACTTTTAAGCAAATATTTGGAGGAGATCAAGAAAAGAGGAAGAGAGAATCATATGGAGAGAAAAAGAAGGAAAGAAACAGCAAGAGGGACAGAGAGGGCCTTGAACCTCGGGCTCTGCTGTTGCTGGCATCTTCTCAAAGGTTTTCTGTAAGACAAGGGGCCAGGCTAACAGGGTCAGTCTGCATTTAACTTCCTCCTCCAGCTCCACCAAAAGCTACGACCCAACACTCTTTCACTCTTTCAACCATAAATGGGGCTAACTGGCGGTCATTTCCTGTTAGGTGAAGATATCCATGGTAGGCCAAAACACAAGATCAGCCCAACCCTGTAGATAACACGAGATGGAAAAGTGCCCTTTTATCTTTGCTGTTGGAAACACCCAGAAATCAGTAGGTTTATTTGGATCCTTGTAAAAGTGAATACCATGTGGAGTGTGTCAGGCTCAGCCATTAGCCGACCAAGTCCTTAAAAGGTGTATACTGTCTAAATCATGCTGTTAGAGTTTATCGCCACCTGCTCTTGAAGGGCTGAACAATAGAGAGAGGGGAGAGAGACCACACAGGAAGAGTGAGAAGAGGACAGAGAGGAGACAGAAAAAAGGAGCATGAGGGGGTGGAGGGGCATGCAGGAAACTGAGGGCATATTCCTTCTATTGACCGCACAGTGGGGGCGTGATGGGCCTGAACCAGCCAACCAGCTTTACCACACACACACACACACACACAAACACAGAGTAACTGACTCCTCTACATGTGCTCGATACCAACACTGTTTGGACTGGCAGAGACACTGAATGGATCCAGCTTATTATTTCAATAAAGCAACCACAATTTCAGTGTGAGGAGTGTGTAGCTGCTAAGATATGTGTATGCGTGTCTGGGCAGCCACCATCCCAAACTTCATCCAGGACTATCCATCATATTTTGCAGGTTTCTCGACTGAAGCTGAGAATTAAGTACCTCTGGATTAGAAATGTCTGAGAACGTCTGCTGAATGTTTGAGTACGGTTTCAAGTTTTAACCAGCACTGTGGTTGGTCTGAGAGCAGAGAGGAGAGCCGCGTGTTTCAGAGTGTAATAGTTCAGATAGCCTTAAGTACCATGAGTGGAAAAACTATTATCTTGAATATCTTGCTTAAATAGAAGCAATGACTGCACTGAGCAAGTGAAAGTACTCTTAATAAAACTACTCAAGTAAATATAAAAAACTTAGTAAAAGTTACCTTTTACTCTTGTAGTTTAAATGACCCCTTTGGGATCCTGATAGTTAACATTTCATTTAAATCTATTGCATCAGCAGAGGTGGGGGAAGTATTCATTTGAAGAAACAGCTCATTCATACTGTATATTTATATTAATTTTGCTATGCTCATTTTATTTCTTCTAGTTAAAGGGTTAGGTTGATTCTCCTCGTATGTCCGCCCATTAATAAGAAACAGCTAGCATACACTTGGCTTAGCTTGGCAAGTATCTGCTGGTTGCCTGGCCACCGCACAATAACAATGAGACTCATTAAAGTACACACAAACCCCATTAAAACTATAATTAATCATTGTTACAATGCAGTTTTAATATGGTAAAAATATTTATATATATATTTTCCGTTGAGACAGGCCTAGGCTAACTGTTTTGACCGTTTCCAGCCTTATCCACCCCCTGCTGGTTGTAGTTATGTCTTTAGCGTGCAGACATGACAGTGGTATCACTCCATTCATTTTGCGGTTAACCCTTGGCAAATTTTACAAGAGAAAAGACTTAAAGGATGAAGACTGACTGGTTGGTTTGGCAGATGTATGTCTGGTTAACCTCCCCACAGCTGTGTCCCTGAGCTTTTCAATAGGAGCCATAGAAAAAATGACTGGTTCACACACAGGAGATGAGACGTGGGCAGTTACCAATATTGTTGGTAGTCAAAGTGTGCAACTATTAGTGAAAATGTGAACTACTGCTAACTGTAGCAGAGTGAAATGTGGTTCAGAGGAAGTAGCATAACCTGATCAAGTGAAAAATTTTGCAATATAGTTAGCATGCGCCTTTTCCATCTGCTCCATATCAAACTCAGTGATCCAAATCAAACTGGGAAACATGTTTCCTACATGAGAAATCATTCTCTAATGTTCCCAATGAAGAAAAAGAGGAATGATTTTTTTCCTAAATATGTCACAACAGCAGAATCAAAGGCTTTTCTGTAATTCAGGCCTTTCCCAAACTACGTAATCAAAACATGAATAATTAAAAATGGACTTACTGTAACTTAAAATACTTTAAACCACTGCTTTCACAATGTAGACTGATAAATATGAAACTAGTCCTTAACAACACTGCTTCTAACTAGTCACTTCCCTCGCTTGGTAAAACACAGGATGAGTGTTCACGGCTTAACAAACGTAAGGAAATGAGGGGATATTTTCTCTGTTGATCCTTATGACCATATTCATCTTCTCATCTATTTATGTCACTTATTCATTCGTTGTTGTGTCTCAGGTGTGTGTCGGTATCCTCTGGGCATGTCAGGAGGGCAGATACAGGACGAGGACATCTCCGCCTCCAGCCAGTGGTCTGAATCCACTGCTGCTAGATATGGCAGGTTGGTCTCACACTCTGACACACACACACACACACACACACAAGCTTCGTAGTATATTTACCCTGATAATGAGTGTGTGTGGGTGGTTTAGCCTTCTAAGGTGCCTGTGCCTGTTTATTTGCAGTAAGCCACAAACTGGGGTATCCGTTCTACTTAAAGCCACATCATTAGGGAGGCATTTGTGCGTGTGTTTGTATATGTGTGTGTGTGCAGAAGAACTTGGGTGGCCTTTAGTAAGTATCTGGATAATGATGTAATACACCTTCCCCATCCGTCCTGGCTGTGTTTTCAGTCTCACCCAGCTCCCCCTCGCCCCTGCCAGCCCCTTGCCCAAAATTAACACTTTAAGATGAATTTACGACGCAGGCTGTCATGAGGTGTTTTTATAACAGGCCGTAGGAGCTGAAACCCACCACCGCACTCAACTCGTACGTTCCTTTCACCTTTTCCTCTCCATCCTGTTCTAATTTTTTTTTCTTTCATACTTTTTTCCCCTTTCCTGCTTTATTTAAAATAAAATCATTCACTCACTTTTATTTCATTTTTTCCCTCCTCTCCTTCTCCCCCACTTTCCACCTCTCCCAGGTTGGACTTTGAGGAGGGCGATGGCGCGTGGTGTCCGGAGATCACAGTGGAGCCAGACAGCCTGAAGGAGTTTCTCCAGATCGACCTACGCTCGCTCCATTTCATCACCCTTGTTGGCACCCAGGGTCGTCATGCGGGAGGCATCGGTAATGAGTTTGCCCAGATGTACAAGATTAAATACAGTCGTGATGGAAGCCGCTGGATCTCCTGGAGAAACAGGCAGGGCAAGCAGGTCAGTGAACCTACCAGTCAGTGTTTTATTCAGGCTGGGAGGAACTTAAGCTTTTTTCTATGTAAAATTTTCTGACCTTTCATTCAAACTTTTGATAGAGTTGCACTTTTTACTGGAATCCGTTATCTTCTTTTATGTCATTTATTATGACTTGTCTTTGTTCATTCCTTTTTTTAGATCGTATTTTTACTGATTCTTTGAGTCTTTATCCTCACTAAATAATTAAAAAAGGCCATGGTTTTTAATACCATGTAGATTCAGTCGCTCTTAATCACTAGTGAGCCCCTTCATGAGGTCAAGGTGTGTTTGTTTTACTTGCAGGTCATTGAAGGAAACAGGAACGCCTACGACATCGTGCTCAAAGACCTCGAGCCACCTATCATAGCTCGCTTCGTCCGCTTCATGCCTGTCACAGACCACTCCATGAACGTCTGCATGCGAGTTGAGCTGTATGGCTGTGAATGGCTGGGTAAGATGTGGCTGTGGGACTGATATGAGCAAACAATGTTTTACATTTCAACAACTATATTGCTAAGTATTAAATAACCACTTCAACATGGTGTTTCTTATATTGGCACCAAATGTTTTTATGTTGCAGTTTAAATGTGTTAACTTCTTCCACTAAGGCAGCAGGAGGCTACTCAAGCAATCTATCACTTATTTTTTTTACTTTGACTCGATATTTCAAAAGCCCCCCATATTTGAAACCTCAAGTTTACACGTCTTTTAGGATTCATGTCATTGTTGGTGTTTTTGATGACCTCTTTGGGTTCTTGAGGTTTCATGCTCACATTGTTATCTGAAATGGGTGTATATTCCATATGCATCAGGTAACCTCTTTAAATTTAAAAATGATTGGAATATAATTATGAAAGTAAATGTGTTGCAAAAGGCAAAATGTGAAATCTTTTTGAACAAGTCTTTTATGTGTTTATATTTTATTTTATAACTATATTTATTTTATATATATTTTACGTGTATACATTTTATGTGTGTAAAATATGTGTATATTTTTACCTATATTTAAAAAATAAATTGTAAAAATATACACATAAGGCTCATATTAACAAATATTACAGATATTCACAAGCACATGAACTGAAAGATAGAAAGATGTCAACTTGTGTATTAAATTTTTACAAATAGAAAATATTCACACACCTGTGTCCTAAATGTGAACTCTCAGACAAAAATCACAGCTTGATATTTACATGAATAAAACTGCAGCTACAAACTTGTAATCAAAAGCATTTAATAATATTTAATTTTACCCTACTAGATTTTTCAGTACTCAGTGGAAAGAGGTTTATATTTTTGTTATACAGCCTCTCACATTTTGCAAGATGTTTAACCTCCACAGTCTTCAATCTTCAGTTGTCAGTCTTTCACGTATATAAAAATTGTACAAGGCAGTAAAAGTTTAAATGTTTTGAATGTGGGAATGGAGTGAAACCTTAGATCCATTTAAAGTAGAAGAAGAAAAAGAGAAGACAAACAAACAAGAAATCAATGGCAGGTTAAGAGCTTTTAAATTGTTACCAGGCCTGCTGTTAAAACATTTCATCATACTGTCACGAAACAACACACTCACTGCATAATCTCTATCTGCCTTTTCCAGCTCTTTTTTAAACCTTATATTACATTTGCTCTTTTTTGTATTTCACATTGTTGAAACTCCTACCTATGGCCTGTGCATAACTTTATTAATATTCAGAAAAATACAACTTGACATATTGCTTATGTTTTTGTGCAACAAATAGAACATGAATTGTTAATGATGGATTCACAGAAAATGTTAAAGGGTGATTTATTTTAAATAATTATTCCTTTTCTTTGCTTTGCAGATGGTCTTGTGTCATACAACGCCCCGGCAGGAGAACAGATGAGCTTGCCTGCTCACCCTGTTTATCTTAACGACTCTGTCTATGATGGAGCTGTCATCCACAGGTGTTTAATTATTCTCTCCTCCTTCCTTTTACACACACTTCCAAACTGCTTCATCATGGCACTCATCCTCCATCAGTACTTTTTCCCCTCACCTTGTTGTTGCCCGGTCACCATGGTGAAAGCAAAGAGAGGGACGGTGGTGAGTGGGTCATGGTGGTTTACTGTTAGGCAATACCTCATGGGAATGACTTAGTCAACCACAATTATGAAGTTCAAACCAGAATGACCCAATCGATCCTTGGTTGACAGTGGTGTTTGGGTTATGGCCTGATGAATAATGTCCTCCATGACACAGGCTGACTTCCCTCTTTTTGTCAAGACAACAGTACAGATGGAAAAGAAAATGGCCTTTATAACAATACCACAACCAAAAGCAAAAGAGAGGAAATGCTTTGAGAATGCTGCCACCTGGTGTTAAAAGGTTGTAGCATCAACCTTTGAGATAAAGGATGTTGCTAGGATGTTTTCTGCATCTCTTTGACATGAGTTTTTCTCTGTTTCTTAGTATGACAGAAGGTTTGGGGCAGCTGACAGATGGAGTGTGTGGTCTGGATGATTTTACACACAGTCATGTCTACAACGTGTGGCCTGGGTATGATTACGTGGGCTGGAACAATGAGAGCTTCCCTGGGGGATATGTTGAAATTATGTTTGAGTTTGACCGCACACGAAACTTTACCACCATGAAGGTGAGTCTTCTAAGCTAATATTTTCAGTTTTTACACATCTCTGCTGTATTAAAAGTCTACCCATGTGCCTCTCATCTGCATCCAGGTCCACTGCAACAACATGTTCTCACGGCACGTCAAGGCCTTCCGCCAGGTGGTGTGTTACTTCCGCTCTGAATCGGACTGGGAGGCCACGCCGCTCTCTTTCAGCCCTGTGGTGGACGAGAAAAACCCCAGTGCCCGCTTTGTCACTGTCAATCTGGCCAATCACATGGCCAGTGCCATCAAGTGCCAGTTCTACTTTGCAGATGCTTGGATGCTGTTCAGCGAGATCACCTTCCAGTCAGGTATACACCAAAGAACTGGAGGAACAGGCTGTGATTGTAGTGATATCCCCAGTGAGCTGGATAGATAAAAAGATAATGTTACACTTCTCTTTTAAATTTACTTCTGCAAGTACTTGCAAACTCTGCCTATAAAAACAATATTATTTTGAATTTTAAGTAACTGATAGTAAGTTAGTTTTTAAGTCTTCTGATTTTAGAGAAACAATAGAATTTCTGATCAGTTTTCTGCCATCTTACCCTTCAGACACAGCCATGTACAACACAACACTGGCTCCACCAAAGGCGGGACTCCCACCTAATACACAACCAGGTCAGTGATCACCCCACTCACTCACTCACACACACACACACACACACACACACTGACACACAACCACACTGTGCAGATTAAGATCCATACATCCGATAAAGCATCTTTTGATGTCAACTGCCTTCAGAATTCATCAAAGTTTCAGTGTGTCAGCAGAAAGATATAGTGCAGTTCAGATCTCCTCATGGTCCAGATAATCTAGTCATGACAGGAAAAGCACAGATTAAACTAATAAAATAATTAAATTGTCACTCTTATTTTCCAAATTAAAACCTTCCTTTAATTTGGCACTCCAACTTAGAATGAAGCCATAATTATGTTGCTTTTTCCTGCACAACTCACAGAAATCCTTTAACTGAGTGGAGTAATTTGTTTCTAAAAATACAAATAAAGTAGAGGGGTTATAATAACAGATTTTCACTATACAATTATAATGAACTTTAAAAAAATCACAATTATAACACTATGTTACCTATAAAAATAAATATATCATCCATAGAAAATTTGAGAAAAAAGCGCTATCAGTTAAATTTATCTTAAACTCAGCTTAATGCATGTTTTGTCTTTTTTTGACAAATAATTTTCACTCAAAATATAACTGTAGGGACAAATGAGTACAAAATGTTCCTGTTTATCGTGGATGGCAACCAGCATTAAAGTGCATTACTGCCACCTACTGTGTCACTTTAGAACAGAAAGAAATGGAATTTGTTAAAGAGACTGCAATATTTACAAGATATTTTGTGTATTATTGACATACAGACAAAAACAGTCTCCATCTTAAAAAAGTTTCTCATTCTGTTCCCTCCTCAGAAGATGACCCCACACATAAAGTAGATGACAGCAACACCCGGATTCTGATTGGTTGTTTAGTGGCCATCATCTTCATCCTTGTGGCCATCATCGTCATCATCTTGTGGAGGCAGGTGTGGCAGAAAATGTTGGAGAAGGTGAGCTCATGTGCATTTCCATTTCAGTCTTATTTCGCAAGAAGTCAGATCTGTTCCTTCAACTCCCCCCTGTCCTGTATTCTAGGCCTCTCGCCGGATGTTGGATGATGAACTAACTGCTAGTTTGTCAATACAGAGTGAGACCTTCGCATACAACCACAACCAGTCAAGCACAATTAGCGAGCAGGAGTCTAATTCCACATATGAGCGCATCTTTCCCCTCGGTCCCGACTATCAGGAGCCGTCACGCCTCATATGCAAGCTGCCTGAGTTTGCTCAGAGCTCAGAGGAGCCTGGTAGGTGAACAAGCATCTGCTCACATACATATCAATTTATTACTGACATGCTCAGTGGCTAAATGAGATTCTTAACTCCAATTTTCCATATTGTTTTCCAGCTTCTACTAGCACAGCAGCTTCTAAATCCACCACCACCACTGTAGCTCAAGATGGCGTCCCTCACTACGCAGAGGCAGACATTGTGAACCTGCAAGGCGTGACAGGCAGCAACACATACGCCATCCCTGCAGTTACTATGGACCTGTTGTCAGGGAAGGATGTTGTGGTAGAAGAGTTCCCACGAAAGCTGCTCACATTCAAAGAGAAGCTGGGAGAGGGCCAGTTTGGAGAGGTGTGTGCGCTTAATCCTCTACAGCTTTTCTCTCATCTCTAGCTAAGCTTAAAGCACTAGACAAGTGATGAATGTTGTACTCCTCCCCTTGTCTCTCTTTTCTTTAAACTTTCTCTTGCTCTCAGGTACACCTGTGTGAAGCAGAGGGAATGCAGGAGTTCATGAACAAAGAGTTTTCATTCGACATCCCTGAGGACCAGCCAGTTTTAGTGGCTGTAAAGATGCTCCGTTCAGATGCCAACAAAAATGCAAGGTATCACCTCTAAATGCCCAAGTGATCTGCACTAAATAACAAATTTTTCAAGCAGCACCTGAAACTTAAAATACATCTGGAGATGATTCTGTTAGTATATTTTTCCCTCTGTGTGAAATAAGTGACTTATTTTTTGTGATTTGGTAGGAATGACTTCCTGAAGGAGATAAAGATAATGTCACGTTTGAAGGACCCCAACATCATTCGCCTGCTCGCTGTGTGCATCTACAGCGACCCTCTCTGCATGATCACAGAGTACATGGAGAATGGAGATCTCAACCAGTTCCTGTCCCGCCACGAACCTGAGGGACAACTGGCTCTGCTCAGCAATGCGCCTACAGTCAGGTGAATGTTAAGATAGTGTTAAATACAGTATTTGTGTGTGAGTGTGTTTTTATTTGTATTTCCAACACAGTTTCTTTTCTCTCCTCTCTAGTTTTAATAATTTGTGCTACATGGCCGCTCAGATAGCATCAGGGATGAAGTACCTCTCCTCTCTAAATTTTGTTCATCGAGACTTGGCCACACGGAATTGTCTGGTGGGCAAAAACTACACGATAAAGATAGCTGACTTTGGCATGAGCAGAAACTTGTACAGCGGTGACTACTACCGCATCCAGGGCAGAGCAGTACTGCCGATACGCTGGATGTCATGGGAAAGCATCCTGCTGGTGAGAACTAAAACTTATAAACAATTTGGCTTTTATAATGGAGAAAACTCCTCAATGTTAAGCTGATAGATGCATTTATTGCGGCTAGCTTTGGTTTGTTTTGGCAAGGAACTACATATGTGCAGATTGTGCAGAAAAATGTGCTCATTTCTGTTTTCCTGTTCAGGGTAAGTTTACCACAGCCAGCGATGTGTGGGCCTTTGGAGTGACCTTGTGGGAAATTCTAAACTTCTGCAAGGAGCAGCCCTACTCTCAGCTCACTGATGAGCAGGTGATAGAGAACACAGGGGAGTTTTTCAGGGACCAGAAAAGACAGGTAAGGTTTGTCACAAAATTTTCTCTCTACATGTAAAAACCTGTAAATCCCTGGCTTAATTTCTTGCTCCCTGCCATGCAGATCTACCTGCCTCAGCCTGTGCTGTGTCCAGACCCACTCTACAAGATCATGCTGAGCTGCTGGAGGAGGAACGCAAAGGAACGGCCTTCCTTCCAGGAAATACACCGAGCCCTCCTGGAATAACAGCCTGGGCAATGTTGAGGACAGTGAATCCCAGTCTGCTCATCTCTGGAGGAAATGGTGCATGACAAGAGTAGACATGATTCAGGCACAATCCAGGTTTAAGCTATCTTATTTCAGTAGAGAAAGAGAGTGAGAGCCACCTGCAGGCTCCAAGCTATGATTCATGGACTTGCACACTACAATGATGGACTACCAGGAGACTTTTGTCGTGTGTCAGTTGGAGTTAAACTAGCACAATCATGCTGGCTAAGATGTTTTACAGACATACAGGTATTCTTAGAAAAATCTACTCTGTTTTATAATGCACCAACCCTGAAACACACAGAGACGGGATTGAGTTTTGGTTGTTACATATGTTGACGAAACCAAAGTTAAATGTAGCAAGTGACATTTGGCACTTTTAAAAAATGTATTTTAATTTCTTTTTTTAAAAATATGAGTTCAAATTTCCCATGTTATAGCGTTTTATAACAAACTATCTTGTTTTTGTTTTGGAAGACTGCTTGAATGTAGAAAAGTGCAGCAAAGCATTACGGTCGCATTTCAATTATACTAGTATTTCAAGTATTACATCTCATTTCCAATAACAAAAAATATCAAATAATTCGTTTTTTCTCGTCTCTCTGCAGTTTTTCTTAGGTGATTTGAACATTAAGTGTATATGACTGTGTATTTTCAATAGAAAGGTTTAAATCTCAAATAGCAATATTTTGTATTAATATTTATATGTTCATATGTGTTTGTTATGTTTATGTTTTGTTGATATATTTGTGGGTTGATATGCTCTTTAAGTATTATATTTGATTTGTTTTTTTAGTACTTTTCTGCTCACATTTTGCATCTGCTTGAGAAAATATTTTTCTTTTCCAACTGCAAACTGTTATTTTCTTGCATTAAATACAACTTATATCAGCAGCAAACTCCTTGATAACTGTTTAGATGTCGCAGGATGTCTATATGGCATGCAGATTGTGTTTTGGCCATGTCTTTTGTTGTATAACAGTATGTGTTTACAGTCAGTGTCATTGGGAAAATGTTGCCGAGCGTTTTGTGGGTGTCAAACAAGCTGCCTTTATTTTGGAGGAAATGGAGCATATTGCCTTTGAAATCAGGATAGTGGAAGAAATGGGAATATTCAAAGTCATGTGTCATGTGTTCAACTGGAACAGTTAACGGCTTCAGGTTACTTAATATTAGCTCATGAAAACTAACACTGCTAGTGACTCATCTACAGGTTATAAACGGTCAGTTTGTTCTCTGTTTTATTAAGGTACGCTGGATTCTTGTTCTTTTCAAGTATAATTCTGTGTATAACTCTCTGATATCTTGAACTTCTTACTGCACACCACTGTTTCAACCAGTTCAGCTGTTTTTACAAGTTCTATCTTCTTATCAGAGGCCTTTGTCCCACTAACATACAACACAGGGTTGGGTCAGATTGCTTTGACAGAGTCAGTTACTGAATACAAAATATATGGGTTTATTAAAATTAGAAACATATTCTATTGAATGACAAGATAAAATCAATGTACTTCTCTTTTAAAAATGGAAACAGCCACAGAAATTCCAAAATTGCTCTTTTTCTTCACCTTTTAACATCTAAAATCTATTAAAATGCAATAAAATGCATAATGTTTATTCAGCATTTACAGCTTGACAAATCAAATTGCTCTTACAAAAACAGTACTGACACAAACTATGAAGTAGGTGCACTGTAACATGTGGGATGCTGGCCACATGGAGGATATTGTAACGGAGCACTGTTTCAGTCTTACTTATGTAATCTTTCATTTAAATTGTAAATAAAAAAAGGATAAAACTCAATTTTCCATAAGTCATTGAAAGAAATCAAATATGAAGTCACCATTAAAAAATCCACAAAACTATTTTTTGAAGTGATTCTTGATAACGCAACTATAATCTTATTACACATTTTTCAAGTGTAATCTGGGTTAATAATTGTGACTCGATTATGTAATCTGATTACATAATACTAATAACATATAGTTCCTTACTACACATCCCTGGTCTTACATAAATTACACTTGTGACAGGAAAGCTTGATCAAGTCATCCTTATCATTTTGTGTTTTGCAGACAAATCTGTCCAAGTTAAATATGACAGTAGTTTGAACGTTGTTAAGCATTTGGTGTCTCACTGATTGTTTTACTGCCATTTTCAATCCTCTCAGTGTTATAAATCAATTGGAGGCAGATGTAAAGCTGCATAAATGTAATGGCACCCCCACACATTCCATGATTAGTTTTGTTACATATTTGTACTCATGTTTTTTTTTTCCATGGAAAATGTTTTTATATACATTGTAAGCAAAAGTTGTACATTGAAAGACAAAAATACAAATAAAACATAAACAGGGAATTTAATCTGTTTGAAGGCTCCTGCTTTATTCATATGTAATGAATACTTGATACTGTGTGGGCGGTCCTAGAATCTGAGCTGACCGGTATGAGGCCCCCATTGGCTGAGTGCTGCTGTAGTGTCCAATCACAGCAGGCGGGCGGAGAAAAAATTGTGACCCTAAGGACCGGAAAACTTTCCGTGTAGCAGACACTAAACCTGTTGCTCAAAAAGAACGTTTAACAGTAATTTAGTGTTCTAGTCGTGTTTTAAGGATCCTTTATTAAGATTTTTCTGTGGTTTGGACCGAAAAGATGAATAAGGTGGTTTTGGTGACGGGAGCAAACAGGTAGTGGCTGTATTTATTGCTTAACTTAAGTGCAATGGATGAATGACAAAAGAGACCTTTATGTAAGATCTTTGAACTTTTTTGGTTGATTTTTTTTCATTATTGGTACTTTAATGTGAAAACAATTAAGTATAACAATGTAGTTTGAGTAAACTATTAAAGCATCAGAATCAGCTTTATTGGTCAAGCATGTGTAAAAAGATTACAACTCCAAACTTGTACAAAGAAAGTGAAAATAAAGAGGAAAAACAAATCACTTATGCACATTTAAACATATATAAAAAGTAACATTTAACAGCTTTGGCAGTTTCTATATGCATGTCAAACTGTCTGCAAACTGTAAACAAGAAGAAAAAAGTTGGGGAAATTGAAAAGACTGCTGGGATAAGTATTGAATGATTGATGTGAGGTTATTTTATATACGTCAGATATGTGCAATATACACATATCTGTTTACAGTACATACAGCATGCTTAGATATATATTTTTAATGTGACAAGATATTTACAACCAATGTGTAGTTCATCTATGAAACATCATACACAGAGTGTAGATTTGGAGGTTTTAATGTTTCCTATAGCTTAAAGTTATACCTGCTCATCAGAGTGATGGTCTGTGCAAAGAAACTGTTCTAGTATCTGCTTGTTTTGGTGCACAGTGCTTCTTTACATGACAATAGACTGCATGTGTTTCCCTGCAGTGGCATTGGTCTGGCGCTGTGTGAGCGTCTCCTCTCACAGGACACAGAGGCTCTCCAGTTGTGTCTGGCTTGCAGGAACATGCGTCGGGCTCAGGCTGCTCGCTCAGCCCTCCTGGCCTCTCACCCCACAGCCCAGGTGGCCCTGCTGCAGTTGGACACCAGTAGCATCTCCTCTGTCTTAGCTGCTGCACAGGAGATCAAACTCAGGTGGGAGGAAAGACTCATAGCAGTATCAGACAGTCATCACTGCAGAGCAGGTGGCAGTCTACACACCTGAGCTGTACATATGTTACAGAGCTGACTATGTGTGACTTTGGTTGTCTGCTGCAGGTACAACCGACTGGACTACCTCTACCTGAATGCAGGCATCATGCCAAACCCACAGTTTGATGTAAAAGCTTTTTTCAAAGGCCTCTTCTCCAGGTACTTTGATGATTTTTACATGCTCAAATGCAGTATCTGTTGTCTCCACTGGGTGTGTTAATAAGCAACTCAAACCCTGATGAGCTGCACTGCTGTTTATTTCAAACATCTTTTTCCCATGCTGGCCTTCTGCAACTCAGATTTCTCTGAACTCTTCATTGCAGCCATATCATCACTATGTTTGCCACTGGTGAGGGGATTCTGACGCAGAAGGACTGTGTAACCTCTGATGGCATGCAAGAAGTGTTTGCAACCAACCTCTTTGGTCACTTCCTACTTGTGAGTGACTGCTATTTTAGCTACTGAATTATCTGAGTTGAAGTCTGGAAGTGACACAAAACCATGTTTCCTTCAGCTTACTGCAAGGACAGAAGCTCTTGTCAGTTCAGTTTACCTTTAATGGAAAAAATAAACATAGGTGATACTGGATCTGTCTGTCACTTGGCAACGATGCTCATTAAAAATTAAAAGTATGTAGTGTCCTAGCCATAAGGTCATTGTGTGCACTATTCTGCTTACTCTTAGTTTACAGATGAAGTCTGACATATATCAAATTCCTTTCACAGAGAAACCTCTCAAAATTCCCATCAGCCTTTTTTGGAAATTCATCTTTTTCGCTCTATTCACACGCACAGTTAAGAGAGACAAACACCTTTACTTTTTAGACAGTAGAACGTTTTAAACAGTATAAGTAGGAGTAATAAGCAATTTGCCTCTCTCTGTCTTGTTTTAAGGCAGACTACAATGGAAACAACTGTGCATTTGTTCTTTGTTTCAAGAAAACATACTATTTGAGGCTGATGATGAGCCTTACTTACTTAATTAGAAGCCTAATAGTATGATTATTGTAATGCTGTGTTGCCATGTTGTGTTATGACTCAGATCAGAGAGCTGGAACCCATTCTGTGCCAGGCAGGCCTGACCTCACAGCTAATCTGGACATCGTCTAGTAATGCTCACCGCTCAGCTTTTAACCTTGAAGATATTCAGCACCAGAGAGGCACTCAACCTTACAGCTCCTCCAAATATGCCTCCGACCTGCTCAGCCTTGCTCTCAACACACACTACAATAAACAGGTTGGCTCTCACACAGCTCACACGCCCATACATGCATGGTAAGCTTTACTTATTTACTAATTTTTAGTACTTCTGTTGATAAATGTGATCCCACTGTGCTCTCCAGGGTTTGTACTCATCCGTCATTTGTCCTGGTTTTGTGATGACCAATCTGACCTACGGTATCCTGCCCTCTTTCCCAGCCTTCCTCTGGACCCTGCTCATGCCTGTTTTTTGGCTTGTGAGTGCCAGTAAAAATATCTGACACACCTGTTTTTTTTCCAGTTCATCTTGTTTGTCTTTGTGCTGTGACAGGTGTAAGAAGAATAACAAACTGTAATTGTTCACACACATCTTTCTCTCATGATCCTAGATAAGAATGTTCACCAACACTTTCACCCTGACGCCTTACAATGGAACTGAGGCCCTGGTAGGAAAAAAACAAATCATCAGATTTTCACACACAGTTTAGATTAATTTCATTCATAAATGTTACACTTTCTTGCAGTTCTGGCTCTTCAACCAAAAGCCTGAATCACTGGACCCTCAAGCCAAATACCACAGCCTAACATCCGGTCTCGGCAACAACTACACACAACTGCGTAAGGTACGGCGTAAAGATACCATCCATTAAAATGAAATCTTGTAAAATAGTTCATGTAGTGAGTTTTGTGTCTTCTGTTCCACTTTGCAGATGGATGTTGATTTGGAAACATCTGAGGCTTTGTATGAGAAATTATTGCAAATAGAAAATGAAGTGAGAAAGAAAATTAAGGAGAAGCAAAAATAATCTCAACATGCTCACCTTCGTGCTGCAGGATCATCTTGATGCATATCACACATTTCTGAGACAGAGACTGTTTTATTCCTGTCTCGCAGGTTGTCTGGGAGCTGCTTGTACACTGTCAGACCTCACAAAAATTATTCTTTTCTGTCAGATACACTACCATGCAAACCTGTATTAACAGACATAAAACAAGTTACAGTGACTTCATAAGCATTATATGTTTTATTTCCTGTTTTTATCTGTATTGTCTGTATCAGGCATGAAATTAAATGTCTGTTATAGGACAAAGCATCACAATTATGTATGTTCTCATGGTTTGTTGGAGGGTTTATAATAAAACTGAGCATGTTCTGTTTACACTCACAGGTCCTTCTCAGTGTATTTGCTCTGAAAAGTAAAATATTATAAGAGGAGAAAGATACAGTTTTGAGAAAATGCAGACGTAGTTGGAAGCGAGGTCATACTCGGTCTATGCGGTCCAGGAGGGACTGTTTCCAATTTGATTGTTAATTCCAAGATCCTCACGGCAAAATGCAGCGCAGTCTGACAGCAGACTATCAGTTTCATCCCTAAAGTTCACATAGGTGGTCTGCGTGAGCCCCTCTACGGTGTATGGCGGCGCAGGCACGTGCGCACAGGCGCACCTGAAACTCCGCTCTGGAGGATTTGGAGCGCAAACCCAGCGCTCGTCCCCGTGTTCCGCTGCCTGTTTCCCGGTCTCACATTCTTCCTCCACTCCGCTCAGCTTCGGGTTGCAGAAAGCCCACACCATGCCGCAGAAATAGACGAAAAACGTACCCATGACCATGACCATGAGCGCGTAGGACTCTATCATGGCTTTAGTGACTGGAGATGTCATCTTCGGATGCGCAGAACTTAAAATTGTTCCCTGAGCCTGTTCAGGAGGGACTGTCAGCGCGACTAGCATCATCCTGTGGGCTGGACCACTTCAGCATCACTCAGTTCACTTACGTGCAGAGACGAGCAGAAAAACGTGGCAACTGCTTTTGTTTCCATCTCTCTTCTTGAGCTAAATTTACAGTGTAAGTGGCCATGTAGTTGTATTAAATAATGCAAAAGTTAAATTGCTGACG
>JAPZDZ010000021.1:20781458-20796933 GCA_029783805.1 Acanthurus tennentii
CAAGTCGTCCGTCTCCATCTTCAATTAACGTCCCTTACTCATAACTCGCTGAGGCTCTTCACTTTTTTTCGCTCTCTTTGTGCTTTCTTGCCTCCTCACCTGATACAAAAATACGCATGCGCGAAGGGAAGTTTTCTGGATGGGTAGGGGAGTGTGCTGCATGCTGTGAGAGCAGTGCTAGGAGAGAGTGAAAGAAGCAAAACTCAAAGAGAGTTACATGCCAACGGCTTAAAACATTTACGTGACAATTTGTACTCGATGGTCGGGATATAGTCATTTCATACATCTCATCAGATTTGTACATCGATAAATCGAATATTTTCGATATATATCACCCACCCCAACTCATATGTTGTAACTTGATTCCTTAGTCACGGGTCTCTGTTTTGACTTCATATCAGCCTCCATATAGCCTCGAACTCCACTGGTTTTGTCATATACCTTGATTTTTGTAGTTCTTTTATATCTGTTTATTGATGTGAGTCATCAGTTGTCTGCAGAGCTTGTTTTATTTTTTGAAAATTAGACCAAAGCTTTATGCAGTGTTCTGCAGTGAAACGCGGCATGACTAAATCTGCCTTCTGCAGCTTGATTTTGCTTCCATCGATAAAAAGACTAGATGAGTAGCCTCCATGGAGCACAGAGTGGCTTTTGAAACACGCTGCTGTTCATTTGGTGGGATTGCAAGCATTGTTTCAAGTAGCTTAAGCCAGCTCTTGCAGCTTAAAGGTGACAGCTCTGCACAGTGGAATCAGCTGTTTAGACCTTGCTTAGGCTGCATAGTAGCTTCTATTTTAAACAAGAACATCAAAGTACAAATAAACCTGGAGTTACGTTAAAGATTAATGCTGAGACATTGTGTCTGCGTGTGTTGAAGGGAGAATGAAGTTGAGGAAGTGAAGGAGGAAGGCCCCAAAGAGATGACTCTGGATGAATGGAAAGCCATGCAAGACAAGGAGAGGGCAAAGGTGGAGTTCAACATCCGAAAGGTCAACGCTGGAGATGATTGGAACAAAGGATTTGTGCTGCATAAGTCCAAAGCAGGGGTGAGTCAAAACCATAGCTATTCTCAATCTGATCACATCCATATTTTACATGCAGTTTTAGTGAGGAGTTTCATACAGTTAACCAATGTAGACTTTTGTTCCAAAGTAATATAGTAACGTAACTGTAAAAAAAAGCACCAGCGTCAAAACCTTACAGCCCGTTTGTCTAATGAAAAGCCCCCTCCTTGAAGAGTTATTAATGAGTAAATTGTAAGGCTGTTTCTACCCACAGATTAGATACATAAATGTTGCATCAGTTTTGTGTGTATATTGTGGGTCAGAGGGGATTTACACTTATCATGACTGTCTAAATATTTCCTAGATAAAAAGTGCAAATGTTTCTTAAAAGCTTCATGTTACATGCTCCATTTTACAGGAATAAATAAGGTTTGTAGCTGCCAATAAACAAAAACTGAAGTGTTGACCAAAGGGACACTCATAATGTTGTCACATTACTGCTTCTGTCTGTGCAGTAAAGGCTTTTTTCTCACCTTGCTCTTGCTTTGAATATGTGAAACAATGAATTTTGCAACAGTTTATTAGGAAAATACATGCAGGAAGTGAAGGGCTTGAGTTTTTTAAATTTAAATTTTTTTATATATATATATATATGTGATAATAGTATCTCTTAAACATTGACACTGAATGTTGACACAACTGTGATCTTGTTAAGTATTCTGTGCTAAAGTTTGTATTATTTTGCATTTCTATAACACAGGAGAAGAAAAGTGACCTGATTGACCCTGAGGTCGATGAGTCTAAGGTAAAAATCTCTAGTGACCTTACTGATACTTGAGCTAAGATAGTAAGTGTAAATGCATCCAAAAAAAAAGTCATTACTGGCTTTTCACCCGTCTTTCTCCATTTCAGTTAGAGGATCCGCATCACTTCCGGAAGCCAGCTAATGACATTACGTCCCAGCTGGAGATCAATTTCGGAGACCTTGGCCGTCCAGGCCGTGGACGGGGTGGACCTCGTGGTGGCCGAGGTGGTCGGGGCCGTGGGGGTGCTGGTGCTGGTGCAGGTGCTGGTGCCGGTGCTGGTGCCAGTGGCAGTGGCGAAACCACTAGGCCGGTCCGTGGAGGAAGGACTGACAAGGTAGATAATCTTACAGATGGCATAGGTGTTGTAATTTCATTAACAGCCAAGTTTTTGCATTGAAAATAAGATTTTTTTGCCTACATATAAATGATTTTGCATAACCGTAAAAAAGAAGGTTTCCAAAGCAACTTTAATCCAGTTAACCTCCTGTTTCCATAAATTCCCTTCATGCTTTTTTATTCTTCTGTGGCAATTATTATAATTTATTGAATATTCACTCCATTTGCTCTTTTCTCACAGTCATCTGCATCTGTTCCCAATGTGGATGACCCAGAGGCCTTCCCAGCCCTGGCTTAAGTCCTGGCTGTTGTCCCTCAGGCCTACAGGAGCCTCTTGAGCACCTCCACTATGAGGCTTGCATGTTCCTGGATCCTTCAGCAAAGTGAAATGATGGAGAAGAGTGTCACTAACTTTGGCACTCAGTGTAAGGACTGAGTTTACCCAATAAAAACAAAACAAAGATGGAAAAAAAACAGAAATTTACAAAAAAAGAAAAAAAAAAGAAAAGGACTTCTTGCTACTCCGGAGCAACTTATTGGTAGAGGTTTTGTACTTGGAAACAAAGTAGCAGGGATGTTTTCATACAGTATTTTTTTCAGAGGTTATGCATTGTCCATTGATAAATTTTTGTAATTGCTGCTTTAAAATATACATTTAGAAATGTAAGCATAAGAAGAGTGTCTTCAGCTTGGTGTGAGCCATTGCTAGCTCGTTTTTAAATAGGCACTGTGGAGCTCCAACCCAAGCTCATAAGCTCTGTCACACCAGGTATTTTCAGAGGAAGTTAGAGCTTCACTTACTGAGATTTACGGATTTTTTTTTCTTGTTTCTTTGGCACTGGGGTATTGTTTTATATTTTATACAGAAGGTCTATTCTTCTATGATCTTCGGCCTGTAAATCTTAACTATTTTCATAAATTCTTTCAGAGACTGTATTTCACATGGTGCAAATAGGACACACCCTGTTCTTTGATCGAGGGATGCTGTCTACATTTGAATGCATTGATGAAATGGAGCCTAAATCTGTATTAAGAATATTTTTTACTGAAATGTTCTAATGGAGGAACATTAGGTCATTTTTGAGGAACACTTGATTATTTAACTAAATTTGCAATAATCCTGCCACAGTTGTCAACTGGATTAATTTGAAGCTGATAGTATTCTACATGTTCTGATTGCCTTGTATTCGGGGTGCTATACACCGTCTAAGGTCTCTTCCTCCCTACCCATTTCATCTTTGATTACTAGCCATGTGCAATCAGTTTAATGCCTTTTGATTTTACAATGAAGAGTGATACAGAGAGGAAGCGTCTTCACACGGTTGCGATGTGGCAGTAGTCTTCTGGAAGCCCTTGGACCTTCTGCGACTGTTTACACTCCACTTGAGCATCGTTCCACAGGTGTAAACTCAGCCTAGCTTCAGTTTGTTTCTGCAGTCTGTTCTGTGCTGATACTTTCCTCCACTGTTGACATGCTGTGTAGCTTCCACAGTGGCACCACTGCATAATTGCTCTGAAAGAAATACAGTCGTTCATTGTGTGGAACAACTGAAGTGCTCTACAAATGTGTGAATTCTAGCCCTGCTATTAGAGACCTCTGTCGGTAAATAAAGATGGTCGATAAATTTTTTGCATTGTCACATTTTTTTTAACCTGCCTGCAACAGACTAAATGAACTGTATAGTGCTTTGGTTTGCCTCTGCCTACAAACACATCTCCATCCATGATCTCTAACTGAAATTAGCCTGAGTGTATTTAAAGATGAGCATCGAAGCATGTTTAAGGGTCACCTCTCAACTCAATTTAATTGAACTGTTTCTGCAAATTTTGTTGCTGCTTTGGCTGATAAATACTGATTCAAGGATCTGTCAGCCAGTTCTCTGTCTCAGATCAGTATGATGTAAAAGAGAGGCATCAGAAGTAATGGATAAAAAGTGGATAAACTTGCTTTTTTATTAACGACATTTAAACTGACAAATCAGACTCCCGTTGAGGCTGTGCAACAAAATGAATCAAAGGTTACCGTATGAGCTAAGCTGATTCCCAAATAAAAAGTGGTTAGTTGAAAATCTGTGGAGGTTGCTGCTCAAAACAATCAGTTCCCATTCATGAAACTGTAAAAAAGAGCATTGCATAAGCACATTTTAAACATCTCATTTTCACTATACCACCTGCCTGGCTCAAGGAATTTTACTGCTGGTCAGTCGATTGAAATATCTTAAAAATCTCAGACAGATAATTGTGAAAGATTGAACAGACATTCATGATCCACAGAGGATGAATCTTGATTTGTGGTGATGCCTCAGTGCCACCAGACAGTTGCAGTATTTTCGGTTTTTAGTGAAATGTCTTAAATTTTGGATGGATTGCTGTGGTCCTCCACACTTTAACATGGAAACCTGCACAATAAATTGATTCATCTGTAGTCACTGGTACAGTCATAGTGCTAGATTTCAGTTTGATCAATACTTTGGTTTATACCTGCGAACTTATGTCATTTTCCTCAGCATGCTAAACTAAGTTGATAAAAATAGTGAACATATCTGTACAGTGCACTAGCATGCTAGTATGTTAGCTGCTAGCATGGTGATGTTAGCATTTTGCTAATAGCTTTGTTGCACCTAAGTAGTGGACTGCTAGCATGGCTGTTGATATATTCTCACCAAAAAATATTTGAAATGCGCAGTGTTACTACTGATAGATAATGATTCTGACCTTCAGCAAAATAATAATAAATCATCTGTCATCTTGCAGCAATGCCAGCTTGCAGCGCCAACAAATCTGTGAGACCATTAACCTGCCTTTTCTCCTATTTTAGACCAGTAAAGATTGAGGTAGCACAAATGTACAGTATTTCAAGGCACAGTAAATACACAGGACGGTCAACAATGCTAAGCTAAATGTATGCATTTTCATTTGTTCTTTTATGCAGATAGAGACATTTTGACATATAACCATCTGGTAAATAAAGCTGTAAATAATAAAATTTAAGATGCTAGATTCCATTTAACTGCTTCAGTTTCACAATCTCGTTCATGCTCTTTTACTGTCACACTGTTATGACTTCCCGGAAACTTGAAACATGTCAGTAATAACACCTGTGCTTTTCCTACCGTGACATGTCAAAATGTCTGCTGTGAAAATAAAGGTTCATTGATAGCACAGGCATTTGAAAGCCTAACTAAAACAAGCAAGCATGACAAAATCTAAGACACTGCGTCTCGCTGCCTGTACTGTGTTCACTTTGGTAATGGTATTAGTGTGTCCAGTGCTGCTCTAAAGAGAGAACAATGGTAATGCATGGAATAAAAACAGAAGCACTTTTCAGTCAAAGATTTTTGCTGCAGATCAGCAGCTGTAGGATTCCAGTGAGATAGCTGTTTTCCGTTCAGCACTGATTACAATGAGCAAGGAGGTAGTTCATGGATGTCTCTATATGTTACTGTAAAATAAGTTCTGAAACACATAAAAGAAGAAGAATCCAGTCACCTCCTTAAATTATTATGTCCTGTTTCTTTGGTTTAGCAGTTTTTTTATTTAAAAAATATTTTTAAAGGAAGTCATTGCAATCAATTTTGACTGCATCCAGAGTCAACTTCCCTCCAAATCCCAGCGGCCCTATGATGATGCTGTGACTGGGGAGGAAACCCAGCATTTCTTCTTCAACCTCCTCCTCCTGATCTTCCTCATCCATAGTTCCCAGACTGTGGGATGAGATGTAGTCGACCGTTGTGTTCGTGTCCAGGGAGGTCTGCGTGTGGTCGGAGCTGTCTGAATCGTGGGAGAAGCTCTTGATGTAATTGGTCAGAGGGGAGAGGAGTGTGGCCGGCTCCGTCAATGGGCTCGGGCTGGTTTCAGGCAGCAGCTGTGAGGACATGTTAGTGGGTGTGCGGATGTTGCTGCTCGCTTTGGGCAACTCCTCAACATCCACTAGGATGGGCTCTTCCTCCTCCGTTCTACTGGATATACTCAGCTGTTGCTGGAGGTTAATCTTGCCCTGTTTTAAATGGAGATTCAGGTTTAGACTTTGAAAAGTGAACTACAAATTTCTGGCAGTTCGTACTTTGTCTACTTTTACAGAATTACCTTCTCCTGGACACACTCTTTTGCCCACTTGCTGTTTGCAGGATCTGGTATGTCATCAAGCATGATGCACTGGAAGTGCACCCAGAGCCTGGGGAAGAATATGGAAAACCGCTGAAAAATATTGAATATAAATATCTGTGGCAACAAAATAATTTCTTTTTTAAGTTCCAGCATTTATTCTCACAAAGATCGTGTTTTCTGCAGAACTGTAAGTTTTACTTAACAATGAACATGTATCTGCTTTTGCTCACTTACCTCTGTTTCACTGCTGAACTGTGGCACAGACACACCAGACACAGAACAATCAGAAAGAAGACTCCACACACTACCAGGGGGAGTTTTGGTGTCTCCTCTGCAACAGTGAAAGTCAAACAGGGATATGTAAGATTGTATGTTTGGCTCTTCATGTACAGGCACTTTAAAAACATGCGGCCATATTATCAATGAAAAGACATCAGCCATAGCTGTTAAAATGAAAAAGATGTTTTACAGGGAGTGCTGTTATGTTGAACGCACCCCATCCCACTGGAATGGACAAGCCTGGTCTTACTATTTTGTACACGAACAATCAACTTTTTTTGATTTCTGCCGGAGTCTTGAATAGAAAAGAGACCGACGACAGCCAGATGCGGGTGTGAAATAAATATAACTTGCAGATTTAGTTTCATCCAGTATTGTTTAACTTTTGATTTTTGGAAATACACATTTACTTATTGCTGAGAGTTCACTTATGTCTGGTAAATATCAGGTAACAGCCAGCGGACAGTTGGCTCAGCTTCGCATAAAGGCTGTAAGCAGTGGAACTGCTAGCTCTTAAGCTCACTAATTAACATGTTATATTTGTTTGTTTAATCTGCACAAACAACAAACTGTAAAAGCCATAATTGGGATTATGCCCCAGACTATTTCTTTGTCAGGAGCTATCTAACTCCTGGCAAGAAAGCTCATAAGCACATTTTCTAAAGTGTGCCTTTAAAGAGGCTTGGAAAGCTGCTTACGCTTGATGTAGAACTGTTTGACCTTTGGGTGATGACATTCTCCTCCAGCAGTCCTAGCGGTGACCCGGAATTTGTAGACAACTGAAGACAGATCTTTGATGGTATGTGTCCTCTTTGATGCTGGTACGGAGTCTGAAACACAAATTTATATGCTCACATTGTTTAAAAGAAAGTTACTCATGTGACTGTCTGCATTCAAAGAGTTTATGCTGCAAAGAACACGCTGTCAACAGAAGGCACAAGACATTTAGGTTAAAGGAATAAATAAATGGTTCTTACAATGCTGATGGTCTCGGCTGTCATTCTCTAAATAGATGGTATAACTTATGATGCAACCACCACGCAGACCTCTGGGAATCTCCTGCCAGGTCACTTTTGCTTGGTTTGGTCCAAGCGCATCTACATGGAAATATGGACAGGCTTCTGGAACTGCAAACAAAAAGTAGAAGACTGCTTATGAATTATGATTATGATGAATTATTAAATTGATTATGGTTAGCTATCATTATATTTTACCTGATTCCAAAATGTTGAACCTTGTTAATCTGGTCCTGCTCACCGATCTGTCATCATAGACAACATTCACAGCTCCCTCGTAGCACTCATAAGGCTCAATACCTGCATAAAGAAAGATGATTGTATATAACAGTGAACACCAGAAAAAAAAAAAGACATTAGGGAGGTGTGTTAATTCACTTGTATTTACTGTAACTCTACACATCCCACCTGTGACTACAGCATGGTTGTCATTACTGCCAAGTCTGACCCATTTTAGCGCCTCCAGTTTGTGGCCCTCAGGGTACCACTCCACAACATACTCAGCAGGTGCAGTTTCAGGCTTTGTCCAGGAGATGGCGACACTGTGATTGCTTGCAATTTCTTGCACAACCTCAAGTGGCTTGGCTGAAACAAAAAATGCATGTATCAACAGGTGAACTGCTTAATGTTCATGTCAGGAGAGAACATCTAACTCTTCCATTTACTATTACAAATGCATGTGATATTTACCTCCTAATATTACTGTTTACTCAGGAAAAGAGATAAATACTGGTTTCATGAAGCTTAAAACACAATTAAACAGGTATTTTCTCATACAGAGTTTGCTTTTTTTTTACCTTTTGTCTGATGGGTTTTTATACTGGCAGGAGGGGACAGCCCTTTAGAGTTGCAAGCCCACACTGTCGCTTGACAGTTAGCACAGAATTGGACTGAACAGTTCCTGGCATCGGCACTAATGTTAGCACTCAAGATCGATCCGGAGTCTGGGCTGTCAACTTTGACTTTGTACTCTATGATTTTCCCTCTAGCTGTGGAAATGTTTGCCTCCTGAAATCATATAAGTTTTGGAAAGTAAATCATCAAGTTTTGCACACATTTACTTTTGTTGAAGGAAAAGAGAAAACAGATTTTTCATAATTAATACACAACAAAACACAGCATGTGAGACACATCATTTCTGCTCAGCCACTCTTTTCTTGTAAACTGAAACTGTGATGTCTGCTGCCAGGTTTCACTTAACTCTCACTGTCTTAATGTGACATTAAATGACTAGAGGTGCTTGTATCTAGAAGTCGAGGTAAGTCAGCTCAAGTTTATGTTAATAGTCAATTTTATCCAATGTTGGCTCAATGTGCTTCCAAGACAACAAAATATGAGCAAAGCATATTTAATACATTTAAAAAATTATGGTGGGAGGATGAGAGGGTGATAGTCTGTGTGTAAATGTGGCCGAGGGCAAGTGAGTGTGTTTGTAAGAGTTTGTGAGATGTTATCGCACCTCTGAAGTGGTCAAGGTTTGACCTTTAATTTGTGCAAGAAGTAGCAGGGAGATCATAGTGTCGCTATGGCAGCAACACTGCACGCCCCCACACAGAGGCAATGTGAGAGAGGGAGAACACATGGAGAACAAACACTAACGAAACTTTGCAGCAGTGTTTTACTTCACAATTCTCACCCAGATAAAACAAACATACACAAACAAACAGAAAGGACCTTCTGATTAGATTTAAATCTTACCTTCCAGTAAATTCTCAGGGATTTAGAGTCAGAGGTGGGTTCAGCATACCACACATCCAGCTCTTTAGAAGGAGCTAAAAAAAAACAAACAAAAAAAAAACATCTTTTTGATGAATGGGTGAGACATACTTGGCATTTTTTGGAAGTGATAGTAATAATCTGCTTGAAAATCTCTTTAATGTGACAAACACTCAGTCTGCAGCTTTGTTGCTCTTTCCTATTTGAACAGCAATGACAGCAATGAGTAACACTTCCAAGAAACTTTTGCTGTCTGAATCAAATGTGCGTCCATATCTGGTTTAAACAAACTCAAAGTGCGTACATCAGACTCAAACACTTAGGTTAAAAGTAAAAGCCAAAACCATAAACATGCTTTTGCCTTTAAATTGTCAAAGTAACTTTGAAGTCACATGGTTAAGAGAATGCTTCCCTTTCGGTGTGTTCAAGTGCTGTTAAAAAACTGAGGCTTAGTATTGGTTACCCAGGTGGTAATCCACACTGCAAATTTCACCTGACTATACTATGAAAATATTAAATGTTATAGATTGACTTTAATTTCCTGCTTCTTTGGACAAGTCATTGCAGGATTTTCATTCAAGCAAAAAAAAAAATTACTCTTCAAAGAAGCTATAAAACTAAATAAATTGTTTGTTGAATGCTGTCATTCACTAAAAATGAGCATAAAATAAAATACAACATATTTTACACACATTTAACCCTGTAAGTTAAGAGAAAAACTGTTTTAGCAGACAGTTAAGTTTCCCCAACAGACTACATTGCAGTTATGTTGCAGCTCCCCCCTGAGGTGATCTACTGAACAGTTGCAAAACCTTGGTAAGCATCAGTTATTTGCACACCAAAACACATAAAACTGGGCAAAGGTTTAAAATGGATTTATTTAATCCATTATTATTATAAAGCTAGTTATTATAGTTCATACAAAACTTAAAATTATTCATATATAACTGCACGTCCACTTTAACTGACAGCTAGCCACTAGCCATCACTTGATGTTATGTGGGCATAGCAATCCATATCCCTGTCCTAATATAATCAAGTATTATGTTGATCATACTGTCAGCTGAGGGTTTTAAACGGCAGTCCACCAACCAGTGGTTGACATTACAATGGCTCTGTCCATTATTTATTATACAGTATGTATAATGGTTAATCCTCAAAGGTGTCTAATTGACCTGCAAGCCCAGTGTGTGGCAAAAAAGAGGTTTAACTCTTATACATTCTACACGTATAGATTTAATAAGGTCAGGAAAGATGGAGAAAGGCAATTTAGCTAAATTGAATTAAGTTGCAATTGTCATAATTTTTACAAATTAAGCCATCGGGTCCCTGGGACTCCAAACTGTAAAGGCAAAGCCAATTTCAACAAAAAACACAAGGACTTCCTCCTCAGAACTGCACTTGTATTTAGGGATTATTACTTCCAACTGAAAAAGCAATCAGTTGTTTATTATGGGAAATTGTTTTCCACAAGCCTGTTTTAAGTCTCTGTTAGTGGATTTTATTCTGTCCTGGATAAAACCAGTGGCTGAGTGGAAGGTCAGAAAATAATCTAGCTGCAGTCAATTATATGATCCAGTTAAATCACATGTTAAAACCGACTAAGACTAAGAACATACTCACGCAAAGAAAATGTAAGGGTTAAAAAATTGTTTACTGAACGTGTCTCCCCAGGTATTTCTGCTGTGACTTCTGCTGATGCTGGCTGTTTGTAACAAGCTGATCATATCACTGCTGAAAATTCATTCAGTAGCTTGTACATCTGTGCGGAAACCTGCATATCTTCACGCCATCAGTGCTATGAACGTACAGTAACACTTCTCACAAGTCATCACTACCTTCTGTAGAACTTCTCTTTACTTCACTCTGGCTCAATGTGCCACTGATATATAAGACTTAACTACAGCTTTATCACAGCCTAAGTGTCTCATCACTAATGACTTGTCTCTAAATAGACAACCCAATAAGGCCTGTTTCAGTGGCTTATGGGTATCCTGAAGGCTTTCAGTAGTGAGTTGATAACTGTAAAAAAAAAAACCCAAATAAAAGAAAATATTGCTGTATTATCTGATAGCAGGCATTGATAAAGTGCCACAAAGATTGCGTAGATACTCTATTCAGATACATCTGCCTGTCAACAAACTCAGTCGTACTTTCATTCAGGAAGTGCAAAAATAGACAAAAATGGTATCTTTGAATAGAGCAGCAGGCTCCTAGAGGTGCTTGCTTACCTTCCTCTTCAGTCCTGCTGGAAACATTTGTGCTCCATTGACTCCAAAAGCCAGTGCCAAACTTGGATCTGGCTCTGAAGTGGTACAACCTGTAGGGCTCCAGAGAGGAGATGGACCTCACCTGTACCCAACTCAACTGCACACCCTGTAAAGTCAAAATACATGACCTTTTTATCATAATTTCATGTATTTAACTGCTGCCAACTCATGGTTTAACAAGGAAATCATAATCAGGTAGTTGAGTGAAATTGAGTGTAAAAGTCAAATGCCAGTTTGAGACTTGCGCAACATTTTTAGGTTACCTGCACACATCAACCTCACATTTATATCTGCCTTTGGCTTTGAATCAACAGATGTCCACAATGACTGTTTGCTATAAGTAACCTGATATATCACGTGTTACATCTCATTGGAAATCCCTCAATTTTCTTGAGTAATCTGACAAGTTAAAGCAATATTATGCAATTGCACTAACAGTTTTGAAATCATTTTTATGGTATACCAACTTTTAACAGGGTGAATGGTGTCTGCAACAGGCACTCTGAACCTTGGGGTGCAGGTAGGAAAGCCTGCATAAAGTTTAATGGCACTCTGTCCCACACAAACACAACTATCATTCACTTTAGTGGAACTGGATATTTTCTAGAGAAAATGTTTTCTAGTTTCATCTCTGGTGCTCTCTCTCTACCCTTCCTCAACATTCTGCCAATAACAGAATTTCCTGAAGTAACCTGTAACTGCTGCTACTGTAGCTGCTGTTTAGCTAGTTTATTATCATTGAGGTAGAGTACCATCTGTTATTAGTTTATAGTTATCGTTCATATTACATCTACTTCAGAAATCATGAACTAATATTTACGATAGAAGAGTGCCAAATGGCTCAAAATACCAATTGCCACACAATGTTGCTTTTAAGGACTTCTTACTGAGTCTGAATGAGATGTCCATGTCTGTGCTTCTGTTCTGTATTGGATCTCCAGGTGCTGAGTTCTTACAGTCTGATTCACCTGGATGATGCACTCCCTGGAAGAGCACTCAGGTTGACCAAGATCTGGAGCTGGTGGCATTGCTGCTCAGAAAAGTTTGAAGAAAAAGCTGTCACATGATGACTGGCAAAAGGCTTACAAGATGACATTTTGATTGGGATTTTTTTAGCCATAAAAGTAGCAACTTAAAAAAAGATTCTCATCAGTGCTGTTTATCAGACTTTGTCATCAATTATCATAAACTTCAAGCTTGGAGGCTTAAAGGACACTTTTCTCCGCAAAGCTGGTTTCAAGTTCCAGTTATGATGACATTGTGATCTCATGCATTACAAAGAAGAGGGAACTATTATTACATGTATGGTGTCACATACTCGCCATGCAAAAGTTGCCAAGTACCTTAAAAGCTCACTAAACACTTACTGCTGCTGTCTTACCAATGTCACAGAGTGTGTAGTTGACAGGGACGGACGTTGCAGAGCCGAGATCATTTTCGATTTGGACCCACACGGAGATCAGCTGGACAGAGCTGGACATGGTGAAACTGGCTGACTGTGAATCAGTTCCTTTACTGGAGATCCTGTGTGCCTCTGTGCCGACTGTGTGGTTTCTAGATACAGTTCTCACCCTGAATCACACAAAGCCAAGTTTCGTTCGTCAGTTGATACACACAACCTGATGTTACTAAGTTGAACATCCAGTAGGTGGGATGTTTTGCTGACCTTCAATCGGTTCCCTCAAGTTCCCTCTTAGACTCACCACAGCTGTGAGTGATTCCTCAAAAAAGTGTCTCGTCCTCGGTTCCAATTGCAGACCACAACTCCACTTTCATTGCTTGTGACCTTGTAGATGCATGAGATGTTTTTAGGGCGATCTGGTGGATCTGAAGGACAAAAATGACAAAGAACAGAATGAAAACAAAACACTGTACTTGAATATATTCTTATTAAAAAAAAATGTCAGAAAAAGTGAGTATCAGTAATCCATAATATACATAATGTTCTGTTTGCTAATGTTATCAAATACATTGCACTAAAGGTCATTTTCCTTTTCAGTCGGGTGTGTCATTTCAAGTTCAAGTACTTGTACTAATATTAAGCCTATTGCATGCATGGGGAATTAGTATGCCTCATGTGTCTCAAAACAAACTTGTTTTACACCCCTAAGATCCCCTGCACTGTGGTCAGAAAAAGTAACTTATCACAGTTAGCTTTGACACTTTGCTACGCTCAGTCTACAACATGCGGACACTGTTCTTTATAGAGGAAAAAGCAGAACCAGCAGTGAACTTTTTTTGACAGTTTATGTAGCTTAGAAACATATGAAAGCTTTATCTTGAAACACCATGCAGTTGTGTATATTCATGTGAACTTAGAATGAGAATAATGTGTATTAGTGGGGCTGTATCCATTATTATTAAGCTTCCTGCATAAAATTGACATTGTAATCCTACATTAACATTAAAATGTGTAGGCCATTGTGCATATTGCTGTGCTTTGATAAATGCACTTGAAATAGAAGACGATGATCAGACCTTCTGAGAGAATAAAAAAATAGAAATCACATTGGATTCTGCTCCCATCTATAACCATTTACCAGCAGAGGGAGAGTTCCAAGTTGGGGTTTTTTGTGGTCAAAAAGAGAATCTTCACTTCAGTATTTAGATAAGTATCAAGACAATATACACAGGTTACATGCAAACATAATGTTTTTTTGATTAAAAAATTAAACTTGACAGCAGATATAGGACGCTTTGAATACATTTGATAACAAGAAGGAAATACTTTTAATGCTTTTATATATGTGAGCTCATGTTAAACTTATTCTTCTGTCATATACTTTGTATTAAAGGTTTGTCATTTTCCATCAGGAAAAATAATCTGAAGCCCATTAAATGAGAGCCTAAAGAAACCTCTCAGTGGGGTTAGATGTTTTAGACATGGCACATGCTTTAAACATGCTTTCCTTCTCCTTGGCTGCAATACTCACATCCAGCTGGAATGTCGACTCCGCAGTAGCCGTCAGCAGAAGGACAGTAGCACTGGCAGCTGAAGGTTAGAATCTCCGTTATGTTTATAACTTTATAATATATAGTCGTAGAGTTAGTTGTTAGAAGTGTTGGCGGGTGGCCGCTGTACATGGATCCCCTGCAATTGCACTTAAACGTGCAATATACTTCAAAACTGGATCCTCGCTGCGCCGCAGGTCCAGCGCTTGACCAGATATCACAGGATTTATTATCTAAAAGTAGAAACGATGTCGTTTTTAAACTGCATTAAAATAATAAATCATATTTTACAGTTTTCTGAATATAAGAAACTAATCTTGAATTTTGTTCAGTACAAAGTAAATGAGGAAGATAAGACAATAAACCAAATCATCCTCGTGCAGATGCATTTCACAAACACATTTAATAACGTAATAGTAAATACAACAGTACTGGATTGGACTGACAGCGAATTAAGACACGAATGAGAAGCAGTGACAAACCCGAGTAGCCCAGAGTCTGCATGGCCAGCACAGTAACAGCAGTGAAAATGGACCATGTTTGGGACATTGTCGCCATGAGTCATCAGTAACTGCCTTCTTTATGACATTTACATTGCCGTAGGAACTGCAAGTTAACCTTAAAACAAGGGGAAAAAAACATTAAGATCATGTTTTAGGATGTTTTGGGATGCAGCGCCTTTAAATGTAGGCTTTTATCGAGAGATAGTGATAATAAAAAAACGTTTATTTCTAAGATATCAATCGGTACTTAATAATTTTCCTCTTATTTGTTGGCGCTAATATGATCCCATTTAGGCCTATAATAAGCTTTATTAGTAAGTGATAAAACGTACCGATAAGCAGATATATGATAGACTAATTATAATAGACTATTTGTACTAAGTCTGCGAAGTCACATAAATAAAAACAGGTAAAACGAACACCGGGATAAAACATCCCATCATCATACTTACCTTTATTGCCTTGTGAGGCTTTTAAAGCTTCGTC
>JAPZDZ010000021.1:20797033-20809928 GCA_029783805.1 Acanthurus tennentii
GTAAAACGAACACCGGGATAAAACATCCCATCATCATACTTACCTTTATTGCCTTGTGAGGCTTTTAAAGCTTCGTCCGTCATCAAAAGTCCTCTAAACATCTTTATTTAGCGCACTGTTTCCACACTGTGCTGAAGCGACAGCGGAGACTCCGTGTTGGCTGACTGACTGACTGCCGCCTTTGGTGCGATGTGAGAAACGAATCACCAACTGAGATCATCAGTGAAGCCACACACTCATATACAAACACATACACATACACATACACGCACTGACTGTGCAGATACGGCAGATACGGGCTATTGATCACTTGCTATTAGTCTTAATAGCTAATCTTTTGCATATGTTATGTTACCGAGTATTGATCCCTGCAACATTCTATTGTCTGAAAATGTAAAGAGTTAACTCAGAAGTTATCTTCCATATCTTGTTATATTTGGTTTGTACATGTCCAGATATACACTGTGGCCTGTTAAAATCTGTCCATTGGTCTACTACAACGTCTGGCAATGGTGTTGATTTGACCCCAGACAGGATATGAGAGGACTAATTCCTTGTATTTTAGATGACATCTTGCAATGTATGTCATCTGTTAAAGGAGGAGTTGTGCCAGCACAAAAGCTCTGATAAAAGTTTCACAATCACATTTTCCACACAACCCAAAGCCCTATACTCCCTCCATCATATCCCCATGTGGTGCAGAGGGGGACTTTCCCTTATAGATGCAACACATTTCAGATTAAGATGTAGGCCAGCAGACCTAACATTTTGCTCAAGATGTATGAAATAACTTCAGAGTTACACAGACATGCCACAAAACATAATCACAGTCGATTTTAAAGACAATGAGCTCGCTGAAGATTTTTTACTGTCTGTCAGTCTCAGTGAAGAAGAGGGCCTACTGAAAGTGATCAATGAGGAAGTGAGACAACCCTCAGGAAGTCATGGTGTTAAGCTGCAGGTGGTGCACGTTAGAGTAAAACTAAAGGTGCAGAAGAAGATAACTACGCCACACCTCGAACTACTCTCTGTGACAGGGATTCCCCCAAACAACACTTGTCTGGCTGTGTTTTGGAATAATTTTACACACAGCGTCACTGAAACGGCACACAAAACATGAAGGCTAATATTGGAAACATGCAGAGGTCACACCCATAATATGTCATTAATGAAAACACTTTCAGCAGCTCAAGCAGAACAGCTTTTTTGACGAAAAGTTGTTTAAGCTTAACTCTAAATTATGTGGGTCCTATTTATTTAAGGTGTTCAATAAATATTTGTAGCTTTCTAAATAGCTTATTAATTATAAGTAATAAGTCGGCTGAAATGAGCACTTTTTATTACCAGGTTGCAAAGTCCATTTGACTGCATAACCTCCGGTATGATGTTAGCTTACTTCACAACATGATGCATGTCACAGCTTTGTCCATGCTGACCAAAAATGACCATATGTTGCCAGCAGTTGGCAACGATTCACCTATTAACACTCTGAGTTAACATTTGTAGCTCCATTAATGACCCTTTATTGTAAATGATTATTCCAACATAAGAGCCATAAATAATTTAGAGCCATTCTAGTAGGTCCGTGAGGCTATGCTTCGGCACAGCAGTGGTGTGTTACATTAAGGCTATCAAAGACAATACCAACATGTTGCTTAGCAGATATACATGTTGATATTTGGCAGGTATAATACCTTATACCTTACTTTAGCCTGATAGAATGTTAACGATTGCTAATTAGCAGCCTTGGCTTATGGGAATGTCATTGGTTTTGCCGATATTATTTTAAAGTAAATCTGAACCTGATGATTGTCACAGTAAAAAAGTAAGTGGATCATCAAATATATTATGACCAGTCCTGAGGAAAACATAAATTTTGCACCTATTTTTATTGCATTACATCCAATAGCTACCACAAAAAAAACCAAAACACACAAATATGAACCTTTTGTGGTGCAAATGTAGATATCAGGGTAGCAGTAAAGTCATTAGACTGGAAGTCATTATATAATAAAGTAATTATACATCGCCTTGAAACAATAAATGTCTTTACAAAATCTTGTGCTGGCTTGTTTAGTGTATGTTGCTATTTCACAGGGTACGTGAAAACTTTGACTTGCCTGTGAGGCAATTGTATATGGAAATATTAGCACCAGGGTCAACAGGGAAAAATGAATGTCTGTACAGAGTTAAATTCATCCAAAAGCTGCGGTGGACGTTCTGCATCAGGCATTCATAACGGTTTTATTTAATGTGAACAAAGCAACTAGTTGCTTAGGTATGTTTATAGAGAAAGTGGTGCCAACATCACATAAGCTAAGAAATACTAAACATATTTGAATGGTAATCAGTTAAAGTCATTATAAACATTTCCCTTTTATTGGTTATTTTTTGTGTTTTTTTTCTTCTTTTTTTAGAAGAAAGATTGTAGTTGCAGAACATCCAAAGCATGATTTCCAGGTCACACAAGGTCACTGAAGTCAAGCTGTACTTAAATAATGCTTTTTTTCAGATGGGGTTGGTAGTGCAGGTTTTCCAGTTTGTATCATTCCTATCATCCGTGCTACCTCTCTGTTTCACAGAGTGTAACGCTGTTCACAGCAGCTACCTGCGGGAAATAACCCTCGGCCAGTGTTGTCTCAACTGTGTACTGAGAAAAACATGTATCTGCTGTGTCGTGAGTCAATATTTCACCCTGTTTTAAAACCATAGAGGGAGGGTCCACTTCCACATCCTTCTCACTCCTCCCCAGTAAGAAGCCTCCATTCAAAAAATTTGTTGTTTCTGGAGTTTTATGGTATAAAGAGCTGCTGACAGAGTTGAAAGTCAGTCCCAGAGGTGAATCAGAGAAGTCTACAGTGGAAAGAAAGCCTCCCAATAATTCTCCGCATACACTTGAACATCTGTCTTCCTCCTCACTCGATGGTATGTCCCTCTCCTCTTCTCTCTCCATCATCTCCTCTTCTTGTGGAGCAAACATAGCAATCTGGGGTTTGTAGCTGACATGATCCAGCTGACTGTTAATAAGCACCGTCCCAGAGCCTGACATTAAAAAGGGGGGCTCGGCTGTAGATTGTCCTGATCCAGCTGGGCACGTTTGGACATGAACGTTGGGGTACAGGTTGTCCCTCTCCTCCTGGGAGATCAAACTGATGGGGGAGAGCGGAGGGTCACTGTAGATTGACGATAAGGGCAGTTCACTTCCATCCTGCTGAAGACAAATAAAAAAAGAAAGTAAGAAAATAAAACAAAAAGCAAAACCAAATTTAAATTTAGAGATATGACTATATAGCAAAATGGGTGTTATCACATTTTTGGTGTTCACTTGCAGCAGCTCACACATTGGTTGCATGTTACCGGAGTGAAAGCAGGAAGTAACGACTTACATGAACTGTCTACTCTGGTCCAGAATGCTATAGGTTTGGTTTAAAAACTACACAGTTTTAAGCATATTTAAATACCATCTTGAAATTATGGTGAATTTATTCTCCATATAGAGAAAATACTTGATAACACATAATTATGCTCATACTGTTGCTGTTGATGCAGTTGCAGTTGCTAGTTGTAGCTCACTGTGATGACAGGAATTCACACAAGAAGATTGGGTTGAACTTGGCATATGGCTGGATCGTGTACGACCAAAGTGCGAAATTGTGGCCAAGTTGTCACAGAAGTAGAGTACATAAATTTGATGCCTGGGTATTAAAAAAAACTCCTCTGTAACTTCTGCAGTGCTCTCCATAATATTTCATTTAAAATTTAACTTGGTGTTGACCAGAGGGCTTTGACGCTGCAACCAATGCCATGGGAATTGAAATCCAAATGAGAAAAGGAGATTTTGTGTGACTGAGAGATAAAAAGTGAGAAATTGAGCTCTTTTATGGTATTTAAGCTGTCTTAAAACCTTTGCGCACACAAAAAAGGAAGCAAAATGAGTGAATGCAATCCCGCAAGCATGGGGGTGAGATGAGCACAAGGTCAACCCTTCACGCCTGTAACTGATCAACATTTGATGTTATGATAGTGTTTTTGTACAAATAGTTGCAATTGTCAGGCGAAGAGAAGCAGTGTCATCACACAACGTGTTGTTGCTTCCACTTAAAACAAATAGAAGAGGTAGAAAGCTGATAGCTTTCACCTGCAGACACAGCTGATTGTAAGGCGGCTAAAACAGTGACCTGGCTAAGCTGGTGAGATATTCACACATGTATACAAAGAAGAATAGAACAGCTCTTTAGCTATTGAAACAGACAGGGAGAAGTGAGGTGTTATGAGTCTCCCTGCTTGGAATTTATATAAATTACAAAACCAGGTTATGTCGTTATGTGGACTTTTGGTACTTAAAAGTCAAAGTCAGTGACTGATGTCTTTTCACCTGTTCTTAAATGTCATTAGACCCAAAATTATAGTAATAACAAACTATGCAAGTAAACACTAAATGCTAATTTGGTAGCTTGTGCTGCCTTCCTCCGTTAATGTAATAGAAAACACTTGGCACTGATTAGTTTGCTTTGGCAACGTCCAGTAAGGAAACATCAACATTTATCTGTTAATGAGTTGGGTGACTTTGTAACTCAGTTAGCTTGAATGCATGTCAACACAGTTAGCTTCATTGGTTTGCTTTGATTACCTCCAGGAGTTTGATGGCAAAACTGTTCCCTAGTTTTGGTAATTTTAGCTCAAGCCAGGCTGGTCCCCAGGATATGCATTTCTGTTTGATCCTGAGATAGAAAAAGACATTTAAGGTGAGAGTTAGCATTTTTTTTTTATTAGTTGATATATCCAGTCTATACCTAGGGATGTTTTTTAGATGCATTAGTAATGCAAAACATATAGTATTTGGAAAAATACAAAAAAAGCTATTCTCCTCTATTGTAACACATTGCATGATTTTCTTCTCCAGAATTTAGGTTTCTGTTCATGTCGATCATGTGGCTTTTTTTTGCTCATTATGTGTTCATAATGTGGTCAGGCATTTCATGAAACCAGCCACAGTGGCTTATATCCTGGTTACTCGTAAAACAAAACCTATGTAACATTAAAAATTAGCAGCAGGAGAATGAGGAGAAAAGTAATGTCTCTCTTTAGAATACTTTCATTATTAATATATGATATCTTAGCTTAGCTTATGTAATATGACTGTTGTTTTCCATGAAACACACGAATAATATTAGATTATACCTTTCTCTCACACAACTCCAACACAGGAGGTTGGCTATGATTGTTATGAAGAGGACGAGGATGAAAACCATCACAATCACCAGGCCGACTAGAGGAGGCAGGAAGAAGGAGACAACAGTTAAAAAGAGAAGACGTCACAAAGTTAGGATCAAAGTTCTCTTTAATCCTCCCACTTTCAGCTTTCTTGCTCTGAGTTAAAACAAAGGGGAATTATAAATTCTCTCAGAGAACGGGCTTAATAGGTTGATGTCTGTACTCCTAATGGGGGCAGCAGGAGACCGACCTGCAGGGGTGGAAGGCTGGGAGAAGATCCGTCTCCCCCGACGTCCCTCTCCAGCTGAGGTGGATGCAGTCAGCTGCAGAGCCAGAGCTCCTTCAGGACAGTCCAGCCACTTCTGTCTGGGCTTTGAGGCAGACACTGTCTCTGGAGAGAGACATCCATATATTTTTTATAGTTAAGGCATCAAAAGTAGATAACTAAGTTTTTCAGCTCTAAAATATGCATTTAGATAAAAATAACTGCTCAAGGTTGTTATTCAATCAGGCAGAATTCAGTGATGTGAAAATTTTAGCCCTATCAATCAGTACAAATGCTTAAAAAAAAATCTATACCTTAAAAGCAACATGGATACTGAGACTGATTTGTCAATAACTGTTTTCATTTTCAAAAAGGAATCCCCCCATCATGGATGGAAAATCTTTACAGTTCTGTGATCTCCAAACTGACTCTTCACCTGAGTTTAATTTTTTGTATTCTTGAATTATGTTGATGAAAATAATGAAGATAAAACTTGACATGTTTGTTTTTGTCAGTGTGCTGCAGCCAGAACTGCAACCTCCAGGCTTTAAGCTCATTTTGACAGTCAGTTATAATCTTGGAATGTGAGTAAATGCAAAAATGGATGAGAGTATGATAACATATCTCAGTAATTTGAACTGGAAACATCCAGTGTACACACACAGCTCAGGTGCTTTAGCACTAAAGTTGCAGACATAATGTACCAGTTGGTTTCTCAGGTTGCATACGTGCATGCAGCCACATTGCTTCCTGTTCGTGGTAAAAGTCAGTTCTAGAAAACTCTATGATTCACCAAAGGCACTTTGAAAATGATGACGACCTGTCTTTTAAATAAACTTGCTCAATAGTGAACATTTGAAGACCTCTGTTATATGTCGAGAACTTTGCCGAAAACACATTTAACTAGACACTCTCAGATCGGTACAATGATACAACTCCAAGTCAGGGTAGAAAACAGGTAAATATTAATGTATGGTGATGATTTCTCACAGTCATTGTTCTTACATTTGTTTTGCTCACTCTCCTGTATTGTTAATGATGGATATTTTTTGTTTCAGTAAACAATTAGAAGAATAAATAAGTAGATAAATGAATTGAGCAACCATCAGCTTAACGTTTGAATCTCACCACATTACTGGAAGTCAGAGGTAAAATACCCTGCTGATGCACTGAAGGCTTGTGGGAGGGGGAGTATCAATGAATGCTGGTTGTAAACTTTCCATTATGTCACAGTGACTCGTTCTCACACAAAATAAATGCATACTGCTGCATAAATAGCTTCCCACATGTATTCTTAGGCATAAGTATGCTACAAAGCCTTAGACTGAGTGAGGTAGAGTACATATACAACATACAACATGTGTTTAAAGGTGAAATGCGCCAAGAATTTGCATCTTTTCAAATTCATACTTTAAACCAATAGTGCAGAATATCACCAGAGTTAATTGTAGCTGCCATTAGCAAGCTAACTCACTAAGTCTCTACTACTAGCAGTTGTGTTAGCTACCTGACTCTGCCTGAACTGGTAGCTCGGCTCGCAAATTTTGAGACTGATATTAATTTTTTCCAGAACATAAGACAAGAAGTCTAATTCTTGCAAGCTAAAAACCTGTGAATCAGTGAATGTTGGCCAAAAAAGATGACCTAAATAATTTAGCCATTATCAGAATAGCTCCTGATTAACAGACAAACACAAGGAGACTCTGCATCTGCTCACCAATGAGTTCAGTGTTGCTGTAGTCCAGCGCTTGGATATAGATGGTGTAGTTTGTGATGAAGCCCCTTAGCTGATTTACAGGCACCTCATCCCAATGGATCCAGATCCGTTTGGCCTCATGAGCCAGTATTGACAAGGTAGGACCAGACACTGGCTCTGAAACACATAGAATGAAGCAAAGAGAGGATGGTGGGTGCCCTGTCTATTGAATACATAACAGTTTTACATGAAATTTTCCTCTTTAAATTAGTAATTAATGATGAGAATGAAGAAACTGGTTTGGGGAATGAGGAATCAGTGAATCTCACTCTCTTCTTTGGAGTATATGAGGCTGAATGATGGAGCACTAACACCTCTGCTGGTCACAGCATACAGGGAGATATTGTACCTCACACCTGCAGTCAGACCTGAAAAAAAAACAAAAAAACTAAACACTCTCAACATGAACTCCACTTAATTTATCCAACATTTAACTTTGATTATGAACCCTGGCTTCATGTGTTTAAAGGGCATTATCAAATTGTAAATCCTCAACAGTTACCAAAAGTACAAACTAGTGTAATTCACAAACTGTCCACAAGAGGTCACTGTTTGTAAATGTAAATGTTTTACCACATGTTCTAGAAACAGTAACATGAGGTATGATACAGTTTGTGTGTATGTGAGTGTGTGTACTTATATAGCAATCTTTTTGAATACCAATTTTTCATTATATGAGTTTTACACCATGGAAGTTAGGACATTTTGACCAGTCCTCACTTTCTCACAGCACTTTAAAGGACTATCTGAGGGTCTAAACTTGGTTTTAGGGTAGGGTTAAAATAAGGTTGAGACAGACAGGCAGTTTTTGTGCCTGAACGTTTGCTCTGTACCTGTGATCACTGTGCTGTTTTGATCTTTGGTCAGTTTTTGCCAATGCAGATCTGTCACAGGTACGCTTGTCCATTCAAGCACAAAGTGTAGCAGTTCTCCTGGTGTTAACCACTGTTTGTTCCTGAGCCAGGAGACCAACGCAGCACTGCCATTAGCAAAAGGAACCAACTTTTTCAAAACAGGTCCAGAGTCACCTTAACAGATTTAAAAGAAAGATTATTCTTTATTTACCTTTTTTTCTTTCATTTTGTTCACATAACTACCAAATATTTTGCTGTGTTTTGTCTTCTGTGTCTGATATTGGTGTACCTAAGTGTCTGAGTGGCACATCCGCTGGTGGAGAAGCCCCATATGAAGTAAATGCTCTGATGCTTAGTGTCTGGATGTCCGCCGGTACCTGAACTGAACACCAGTTGAAAGCAGCAGGACAGGTCACCTCCTGGTTTCGGTCATTATCAAAAAAGACCTTATACTGTTTCACCTCACCACTGTAATCTTCTGGAGACAGAGGCTAGAGAAGAAGTCCAATAATCACTTACAGTTTACTTAAGCAATAGCATCTATTAAGTTTTGAAGGGACATTTTGCAAGTTTGTAAATAAACTAACTGCAGATGGTTATGTTAGCCCTACATAAAGACTGGGAACAGTGGGAAAGACTCAATATATTTATACACGTTATCTTCTATGCTTAATCAGTGCCACAGTTAATTTGTAAAAAAACAACAAGTTGTATTTTAATTAGGAATTAACAGACTATTTCTTGTCTGGATGGCTACTTTTAGTAGAAAATTCTTTATCTAACTCTAGAGAGAATAAATGCATCTCCTTGACCAATGTGCACTATAGGCTGTCTTTAAAAATTAATCAGACTAAACCACATTTTTTTGTACAATTGTATTAATATATATACCATTGCACATTACCTCCCACAAAACTGTCACCTTCTGTGACCCATTTGTCTCCTGGTTGCTTAACATCCTCCACACATGCAACTGCTGAGATGGACCTTAAGATAAATGTAACCACAAGTTATCTTTTACATAAGTGACGACAAACTTTTACATGAACTCAATCAGATTACCCTTACTAAATGATAATTAAGAATTGTGAACTTGCCTTTTCCTGGACTTCTCCCCCTCACAGATGTACTCCATTTGCTGCAGGGTGCTCTTTTGTTGGTGGTTGACGTGAGCGCGAAACTGGGCATGTTAGTTTGCAGGAGCCCTGATGTTGTGTTACATGTTCTCATCTGGAATTCATATTCAGTCAAAGGCTTCAGGCCATCCACTTGTATCAGATCCTCACTGAGCTGTGTTCCCTCTACTGCTTCCTGAAAATAACATCAAGAGGTGAGCTCACCTGCAGCCTGTTAAATTAAGACTGATGCTGCACAAAAACAAAAAGCTAACAGGTGTCACAACAGGACTTTACCCAGGAGCCGTCATCTATGCGGAGCCTGACGTAGGACCTGAGATGCTCTGATGATTCAGTGGTTTTCCATTGCAATGAGGCTGCCATGGAATTATTTTCAAACTTTATCTGCATAATATGAGGGGTCTCTGGTATCACTGCAATACAGAAGAAAATGAAAGTATTGTAGCTTGCAAACAAGCAACTACTGTGATGATGAGCACCTCAAAAAACTCAAAAAACAAACAATAAAATTGTTGTTAGTAATTCAGTAATGACTCAAAAAGTTAAGGCTGTTGCAACAGCTGTTATAACCAAAAACCGTTCACAGAGTTGCAACAAATGTGAGCTGAGGCATTGGGCAAACTGTTCACTTCAAAGGGACATTAGAAAAGCAGAGGAAACAGTTTGCCGATAGCAAAGTCAAATTAGTCAAACTGTAACAGCAGAACAACGGCAGTTCACAGGATGACTCATTTCTAAGGAAAATGCTCAATAATTCAGATTTCAGATGCACATTCATTTATAAAGATAACAGAAATGAGAGCTCACCGATGTCCTTTACACAGAGGCTTAATGGATCTGACAGCGATGTCCCGAAGTGGTTGTGAGCAGTGATAATCAACTGGTATTTAGTGTTCACATCTATCTTTGCTCTTGGTATGGTGATATTTTCAGCATCCTGGGTCTGGTAGAACAGTATCTGTGTCCCATTCTCTCTGTAAAGTGTTAGAAAATGAGAAGTTCTGTTGTTAAATATGTATGTTGGTTTATGGTAGAACAAGGCGACAGCTTAATTTGACTTAAAAATAGCACAAGACCTAGAGACTGAAATGTTGTAGGCAGTCGGCACGTATGTATCCTGTCCTCTTTCCCACGAGCAGCCTATAAAATGTGAGTTCCTTGATGTTTCACAGATGATGTTTTCAGGTTTGTCTGGAGGAACTTTAAGTGTAGAAGATGAAAAAAAAGAAAGGAATGAAAGTTAACCATGGTCATTTTTTTTCTAATTTGCTAATCTGCAAAAGTTAAAACTAAAATTCTACAGCTTTTAAAATTTAAGGCAGGAAAACTTAACCCAACCTGGACCTTTATAACAGCTCTCTTGGATTTTCAAAGTCAATATTTACGCTTTTTCTGGCTTTTTAACACTTAATGTTTTTTTCATCTTTTTAGGCAATAGTCAATACTAGTGCAACCTTGAACTGCGACTGTTTGAATGTTTCCAGAGCTAAAGCCCAGTTCTCTGTCCTGACCTCATACTGGTAAAACTCCACTGTGACAACATGAGATAAGCACTGACTCTTCTTATGTGGTCATGTAAATAACCTAGATGCATAAATTCATATGAAGATAAAGCAGGTTGCACTCAGGAATCAATCATTGGATACACTCCTTAGTGCAACCCTCTTTTTCTTTACATGAACATAAATGAGCAGAAACGAAGTACACCCCGTCCATTATGCAGACTCTTCCAAGCATACTCCTTTTTTTACTAATAAAAACAAGGCAGTAACTACATAAAGCAGATTTATTATGACAAAACTATCCACTAACATTTCATCAGCTAATAGAAACGAGCCAAACAATATGGAGGGATAATTTAGGGGAAGATACAACCAGAACTAATCTCCTGGTATAGTAGGGAGATTAGATGCCCAACTGGATGGTAGCCTATCATTCTGTTATCATCCCAGGGAAAAAATAATGAATTGGCACCAGGAAATCAGCAAGAATGCACTGCATGTGTCTTAAACTGCCCACTGTAAACTGTTTTGAGACGAATGAAAAGAACAATCATATGGATAAGATGTTTAGTTAACTGTGAAGAGACAATCAACAGGAAAAACACAAAAAACCTGACATTTGCAGATGTGTCATCTTGAAATTCATGCAAAGGTTTTCTTCAGGCTCATGCTAATTTACAATCTAACCAAACATGTTTTTGCTAAACCTGAAACACAATATGAACAGAGGGAAACCACTGCTGTCCTGTGCTGATCCAAGTAGTGAACATTTCAAGACTTAGGTCTTAAAAATGAAAGAAAGATAATGTCTCAAGGTTCACTGTCATCAAATAGAAACAAATATGAAAGAGAAGAATGCACATTTAAAGACTTTATAATGTGTAGCGAAATTCTTTAAATTAATCCATTACACTCTAACTGAACTTGTTAGATGAATATCCTATGTCTAGAGAACTACATCTAGAGTATATCGTAAACAAATTAGATGACTAAAATATTACCAAAACAAGGGGATATTACATGTTAAAAAACTGTGACCAAAACTCAGTTGTTATTTGCTGTCATATATGCTAAACACCTTCACAATCATTTAGCAACCACCCACTCAAGAACTGGCTTACACATAAGAACGTTTTGATAACCATGATGCAGTTAAGCTACTATCTTGCTAATTTTGCCATCTCATTCATTTTTGCTTTAATTAACACCATCTTAATTCAAACAGAGAAAACTGTACATACGACCACCCTGTAGGTTCAGTCCATCGACAATCTCAGGGTCATATATTTGTAGCTTGCAGAGCAATCTAGATCGAGGCATCCGGACATTGAACAAATGAAATATCGCCATGGTGCAGTTTAATATCTTTGAAGGATCCACAATCTTTTTTTCGTGCTCCAGGAATAATTTGACCCTGAAAGACAATTACATAACTGCATTTGAAAGAAACAAAGCAACATTTTCAATAAATCTCAGTTAATTCTATGCATAAATAAAGAGAAAGAAGAACACGTCATTCTGTATAAGATAATATTTTAACGTATTTCTACTATTCCTACCGTTGTTGACATTTTGAGATGTGGCAGTACACTGTTAGGTTTGAGCCTATGAGGAAGAGCGGGGCTGGTTCCACTGTCAGGTTGCCAAGGTTGTTCAAGTGCAGGCAGTCAACATAGAGCAGAGGACAACCTGTGCAGAGAGGACGGACGCTTATGACCCATGTCTTCATAGTTTGCAAGGGTGTTTGATTTTGTAAAATTCAATTGGGATAAGCCTAGGATGTGATTCTATGGCACAAACCATCTGCTTTACTGTCCATCTTCATTGTTAACTTTGCGATAACATATGCCAGGAGAGGTTAACAACAAAAAAGTTGTAGTGTTTTATTTGATTTTTTTTTTAAATGAAAAAAAAACTTAAACAATTCACACTTTATATAACACCTCATCGCTGTGGTTAAAACTGCAATAGGAAGGTTTGGAGCTGCAAAGCTAAGAAAGCCATAAAAAAAGGATACACTTTTTTCACTAAATCAGGGCTAACAGACTGATAGCAAGGAAGTGGGCAGGTTTAAAGATTTGAATTGATATAGTCAAAAAACTCAAAATGATCATATTTAAGCACATAAATGGACAGATTATAGATAGATAGATAGATAGATAGATAGA
>JAPZDZ010000021.1:20823285-20834058 GCA_029783805.1 Acanthurus tennentii
ATGGAGTTGTTCCTGTTTTTGGTGGGTTTACTGCAGAAGTTCTCCTTCTCTGTTCCTGATGGAGTAGAGCTGAGAACCGAAGGAGTTACTAGCGTTACACGTGTACCCCACACCTACAAGGTTTACGCCAAGGCTCGCTGAAGAAAGCAACATGTGGAACATTTTACACCAAACCAATTTAGACTAGACAAGATTGAATGAATATTGATTTTGTAAAGGAATCCAAGGTTAAGAACAAACCTTCATTCGTATGATTGCTTTTTTATGTCAGCACAATTAATTTTTTATGATAAAGTTGTTTTTTGGAGAAAAAATTCTGGTGTTAATGGCTCTGTTTAGTGACACTTTCGTTTGTCTTTTAAGTTTTTTTTATGACAAAATGTGCATATATTGTTTGTCTAAACCATTAATCTATATTTAGGAACCAAATACCAAATGTATAAGGGCACTGTTATTATTCATTGATTATTCTTTCTTCTATTTTGGCAACTCAGACACATTGTTTTAGGTGCATGGGATACTTGAAAAGTCATGAAAGTTGGCACACGTCAGAATTAGCAAAAACTTAATCTTTTCTGATTTTCAAACATGGATGTAAATATTAAAACTGCATTGTCAAACCATTTCAGTGCATTTGGTTGTGATGAATAAATAATATTTTGATATCTGCCAAACCTTTTTAGTCATTGAAAAAATGTAACATACATGACTATAGATCTAATAAACCATAAGCATTTGCCCGTCAATACATTCTTAATATTTTATTATTATTGCAGAAGTTTAATAGAGGCTTAACAACCTACCGCACATAATCACTTTAAGCGCAGGGGTAAAAAAGCTGAAAATATTTTACTTCATCTCTATCTACTGGTAATATTAGGCAATTGCATGCTTGTTAATTGGTTAGAAGTTCTTACATTCTTAGCTATTTCATTGACAGACGACTAACATCTATGAGAACAACTTGGCTGAAGCAACTGAGGATGTTTATGGTTTCAATCTTTTTGCTCAGTTATCTTTTGTTATGGTGTGTAAGTTTGCATCAGTTTTAAGCTCTTATTGTTCTGTGTTTGGTTCATGAAGGACCGTCCCCACCATGACACATAGACCATTATAAGCTGTGAGTCAGCAGAGTACCAGCGTACCAGTCCATCTCTACCTAGGAATTGGAGCGAGTGATACTTAGCAGTCCCTTGCTCGCATCCTCTGCTTCACAATGTGGCTATGTGTTTTGTTTCTGTGGCGGGATTTGAAGGGATTGCTGCTTTTTATTTTTGTCGTTCTCCTCATGCTGTATTTTTTGAACAAAAAGGATCCACCTAATTTTCCACCAGGACCACCAGCTCTACCTCTTTTAGGAAACATCTTCAGCATCGAATCCAAACAGCCTCACATTTACCTAACCAAGGTAAGATGGCAGAATCCTGTTATCCTGTGATGTGGTAGTGTTTCTGCATCTCTGAAAATTCAATTATATATTTAATTATAACTTAATTTTAACATGCAGGGGAGATAAAATTAAGAAGTGAGACTCTGTTCTAAAAGAGTATTCATTTATTTATGGAGGAGAAAGGCTAAAAACTTGCCCCAGTGTCACAGAAAAAGATTGTCCTGAAATATGCATCTAATCAGAGCCACATGCTAGACAACAGGTCAATTGTTCTCTGCATCCACAGCTTGCTGATGTTTATGGGAATGTGTTCTGCATTCGTCTGGGAAGACACAAAACAGTGTTTGTCTCCGGCTGGAAGATGGTGAAGGAGGCCATAGTGACGCAGGCCGACAACTTTGTGGACCGGCCTTACAGCCCGATGGTGACCAGGATTTATTCAGGGAACTCAGGTGAATTACTTAAACACAAATCACATCGCTGTTAATGTAGCTAACCTGCTTCCTGTTCGCTGTCTGAGGGAAGTTATGCTGTTTCTGTATCAGCCGGTCTTTTCTTCAGTAATGGTAACGTGTGGAGGAGACAGCGGCGTTTTGCAATGACCATGCTACGTACTTTTGGTCTGGCCAAGAGCTCCATGGAGCAGAGAATCTGTGAAGAGAGTCGCCATCTGCAGGAAGCAATGGAGAAGGAGAAAGGTTGGGGATAAACAGCAAAACAAAGATGAAAAATAAAAACACACACAGCATTCTGTGACTGAGTATCTCTCCTGTTCAGGTGAACCCTTTGACCCTGTGCCCCTCCTGAACAACGCTGTTGCCAACATCATCTGCCAGATCGTGTTTGGCAGACGGTTTGACTACAATGACTACAACTTCCAGAGCATGCTGAAGAATCTGACAGAGATGGCCTATCTGGAGGGCTCCATATGGGCTTTTGTGAGATGCTCAGACTCAACGCACAACCTCACATGGCTTTATTTATTCACAACACCTGCAGAAAAGCAAATATGAAAGTGTAACCGAGTTAGGAAAAATGCAAATTTGTCATTCTGTCAATTCTCCTTCACAAAACATTTTGAGCTAAAATGAAATTTTTTCACACCAACTTTCCTGTTTCATCTCCAAACAGCTGTATGATGCGTTCCCAGCACTGATGAAACATCTGCCGGGCCCACACAATGGCATCTTCAGCAACTCCAAATGTTTGGAGGCATCAATCAGGAGAGAGATAGAGAGGCACAAGTTGGATCTGGACCCCAGCAATCCCCGAGACTACATCGACACATTCCTGATCGAGGGTGAGGTATGATGTTCGCAATGAGCCGATCAAAATATTCTGCATGAGAAATGTAAAAAAAGGGACCCATTTGTGAAGTGGCTGTCTGTTTGTCTCTTCACTCTGCCTGACAGCACAACAGAAACAGTCATCTGGGTTTTGATGATGAAAACCTGGTTCTGTGCTGTTTGGATCTGTTCCTGGCTGGTAGTGAAACCACCTCGAAGACCCTGCAGTGGGGCCTCATCTACCTCATCAACAACCCACATATCCAGGGTGGGTGTTCGGATAAGACCCCCACAGTGCAGCACAGGAAAGAAATAAAAGAAAACACCAGAGAGAAGATTAAAGACTTGCACTTTCAGAGATCGATGAAAAAAATCTTTCTTTTGTCACATCACAGACAAAGTCCAGACAGAAATCGACCGAGTGATCGGACAGACGCGCCCACCCACGATGGCTGACAGACCAAACCTGCCCTACACTGACGCTGTAATCCATGAGATCCAGAGGATGGGAAACATAGTTCCTCTAAATGGACTCAGAATGGCTGCCAAGGACACAACACTGGGCGGTTACTTCATACCCAAGGTGCATTTACTTACAGCCTGCAGCTACTTGGGGGACTGGCAGCTGTGTCCATGTATGTGCTTTATAGAAAACTAATATGTAAGTCTGTGCAGTTTGTGATTCTTGAAATATGCAAAATTAGGAAATGTTCACAGCCTCTTTTTATTTTTATTGTTTTTGCATGACTAATTTTAGCTGTTTTTTACTATTTGATGATGTTGCTTCACACAAAAGTTATTCAGTGTTTGCAGAGGTCAGTGTTTGCTACAGAGTTTTCTTGATTTCTCAATAAACAGTCTGACTCATTGCAGAAAGTTTCAGCTTTCACTGTCTTGTGGGTTAGTGGCCTTGTTGTTATGAAATGAAAGAAAATGTAACCCCTAAATTCAAAGATTGGATGGAGGAAATATGGAACTGAACCAAGTTGTTAAAAAAGTACTCATTATTTTATAAAATAAAACATTAAATCAGAAAGCCTTTCTAGATGAAACGACACTGAGGGTTGTAAGTTCATTTTATCAGTAAATGTTCAGGTAAATATACATAATACCAGTAAAAACAACTACTGAAGTAGATTTGACTACATATTACATTACAAATAACTTGTTTCATTGATAAAGGCGTATGTGCTCACATAAACTAATACTTGTTGACATTCACCCTGACACACCTTGTTAACCGTCAAGCTGCATTATTCCTGCATGTCTTCTCATGCTTTTGTGCACAATATTGAATGGCACGTCGTCTCTTTTTGTGAAGGGAACCTCTGTGATGCCAAACCTGACTTCTGTGCTGTTTGACAAGAATGAATGGGAAACTCCAGAGACCTTTAACCCTGAACACTTCCTGGATGCTGAGGGAAAGTTTGTGAGGAGGGATGCATTTTTACCTTTCTCTGCAGGTAACTTTCACATTTAACTGGTAATTCTGACTATTGACTTAAAAGAAGAGATTGTTGGTAGTTATAAAATTTATAAGACTTTACAATTAAGTATTTTTACTTGCCTTTATGTTTGTTTTTCCAGGAAAGCGTGCATGTCTGGGTGAGGGCCTGGCGAGAATGGAGCTGTTTCTGTTTTTCATCACTTTGTTTCAGAAACTTAATTTTTCCACTCTGGGTGGAGTAAAGTTGAGTACAGAAGGAATCACTGGAGCTACACGCACACCACACCCCTTTAAGATCTTCGCCAAAACCCGCTGAACCCTGCAACCGATTCTCTTCTTCAGACTTTATGCTAAGAAAAGCCAAAATATAATATATGTATCTTTATATATAGACATTCCATGCTGCAACAAAGACTTGTTTTAAATGAATGAGTACAGCATGAGTGTGAAATACAGGAGCTGGTGATTTAGAGACATACATTATGAAAATCTGTATCACACTGTTGATTGGCCACAACACGTTCTCATTATGTGATTGTCGTTTTTTCAACACTGACACTGTTACATAACCAGCAAGCAGCAGCAAAACTCTCCAGGTAGCTCATTATTTACTGTTGGTGTGTAATGTTTTCAGTTTGGCTGCAAACTATGACAATGACCGGGAGGCCATTCTCCTTTATGTTACCTCTGGTGTGTGTGGTTACATCTGTCCTGAAGGGGTTGATATGCCTGTTGTTGCTGTGCTTGAAGGCCCTGATGACATCTAAACACTTGTGTGTCAGATGATTTTTGGAAAGTGTTGACATTAAAAACAATAATTTTGAAGCTCAGGAGAGAGTTTTTAATCTTTGGACCCAAGCTGAAACTGATGCTACTGAAAAACACACTTTTAGAAAAAGAATTTATTTATTCACAAGAAAACCAAAGGATTTAAAATGTTTTAACCTTTAAATTGAAAATTCATAATGCCTTTCTTACTTTTCTTCATTTACCTACAAACATTCAACACCACACATGTAGTTTCTGTGCTGTGCTACCTCTGATTGTACTCGTTATTTTTATATAAATGACACAGCTTTTTAAATTAGCGATCTATCCAAAAACAAAAAACAAAATCATCCACTGCAAAGGAAAAGAAGCGCTTTGACATACATCTATTGATCACAAACGGCGAAACCATCATAACAAAATGCCTCTTTAGTGTTATTGCAAACATACAGAGTGGCCAGACAATCAACAGTCATTTCATGATGTGAATCTAGTGCAGTTTAACTTAAGACTCTGTGAGGCTGAACAACCAATAACCCACAATATCAAAGAAATCAAATGGCTCTCTACACTCTTCACTCTGATCTTCCTCCGACACTAAAACAGCCTGAAAACAAATCCATGAGTAAATACATTACACACTACAGTGGTTAAAACTCTCAAGTTACAATTTGCAGATACTGTAAGAAAGCTCATTCTGACGTTTGGATCAGAAGCTGGTGTTAAAAATGTGTTTACGTTACAGCTGTACAATTTCATAGACCTAAGACTTGACACTACTGAAGAAACTTCAAGATAATCAGTGAACTGAAAGGCCTGCCAGTTTTCATTTAGAGAGTGCTGCCTGTAAGGAAGTCAAATCCACTTTAGGAGTGTAGAAAATACATGATAAATACTTTAGTCCTGGATTTCTTATGTAGGATTTGTTGTCGCAGCACCTCAGAGGTTGATTTCATTTTTATGATTCATAAGATTTTCACAGCTTTACATGATGGGCTTGTTCCAGTTTAGTAAAAAAGGAAATTAAGTGCCTGATATTTTGATGCTTAAGATCAGTTGGTGGCCAGCACCAAACACAGCAATCATTTTCTCAAACACATCTTAAGCATGTTTTTCTTTTCATCATGAGTCCGCTGAATGACAACATTAGTACTTCCTCAGCTGCATAGTACGATGGTACAGTTTTTCATACGTCAACAATCATCTAAAATCACATTTAGTTGGCTTTAAGTATTCAAATAAGATTTTTTTAAAATCACATTCATGTATATTACAAGCTTAGATTCTGAATATAATATTTAAGCAATCATGTAGGTTTCTCTCACTCCTGATCAATACACAGCATGACAGGATATATGAGAATGAAGGCTGAATTGATTATATTGCAGCTGGAAAAGCAAACAGAGCAGAGGGGGGCTATGCTGTAAGTGTTGGGACAGTCTGCACTACTTTAGCTAGTGAGGTGAATGCAGGTTGTGGGTTAAAGTTCTATGCAGGGATCAGCATATGGCCAGTTTACTGTAGGACAGTGTGTTAGGACTTCAGGTGGGCGACCTATAGAGTTGTGTGTGTGTGTGTGATAAGTACATGCTGATTGATCCCAATCAGTTCATCTGTGACACACTCCCTCAGGTGCTGAGGGCAGCCGTGTTTAAGGTCACTTGAGTGCTCGCATGTTGGAGGTGGGTCAGGGAGAGAATTTTTCCCTTAACTGAATCGAGGTGAGACACTTGGCTCAAAGACGAGGTCTACTTGGAGGTAGTGGCAGGCACGTTGATGGAGAGCGGCCGGCGCGGGGCGTTGGAGACTTGCCGCTGCTGGGTCAAGAAGGACTGGGCAGGGGACACCACGGAGGACGTGCAGCCACCGAGACGCGACTCCATTGCCAATTTCTGAAAGCTTAGACTCTGAGGATGAGAGGAAGAGAGTTTTTCAGTATGCACAGGGTGTCTCAAAGATCATTAAATGCAGGACGTTACTCAGGTGACATTCCAGGATTTCATTTTTACCTTGTTATACCACGCTGTGACGATCAGCTTCTCCTCTGTCTCTCTTAGTCGGGCCTGCTCGCATTGACGCTACAGAGGCGAATCAACCCAAAATTAGTTCCGTTTGAAATCTGTTTCTTTCAAGAGCTGTATATTTATATAAGGAAAGCTTAAGCACTGCTAAAAAGTCAAAAGGAAGATTTACCTCCAGGTTGAGAATCTGCTTATCTCGTTCAGCTAGCTGGTTCCTCAGCGCCTGGATCTCTGCGGTGGCTGGATTGAGCTTTGGATCCAGAGCTCGGATCACCTGCATGCAGCAACAGAAAGCACAGCTCTGAATACAAGTCAGACTAAACAACTGGTTCCAATCTCGTACTTTAAAGCCTAAAAGAGAAATGATACTCTTATCACTCACGTTGCGAGCTTTCTCCAGATACATTTTGTACCGCTCTTCCATGGCCCTCATGTCATCATCCTTCTTTTTCAGAGCGGCCATCAGCTCCTCCAGCTTCAAGGCTGTGAGCCAAGAAAGAAATGTTGAGGTGTCATCGATGCATTCTTGCACAGAATGTTACATTTTTTATACCCAAGGTTGCAGTAGTGGTGTTATAATGAAAGAGTCAGACTGATTGGAGATGTGAGACTCACAGTTTTGAGTGTTGTCAGGCTGAAGGTCCTCCAGCAGCTCTTTCTTCTTCATGATTTCGTCCTGAGCCTCATTTAGTTGAACCCTACAGATGCGAAGGATATATCTTTAGGTTCATCAACGAAAACTTGGATGTTCATTTTTCATCAACTTTATTTAATAATTGACCCATAATTTACACTTACATGTGCGCATCAAGTTTTCGCTTTAGGTTTGACTAAAAAAAGAAAAAGAAAGAAGTAAATAGAAATTTAATATGTTCTTCAAACACAGCTCAAAGATTAAATTTGCAAAATAAGCTAATTAAAAACATGCTCTAAATCAGTTTAACACTTAACATAATGTGATTCCCTTCCATAATGTCATACCAGCACAAAGTCTTAACAGCCTAACGAGATTAACTGTGCAGGACATTTCTCTGTAGAGATGCCGGTGCTTCTGACACACTCACATCATCCGGTTTGGCTGCCTGACTCTGCAGAGCCTTCTGGAGGTCCTCCACCTGCTGCTGCAACTCACTGATCCGCTCTCGACTCAGTCTGCAGATCAATCACAGAGAAGAGGATAAAGACATTAACGAAAGAATACCTTAAAAAGATGAGTATAACATAATCCACAACGAGTTTTTAAGTATCAACAGCAGAGCAGTTGATGAATGAGGAGAAATCAAAAACCTCCATCACATCTGCCCGGGGCTGAAAAAAACAAAGAAAGATTGGCCGTTCACCTGTTCTCCGTTTCCAGTTCACTGCGTGTCTTATGTGCCTCCTCCAGCTGTGTCTGAAGTGCAGCGATCTTCTCCCTCTCATACTCCTCCTGCTGCACTCTCAGCATCTTGTTCTCATGCTGCAGCCGGGTGAACTTTTCTCTGGACAATCACACAAACAGAGGCAGTGTTCAAACACACCGCAATAAAGCACAAAAGGAAATATAGACTACACAAGAGCAGTGTCTGTTACCTGTACTCTATGGGCATTAATTCAGCTGCCAGATTATCGTGGCTCGGGCTGCCAGAGGGAAGCACACCTATGTGAGAAAGTATATGTGCACTTTAGAATCACAAAGTGAGAAGTGTCAAAACAGCATCACTTCTATAAGATGTGATGATCCAGTGAGGTACCTGCTTGCGAGAGCTGGTGCTGTTGAGCCTGAGTGCATCGCAGCTCCTCATTGATCTCCTTCAGAGACTCCTTCTCAATGATGATCCTCTAGTGGAGGGGAAGTCATTTTAAACCATTCAAATGTTAGTGAAACAAGGGCACAAAAAAAGCCTTTCTGACACATTTTAAAAGCTGCCTCACCTCTTTCTCCTTAATCACAGTCTCATGCTTTTCCTCTAACTTCTTCATCTCAAAGGCCAGGTTGTCTGCTCGCCTTGTCTCCTCAGACAACTTATTGTGTAGCTCCTGGACCTGACAAACAACATTTTGAAAACACATGTAAACAAATAAAAACACTGTGGTCTGCAAGTTTCCCTTTAATTTCCATCCCTGTTTTGCATATCACTCACCTGTCTCTTGTACGTCTCAAGCTGGGCCCGGGCAGCGTTGGCCTTGCGCAGTTCCTCCTCCAAGCTAACAGTGTTCTGCATGTAGGTCATGTTATTCTCCTCCAGCAGCTTCATCTGCCTCTTCAGATCACCTAAGTTCTCCAGTTTACGTTTGTATGTATCCACTGAGGTCTCCAGCATCACCACTCGATCTGAGCAGCTCCTATAGTGTATGAATACGAGATATTGTTGGATTTGAGTCCAGTCTACCCTCAAAAAGGTTTCTATGTGAGAGCCAAATCCTGCGTGTTCTTTAATGAAGCGATAGGAGAAGATATTCAGTCTCAGTTTATCTGTCTATTTAGCCGTAAATGAATAAAGCATACAGAGCTCTGGGTCTCGATCTTCCTTTCCATGACAAACAACAGAGAGCATGTGTCAGTTCACGAAGTCTGACTGACTGTTTCTCCCTGACCCAGTCTTCTATTAAATACAGAATGTTGAATAAACATGTTGGTGTAGTCTCTCTCCCGATTGGTTCGTCGCTCTGCCTCCACTTCCCACCTCGACGATATCGACTCCTCGTAATCTTTTTCTGATTACATGGAGTCAGCTGCTGTCTTGGTATAGTTCTTGTTTCTGCAACCACAAAGCATAACACCGCCTGTATCTCTCTGCCCTTTAGGGTGACAACACCCTTGTTATTCGTCTTATATCGTCGATTACTGTTGTTTCTGTTCCCCTTCTACAGTTGGTACATGTTTTCCATCTTACTGTAGATGGGGATAGACCCAGTCGTCATCTTCGAACTTCCTGTTCTTATTATTATCACTCCCTGACCTACTTGTTAGTCAATAAGGCACCTTATATTTGGATATGAATTCACACACTGCACTGTTATTATTAAGCATTAAATCATTGCATATATTTACAATATACGCAAACATCGAGAACTCACTTTGACACCAAACTGTGTGAGGACGAATTAAAAACAAATATAATCCCTGGTCTTTATAAGCACAAAAAGCCTTGAGTGATGCATATTTAACATCTTTTACAATCTTAGGCACTGTACCGTTACTGTGTGTATATCCCAATCTACGGTGAGATGGACAGCCTATACTGACCGCAGAAGGGGAACAGAAACAACAGTAGTGGGCGACAAGGGTTTTAGCGCCCTAAAGGGCAAAGATACAGGAGGTGTTATGCTTTGTGGTTGCAGAAACAAGAGCCATCTTGTGACAAGCGGCGGCAGATGAAGATTACAAGGAGACAGATATCATCGAGGCGATGGAGGCAGAGCAGCACCAACGAGAGATTACACCAACCTGTTGATACAACATTCTGTATCTAATAGAAGACTGGGTCAGGGAGAACAGATTTAGTTTTCCTGCTTCTTTTTGTGTTTATTCATGCATGAAGACAACCTAAGCCAGCGAAAAGGCATTTGTGTGTTGATTTTACTTCAGCCAAACAAATCAGTGGCTAATTTTAACTGATTAGAACAAACTTAACCAGACAAGAGGAACAACTCATGATCTCAAACAAAATCTTTGTTTGTATGCAGCTCCTTGAAAAGAATCCATGTTTTGCTTACCAGTATATTACTTAATCTTTTTTTGTAGTCCAATCTTCCTTTATGTTCTGCATTCTTGCAATACTCATGTCTTTTACTAACTTGTCACCTTCCCCGGAGTCTTTGTACTTTCTCATCTCGCAGATACCCATGGACTGAGGTCGCGCCAGGATTGCTGATCTT
>JAPZDZ010000021.1:20862178-20888233 GCA_029783805.1 Acanthurus tennentii
ACACACACCCACACACACACACACACACACACACACACACACACACACACACACACACACACACACACACACACACATACATTCATACACATCTGGACACACATCTTTACAAAAACACATTGTAATGCAACGTGTCGTATACACGTTTACGGTAAAAACAAACAAACAAACAAACAAAACATGGAGGATACAGAGAATAAAAGTTCTTCAAGTGTTTTTTAACAAAAGAAACGAGACAACGGGGATTCCTGTCCTTAAGCAGTAAGTTGGAGATGTTTCCCTTGTTTTGGCTACTTTTGTTGCAGCTACATGGCTATAAGGTACCAGAGTTAGCTAGCAGCTTGTTAGTAACGTTAGCTTAACTTACGTGCAGCAGCTTCAGCGGTTTAGTTTTGTTTTAGGATGAAAAGTTTGTCTGCCTCTCACCCCTGGAGCCCTGAGGGAACTTCTGTTCCTTCTGAATGAACTGGCGGTGGTTTGGTTTGAGAGATCTGCTGACTGTCAGGACGAGATGGATGGATGGACCTTCACTCCCACGTGGGAGCCCCTGAACTGCGAGCGCATGCGCACTGCTACTCTTTTGCAATTGAGTTCTCTTGGCTTGAAGCTACAGGACAAGATCTTATGACTCTTCTTAATAAGTTAAGAAGGACTTTATGTTCTAACAGTAAAACTTTGAACCCTTCAGTATTATGAATTTTGTAGATTTCCTGTATTTTCATTTCAAATTAACCTCAGTATCCAGTGTGAAACTCACTGTACAGCTAAGAAGTCTCACAAGGTGGGTCTATAATAGCTGGTTTCAGCGTTGTAGAGTAGAGAAAGATACATTTGGCTTATAAATAAAAAACAAGGTATTTATCCACTGAAAGTTTTTTCCTTGTACCATGGAGAATGCTTTCAAACAGAACCTTAAACCTTCATAATCAGAAACAAAATTATACAGCTTCATTTTACATTTCATTTTCTATTAAGTTTCCTGGAATGATCTACGTTTAAATTGGCCCATTTCATAAAATTCGTAGATAATAAAGCCAAACAGCTAACCTGAAAAATTAAAACTCAAAATTATTTTAAAATTGAAGAGATTTTCTTTTGTTTTCTAGGCTTGTACAGAAGGTTAGGCTCACATGGACTATGGCTTCAGTATTTATAGAGTCCTTGTAATAGCCTTGAGACTAATGGGGAAGTTTTACATTTATAATACAAGCACAGATTTTCCTCATTAAATTGGCTTGATGTGGCTAAATTTGACAAATAAAAAGTCAATAAAAGCAAAGAAAAGTTTCATCTTGAACTTTCTCTTCACATGTACTCGGCTAATTGTTTCAGATATGTTGGAAAATATCTGCAGGATGTGCAGACTGTGTCTTTGATGGAAGTGTTGGAAAAAAAATACTCCCACACAGAAAAGTCAGTATCTGCAGTCTTAGATATATTTAATAAATTAAAGCCAAGGTACAAAAAAACAATGTACATTTCATACCTCCCTCCCCTCCTCCAACTTCTACTCTTTCTATAAACTGCGCCAAACATTGTTATATTTTCCCACCACAGAATGAGACCATAACACACATCAGTGTAGAACATCCAATTATTTACCCTTCAAATCAGACCCAGAGGCAGGACAGTGCATTCACAGAGCTGATTCCTGCCTCACATATCAGGCTCAATCACATCTTTTCGCAGCATCTCAAACACTGAATTTGTTCGCACCCCTGAGCCCCCCAAACCCCTCCCCACAAAACACATACATGCTACATGTCTGCAGGCACCTCGGATAAGACAGAAGGATTAGACTGAGATTAAGTTTATCAGAGACCACAAGGTACATTTCGGTGCTGAGTGTTATTGGATGTCAAAAGTTCGCTGATTCACAAGGCAGTGAATGTTACAGCCGTCACATTACTTCACCAATAACGTCTCTGGCGTGATGGATGAGCACAGAATGTCGGTGTTTATTGTTGTTGCTAAGGCTGAATAACTTTCTCAGAGATCTTACGCTTTGTTCCAGAGCTCTCTAATCCTTCTTGGTCCTCTCCAAGGCAAGTGACAGGATGGATGAAAAGGATCGATAGATGAAAGCATTTTGTTAGGAGCAATAGTTGGTGATAATTGAGTGTGGTCAATGATTAACACTGGTTGGTCATTCCAGATCATGAGGAGATTAAATAGATGGGTGTGATTGCTGGCGAGCAGCAGTGGTGAAATGCTGGACATGCCTGGTCAGTCCATAAAAAAAAGAGTAGTCTGAGAGTGGCGTGAAGAAATGAATGGGCTCTTTGTTTAAAAAGATAGGAGGAAGTTATGGATGTGTACTGTAGGTCCAATATAAGTGCACTGAACGAAGTGGAAAAAGATACATCTGTGCAAACACGACCTCTCATACATACAGGTATGAACACACGCATACACTCAAATACACAGAAGTGTTCAGATATAACTGTTAATATGCACAACTTGATTAATATTTTTGCACGATTACAGTGACTAAGCAGTTCATTGTCAGGATTATTAATCCCTCCAAACTCTCAGTTCCCTTCTCAGTTTTCATCTTGTGCCTGCAGCGACTATAATTCCTTTATTCCCTCGGGCCTTCACCAGGCAGTCCTGCTTTACCTAAGGGACCAATGCATAAAATCCATTCCCTACGACCAGGGGAGACTGCAGTACGACCAGGCGGGACTGTATGTACATGAGGTACAGCCCTGCACATCGAGGGCTTGGCAAGAGAGCAGACTGTTTCTAGTCCAGTTATGTGGTTTTCAGCTTTTTTCCCCACTCATACCCCCAAAAAGGCATATATAACAAAAAGTGACAAATTCACAAGAAATGTCATGATAATTTGGCAAATGCAGAGATTGGGGGGGGGGGCATGCGTGGGAGTTAATTAAATTGTATTTATGTCATATTTCCTGCAGAATCCCCTCCTCACATTGGTCCTTCTCTCTTCCCATTAGCAGCAGCAGGACTGACAACCACCGTCTCTCTATATGTGTATACATATACATTTATATAATTAATTTGATTTTATTTTGAAAAATAATGTCAAGTAGCTACGTACGATACCACTACCATTTTCATATGGATGCTAATCACCAGGAAACAGCCTAGGAACCACGGGAAGATCTAGAAAGGCAGAACAAGACAGAGATAGAAGAAGGCGTGAGGCAGCATGCTGGGAGTGCTGCTCGAAGCTCTTCCAAAGAAAAGACCTTTAAATAAGAGGAGAGGGAAAGGGGAGAGAAACAATCACTCTCTTAAAAGAAAAAAAACTTGGAGCAGAAAGCCACCGGGAATTTCACATTTGTCCATTAATCCGATGGCAGGTCTTTGCTGGAATGGTTCCATGTCTTTTCCTGCGGCGGGGCGGGCTATCATTACAATCATGTCATGATATCTTCACTGATGGGGTCTGTGAGAACTGTATTGTTGTGGCGTCCAGCTGCTTGGCGCTGAGGGCAGAGGTCACGATTAGGTACAAGTTCAAGGGTAGAGGTTCAGTATTCAGCGGCATATTCTGTTCCGTGGAGCCCTCTGCACAGGAGTGTGAACTCCTTCACTATGTCCTTCACCCTCCTCTTGTTCACTCGTTCTCTGCACGAAAGAGGAGGCAGTTATAAGGAGGAATTTATGCAGCTATATAGTATGAATGTGAAAAATCATGTGGCCGACTGTATTAGTCAATGATACCTGAGTATCTGATATGAGAAGTTGTCTTTTTGTTCAGTTGTGACCCGCGATGACGGGAAGCCAGGTGGCTGCAGCGCCTCCTTCAACCACACAGCGAGCAGAGAAAAGCAGTGCTTGTTCAGACTGAAAAGCACCTCTGCGAACTGGTCCATCAGACTCCGAGATGCCCCACCTCCGATGCCCTGGAGAGAGCGGTGGAGAAATTTGACAGCGGGGACTTAATTCCAACAAGAAAGGCAGCGATGTTTGATGTGCGAGAACACTGCCAACTGCACATCAGAGAGGTGATGAAACTTCTCTGTTGTGTGATGTGTAAATGAGTAACGTAGTGCTTCTCACCTCCAGCACAGCCTGTATCAGCAGCTTTCCATCCTCCTGCATCACTCTGGCCAACGGAGGCACGTCCGAGCAGTGTGGCAACAGTTCAGTCTACAGCAGGAACACAGAAACAATCAGCACATTGAAAAACCAAATGACTCATTCATAAAACAGGCATATTCTTGCAAGTTTTAAAGTTGTGTGTGTGCTTACAAAGAACAAGCATGTTGACTTTACTGTGGGAGCCTCTGGAAATTTGAGCGACAGAACTCCTAAAAGAGGGAGAGGGAGTGAGAGGCATAAATAAACTACTGGAGGATGGTGTCAAACATTTACAGTTTGTACTTTGTACTGACAGGCACATATTTTGCAGGAGCTGTAGCAAAACACCAGTAACAGTGTGTAGGGGCGTGTGTTTATTTAAACAATGTGAAAACTTACCGCAGTGGAACACAGCTTTAACGTCAAGACTCTCAGACAAGAACAAATCGGGCTTCCGTTTGAGGGCCTAAGAGGCAGATAAAGGCATTAAACAGAGATGTTTCTGTCGTCCCAACCCAGTCGGTGCTGCTTCACCACATTCCACTGCATAAGCTCCTTCAAAATACTTCTAACAACAGTACCCGCTCAGCCTGGTAGCCGGATCTGACAGCAACACAGGACTGAGAACAGATCTGCCTACCAGGCTATAGCACTCTCTCCGTCTGTTTAGGAAAAACTATATCCAAACTCATACAGAGATCCTCCAATGCAGAACTCAGCAGGTATAACAAACAAATTGCAAAAACTCAAACTTTGAAATCATTGGAAACTTAAGTCAAACTAAAGGCAATGATGGTTTTGTTTCTCAAAATCAATTCTATTTGAAACATTACTTTTCCTTGTTTTTGGTTGACTGGATTGAAACAGAAGTGTGTAAGTAATTAACATGTGCAGATAAAGAGAAATACAACTCATCTCGTAATAATGAACTCATTCAGGATGGAGGAGAGGAGAGAGGGAGAGAGGGAGAGGGAGAGAGATGAAGGTCAGATCTATCCAAAGATAGAAAACAAAGGAAGAAGAATGAAGACGGAAGACAAAAATATAAAACAGAAGAGCCATCAGCCAATTTGTCTGAACTGATTAATATTAGTTGAATATTAATTCACTTGGGCTTTAAATTGGCTCTGGGCTGGAATGACTTTAGAGCAGGACTGAGCTCAGAGACTAACCAGTCACCTGGGACCACAACGCTGAGTTACATCATTTTCCTGAGAGCGCTGCATCAGCTGAAATATTTCATTTAAGGCACAGAGTATGTCGATGTTATTCCAAAGAGCAAATGTGCTCTGATGTTGACTTTAAAAAAAAAGGTAAAAATTTGTAAAAATTTAAAGTGCCAAGCAGCCTGTTGGAGAAACATAGCAAACCAATGTGATTACTGTCTGTCTTAAAGTCATGAGAATTTCTGGATGTGAAAGGTTCATTAAATCTTTCAAAAATATATCAAATGCCATAAATGCACCATCACATAGCAAAAACAAGCAATTTTGTCTTTCTGATTGAGGGAACTTTGGAAATACATTTTCACAGAGTAATGTTAAAAATATATAAAACTTAATGTGATTATCAAGACACTGAGTTGCACTGTTCCACAGCAAAGTGATTTTTAAAGGACATTCAAGATCTTTTATCAGTTTATTAGCTGAATACTGTGTGAGTTTTACAAGTTACACAGGGTGAGGATGCTTTGTATTCTGTAGTGAGCACATCAGACTGATTTGGGAGGTTTCTGCAGGTAAAACAATAACCCCGCATAAGGTCCGTACTTTTTGTGGTGAGGTGACTGTTAGAATCAAAAGCGTTTGAGGAGAGACAGACATCTCTTTCTCAAACATTCCTCTCATGTTTCATTCCTCTGCCTCGCCTATGTGATGGGACACCTAAGGGCCCAGTAACAAAGAATAGGAAGAGGTAGAGAGGGAGAAGAGGACAGAGAAGCAGGGAGAAACTAGAAAAGAGAAAGAGAGAGAGAGAAAACCCAAAGTGAATGAAATAAGAAACCAAAAACACACCTGAGCTTGGAGTTGCATAAATGAATCAACAATATCAGGATGATCCCTGGGTCCTAAAATATAATAAAGATGAAACTTAAGAAATCATAAGAGAATAAGAATAATATACAAACAGCAACTGAATAGATTCAACAGTCATGTGGAAATAAAAGAGAACTCAAAAATATTTCATTGAAATAATTCACACGTGAGTAAGGAACGAAGGGGAGAAGGAGGGGAGGGGGCATATGAAGCTTTGGCAGAGTCTTGGAGGAACAGACCAACCAAAAACAAAAAACAGGCAGAAGACAAAGACATGGGTCTGTTTGGAGAGAAAGAAAATAAATAAGTAACGATAGAAAAAGAACAAACCTAAAGAAACAAAAGTGGGTTTGGAGTGGGAACCCAGGAGGCACCTCTGTTACTGTTACAGTTTGGAGGAAAAGGGGAACCAAACCTGAAAGAACCCCCCGTCCGACCTCCTTCCCATGAGGCATCGCTGACACCAATGTGATCAAACAACAATCAACATTTCCTCGTAGACTTTAAAAAAAAAATGCCTCAAGGGAGGAGGTTTGTGTGCGGGGTCCCTTCAGAGCCGGTCAATAAGATCCCCTTTACTTCAAAGGTGAACCCATAGCCATATATATATAAATATATATAATATAAATATATAAATCACACTCATTTATCAGGAGAGGTTCTACTGTCACTACCTCCATTATGCTGGACACAGACTACAGGACGATTTTTAAAAGTAAGACAGGTTGCAAATGATGCACAATTAAACACACATTTCCTGTAGAACCTTCTGGACTGAAGAATCCACATCGAGATTCCTGATTTTCAAACATGGTTTTCTCCGATGGCTTAAGATTGATGTTGGAAAGACTCCAACAGCAAACTTGTAATGAAACAGAGGAAATGTCTGTAGTAAGCGCCCAGCTTTAGCTGTTCCCAGACTCCAAACAAGTTTCCTGCTCGATACCCCCCCTCCAGCCCTCATCCAGACACAATCCTTGGAGAGAATTCAGGACTTATTCAGAGGGCTGTGATGGAGAGGCCGACTCTAAGACCAAGCACAGCAGTGGCTGCAGCTGTAATGAGCTCCCACAACCTACTTTGTTAAATGTCAGCCGACTGAATAAGCTAGTGGTCTCTGTGATGTGACTGTAGTGTGTATTGATATGGTCTACTGAAAGGCACCTGCTCAGAAAAAAAAAAGAGTTTAGAGGCAGGAGGAGAGGCAGCCATTACTTAACCAGTCAAAGCAGGAAAGGAGGAGAGTAAAAAGGGGACAACACAAAGGGAAGGGGAACGGCAGACGAAGCTGGTTCAAGTGGCCTAGCCCAAGTGTAGTGGATGAAAGTCTATCATCTCATTCATGTCAATCTTATGTTGAGTTATGAACAGAACCCAAGTCAGCGCACAGAAAGAAAAGCCTGATCAGCTTTGAACGCCTCACAAAACAAAAGCAATTTTCATGCAGCCGAAACACTGAAACAGTCAATTCAAATAAATCAATTTTAAAGATGAAATAAGCAACTACTCAGCTGACTAATAAAGAAAATGTTGCGACATGTTAAATAATAATTTTAAAATGATTATATCAACATTTAGTGGAAACAGAAGCCATTAACAAAATGATAATTTGAGCCTTCGTTACTTTAAAACATCAGGCAGCCAGATCACTTTGTTGTTCCACTTGAATTAATAAGTAACAAGAGCAAACATTTAAAGGTCGACTTTGGCAAAACAGTCAAATGGGATCAAACCTTTCACCATTTTCCTATTTGTGGCCTTCAGGCTGAGCTGTTTTATTGTCTAGAAATGCAACTGTACATTATTATTCATGTACTATTGCAGTAGGGAGTAGTAGCATCCCATCCTAATATACATAACTTTTAAAAACTTTTTTGCTTTGTTTTTGTTTTTACAAAGACTTCACAATTTCAGTCTTCAGTTTTGGACCCTGTGAAACCAAATATGATCAGAAACATTCAAAGGTCTACCAAAGACTTGAACAGACACATATGACAGTATCCACAGTCCCGCCCTCACTGGACCCCCTACCTTGCTGGAAGATGGACAGTGTTACCGAGGTTACCAGCTCAAACAGAGCCTTGATGGGTGGGAAGTGGTCTGTCTCACTGGCAAAGATATGCACCATCTGAAACAGCAAAATTTCACATTAGATATTCACTGTGTTTATTTGCACACAATAAATAAAATTACTGGAAGGAAAACTTGCTACAGCTCGAAACTACTGAATGTTTTTACATGCCTGATTATTTGAGTGTTTTAGTAATATTTCACATAGCAGCCTGCAGAGTTTTTATTTCTTGGTTGTAGCACTTGGACTAATAGTGGAGTAATAAAACAAGCTCTGTAATGAGAACATTTTTTTCTTTTTGCAAATTTGTCTGAAATAAAACAGAAAGTTTAGCTGCAAAAACAGACACATTTGGACTTAAGTTTAATGTAATTTCTTAGTTACAGCTACACTTTGGGTTGTGCCACTGTGAATGCAAACACTCACCGCTCATTGTATCCTCTATCCTCATTAACCTTGAGCTTAACGGCACATTGCTGATTAGCTCGCTCACAGCCCTTTCTTATACATCTCTGAATGTCTGCATGTAACTGCAAAAAATACTAATGTGCATCTATGTGTATGTGCACATGAATGAGCGTGTACCTGTCGTGTGAGGTCGAGGGCCGAGGCCTGGGGAATTGTACTGTACATCTGCCCGAGCATCTCACTCAGCTGAGACACCATGGGAGCAAAGTCATGGAGGAGAGTCTTCACTGACTTCTCAAAGATGGCGCACACAGCCTGAGGGGCAACATGAGGTCAGCTGTACCGACATTACATTACACTGAACTATGTGGACTGATTTCTTAAAAAGAGGAGGTTTAAAAATTTGTGAAGCACATGTTGATGACTCACCTCCACAACCTGCGAGTCGTTTAGCCACTTACTGAGTACAGTCTGTATGAGAGCAAACACTTGTTGCAAAACCACCACCACCTGAAAAAGCAAAAGTTCACCTCATTAAAAATAAAGACTAAAGACAAAATTATAAATGAGCTGCAGCAGCAGATTAGCATTAACACATGGGTGAATGCCTATGAGGAGAATGACTAATGACTACGGTTGAGTGACGGGGCAAAAATTTCCCGTTGGCCAACTTCAGCCCTCCAACAAGCAACAGCCAATGTGAAAGCAGCAGGGGGGTTGAAGAGCTCATGTTGCTGCGAGCATCACGAGCCTAACTGAGTCTAACAACTACAACACAGCAGAGTTCTTGATTGCAAAGCATTAACACGGAACATACTGTACAATCATACTGGTCAAAATCTGTCGTCTGTAGACTTTGCTTGTTTCTGTCAGCCAGTGCATTCGTCCAATCTTTCAACCCTCAGTGGTGACAGTGTTGATGATGATGTGTGTGGTGACTTACAGGGTTTGGTCCAGGTGGAAGTGGGGCTGTTTTGACAGGTGGCGCTGAGCCGTCCGCTGACTCGTCGTCCTGCTTGCTGATGTCGAGCGTAGTGAAGAGGTTGGAGAGCAGACCCAGGATGTGAATGATTGCTAACTTATTGGAGGGATTAGGCTGTAAATAGAAAAAAAAAAACAGAAGAAGCAGATCGTGTCATTTGGGAATTTGCTATTTTACAACTAATCCAACAGTCCATCTGGCTTTAGTGCATAACGGCTGCTTAAAAAAAACAACAAAAAAACAGCTTAAATATTTAAAAAGTACATCTAAGCTGGATATGCTACTGAGCTTTTACTACTGAACCGGATGAACCATTTTACAAATGGATGCATCAAATCAATAATATGCTAAATATGTTTATCTTGGGCTCCCTTGAGTATCTGTATTACAGCATATCTTTTTAAACTTTACTTCATGTCCCCTTGTCAGAGTAAATTTATGTATATTAACAATGCATGTGATAAATTTGGTGAATAAGTGTAGGTGTGTGATGCGATGTCAATTCAATATTTAGTTAAAATATTTGAGCTACTTTATGTTTATATGCAATGCCTCCTTAATTTTTAATACAAAAGAAAAAGAATATGAAAATTTTAACTGTAATGCAAATAAGTCAGTAAACAAAAATATTATCAATCACAATATTAGTTACTTTAAATTACCAGCCTTAAGACGGTCTGTTTTTAAAAAAAAAATATTTTAGGACATTTGTCATTATGATTCACAGAGTAAACACAGCACATTAAATAATAAATAATAACTTTACATACTTAAAATAGCATAAAGCAAATCAATGGGCAGGTATGTGACAGAATGTGACAGAAAGAAGGTAATGGCCTGTTCTCACACCTTTTTTTTTTTTTCACTGACACCTATAAGTACACACACACACACACACACATCCCCTCCCTCAGGTAAATTCATTAATTAGGGTTCCACTGGCCGTGTTTAATAATTGCTCTGTCTCCATGGTGATACAACAGAGAAACAAGACTGCAAAGAGACTCATGCAGCCAGACCTCTCGTCCCTCGCCAACATCCATCCTCCCTCACAGTGCTGATGCTCTTACTGTGCCACAGTCATCCTACAACAACAACAACAGTGTGCCCACATAATGCCTGAAGCCTCATTAGGGTTGACTTCATCAGTGTTTGCAGCCAGACCCATCGGACATCGTGGTCATTCACCCCTGACGTAATGTCACCTAAAGGTCTCCCCACTAGGTGCCACTATTTGTCCGGCTCCAGAAACAGCACCTGATTTCTTAGTCTGATGTAATGCCAATACGTCACAAAGCTAGACAGAATACAATAAGAGAGGCAGGAAGTCGAAGAGGATAGATGAGACAGTGTGTGACAGTGAGTGTGTTAGCGTTGTGTAGGGGATGGGGGGGGGGGGGGACAGGACCAGACAGGGAGAGAAATGAAAAGCTTCATCTAAGCTGACATCTTTGTTCACTCCACCCAAAGACTTCAGTGATTGTAGAACAGGGGATGAAGAGAAATGTGACTCCATGTACAGTTGATATCATGCTGAGTATTTTTAGACAATTTTGGCTCCACATTTACAGCATTCAGCGAGATAGTCTGAAACTCCGGGCTCTATTGGACCTGACATTTAAACTGGGGAAAGAATTTTCTTTTTGCACAGCTTTGCGCATGCACATGTAAAAGCATGACCTATTGTAAGTGTAGCTACTTTTATATTTTCTCAGTCTGTCTTCTCTCTTTCTGTGGTGTGTGTGTGAGTGTTTGCCTGAGTGAGACAAAGTGTGTATTTGCTACTTCCATGTGAGTCACTAGCCCATGGTGCAGGGTCAAATCCAATCTGGTCCCGCAGAGAAATGTTCCACCGCAGTGACACCACACAGACACAAGGCCTGTTCTTATTGGCTGCAGTCCAACTGTGGCAGCTCCGTCTTTGTGTGTGAGCGTGCGTGTGTGTGTTTGTGTACTGCTAAATGATGATGTACGCACCGTCTCATCTGCTAGCTTCTCCAGTTGCTGGATGTAGGGAGTGATGAGAGAGTGGAGGTTTCTTAAGATGTCTTCCACAGGGAGAGCAGAGAGAAGGAAGCCGAGAGCCTGCATCAGCCACATACACTGACTTGTCTGCAAGAGAAGATGATTGTAGGTTAAGCTCCAGTGAGAGCAGGGAGCTTTAAGTCTAAGAGTTTTATAAAGAGACAACACAGATTTTTCACAATCTCACATGTCATCTTCAGACCAAAGGCAGCAAACATGTTATGCAATTCTTTCACAGCAATCCTTATCCTATCCTTAAATGTCACTTCAGAGCTGAGAGCCAAGGAAAAAAAAGTGTATGAATGTGAGAGAGCACAAACTGACCTTGTGAATTTGCTTTATAAGCACCTCCTTGAGAGAAAAGAGAAAGTCAGAGTGATGGTTCAGTTTTTTTGAAAGCACAACCAAACATACCAAAATTAGCAATAAGGAGTAACTCCAAAATAACACTACTTTGAAGTGATTTCAAAGAGTAAATCTTATTTCTGGAAAGCAGGAACATCATAAAGTCTGCATCATCTTTAATGTTAAACTTGGGGAAAAAAAAGAAAAGCTAATACTTGCACACATACCTGAGAGACAGCTACTATATTGGTTGCGTAGGGTGGGAGGTCATACTTGCACTCCCGACAAATTTTCTTGAGAGTAGAGACAGAAGAAACAGAAAGGTCTGGGTTTCCTAAAGCCTGAAGCACCAAGGGCAAGACACTGCTGAGCATCACTGGGTGGTCTGCCAACCATTCAGCCAAAGCACCTGGTGGGAGATAAACAGTTCAGACACTGGATGAGAAACAATGAGTGTTACTAGACTGTGATCTTTGAATTACCCTTAATTAGTTTGCATTTTTTGACGACTGCAAAGATCCTTTTAATCCAACCATGAAACTTGTCTCACCTATAGTGAACATCACTGTGTCTGCCAGTTGGACATTGTTGATGCTGATTCTGGGGATGAGTCCTATCAGGCCTGGGATGACGTCAGAGTAATTCACATCTATCGTCTCAGCTATGGACTGGAAGCCATAAAGTAAAGCTTCTGTGTGCTGGAGGAGGAGAACGCAGTTAGTACATTTGCTTAAGCATGAATTTATAGGAAATAAGCATTTCAGCAATGACCAAATACTGAGGTTAGAGTTCATTAAAAGTAAAATGACATAATATGAACATGAAAAAATGCAGCAAATAGTTTTTAATATAAATATACATTTTAGCATACTTTTTCCTGTTCTTTGGGTTTTTCTTGAGGTTTATTTTAATTTTTGACTGCGGATTTAATGCTTCTAGCCTAAGTAATTTTGTAAAAGGACAAAAAAAATTTAAATACTGGTCTAGAAAAACTGGTTTATTAAGTCTAGGGTGACGCATTCCCAGTACTGGCTTCTGTGCAACACTCAAAAAAAAACAGGAAAAACAGTTCACATTTTCTCTTTGCTCATCTGTGTATGTCTCACCCACCTGCCATGATGTGGGCTGCTCTGCATTAGTCAACAGTCTTCCGAGTTTATCATACAGGTTACTCAGCAGCTCTGCTCCCAGCATCTCATAAACGTACATGAGTGTGTCTGAGATATCCACCCTGAAGGACAGATATGCAAAAACAGCCATTTTAGGGGCTCACAATCTTGAAACCTTATCCATTAATCTATTTGCCAGATAGGTTTTGCCCTCTCAGCTGCCAGTCCAGTGAGAGTCTATTAGAGAAAAAAAAACATCATATGCTGACCAATCATCCTGTCAGCGGGTAATTTCTGAAACACTTCGACTGTCACGAGAACGCTTGCACACAACAGTGTGTAGTAGAAAAAGGCATGTGCAATACACAGGGACAGGTTCAGGCACATATAACACACAGACACACACACACACACCTATAGATCCTGAATTGTTCTTTCTCATCCGAGGACCAGGATTCATACTCTTGGTCGGAGGGAAACTGGGCCTTGTGAAGCAGAACATCCACCAGCTGGAAATACACTGGCCTGTAGACCTGCAGATATACTGCCTGCTTATCCGACTCGAACGACATTATTTCATCCTGAAAATGGAATAAGGAGAAAAAGAAAATGGTCTTGGGTCTGGAGAATAAAATGGTTTATGCATTGTACAAAATAAGAGCCTCTGTTAGGTTTAAAATTTGATATTTTTGTTATTTTGATATTTTTTAGAGTTTACAGTATTTTTTAATCATTTGTCATTAAGAAAACAATCCCAATATCAATTATCCAAGATGAAACTGCTTGTACAAACCAAGTAATTAATTATGAAGAATAAGGTACAAGACAAAAAGCTCATTTCAGTATTGAAAAACTGCGAACAAAACAGTGAGGAAACAGCCAGTAGCACATTCATTCAATCTGGCTGTGCAGGGAGAGTTTGTTTTTATGAAGCCTTTCTCAAGATGACCGTTTCAAGTAAGTGTCTACTGAGCCTTGCCAAGTAACAATGGCCAAAGCTTGTTTTCTGCAGTGATTTTGTATGCTTAGATAAGATAAAACTGGTCTCAACTACAACATCACCTAAACAATACATTACAGAATAGGATAGGATCAGATTTTAACATTCCTTACTTGTAGTGTGTACCAGAAGGTGAGTGTGAGTGAGCTGGTGGTCTCATTGACTGGGTAGTGGCCAGGGATGCCTGTACAAAACATGATCATGTTGACTAAAGCCAGGAAGCTCTGCCAGTGGTCCACCTGCTCCAAAAGAGTCCTGGACAGAGAGGTGAGTGGAGCGGGGAAAAAGAGAAAGAAAACGTGTTATCTGGTCATGTCCATTGAGACATTAGACAGGAGACTGTGTGACTTGTTTCAGTGCAAATGAATGTTAGGAAAACTGATTTTCTCAGTAGGCTAACTTGTTTGGATTAGTTTAAAAACTGGCAAAGATTTGGACTTTGTCACCGGATTGGCTATGGCACATTTTAACACGTCTTGGTTTTAATATCAATGAATAGGACAATATTTTAGTTTTACCCTGAGGCTGAATAATTATTTAGTCATGTATAAAAATCATTTTTGCCAAGACAAAGTTTTTTTCCCCCCTTATCGTAATCAAGTAACTAGAGGAAAAAGGTGCTGTGTGCCACTGATTGTAAAGCACCTTCAGACAATTTTGTTATTTGTGATGTAGGGCTTTATGCATAACATTGACTTTACTTGATACAATCTTTACATGGATACAGGCCCGCTGATTAAAAATACACACCTGGAGTGGTTTTCTCCCAGTGTTACGGCGATACGGCAGATACCATGGCAGGTCTCCATGTCTCCATTCTGAACAGCCTCTCTGAGCTGCTCCTGAAGAGCCAGCACTTGAGGAACCAATTTCAGCAAAGTGTTCACATATCTATAGGTCATGGACACACATGTACAGACAAAAAAAAACAAAAAACACCAGAACTGACAGTCAGCAGTCTAGTTCATTTAGAGGAAACGAGTTAAAATACCAACAGAGTGCTGTAGAAGTGAGGGTTAGAGAACATTACATGCACAGCCAGGGAGCCTCCACTGGTGAGTATGAAACTGACTCACATTGCTCACAGCTACGTTGATGTATTTATTGCTCCCTTTCAAGACAAGTGTTTATTTCAAATCAAATCTCAGTTCAAGTCAGTCCAACCTCTGATCCAGCACACCCACCCTAAAAAACCCACACATCTACCGGGGAACCAGTAAATCTATTCAAAGCTCCTGCTCAGAGCTGCGCTGCTGTCACTTATTATTCCGTCTTCTTCCTGCTGTCTCAGCCATTTACAATTCCCCCACTCTAAAACACACATGTGCTGACACACACACACAACAGAGGCAAACTTACATAGACACATAAACACACTCCGCAGCACAGGCTCAGATCTGGTCATGTGACAACATCATACAACATTCTCCTGTCATCCTTAATGACAGCAAGTGAAGGGGTGACATTTGGAGATGAAGGGCTTGCGTGTGAGCGTGCACCTGAATGTCACTGAGGAGATTATGTGCATATGTGAATGCTATAAATGAAAACCATATTACTTGTGTCAGCCCCGGTGGGGTTCTGTGGTATGCAGGAAGTGCTCCATCTTTCATGAGAACATCAATAAGGATGTGGGTCCAGATTGTTGAATATTCATCAATGACACAGCAAGGTTGTGTGACTTTACCGACATATAAAAAGAAACAAAAAAAGAAAAATCAACCAGAAAAACTACTACAACTTACTAGGTTTCCATCAGGATCTAGGGCTACAACTTTCACTTACATTAGGAACTCATCACCTGGTTGCTGTTTTAATTAACCATAACATGGCAGAAAAAAAAGAGAAAAAGATTCATCTCAAGTTCTCATGGAGCAAAAATGACATTATCACGTTACTTACAGTGTATAATGATCCCTAATTCAATTTGGCAATCCTCATACTGAGAGGCTGGAATCTTTGCATTTATCATAATAACAGACCTAAATAATTATTTGATTAGCTGCCGTCAGTGGCCAGAGGAAAATGACACTGATATACATCCTCTGTTTAGCAGGTTAAATACATGTCTAATGTGGTCCAGGGAAGCATTCATTATTGTAATTTCCCTCAGGCCCTATTATAAGCCAAATAACCAGATCTTTGGTTGTGTATTATGAAGCCAGGTCCCCTGCTCAGCAGCCCACACTGACTCAGCCTTCTCTGGTGAGAGCTCCACCCTGCTGAGATGTGATGTATATGAATCTGGTCTTCATCTAACAAGCCCATACCTGTGTGTGTATTGGCCTACATCCTCTGTGTTTGGCTGCCTGAGTAGCCCTGTGAGAGCAGCGCAAGGACCGACTGCAATTTACTCTGAGTGAGTGACTCTGTGTGTGTGTGTGTGTGTGTGTGTGTGTGTGTGTACATGTGAGTGGCAGACTGCACTCAGAAGATCATTCATTTTTAACAAGGTGCTTTGCAAATGCAGGTCATGCACTCTTAGCTTGGGAGAAGAGGATGTGGTGTGTATGTGATGCGATTAAAAAGGCGAAATGGATTTGTGTGTGTGTGTATGTGTGTGTGTGTGTTTTCCCATTTCCTTCATAAGAGATGACATTCTGGAGATTCCTATGAGACTGTCTGCTGCAGTCTCCTCTCCTCTAACTCATAGTTGCTGTCCTCTCCTCTTTTGCTCCCTGCCCTGCTGTTACACACATTCTGCCTCCTTCCTGACTCCTCCTTTATTCTCTCCCTCCACCACCACCACCACCCTCCATCCCCCACCTCTGATCCCCTCTGCAATTACTGCAACACTCAGAGACTGGGGGAATGGGTTGCCTGGCAACAGGATGCAGCTGGACCAATAGCATCCCCCCAAATGAGTTGACTCTAATGTGTTTAAACAGAGGGAGAGAACAAGAGACAGGGAGGAGGGCTTAGTACTGATGGCGAGAGAAGGGAAAGGGGAAAGGAGGAGCACAAAGAAACAGAGGAAGAGTGGGAGAAAAGATAAAATAGATTAAACAAAGACAGCAGAATCTAAGGATGGAAAAAGGTGGGCTTTGACCTTCCAAGAGAGGATGGTTAGGGAAAAAAAAAACTTATGTCCGTTTTTTTTTAAATTTGTTTCATATCTTTTCCTCCTCGTTCATAGATAAAAACACAATATAGGTAGTTAAATGTAAAGCCATAAATAACATAATGCTTGGATAAAAACAAGAGGTCAAATGTGTCCCAAGAGATTTCACGAATGAGAGAGTGCGGACTTTTAAGAGGACCTGATAAACAGACTGGCAAACACTTGCTGTGATCAATGTGACACAAAATAAGAGAGAAAGAGAGAATTTAGAAAAACAGATAAAAATCAAAAAACAAAACAAACCTAGAGGAATCCCTTACAATCATAACCTATCCTATAGAAACTCTGCAACACCTGCTGGAGCTGTTCTACCTGTAACTTCACCACCATTTGTTTCCCCACCATCTGCTCAGTAAAATGTGACTGTGTTCAAACTGACTTGTCAGTGGCAACTTCACATATATGAGACCCTCTTGTCTGAGAAGCAGTGCTGAGGTATGGAAGATGGAGACAGATGGAGACTTTCACACCTTCCTCTGTCCTCCTCTTTCTCTTAGCACCCGTTCTTCTCTTTGCATCGCCCCATCACCCCCACCCTCTATATCTCTCTCTAGGGGAGGGGTAATGGGTGCCTGCCATGTCTGAATCAACCAGGGCATGATGACATCTTTACCCAGCTCTGTAACCATAGCAACGCCAGCCAACCGAGAAATGCCGCTCTCCTCCCCCTGGCTGTCAACTTGCCCTGTATCAATCCCTTCCTCTTTTCCTCCATGCCTTACCAAAGCACTTCCAGTGCCCACCCTGTCCGTTTCCTGTTCTTGGCTAATGTATCTTTCATTTTTTTCCTCTATTCTCCCCATCACATTTCCCCCTTTGACATCCATTTCTGCTATAGTGTAATTTCTCCAGTCAAGCCAAGACCAATTTCCATGCAATAGAGTAGAATAGTCTTCTTTTTCAGGCTTTTCTTGAGGTGGGCATGCTGGTATGAGGGAATGGCGGTACACATTAGAACGCACCTTTGGGAGTCCGGCTGTGAGATGGCGTTGACTATTGCCTCTACCGCTGTGTCAAAGAGCTCTGGGTCAGGCAGGGCACTGAAGCAGTCGTGCACCAGGCCTTCGCTCTCGCTGAGGGGCACATCCAGCAGCACCCAGGATGACAGGCAGCGCAGCACGCGAGCTTTCACTGCCCCAGGGCTGTCCGTCCTTCGCAGCAGTTGCTGCAGTAAGGGACACACTGACCCCCACTCCCGGGCCAGGGCACCCCGAACCTAGAGGGAGAAAGATAATGAGGGTTAGACTACTGATGAGTTGCTCATATGTGGTATGCCTCTCTGCTTAATGAGTCGGCTTATTTAAAGTTTTTCTCTACTGGTGCCAATAAAACACATGTTGTTTGGCACTGACACCAATCTAGAGGCTGGGTAATAAATCAAATTTTATTTTCAATGACAATTTTGGCTTTGAATTATTATGCAAATTAGATAATTCAAATAAAACAATAATTATGCTTTATTCTTGATTTTAGGTTAATTTAAAAAACAAAACAAAACCTCTCAATCATATTTATTGCAAGCAGCTATACCATTACTTTGCCAAATATTTAATAATTAAATAAGAGAAGTAATAAAAACTAAGAATTTGGCAAAGTTTTCAGTGGCAGCTTTAGGCACTTGACAATTTGTCAATATTCTGATCTAGAGACAAATTTTAGGAACACCTCAAAAAGTTCTGAGGTTTGATACCAACTAATGAATAAATTAATCCAAAGAAAACAAGTTTACACTGGACAGATGGTCATCACCACCTGCAGAGGTGGAAGAAGGACATACCTGCCCTTTTCGGTACTGTGGCAGACGGCTGGTCTGGAACTCCTCCGGCAGGACGGTGAGTAGCTCCAGCAATGCCAGGCAGCGTGCCCGCCCATCCACCCCTCCCCCCTCCTCCTGGAACACCCGCACCATCTCTGCCACTGCGCCGGGCCAGGCCTCAGGCATTGTGTTGAGTGCCAGGGAGGCCAAGGCCACACATAGCCGGGTGAGCACCATCTTGGAGCCAGAGGAGAAGCAGGCAATCTGGGAGAACAGCTGAGTCTTGAGAGACTCATACTGGTCTGTGGGGATGTCTGACCAGTAGCGAGAGATCTTGGTGTGAAGTGCACTAGCACCAAAGTACTGAATCTCTGGTACCTGTTAAAGAAAATGGATGCCAATGATGCAAAATTAATTTTCTGTTGTTGATGTGCCCATATGTGTGTGAATGTGTCTGTGTCTATTTAAGTGTACCTTGTCTGGGCTCAGTAGGGCCCAGCAAAACTGCCAGGCTTGAGGCGAGACCTGAGCCTGCATTAGCCATTTCTGGGCCAGATTCTTGTTTTCTATATTCGGATCATAGTACAACTGATGAAGGGCCTAGAAGAAAAGCAAGGAGAAAAGATTTACAAGAGAGAAAATTAAATAGATTCTGCAGATGGGTGAACTATAAGGGGATTGAAAAACTTTGTACATATGAAGTCCATTTGAGAAACGTTTGCAGTTGCTCTCCACACATTTATGACAGAGGGTGTCAGAGATGACAGACCAGCTGAAGAGGACAAACGCAGTCATTTGAGCTCTTGTTCAAAGGAAAGAGATGGTTACCTGAAGAAAAGAGCATCTTTTCTCACTTGCAAACAGGCAAACACAGACACATAGTAGAAGATCGCAGTTTACCTTGAAAACCTGAGCTACAGAGAAAGCAATGACCTGAAAACAGCACTCTCTGAAATGCAGCTCCAAGTAATTTGAGTACTTCAGCACAGGGAGAACAAGGAGCAAGCCAAAGAGAAAGGAGATAAAGGATGAGTGTGACAGAAGGAAAGAAAAGAAGGGAAAAATGGAGCATTAATTAAACAGACACCTCTAATCCCAGCAGTGCCAAAAGAGAGGTTAAGGCACTAGCCTGTTTTCTCTCACACACACACATTTATGTGCATGCTCACTGAAGTAAAACCGCTGGCAGCCAGCACTAAGTGTCTGACAAGCAACACAGGAAAAAAAAAATCTATTCAGCAAGCTTCTGATCCTTGTCTTTACCCCTGAAGCCTGCTCACATCAATTCCTCCACCAGCAGTCATCCTTTCCTCTCTTTCTTCTCATGTTTTTCTCTTCATTCATCTTAAGCATCCATCTCAGCTCATTCTATCCTTCAGCTTTCTATCTTCATCTTAGTTCAATCTAAATCTACATTTCTCCTCATTTCTCCCACTGAGACGTTTAGGCTGTCAAATAAGAGAGGGAGAAAAAATCTGTTAAGAGACCACTATGGGTCAAAGTACGAAGAGGCAACTGCAGCTATAGAGAGGAACGTCAATACAGAGTCGATTTGTACTGGAAGCAGAGACTCTCGGGTTGTGTTGTTTTCCCATCTGCCATCCTACAATGTAATTATCCGTCTTTGCTTACTGTATGAGATTCTGAAGATGGCTGGCTGGGTGTTAATGAGCTGATTGTTTGTAGAGAGTCAGGTGGCATTTGTATTACATGTGTGAGAGGCAACTATAGGCACAGGTTATGTGCAGTAGGTACTGTGTGTGGAGTTTATGTGGGGCTTTGACTTTTTCACAGCTGGTAGGTCTCTGTATTCCTCTAACGTGTACCTAAATCCACTGCACCTACAAAAACAGGCATGAAGCATTTTTTGTTAAATTTAAACAGATTACTTTAGACAGCTGCATGACAGAAATGCTGAAATGTGAATATGTCATTGTGTTGCAACTTGGCAAGGTCTTTCTGTAAACTAGGCTGTGATATCCGAGTTCAAAGCTACAGCGGATCATTACCACAGACCATCGTGTGATCGCAGACCGCTCCTTATCCAATCCCAAACACCACACTGTCTGAGCGTGTCTGTCCTTCCTCGATTTATTATCAAAGCAAGAGACACAAAACAGTCTGTTCATTTTGCTGCTTTAATCTTTTCACAAAGAACCACCGCCTGTCTCCTCCTAGAAATCCTGCCTGACATCCAACTGTTATCTCAACAAACTAATGGTAATTGTCCGTTATTAACTGGTTCTTAGTAAAACAAAAAAAAACAAAACAAACAACAATAACATGCACTTCACTGGAAACAGTAGCATTTATTTGCAGCTAAAGCAACTAATGCAGCTGAAGCAACTAATTGCATCTGTAGATGGTGGCAACCTGCCTGAACCACCTGGCTTCACCTGAGGATGGCGTGCTCTTGGCAGACCCTGTCAAAGGTTATTAGCCTCCTCTACAGTCGCTTTCCAACAGGAGGAAAAAAGGGAAGATGGATGCAAGTGAAAAAACATGGCTTAGCTAGACAGAATCACCATCTGCTCCCTCACATAACCGTGGATTTGCTGTAGCTGATATACACTCCTGTTCTTACTACTGAATGAAGGAGAGTAACTACAGTGAAGGTTTTTGAGCTGTGTTTACAGAGAACACAATTCTTATAACATACATTTTTTCAACTTCTAAAGAGAAGTGAGAGAAGTAGCTGGGTCTAAATATTGGCAGCATTTATTATGTTTTTCATATTTCGTAAAAATGACACGAGCCTAAACACACACACTTTGGACAAGTCTTTGCACACTGTGTTTGCACACAGCAGGTAATAGTGTTTCTTTGCCATAGGTTCAGTATGTTTTTGAGCCATCTGTCCACTAGGTTGTCACACTCAAAGTCATCGCAGTGATGGGAGGGTGGTGATGGGTTCTGGTGCTGTGCAACAGAGGGCATCATCACACCACTGACCCATCATGACACTGTGCTATAATTGTGAGATCCAAAGACATGCAGAGGAATGATGATTAATGAAGGAACAAAGAATAGTTTGTGTGAGAGTGTGCGCGGGTGGTTGTTGACAGCACACAGCCAAGACAGAAATTAAGAATATCATGTTGCCAATAGTGATAAAATCTCAGCACACATGAACAGCAAACAAACCCTTGCACCAAGTGTCTCAACATGCAAACCGCAGTTACATCAATGTTTCCCTTTTCTATCACATTATACAGGAGACTGACCACCTACCGTCCCTAAATCAATAAATCAAAAATCTCCAAGTCTACTGAAATAAAACCCCAAAAAACAGTGCTAGGACATGTGTATATTATATAACCTACAGACATGTTTCACCTTGAGCCCATTTACAATATTTTTGTCAACAGCTTAAAGGTAATAGTCAGATTGCCTCTTTAGCCACCACAAACCTACTCAACACATGAAGCGTCATATCACAGTGTCAAATTCCTCTGCTATGTTCTGTGATATGTTAGCTGGCAGGCTGAATCATCTCTGCTTTAAATGCCATAAAACATTTTGATAAGATGACGGCTTGCCGTTACATAACAGCGTATCCTAACTTTACTTAAACTGTTTCCGATAGGCAAAGGTCCACCGTAGACTTCAACAGCCACGTTGACCCAATATTGTGTTATGGCTCTTTCTGATGTCACAGTAGTTGTTTGTCTTATGGCAGAAATGCAAAATTTTAAAAAATCCTCACAGCACACTGTTATGAGGCTCTGAGTTTCTTAAAAAAATCAACTTGTTTAGTGGACAGTGATTCCAGATGGGCTAATTATCATCCAACGGAAATGTAAGGCATTATACCCACCCATTCATTTTACACACAAAGCTACTGACAATGTAGTACTTTGTGCCACAGACCCCTGATTGAACAAAGAGCTTTCTATTGGACACATACAAATGCTGGGCCAGGAACCATCGTCTCCACCACCATGTCACACTCTCTACCATATTACTGTGCATCAGTGACAATTATGCACTGCTGGTCTTTTTTTCATCTTACTCATTTAGCAACTGGTTTAGCTTTTCTCATCTAATGGGAAGAGCAATTTGACCTTCTATTGATGAAAACTCCCACATGTGTGCTGGTGTTCTGGATATTTACAGCTGACTGCTGATATGACTGGTGGAGAGGATAATAAAATTAACAGTAAAAGCAACATCTCAGATTAATCTAACAGTATTAAGCCGATATTCTGACACAGATACCAATATAATGCCTTTAGGTGAACTCACAGATTGTAAAGAAACCTATCGTCTCCCTCTCATTCCAGTTAACAGTGTTAGGTAGAGTCCATAACTAATTAAGTACAATATGCCATTGAAGCCAAATGATCTAGATAGAATGAAAAAAAAATCAAATGGTCTAAATATGCTTTCTAAATATAGCTGAGTCATAGAAGAACAATATGTTATCATTTTTAAAACAAAATCACTGTGTTATTACAAAAGTGCTTATAGCCATCGTAGAAAACAATACTTTAGATGTGTTTGTTGTGTTTCATCAACTAATAAGATTACTGATGTTGCTGTACCAGAGCATTCGAAAAACACTGACTGACTGAATAACTTTGAATAAAATATATCAGCTGCTTATATTTTTCCAGAGTCTTTAAGCATGACAAGCAGATAAAATGGACATAAACATACACTTGAATGACATGACTGATAAAGTTTCTAAACATCTTTTAAATTCAGACTGTTTATCGAGTTCACGGAACTGATTTAGCAACTGCTTGCAATTCTTATTTCTGATAATGAAGAGACTCACAGGGTGACAAATGTTCATTTCTTTCTTTCAATCTTAGATGACACAAAAATTAAAAACAGCATTATCTCATAAAAATGTATATGAAAATATCTAGGATTGTCTATAAGTTCACCAGAAATACACCAATATTTCAAAACAATTTATTTATGACACTCACAACTACATTCATTATAAATTTACTTAGATGTGCATACAATATGTATTAGTGTGTCCTATGACTTATTTAATGTGAACGCATGGAGAATTTTAGCACCTTTTTCACTGGTTGAAATGAGAAATGATCAGATTACTGAGGAGATTATACACAAGAAAACTGGACCTTGCTCATTGTTTGTCATTCTTTTCCTCCTTCATTACACCACCAGCAAGCAAAGTATCAGCCAAAGCCATTTCCCCCACAGGAATGTGCTTCCTTTCCTCAAACCTGCCTCTAATCATTTCTGTCGCATCGCCAACCTTCTCTCAACCCCTCCTCCTTCATTACTGGCACTGTCACAGACATCTACCCTGTCCCACCAGTCCCTCCCTTCCCTCATCCCCCGATCCACCTTATCGCATCGACTCTGCTCTTCCACAGGAGCACCTTCCTCCCTCGCTCCCTTTCCATCCTCCCCATTGTCTCTCCACCCATTCCCTTGCGTCCGAGTCAGTGACCACCCAGCAGGGAGTTTCATCTCAGCAACCTGGCAGCCAGAGCTGCCAAACAAGTGCACGCGCGCGCACACACATGCACACACACATCCGATCTAACAGAAAAAAACAAGACCTAGACAAGCATGTTACAATGAAAGAGATGGCAAAGAATTGGCGGGCTACAACCTGTTAATTTACTCTCATCTGTTAATTCTTTCCAAAAATTAGAGACAAGACAATAGATGGTACAGGGACAGACGAGTTTACTACCTGTATGAAAAACACTGCAACATCATCTGTCCTAACAAAACCATTAATGTAAACCGCTATATTACATGTCTGCGAGGCAAATAAATCTGTTTTGCTTTGTCTCTCTTGCTGGCTGTCTCATCTGATACATGGCCACTTATCTGTAGTCCACAAACCTCATTGCTATGTAAAATTAGCCAATAGGCTGCTTGCTGACATGGGATGACTGGTCTCAAAACTCACCTTCTCTACGTTTTCCACCGTGAAGTCCAGGGCGTCCGGTGTGGCTACTATCCTCCCCGACGTCTCCATATCTCCGCTGACACGGAGCTGTCAAATGGTCAAAGAGGAGCAATACATTCAGCAGCTGACAGCCACCTTAAAACTTCCATTTATAGACAGTACCACTTTCAAAAAATGTCCACAGTATCAACCAAAATGTGTAAGTTAGCTTAACGGTATCACAAATTTACATAAAGATGACATGAGCAGCTAACCGGCAAGCTAACGTTAGCTCACTTAACTTAAGGGCAGGCTAGCTGTCGCTAACCTACACTATAGCAACGGCTAGCCAGTATGCTACCACCATACTAGCTAACGTAGCAACATGTAACTTGACGCTACTCTGGTGCCAAATACGACCGAGCCAGACAAAAGTACTATCATTTCCAGAGAGTGGAAGCCTTATCAGAACAAAGCCGTCTCTGTATATTATCTCAAAGCTGTCTAAAGGACCAATATTTTCACACCTTTCTGTCCTGCAACGGTATGAGACGATGCTGGCAGTTCCCTGCCGCTTTTCTGCCTCTGCTCCGTCACTGGGAGCTTTTTGCTACATTCAGGTACTGTGGGAAATATTGCAATCACAGCGTCATTGGGCGAGGGCAGCTCAATAATCAATGTAAGTAGAACAACGATTTCCACCACACAAAAGATGAAAAATGCAAAGCGAAGATCAAAAAAAGGCAGTCGCAGTTAATATATATCACTTTTAGCTATATATCATAAGTTTATGTAATTTCTGGTTTTTTTCTTTCACGTCGGATAGCTACATGAACGCTTTCATATGTTTTGTTTTTGTTTTTTCAGTTTTTAAAGTCAGAAGTTCCTTCTGTCTCCTGTATACGAGCAACATTTAAATGCAGCATTTCCACATGTATCCAATGAAATGTCATCGCCACATTATGTTGATGCAGCTGGTGCCAGGGGCAGTGAACGGAAGCCGATTTGTCTGTCTCAATGTTGTCAGTTTTACAGCTGTCTAAAATTAATCTTTCAAATTCAAAAAAATATATAATGAAACCCACCCACTGCGACTTACTTATCTGAAAACACTGAGGGCATTTCAGAACATAAACAAATTGACAAGCAATGGATCATTCATGTGTGTATACCTCCCCCATATGGACGTATTATACAATCATATAACAACATATATAGAGAATATCTATCTATCTATCTATCTATCTATCTATCTATCTATCTAT
>JAPZDZ010000021.1:20911540-20925070 GCA_029783805.1 Acanthurus tennentii
TTTTTTCCCCAAGTTTTTAAATGTGCATCAATAGAGAACAACATCAGTTGAAATGCTGGTCTTATAAGAAGCAGGAACAGGGGGTATACATGTGACCAGTAGGGTATTTCTGTCTTGGGCTATTTGATTATCTTATTATGTCACAGTATAAGTCAAAGTGTTGCCTAACCTCAGTTAGAAATAGTCTTGTAGCTGTAACTATGTTTCATGATCAGGTTGTAACACCTGAATGTGCCCTGCAGTGTTTTCCAGGGCAGGAGGTGGATGTGAGGTACGACTACGAGCTGCTGCCCAGCAGGAGGCCGAAGTTCTTGGCGCAAACTGCGGCTCATGTCTCTGGAGCAGCTTTCTACTACCAAAAGTCTGATGTCAGCGACCAACCATGGGCGGAAAAAGTAACACTATTAATTAATGAGGAATCAAAATTCCAGTGGTGTTTTAATTTTTGTCTGCTTACTCTATTTTTCTATCTCCCTCTGTTGCCTGCAGAAGATGTATGGAGTGTGTGTGCATCCAAGGTTTGGGGGCTGGTTTGCCATCCGAGCCCTGTTGGTTTTTAAAGGTGTGACGGTGGGCTCAGAGATGGTGCAGCCCGTTCCCCCTGACTGCGTGCCTTCCAGAGAGGACAGGATAAAGTTGCTGGAGGCTTTCAACTTTCACTGGCAGGTACAGGACCTGAGCACCGTGTGCCATAATAGCTTTGCACACACACAACAAAGAGACACATGGGGATGCAAAGTGTTTCATGTCAGAGACCCTCAGACGGATGGCCTTTAGATGAGAGACCCCCCCAGCTGTGGAGGTTTTGTTGTGTTGTCCTGTGGCCCCTTCCTGCAAAAAGCAAAAATTTAAGATGTGTCTTCTGTCTGCTCTGCTGTAGGTTTTGGGATAAGAGCAAAGAGGTGAACCTGAGTTATTAGAGTCTCTTTTATGAAAACATTAAATAATTTTGGATGCAAACTCATTCAAGTTTTCAATCAAACAGCTTTTAAGACAATGAAGGGGTTTCTCATTTCAACCTTTATTCAGTTATTTTCACTTGGAAACAATTACAAACAATTTCTCTCTCTCACAGTTCTTTTATTTTATTATCAGTGAAATCAAATTGCTTGCAAATTCAAATGAACTTTCCCCAAGTTAAACACAGCACCGGTTTATGTTTTAATGTGTCCGTCTACTGCAATTGTGTATATATTAAATCAAATTAATTGGAGAAATTTTGCATCATCAGGACTGGAGCTACAGAGACATCATCCCTCCTGTCCAGACCTACTCTCAGAAACAGAAGGATTACTTCTCCACTCCTCCTGCTCAACGGTTTGCTCTGCTTAAAACTTGGGGTTTCATGTTGGGGGACAACAATCAACCTGATCCGACCCCAGAGGAACAGAACCAGGTGACCGGACATGGCTGAAGAAGACGACCAGCTGCATTGTGGGATGTCCATCCTGTCTGTGCACTTAACTCCACTGCTGGAGGCGGACTGTTGATTAAACAGTTAATTTGGGATTGACCGACCTAAGATTGGATGTCAAACTAAGCTTATAAGCTTTTATGAAGGCTTTTTTAATGGAGAAGGGAAGCAATTAAGGGACTTGCATTTGAACATTTACTGTTATATGGTCTATATGATGTGTTTCATCATTTGTTCACACTACTGGGTAAAGGTGGCTCCTCTGATTGTGTTTATTCATGGAAATTTGAACAATTTAAAAATTATTTATCCTGGTACTTTAAATGTCATTATTGCTGTTTTTTTTAGTTTTATTTTAGTCTTTAATACATATCTTTGGGATTATATATCTTTTGTTTGAGGAGGCCCTGACAGGCAGCAGGCAGAGTTTGTTTGAAATATTAATTTTGAAGAATGCACTTAATGTAGCTGCTGCTTTTGTGTCATACCGCAACGCACAAACTTAAGAGGTTTAAATAAGGTGTAATTTTACTTCCGTTGTATCAACACTAAAGGCTTTGAGGAGCCTTGAATCCCCAACCTGCCTTGAATTTGTCATCTGTATCTTATTTGAGGTACTCGATCTTCTATTTTGTATAATTTCTAGAATATTTCTTTTTGCTTTTTAGTGGTCAAAAAAATAAAGAATAAATCAAAACAATGAAATTATGACTCCATGGATTTAATTCTAACAGGTGTTTAAAAAGCCGCCAAGTAATAATCTTTTGTTACAAAACTGAATATGCAAACCAAATGAGGAAATAATAACCACAACACTGAAGTGGAGACATCTAAAGAGTAATATAGTTCCACATACAAAAAACAAACAAAAAAGCTTTTTTCTTTTTACTTGGTGCTGGTGGTATTTAACCTTGCAAATACAGATTACAGATTTAATTAAATTATCCAGGTTTTCAGGTATTTGTTATCAATAGTGTTTGACACCTTTGTATTTAAAAAAAAAAAAAGCACAGATCATTCTCAGTGGGTCACCCACAGTGTCGAATTAATGCTTTATGCTCAGTAAATGATAATGCTGTCACTTCCATTGTAAAAATAAGGGTTTTAATAACAATGAACATATTTATGACTAAATGTTGGTCACAAAAATCAATGACTTCTGATAATGAGCATATTACAACTTCACAAAATAAATCTATGTATTATATCTGCATGTTTATTCTGTAGCCTATGATTCAAAATTTTCTGTGTTGTCCATCCATCCATCCATCCGTCCATCTTATCTGTCTGCAGTATTTATTGGTCCCATTGTTTTGCACTTGTCTCCGGTTTGCCTGACATCCAGCCTGATGCATTATAGATGTGAGCTGCCTCCGCCTCGCAGCCTGGTGACAGACTGACTACTTTCAACTGTGACCAACCTCTCAGTTAGGGATCGAGCACCCCACACGACCCAGGACAAACTCACACACCCTTTGTTAGTGTATTTCCTTTTGTTTAAATGATATTTAACAAAGGTTAATTAACAAATTAACACCTTCAAGCTGCCCTTATTAACCGATGAGACATCTCAGCCAAGCAGTCAAGAGTTAAATTTGCTCTTCTTCTCCTTCTTTCTTCTTCTTGACTGTCATAATCAGCAGTTCTGCAGTAGAAATCAAATGCAGTTCAGTTCAACTCTTTTACCTCTAGATGTCACTGTTCTCCTGATAACGTAGAGTGAGGTTTTTGCTGCTGTCTCTAAAGCATCTGCAAATGTTCAGCGCCCAGTTAAGTCAACCACCGACTGCAGATTACCTGCTTTGCATTATAACATATACCCTGTACCCACTGAGACTGTTTTAGCTTCACTTATATAACTGAACCTGCATGTGTTAAGTTCTTCTAAGCAGCTTTATTCCCTCTCCTTCACTATTTACTCATCTTATGTGACTTCTTGTCCCATTGAGCTAGATATATTTTGCTTTATTTCACATTTTCTCTTCATTGAAATTCCTCTTTTTTCCCCCTCTCTCTCTCTCTCTCTCTCTCTCTCTTACTGCATCCCTCTCCTCATCCCGTTCTCCCTCCTGTGCTACTCTCTCTTTCTGTGTATACTGAATCAGCATTTCAGAGCAGTATGCCGCAGGCCTGCAGAAAGGCAGACCATGGAGTTAATTATACTCCCTCAGATACTCGATCTCACCCCTTCTCCCCCTCCTTCGTTGCTCTCTCTGCCTCTCCCTTTCTCTTTCTTTCTCACTATTTCTCTCTTTCAATGTATATGTCTTAAAGTCAGTGAACTCTGCGGTTAACTCCCTGTCCCACCGCTAGCCTCAAAGATGCCTAACTATCCATAATAGTCACATCCAAATAATTTATTAATCATTTTTCATCAATTATTAATGATTCTTAATTTGTTTCCGGCGCATTCATATGAAAATACAATAAATGTACTTTTATTTTAGTAAAGTTAAAAAAAAAAAGCAGAATAACTAAAAGATGCCTGTTTTGTATTGAAGCACCATTCAGATGCCCCATTTTCCAGACTATTTAGCGCAGAAAATCTAATTTGGCGAGGAAATAAGCAACTAAATAAGTAGAAAAAAACTTCTGGGTTTTCTTTCCCTCTCATATTCCTTTCCTCACTCCTTTGGTGCCTTTGGGAAGGTGGAGGGATGATTTTCTTTGGAAAAATCTGACAGAGTGAGAATCCAAGCCTCTAATAGCCTTCAGGCTTTGCTGCAAGCTTTGTCCTCTGAGGTGAGTGTAGCACGCCTCGCCAGCTGCAGCAGGGAAACACTGACATCTAGTTGAACATTTAGGGTGCTTGTCAGTAAAGAAGCAATAAGACATGGGCAGTCAGCAGGGGAGGGTGAAGCAGGGGGCATCTTCTGCTGATACAGTTCCATCTTCTCCACTCGGTTTAGTGTCGTGCAGGACTTAAATGTCCTCACAGTGCAGCTCTGAACTGCACTGCCGATCCCGCGGTCTGTGTTTTTGCTGGACTGCAGAGGCAGTTCTGCACTTTGTCGATCGTGGGACACACACAGGGTACCTGCATTACACAATAACAGACACTAAACTACAAACTCACACTGATGCATGCACACAAGAGGGAGTCAACAATGGACAAAAAACAGATTCATGCCAGATATTCTGGCTTTAGAGAACTCTGCATCAAGCAGTTAGGAACTATTCCCACTCCAAAGGCTTGTACATCCAATAAAAGGTGGTGCATGGCTGCTGCTTGTAAAAGAAAATTAGTTCAGAATATAAGCTGTTAAAGGAAGCATAGTTGGAAAGTCTGCTGAGTGCTGCTCTCCAAAATCCAAACCCTTAAAACAGAATGTAGTAGCATGTTTGTGCACAGCAAGAATTACTATGTACCTGGGATGGTTTTGGTCAGAGATGAAAAAGAAGAAGAAGAAATGGAAAAAATACACGAGGGGTGTTTCATGAGTTGTGGATCAGTGAAGCAGTGTTATCCGCCCACAGACATCAGTTAACAAGAAGAGAGGGGAAAGGCCAGCAGCACACCAGCAACAGAGGAGGCACTGAGTGGGGGGAGGAAAAGTCCAACATTCAGAGGATTTTTAATTTAATACGTGACTGTTCTGGTTCTTGAAATTGAAGGAGAAAAAAAAAATGGAAACAGTGAATTCTCAAATATTACACAGAGATGGAGATCTGTGAGAAAAAGGGAGAGAGCTTAATTATAACTCTGTTCTCTTTCTCCATTTCCTGAACTTCCTCTCTCTGCCTACTCTGACAAAATAGTCTCATATTTTCTCACAGAGCCTGTCTCCCTCTTAAACACTCTGCCTCAGTGCGTGTGTGTGTGTGTGTGTTTCAAGAGCTTTTAAATTTTTTAAACCGCCTCCTTATCAGTGTCTTGGATTAGCATTTTTAACTAGTCCTCTGCCACAGAAGTCATCCCAGCAACCATTCAGTGTTGGCTCTGGGTGTGAAGGCCGATGAATAGGAGTATTAATGGACAGCAGAGACATAGGGGTCTGGTCTGGATGTGTGTGTGTGTGTGTGTGTGTGTGTGTTGAGGGGGAAGTATCTAATTATCTCATTATCAGACAACCAGGCAATTTAACTAGAAACCCCTCTCTCCTCTACATATGCACAATACCTGTGTTAAGCAGATAAAACATCTTATATATTGACCTAATCTGATGAATTCCATCCATAACAAAACACTTAATGCTCTCTATCCTCACTCCTTCATCATGCCATACATGCACAGCTCATTTAATCTGTCGAACAGAAAGACACGAGTTCGGCCGTCGAGTCCACGTGCAAACAGAAGACTCTCATTCTTTACCAAGCCACTAATGGGCATCAGGCAGTGACAGGGCAAGTGTTCATGGTTATTCATGTAGTGAAAAGTGCTGCAGGCAACCTCGCAGCCATAGAGAAGTCCCAATGTGTACACAATCTACTGCTGGTATACTCAAAATGTTGCAATTAATATTTCAAGTGGACTCAATTAAAATATTTTTTTTTATGTGGCTACAAATATTTGAGAGTTTAATCAACAATTTTTCATTGATGATTTTCAGTGTAAAAGCTTTGTTTTTCACAGAGGAACAAACACAACAGTATTCACCTGACTCCACATCGTCGTCACCATAAATTAAGCATCAAAGAACAGCGTGGCAGTCAGGAGAGAAGGATTAGCCTGAGCTAAGGTTCCCCTTACATAATCCACCCTTTTAGATTAGCTTCATTCCCCTGAGAACGTGACACATTTAACCCTTTGAAAAAGATAGGGCAAAGCAGCCTCGGGGTACAGATGTGTAACAGAGACGGTCCCATCACAGTTTGAAGAGGACACAAGTAACACAGAAGATGGTTATCCTTCATAACATAAGTTTATTTATTGGCAGACACTTTTTCTATTTTATTTTAATTTTTATTTCAGAGGTTGCACTACATTTCCTGGTTTAGCTACAGCCTCATTTCAACTCAACCTGAATTTTGCTGCTAATATGTGAGTCCAGTTGAGCTTATGTGGCTTGTGCTGAACAGTAAGCAAAGAGGCCACAAGGGACAATTAAACCTACAAGGGTATTGTAGGTAAAACATGGTGCAACATTAAACAAACTGACACAATGATGGCAGTTATAGGGCCATAAAAAAAAATCTAATAACAACATCTGACTGGTTACCAGTGTTTGACAGGGAAGAAGAATGAGAGGAATAAAAAGCAGACAAGCTGCATCGGTTTTGATTTTTTTCTTTTAAAGTTTCCCTTGTGAGTCTGACTATGTATCGAAGCTAATAAAGTGAGCCCTGAAAAGAAAAGCAGGATACAGAATAAAGTAATGAAAACAGGGAGCATCAAAAAAGAAAAAGCATTAAAAAAAACAGGATGACAAGATGTGGACAGGCAGGAGTGAAGAAAGGATGCAGGACCAGTGAGCTGAAACAGATTAACTGACTGGTGACGGAGAGAAAATAAACCTGGACTAAATACACTCATTAAACACAGGTGATAAAGACAAACAGGTGGGAAATTAAACAAAGACCGGACATGAAGAAAATTAAGAGAAAATACATAAAAAAGGAAATAACTGAAACAGAATTTAAAACATGGTGCTATATTTTGGGAGTAAATTAATAAATGGACTAAGAAACCCGCCCTTCAACCTGAATCTGACAAAATGAAGTCATGGATAAAGGTTTAGCATGTGAATGAAAAATTTGTGTTGAACAGCAACTCCTCTTAGTAAAACTCTAATGAAGTTAAACATTTCCAGTGCTGAAGGTTAAAAAACCCTTACACTGACCATTCTTTACAATAAAAATACATAGAAAATTTGGTTATGAAATAGATTTTCTACCCAAACACATACATTTTTATCCACTTAGATGTGTGAGAGCATGAAGCAGGAGACCAGAAGTTTGATTTTATTTATACATCTGGGAAACTTTGGACACTTTGGTTGTGTCTGCCAATCTTTTGACGAGTTTGTTTCTGTATTTACTTTATGTTTAATTCAACACCTTCAAACGGAACTCTGCAGAAAAATAAGAAAAGCAAAACAACATCCACTGAATGTGGATGAGTTGGAATGTGGATGAGTTGGGAAAAACTGCACCAAAATGATACACACATGCATGAAAAAAAAGGCATAGTGAAGCTTCACATGTAAGTGAGCTGAATAAGTGTTGATTTATTGTTTGTTTGGAATGAGAAGAAAACATGCAGTGCAGTTAAAGTCACTTTAGAAAGGAGGGGTTTCCTCGCTCCTTCCTGCCTCTTACTGAATGATTTCAGTGAGCTTCATTCCTCACAGGCTCGGTGGTTAAAGGCTCACATGCTTCTAGGAGCTAATTTATAGCTGTGCATTAAGTCTTACATCACAGCAGCCGATGAACTCTAAATCTGCCACTTATACCAGATTAGCTCCTCACTACTTTGGCTCTGCCCTCGAGAAACTGTGAGGGGCAACATCATCCATCTCTTTCTTGTTCTTGATGTATTTCTCCTTCTTTTCCCTTCTGTTTCCTATTCTGATTCTAATGGAAGATCCTTGGGGAAAAATGTGTGGTCACGTACTCACTGTTGTTGTTTTTTTTTTTTCCTGCAAGATGTCCTCCTGTGGTCTCTTTACTTCCCTCCACCTCACTTTCTTGTTGTTTGCCTCCAACCCTTTCACTTCTCCTCTTCACACGTCTCTGTCGAGAATCCCACAGAGAGACCGGTTTGTTGTGTCGTGTTGCTGGGCTTTGGAGGAAAATTACGCTCACTCTCGGTTATCATTACCTGTGATTACTCTCTGTGGGGTCCGTGGCGCTCTCTCCGGGTGAGGGCGTGTTGAGTCCGAGGCAGAGTAATAACACGGTTTAGAGAGAAAGGGAGGACATTTTTCTTATTTGACAATGTAGTTAATAGACTCGGTGCACTTTTCCTCCTCACTATGTGAGTTAAAGTGCTCTCTGCTGATTTAAACACCAGTGAGCAGCACAAGTCAGGGAATCAGTGTTGAGTGTTACTTATAAGCCTAAAGCATGGAGTGGTATATGTATGTGATTACCACCCGCCCACGCCGTCATGCATCTTGTGTTTTGCATTCATACCGCTGCATTATTTCAATGTGCTGCAGGCTTTGAAAGTGCTAATCTACTAATGTAGGTTTTGTATGTGTCTCCATGCATGTTGATGTATTTCTTTTTGTGTATGTTTACTCAATTCTGAGCGCTTCATTGCCTTTACTTTTGTGGCTATTATCCATCTGTACTGATCTGACATTTCATGCACATGCATGGGCACAAATTACGTAATAAATCCTCTAAAATGAAGTAAACGCGTCTCCTGTGCAGTGTTTAACCTCAGAGTCAGATATGGGCTGATACAGAGCAACCGGAGACAGGTGTTCTAGTCTGGCTGGTAGTTTATGTCCCATGTAACAGAGATGATCACAGGTCAAAGCCTCATCCATGCCAAATGCTGAAATATTCAAGGCCTGATGTGGAAATCCATCTGAGAAAGCAAGAAGAGGCTGCAGGCTTTGCTTTCAAACCCTTGAGTACTCAGCGTACCTGTCGTCCACCATTCAGCATCGATAAGTGTAATGGGAGAACAGACGAATTCATTAGGCTCAGATTGACCTGCTATGACGAGCAATTTAGTTTCAAACACAGTTAGGCACCTGCGGGAGAGAGGAAATTAGCATTTTAAATAGGGACGATTATAGGCCAGGCCACTGTGTGTGTGTGTGTGTGTGTGTGTCACTGTGTGTGTGTGTGTGTGTGTCTTTATGTGTAGCTATGCACACAGACATCTCGTTTCTACTCACTTACTTGAGTAACACATCGCCGTAGTTTATGCTATCTGAAATATTGACACAACATAATGCTCTCCTCCCACGCCTCAATGCTCTTTTTATAAATAGAGTGCCGGTGCTGAACGCAGCTGGAGAGCACTTCAGAGAGCGCTCGAATCTGACACAACACAAAGAAACCACTCTGCCCTACTCCTACATTTAGCTGGCAGGCCTTGCAAAATAGTTTCCAGTGTGAGCATTTAAATTATAGATGGCTTTGATATGATAGTTGCAGCATTTCAGCTTTAAAGAGACACAGACTCCAGAAAAACTGAGATTCAGTCCGTTCGAAACTAAAGTTTATGCACATGTGGTTTATTTTATTATTTACTAAGTTGAAAGTGTTTTATTTTCTACACAACTTTAAGTTCTTGTCCTCTTTGGAAGGAGCGTCTAATAATTTCTAACCATGCTGGTGTTTTTGTATCAGAGTCGGTCCACTAATTTGGTCCCATCTGAAATACCTCAATAAACATTAAAAAGACGGCATGAAATTATTGTACAAATGCTTGTTGCTGCCAGAAAATTAATCCCAATGATTTGATCCCATCAACGCCACCATGAGGTCGACATTTGGGATATTAGGTGAAATGTCTCGACAACAATTAGCTAAATTGTTATGAAATTCGGTGCTCCCCCTCAGGATGAGCGGTAATTACTTTGGTGGCTCTTTGACTTTTCATCAGATTATTTAATTTGTTCAATATGTTTTATCACAACAAAGCTGCAAAACTAATTAAATTCCAATCAGCCTCAGCTGTGCTTTGTGATTGGTGCTAATAAGGAAATGTTGCAGCATGCTGACACACTAAACTATGATGGTGAACAGGGTAAATATTCTACCTGTGACGCATCAGTTCACCATCATGTGAACATGGTTACCTGGTTACCATGGTTACCATGGTTACATTGGCATACTGATGATAGCAGAGCTGTTTGCATGGATGAACTCTGTTTAAAAGACTAGTTTAGATGGTTTAGTTGATTATTAGCGGGTTTAATCTTAATGTAAAGGTAGAATATATAACAGTTTTGCATTGAAATGTTTAAGAATAACTATAAATTCAAGGTAACTGTGTGTTTCATTTGGTCACTTGTCAGTGGCGACACCTTAAACGGATATTACTTCAAAGAAAAGAAGGAAGACAAAAGTCTGCAAACATAACTAAAGGTCACGTCATCAGAGAGTGAACATGAGCTTGTATGTGCATATATTAATGTTGAAGGTTTGGTCAGTGTATTAACAGAATATTTGGGTTCTGCTTTCAAAGTAATTCACTCCAGCAAACTAAAACTCTCCACTGTGACGGCATTTACTGTGTTAAATTCATTAACACTATTGCTTACAGGCATGAATCACATCTCTCTTATCATTTAGACTGATGGAAAATAACTCGTCTTTCTGCAACAGGTCAACAAAACATAATCAGAGTGTGACGTGTGAGAAATGACTGAGGTTTTTTGGGTTCATTTCCCACCTATCAAGAAGCCTCAGAGGCTGATTTTCCTGATACAGGTGCAATTTATACGCATCATTCGAAGAAAAGAGATAAATGATAATTACAAAGCATTTGGATTTACTAATAATGTGTGTACAAGAGGAGCTTGTTGTGCCTGCTGAAAATTCATAGTCACAATCAAAGCTTAGAGTAAGCAGACTGCTAACATATGCAAATATGTGCCCGGAGCATACAAGCGGGTGCTAACATCTATCAGAATGAGAAAAAGACTCATGTGAACATATTGGGAAACAAAGAGGGACAGCTGTCTGTCCAGCTGTACAAGTTTAAAAAAGGGTCCAAAAGTAGAAACACCAAGACAGCAAGGAAACAAAAATCAATCTAATATGAGAGCACAAAAACTAGCAGGTTTCAAAAAACTGAAGAACAAGTTGAAGGGGAATCCAAGAATTGAGGAGGAATGTTAAAATATTAAAACATTAAAACGACTGAGGAACAGATGCAGGCGAACTGACAGAGACAGATGGAAAAACAAAGACTTAAATTCACTGAAAGGCTAATAACCACCAAGCAAAACAAATCAATAATCAAAAAAGACAGGAGGACACACAAAGAAATGAAGTAATACAAACCACGACACAAGAGGAGAAAACTTCAAAATAAAACAGGAAATGACTAAAACCCTTAACCAACCTGATAGGATCGGTTTCCCACAAGATTTGGGAAAGAAGAAGTGAAAAAGAGTATCCAGGGGATGCAGAGGAGGCAATGTGTTCAAGGGAACTCCATGTTCCTCAGGCAGAAACTCAAATTAAAAACTATAAATAATCTTTCTTTAGAGGAGCAGAAGCCTGTATCATCACAAACCTCCTTTAACATGTGTAAACCTCTAGATCTTTGGTCAGCAGCACATGTTGTTCCACATTGGATATAACTCATGAAACAGACTTGAAACAGAAACATGTTCTCAAGTTTGCCGTCATACTTACCAAGTGTGACATTGTGGGTCCTGAGGGACAATTGTTAGGAGATCAAGACATATTATAAAAGATCCATCTGGATAACAAAGTCCGATGTAAGGGAGGGATAAAACGCCATATTCTCTTTGAACCCTGTGAAGCAGAGAGACTGATCTTGGCACATTTTCCTCTATATGAAAAGAAAAGCATCTACTGCAATAGAGCGAAGCTTTGAAAAATAAAGATACAGGCGGAGATAATGGGAGCATCGTCATGGCGGCTGGCGGCTGGCGGCTGACGTTGAGAGGAGACCAGTGATTTAAGGCTCTCTTAATTTTTGAAGAACTCAGAGGACATTTTCAAAGCTGGTGGATTTCTTCTTCTTGTTTCCAAAAAAGTTATTCTGCTGAGAGGAGTTTTCATTTATACAAGTGTATATACACACACACACACACGCATGCATGCACTTTAGTATTGGGCTGAGTCAGGCTTGTCAAGAGCTACAAGCATCTGCTGTCTCTCTCACACACACACACACACAGACACAAGCACTTGTTATGTCAGATCGATAGCAAAAGCATCTTGGTGAAGAGAGGGAGGCCCGTGTGGAGGAGAGGAAACACGTATTGAATCCAATCTCTTCCTCTTCCCTCCCTTTCTTCCTTTTCTTCCTGTCTTTTATCTGCTCTCTGTTGTATTGATCCAGAAATGGCAGTTTTTAGCTGCAGCCTCCAGCGTGAAATCACACCCTGCTTTGAACAAAATCTCTCCCCAGTTATTTGTTCATAAAGAAAGCCCATCAAAGCAAACTTATGTCACCTATTGATGTCAAAAAATGTCGCCACTTTCACTAATTTGCCTGTAATTTGAGACCAAACAATGCAGCAATAGCTCTCTGGTTCATTTGAAGTCATAGAACAGGTTTACATCATTGTGCTGGATGTGTGTGTGAGTGTGTGTGTATTCATCTCCTCAGAGAGATTGTTAAAGATAGAAAAGAACAATGTAGATAGCAGTCAGAGTAATCTGCTCTTTGTGTTCTCTCGGGAGGCAATAAAGATCACAGCCACACTCATCAGCCCAGCGCTGACATGGACGGAGGGAGGGAAAAACGAGCCGGAGTTGCAGAGTACAGTGTGTTACTGGGTTTCCTCCTGAGACAGAACAAAAACTTAACATGAGGAGAGTTGTATTGGTTATTTGAATGTTCTTCTCTTTTCTCTATTTCAGCTGTCAGACGTGCAGACGCCATCGTGCCGTCCATTTAGAGGCCGCCAGCCGTTAACCTGCCTGACTGTGTGTGCATAGCTTTAGTGTGTTCCTGCTCGGCTGTGTTCAGCGTCTCCAGAGAGAAGTCAGACTACACCTCTACCTGGAATAGGATCAAGAGGCCATCCATCACGCAAAACACAGCTACTGGCAAAGTGCTGAGCCAGCAGTTTGTGAGAACAGGGAACGCGAGAATTTATCCTTTACTCCTGTTTTGACAAAAAACGCAAGGTGAGTGTAAGTGGATGACAATCAATAAATGTATATTTTCATGCAAAGTGAGACATTTCACACTTCTGCTCCTCAGTTAGACCCTTTTCATCTCATCCAGGTCCTGTACTTCATGTCCAGGCCTTCTGCTCCACGTCTGAACCCCCTGATCAATAACCAGGAGCCTCACCTGCTGCGTACACAGAAGAAGACCGAAAAAGATGCACGCAGCACTTCTCATGGAGCAGTTTGGCTTCATTAAAACAAATAAGCCCCATGTGGACGTCATGAATATTTTGGAGACACTGCAAATTGTTTCTAAATTGAATTAAAACCCGATTTTGTAACGACGCTTCCTTCATTTACAATCTATGACCATTCATCTTTTATGGGTCTCG
>JAPZDZ010000021.1:20970455-20984005 GCA_029783805.1 Acanthurus tennentii
TGCGATAACCTAATCCTAACCTCTGTCCAGTTTGTTACTTTCTCCGAGAAAAGAAAATGCTGTACTCGCACTTTTATTTCGTTTTCATGAATTTGCACAGTACTGACGCCCTGGCACTGTTCCATTCACTCATGCTCAAAGTGAAGAGGGAGCAGACAGCCGCTCATTTGAGTTCAAATGAGTGAGACTCAGCAAAGTCATGTAATTGCAGCTTGACATTTCTGAGGCAGTGGCAGCAGTATTTTTGCGACAGGCTGCCTCTGCAAAATGAAAATGACGGAAACACTGATGTGGTTCAAATATGAAATGATATGTGTTTCATAAGCATGAAGAGAACAATACATTTTCAGGATTTCTACATTCCTTGAATAAATTCAAAAAAGCTCTGTTTAAATTGAATGACACTAATTATTTTTTGTCTGGTAAAGTAATGTGGGTCTACCTTCAGTATGTCAGGCCTCGGTTTCTCCATGACGTGTGTCAGGCTGAACAGATGAAACAGAGCTTCTCTCACAAAACCTTCCCTCTCACTGTAGCGACGCAGGGCTTCGCAGATCTGCGTCTCATTGGCTTCTCCTGTTACCTGTTTACACAGAAAAGACACTTTACATAAACAAATGTGAATTTTCCGTGTATAGTTATAAATTTTAACGTACACATCTAGGCCTACCTTTAGATTTCCTTCTCCAGAGAGGAAGTCTGAAAATCCAGCATCTGTGGCCAGAAGTCCCACAAAAGTCATCCCTGGTCTCTCCTCAACAAATGCCTTAACAGCTGCATCAGTCACCTGCAATATTCACACATGCTCTACATGTTTATTTGCAATATAGCTACAACAACGTATGTGATAAGTTTATCTATTTGCTGGACTGTTTTTTTAAATAAACACGTTAAATACCTGTTTTCTCCCTGATACATCCAGAGACACAAGAGCAGGCAGGATCCCCGGCTGTCCGAGCAGCTGACGAGCCACATCGGAGGTAAACTGCTTATCGTCACTGATGTCCAGGTGCTGCATAGGCAGGGTTTCACACAAACAAAGACGGTAATATTTTAAGCAAAACACATGCACTGTGAAATTACAGAGGAAGTGTTTTTCACAGTGCATGTTTATAAATCAGTCTATAGAAACTGGTTTAATGGTAGGCATGCAAAACAAGACTTCCACTAACCTGCAACACATCCAATTGACCGATGACTCCCAGAAGCTGAGCGGTGCTCATCTCCAGCCTTTTGAGCTGGTGCAGTGTTAATGAGCGCAGACGCTCCTTCAGGCCCAGCAGTGGGCTCAGATTGGTAACTGAAGTGTTGGAGAGATCGAGGCTCTCCAGACGTGGCAGGGAACACACATCGACAAGCCCAGAGTCATAGAAGTCTACGTTGGCTAGAGAGAGGGAGCGAAGGCCCTGGAGGGAGCTGAAACGATACCGGATTGGTTCCTCCAGAGAGGACATGGTGAGACCTGTTAAGACAAGTCGCTGGAGGGACTCCTGGCAGTTTTTCAAGAAACACAAAACAACAAACAGTAAGTTTCAAAAGAAAGAAAAGTTTCCATTTTTAATATCAGTAGTGGTAAAGGTGGTTAGACAGCATGTTTGACTTGGCATCATCCCATGTTACCTGACAATATTTATTTGTGGCCAGACCCTGAAGGATATCAGGAATAGTGAGGTCTGCATTGACCCTGGCAGCATCCAGCTCCAGCAGTCTGTGAGGGCAAAGAGCTTTCTGGAAGGCTTCTGCAGAGATTCGTGCCGTGCGGATGCAGGCTCGCCTCAGCCGCAGGTATTCACAGTTACGAAATACACCCACTGTGCTGTCGTTCAGCAGACCTGATGTACAAGGAATTTTTTTAGTTAAGGTTCATTTCAGGGTTCATGCAGGACAGAGCTTACTATCTCTGTTTATCAAGAACAGGGTTTGGGGTTTAGATAACAACATTGCACCAGACTGAGTAGCTCAAACATGTCACACACTACTTTTTAAATACATATTGCAGAAACAGTTAAAAGTTACTCAGAAAATAGATGCAGACACATTAAAATTGATCAAATCACACAGTAATAACTACTGATATTCTGATCGATAATTGATTGACAGGCTGTTAAATGACATAAAAGACTATTGGTCTTTAATGAAGTGGTTCAGAAATCAATTTTTCTTAACTGCACTGAGTTGTCTTTAGGGGTCCAGTTTTACCTTCAGTGGCCATCTTGGCCAGCAGCTGGTCTGCGAGCTCCTGAGGGAAGAGCACAGCCTCCCTGAAGCTGAGGGAGCCATCAGGACGCTTCACACTGAAACACTCCAGATTTTGGCTCACATAAGTCAGGCAGAGGTCTGTCAGAGCTGCCGGAGATGCATCATCCTACCAGCAAAAAGGAAATGTTTTTTTTAAATTATTATTTTAAGTACATTTAATTTCTTAATGTGATGTAATGATGTAACGCAATTACAACAAAATGATAAAACACACAAATTAAACAGATTGCAGAGTGAAATAACAAAATTAAGGTTACCGTGTTCAGAAAACTCCTGGCCATAGCCATGGTTGAGAGATGCCTAATTTTAGCTTATGCAACCGAGACCGGTGTATTTTGGACCACGGAAAAACAGACGCTTTGGTCGTGAACCGTCGAGCGACTCCGTTTACAACCGTTTCAATTCGGAGTGTTTACCAGTCCGAGACCCTGATGTAACGGTAACGTTTATCTGTTACTGGCGGTAACGAGGAGGAGGAGAGGACCACCGACGAGCAGAACCGAACGTTAGAGGCAAAATCCAGCTAGCTAGCTCACTTGTTGTTGCATCCGTTGTGGAAAATCGCTCTCCGTGCAAAAATGTCGACAGCTGTCTGCTGCGGCGGAATTCATATTTAGTATTAATCGACGAATCACTCCAGCGACCGAAACTCTAAATCAAGGAAATGGACTGTAATGTAGCTTTCACGGCGGGTAGTTAACGTCAGGACTATTTCTGACTAGACAGACCAGACAGACAGTAAACAAAGGTCACAACACTGGAAGTACATTAGCGAGGGGGCTGAACTACGGAAGCCCGTAAAGGACGGTTACGAAAACAGGAAGAGATCAGCTGCAGAACACGCGTGACCGTCATCTTCTTCTGTTTCTTAAGAAAAATAAATTTTATTAACGAGTTTATTGTTTTTTTTGTAGTACTTTTACGGTAGTAGAACTTATTACTAGTGAGCTCTTCATTCTAAGAAAACGCTTTTGTACCATCGCTCTGAATTCATTCACCAAGGTCACAAGTAGCAGTGGATGTGGTGGTAGCTAAGCCTTCCAGCGCATGCGATTATAGAAAAGTTAAAAGGCGTGCACGCTGAAATATGGCCGGACTTATAAACTTTGAAGATGAGAATGAAGTGAAGCAATTCTTGGACAATTTAGGAGTCGAGTACAGCTTCCAGTGCTACAAGGAAAAGGATCCTGAAGGTAAACTCCTGCGCTGTTCGTAGATCAATGGTGCTGAAACACTGGACTCTGCTACAGATTGAAACTGAATCGTTAAGAAGAAGAAATGTTTGCCTAATCTTTTATCATTTTGCCTAAATTTCTCAGGGTGCCAAAGGCTAGCAGACTACTTGGAAGGGGTTAAGAAAAACTATGAATCTACAGCACAAGTGCTCAAACATAACTGTGAAACAAATGGACACGGAGAGAGCTGCTATAAGCTGGGGGCTTACCATGTCACAGGCAAAGGTAAGGCAGGCCAAATGCTCCCCTATTTCCCTCTTATATTTTGTGTCGCAAATTGGGATAAAATTTGAGGAGTTTCTAGAACCACAAACTACTTTTAGGTTATATAAAATTAGTTGACGGTGAAGAACTGATAAAAAAGTAGATTGAAATGCTAAATATATAATGTGAAGATTTACTTTGTTTTTTTCCTTGTCACCAAATTTAATACTTTTGGAGTTTATCAGAGTAAAAAACGGATCTTAACAGTTTAGGCTCTTGCAGCTTGTTATGGGCAATTTGTTTGTCTTGTGTGTGTTTATTTTGTAAACTTAAAGATGAATAATTTAATTATGAAATCATAATAATGCTTACACATTTACCCCCTTGATATAAAATTTTCATATCAGTACATTAAAATTAAATTTTAAATGCCTGCTTTTACTTACATACATTTTTATACACTTCCAAAGAATGTTTCAGTGGAATGTCTGAATTTTATTCAAGTAAGGAATTTAAATTCTTCCCATTAGGTGGAGTGGCAAAGTGCCTGAAAACAGCCTATTCCTGCTTTATGCGTTCCTGCAATGCTGGAGGAAAGAAATCTATAGATGCCTGCCATAACGTTGGTCTGTTAGCCCATGACGGACGAGCCATGGATGACACACCTGACCTTAATGTAGCTCAACAGTACTATGAGAAGGCCTGTGCTCGTGGCTTCGCTCCTTCCTGCTTCAACCTCAGTGCTCTGTATATTGAGGGCAACTCCAAAGGGGTGCAACCAGACATGACCAAAGCTTTGAAGTACGCCAACAGAGCTTGTGAGCTGGGACACGTGTGGGGTTGTGCCAATGCGAGTCGTATGTACAAACTTGGGGATGGTACCGAGAAGGATGAGAAGAAAGCAGAGGAACTGAAGAACCGAGCGAGAGAGCTGCATGGTTTAGAGAAGGAAAGGCAGCTCAAGTTTGGAGAGTGAATGTGACACTCAAATTAAAATTGACATTGTTTTGGTCTGCGGATACAAATGCTGTACAGTCAAGTTGTGGGATCATGGTATACGTGTGCACAAAAAAACATGTTCAGGGGGTTCAAAGGTAGAAGGAAGAATGGTTCAACAGACTTCTTTACCTCTTTACAGTTTGTAAACACTTTCAGGGAGTGACATAAACTTGACCATTTGTATAAGCAGATTTCAGACAAGATTGTACAAGTTAATGTAAATGTAATAGTAATAAAATGAATTATAAGTCATTCACAGTAGCTGATTATTAATTGTGTCTTTGAAAGTGTATGAATTGTTGTATAGTGATGATTACACACATGGTCATAAAGTCAGGGGCAAATAAACTTAGTGCACAATTAGATCTTCATCAGATTGTCATGAGCAGCCTTTAGACACTATCATGTCCGGTATGCCACTGTGAGAAAACAGAATTTAATTTTCACAAAATCCTGTAGAATTGGAATATAAAAACGTGGAATATAACAAATTTGCTACCTACCCAACTTTATAAGTGATAGATAAAAATGAAATTGAAACTGCTGAACAAGATTTTGATGTTAAAATTGTTTAAAAAGGTCGATGACCGTAGGATATTGTTTTTAATGCCCATGTCATAATTGATGGTCTCACAGTAATTTGCTGTGGACGCGGGCACAACGGCGGCAGGACCACAAGAGGGAGTCAGTATCAAACACATGAACTTTGCGCCCTTTTTAAATCTCTCGGAGCGCTTTATGCTGGAGCTACTGCAGCGGGCAGCGGGTATACCACCCCCAATCTGTCACCGTATTAACCGACACTGTATCAAACACCCATAGATACTGTTGACACCGATAAAATGTCTCCGTATCTGTATGTGAAGAAGTAAACTTAACGGCTGTGTTGAGGATAACGGACGGGCTGGTCCGCGTGCACGCCGGGAGCTCCGCCCATCGGCCGTGCGTCTCGTCAGCCCTCATTCAAAACAGATCACAGCTGTTGTGAGGCACATCGTCGTGTCCTGAGCGTTAGCCTAAAAAAACTGTTAGCTGTCTGCCGTTGTCTTCCGTCGGCCTCTGATGTGCCCGCTGGAATATCAGAAGAAAGAAGAAAACGGCGCACTTCGGTGAGTTTTTTTGAACAGTGTGAGACAAAGTTTGTTTTCGTTTGCGACATCATGTAGAAAAGCCCTCCCCAGCCGTCGAGGTAGCTAGCTATCGTTACGTTGAGCCCCACGGACGGGTAGGATGTGTTTCTTTTTATATGCAGGATGCTCCGTTATCAAATTAAATCGGCATCCATCCCGAGGAGGGGACGTGGAGATGCAAGGGAGACGACAAGCTTAACGCATAGACTTGTTCTGGTATTTGTAAGGAAGTCTATCCATAGCTGGGCTCAAGAGGGTTTGTTCTGGCCATTATTATATTTCCCCTCTGCCCACGTGAAGATACAGTCGCCCCGCCACACACCGAGAGGCAGCACCGAGGAGTTTGATTTAGTACTCATAATAAATCATACGCTCCCCCATCAAGCTAAGTTAGCCCACGACACAAGCTAGCGAGAATTGCAACATGCTAATATGGAAACGTTAGAGAGGAGAGTTGGGGAGAGTCGGTGAGTTAGCAATTTGTGATTCATCCCGTGTAGTTTCATTGTTGTTTACTTTCGTCGCAACACAGTCCGTTTCTTTTGGGGGCGACGGGGGAGGACTACATGTCGACCCGTTTGCGCTGTTAGCCCAGCGGAGCTTCACAGGCACATCCACTGCAGGCACCCTGCTCAGGATAGCTCATTGGCGGCGAACCCCCTGCACAGTTACCCTCCGGGGAGTGCATTGGGTGTGGCGTGGGTTCACCCACGAACAATACTGTGCACAGCCGTAGCCTATCTTGTCCTAGGCATTACATATATGGGTTATAGAATATGCACAAAGACAACTCGTGGATATTTTGACTCAGAAAAGGATAACCACTGGCTCTCGACCTCGTTGCCCTTATTTTTTTTTTAAAAATAGGGAAACTTTCAGAGAACGAGATAGAGAGGTATTTCCCAAGCTCCGTTTTTTCGGTGTTAATAAAGTGAGGGAATTACATCTCACTAACTCTCAGAATCAGTAAGGTGTCTTACTGTGGCTGATAATTGTCTACTACTACCATTAACGTAACATCTATGATCAATATTCTCATTTTAAATAAGTGATCATAAGTATTCCTTGTTTCTCAATGCCAGACCCTTTTACTTTCTCCACAGCCACATACAAGCTTGTTATTTAACAGTGTTTTGGCTGAATCTCAAGTGTTGTATCTGAGCTAAAACAAGCTATGTCGACCTTTTCATGTCAAATGAATCTTTGACAATGATAGTCGGATTTCAGTTGTGCATCCGTCCAACCGCCCTTAATTTTATCTGTCATTATTCCCGTAATTTGTGAGGTCAGGAATAACCACAGATAAGGACATGCCATGGGGACATGAACACTTGAGTGGGTCGGCTATATTAGTTGTCAAACACAATTTGTATTAAACAGAATTCATGTCTTTTTTACTATTAGCCCGCCTATTTTCTCAAACAAAGCCCCCTTCTGCTCAGACCTCTTATCTAACACACTCTTTGTCAATGCCCAGTGTGGCAATGCTGTTGCTCACCCCTCAGACTCCATTTAAAGGGCTTTAAGGAATGTTCCATATCGATATTTAGTATGGTTGTGTGGAGCTGCTGTTCTCAACACTTAACATATGACCTGGAGGTCGCTGGTTCAGACTCATGACTGGCGTGCCTTTACAGTGCTGTGGTGTGGTGTTAGGCAGTGAGGACTGAACTAATCTCATTTGGCCTTAGCAGTGTTCTTTAACAGTAAAAGAGATACAGATTGTGTTTTTTAATCAGATAGTGTTGATGATTGCTTCCGTTCTAGTTTTGAAGGCGTAGTTTGAGTGTTTAGATAAAACTACAGTTAAGGCTGTGTACAGAAAAGGAAATGAAACCTAATAATTTCCAAATGCAGGAGGTTCTCAGTCCGTATGTAAGAGATTGAGTCTGTTGGAATCCCTTATGTGTGTTGTTTTTTTTGTTTTTTTTTCTTATTCTGATTTAAGCCAAACTCGTGAGAGCACTGCATATTGTCACAGAGCACCAGGTTGAGAACATTTTGGGTTCTTCTGAAATTTTTGTCTAAGTATGGAGAATATAAAATAGTATTAGAACATCTCTACCTGCAAGACAGTGGTTAGTGAGGGTAAAGGGAACATCAGAAATGTAGATCCTGTTGTCTTGGTGCTAAGGCTTAGGTTTTAATCCAATACAGTATTGTTGATTCAGTATCCTATACAGCCTGCCCACTTGCACTGTTGGGCTACGGCAACTCAACTCCCATTTGTACACCTATTTACACATGCCACTTATCACTGTATGTTTTGGGCCCTATCCTGTTCTTTGTCTCTCTTCCTGAGAGCATCACATTGCATGTCTGTTGCTTGCCAACAGAAACAGTGTGCGTGCCTGGAGGATATGCTAAAGCACACTTGGTTGGCGAGCTTTTCTTATTTTCAGTTGCATCACTTTCTTGATAACCCATAATTATCTATGGCTAAATGTTTTGTCGTTGCAAGAATGTAAGCCAACATTTCCTCATTAAAACCTGTGGTCATGTTGCAATCAGAGGAACATAATTATTTAGGGGATATACACTTTAGGATGCAATTCCAGTTTTCTATTTCCTATCTCTGTTTGCTAAGATGAGACTCTGCTCTACCACATTTGAGCACCAGCTACTTTTTAGAGAACATCCCTTGGTGACTCTACATACCACCTCCACCTTCTGGGCTGAGCTAATCCCAGAGATGCCTCGTGTACGTGGGCCCATCTGTTCAGCACTGTCGTGTTACTGCTCTGTCCAAGGCCTGCAAATGTGATTAGTTAGGGATTACATCTCTGTGTGTGAAATGAAACTACCCTCTCGGAATCAGAGCTGTGTGTTTGCAAGAGAAAGGGATAAAACACTGAGGCACTTTTGCGTCATCAAGTTCAATCCCTGGTCTTTCTCAGGTTATGTTTCTCTGCTCTGCATTACATCATGTTCACTACACAGTTTATGTGAAATGTTCCTGTATGCAGGAAGAGTGTGTCTGTGTGCAACGATATATAGAGTGCAGTAAGCTATTTGACTTCCTCTTTGAGGGAATAAGCATTTAGCTTGTAGCGTCCCTCTGAGTGCTATACTTTACATATTCTAGAGGCGTTGTGGTCTGCATCAAACCTTTTGTCAGTGTAACCTCCAATCAGTGCTGTAGCTCAGTTGCCAGGGTAACTTTATGTGTGTGTCTGGCACATCCATTCAGCACAGATGGAACTGCAAAGTCACATGTCGTCACACTCTTCATCTGATGCCTTTCCAGCCTTTGCTCTGTCAATTCATGTACTAACACAAAGCTAGTTATCTGTGTCTATTCTCCAATCTGGTTTTTATGTGAACCCCACAAAGTCATCCAACTACTCTGTTACTAATGAGAGAAATCTAAAAGGCCTCTGCTCTTGACAAGTCATTTTGGAACACTGATAATAACACTGAGTATGATTGTGTATTTGATAAAGACTTTTATAAATAAGGTGTTTCTAATGTTACTGGCAGTTTTGTGAAGTGGGTGTTGTAGATGTGAGATTGCCTAGCACCTGACTAGCTGTGTGCATGACTGTGTGAGGAGATAAAAGAGCCTGATAATGCACGTTTTACTTCAATAATTTCAGAAGCAAGCACTGGGTTTCACTGCGTAGGTTGAGTAATGTGCCATTTCAGTTGTACACCGAGTGATATTTGAGGAAGTTGTGCAAAAAGGCCTCCTCTTGTTGTTTTGAGAGTATATGCCATGTGGTTCCTGCTGTGTTGTAATCTCAGCACTCGTTTAGGAGAAGTACAGGCCACCAAGAGCAGTCAGAAAACAATGTTGTAAAGTGCTGAAGACTGGACACACACACACACAAACACACACACACACACACACTCGTGACTGATGGTTGAATTTCTCACACAGACAGACAAAACACACCCTGCTATACACACGCCACAATAGACTGAGCAGCAGCAGGAGGCCTGGAGCTTTGAGGACATTTTAGTCTGAATTTAACCACTGGTGGGAGTGGCTCATACATGAAGAGCTTTGCAGCCAGTGGATGGCTGCACAACTCTAGTGATGAGTTTCTCTTTTTTCTGTCTTTGCTCTCAGTTTCTTTTTCGTGTTGCTTTCTTGTTGTGAGTGTTGATGCTATTTTTGTCATGTCTTGTCTCCCTTAATTTTGTTCTGTCTGATTATGAGGCAATGTCCCCTTACATTGCACTGACATAATCTACATTCACCAACCCACAAACCTCTTCTTTCTGCTCCCTCCTCTCTATCCTCTTTCATCTACTGGGGTCTTTTTTATGCACTGGAATGCCTGGCTGTCATTTGAGATCACTTGGGCCAATAAGAGCTGCACTTCTCAAATGCGTCTGATTTTGTTTTAACATAGATAAGGCTTGCATAAGTCTTTATCCCATAGTAGGCCTGCACGATTCAGGAAAAAAAATATGAATCTTGATTTCTTTTTATCTTTGAATTGAAATCATGATTTTTTTTTCTACCTCGGCTCTCAGCAACATCCATTTTGCGTTCATTTGTTCACTGAGTTTTCCTTGCGATTGATGTTATTTCGGCAACGCCGCAGTCCCTCCTTAGAAACTTTCAACTCAACTATTTGATTCTGCGTGCCGTGGATCGCATGAAAAAAGGTGCTTTGTCATAGGATAAGGGAGAAGCCTTGGAGCGCTTGTTTACAACTCTGACACATGCCACTGGCTCTTGTAAAAAAAAAAAATCGACATAATTTAGAAATGGAAGGGGTGATCCAGATTGAGGTTCTAAAACGATAAATTATGCAGGCCTATCCCATAGCATATTTTATTCAGGAAAATTATCATTTCAATTTGGGAAAAAAACTGACCAGTGAATAAACAAACAAAACAAAACTTTTGGTTCATGATAGTTGTTTTCCCCTTCCCAATAGTATTTGTTTTTATACAAAGCCCTACTTGTAAACAGTTCCCAAACAGCTAACTGCACCCAACTGATGGCTATCAGTGCTTGAGTGGTACATCAGACTTTGTAGGTGTTCAGGGTCATGAGGTCAGAGGTCAAAGGTGAGTTCAGGGACAGAGCTATAGTAAAAGGGCCCAGCCTTTAAGGCATGTAGAATGTCAGTTATGAGGGTCTTGTTCCACCTGACACTTCCAGGCTGGGCTTTTCCCTTTTGTGTTTAGTGGCATTTTGCAGTGCATATTTACAGCATTCTCACAAGAGAAATCTTCATTTGAAAGTAAATTATTAGCATGCAGCATGGAAAGATGATTTTTTTATAAATTTGGAATTAGAATATACATTTGTTAATGTGACAAAAATGTATGAGCATTAACATCATTTACATAGGTTTAGGTTTTGAGGATCAAAATGCTCTGCTTTTGGTTAAGGTTGTAGGAACAGTACTCAGTTTTTTGCAAAGCTTATGAATTAGGCTGCAATAGTTTTTACTAGGTGGACCAAATAAGTGTCTAGCAATCGCACTTATATCCAGTATCATCCATTTTATCACAACTTGTAAACTCTGTCCTCCGCCTGGAACAAACAGCTCTTTAATCAAGTGTAAGCATTTAAAATGTTCCTGAGTTATGTGGTTGTTGCTCTTACTACACTCGACCCATGTGTGTGCTCAGGTGCTTTGAGTGAGAGGATGTTAGGACTATTATGGGGTTTTGTTCTACAAATACAGAATGAGGAGCAGTCCACCATTCCCCCCACTGGCTCAGCTGGATGTAAACAGAGAGATACCGCACCCTTCCACTTCCCCTGCATATTGTACGGATCCACCAGTCTGTATTGATGCTAGAGACAGGGCTTTGTGTTCTTAAAACACTACCTCATATATCTGTCCAAACTATGAGCGTTTTAGCTTGGGAATTAAACTAAGAGCTGAACCTTGGCTATGTCATGGAAACTTGTGAACTTGGTTCTGAACCCAGGCAAAGACAATACATCAGATACAACCAAACATGATTCCGCCTCTGTTCTTTCTCCCTCGCTCTCCTGTTGCTTTCTTGTACTTCCAACATCGTCTTTTTTCCTTATAGGCAGAGAGACCCTACAAGATATTTTGTGGGCTTTTTGGTCTTTAAAGCACAGTGAATGGATATGAATCTGTATCCCGCACTCCTGTCCTGTTTTGATATCTCCTTTTTACCATCCCAGCACCTCCTTGACCAATGAGTAGTGATGATTCACTGCTTCAGCCACTGTTTTTCTCTCCATCTCAAAGAATCCTTTTAGACTTTTGTGACTGAGACAACCTGTTTCCTGTCGCTTTTGTCAGGTTTCTCACTTGTTGGGTCTGGACATGCAGACAGAGACTTGCGCTCACATGCCTGCAATTACATGCCTTACATCACCAACTGTCAAGCTGAGTGTCAATTCATTTCATTCACACCTTTCTTTGAGCGTGAATGTCATCTGCCGTTACAGACGAGTACAGTGAAACACAATAAAACTCACATCACTGCTTATCCCAGAATAGGCAGTTACAGGTGCAGCACAGGCTGTACTTAACGCTGTAACACTACACTGTTAAATTTATTGTATGTAGAATATTAAAGTAAAAGAATCCTCTGTAATAATTTCAGAATATTTGGTAAAGAATGCAAAAATGTGTATGTTTTTGTAATCAGTATAATTAATAATAAGATATAACTGAGTACCAGTAGCTCTTGAGGCATTATTTCAGTGTGCCACATCTTCCCATATGATAGCCTACGACATTTATGCTGCTTTTTATTATCAATTAAATAGTTTCATTCCACACACATACCAGGAGAGTTTATTTATATTCTTCTTTATATTGATCATTAATTTGATGTTGAGGTAAAGGATATATGCACAACTTATGAAAATTTATAATTTCTTGCATGCCTGTTTAGATTTCATAAGTGCAAAAGACCAGTATTGTTGCATCAAATAAGCTCAGTGGGTGTAAGAGACTGGCAACCGACAAAATGATTAGTACCCTGAAAGACTTGATGGACAGGTGTAATTTTGAATATGTTTTGTATGTCAACGAAAAACTTCACTGTTTATTTGGTTGCTTTTTGTCTCACAGTTAGAATCTCGAAAAGCTAGGAGGGTTTGAAAGATTTGGGAAGAGAAGAGAAGAGGGAGGGCTACATTGCCTCTGGAAACAATGTCTTTCCTATTTTTAGTCAATAGATTAATGTTTAGTAGCACATGCATCCTGTCTGTACTTGTCCTCTGAAAGGAGAACAGAGGCTCAAACCAGCAGTGTCTGTCTAACTCTGGTGCATATTGTAATTTGTGTGTGTGTGTGCAAAGACAGAGTTGCCCCTGGCCATTTTGCTCTGTGGGAGAGTGAGGGTCAGAAAAGGGGTGTGAGGGGCTGATTTAGGGAGAGAGGGGGAGGAAGGAGAGGGGGAGGGGAGGAGTGCAGTCGTTGAAGAGATACAGCTGTTTCTCCCGTCTCAGCTGTTCCCCCTTTTCCATTAGATGCAGGCTTGGTTTCCCTCTCTCTTTCTCTCTCTGTCTCTCAAACACACACACACAGACACAGACGCACACACACTACTGGAACTGGAAAGAGCACACAGTGTAACATTGTTCTGCCTTGTGTGAGAAAGATGAAAGAATCAATCTTTCATAGCTGCTGCAGAGGCAGCCATGGCCAGATTAGGCAAAATCTGTCTCTGTGTTTTCATGACATTTTGTTGTTGTTTCTCTTTCGCTCTTTTCGTCTCTAATGCTGCCTTTTCTGCCTCTCTGCTCTCTCTCTGCTGTTAAGTT
>JAPZDZ010000021.1:21002180-21025801 GCA_029783805.1 Acanthurus tennentii
ACACACACACACACACACACACACACACACACACACACACACACACACACACACACACAAACACACACAAACACACAACCAACTTAAACTAAACTTTATTTTCCACTGCTGTCCGTCTCCTTGCCCTCCTCACAGACACATGATGAGACAGGCCAGGTGTTTGTCTGTGTGTGTGTGTGTGTCGGTGCATGTCTGCTATTTCACTCAGCTCATTGCTTTAATGGGAAAATATTAAATACTTTGGTCAAATCCAGTAGTTGTGCAATAATGTTTTTCCTTGTATACAGCACATTTTTGCTTTTTAAGCACACTTTCGATGCAGTGCACCACAATCTGTATGTTCACATACAGCGAATGATGACTTAAGTAGGGTTTACTAACAAATGAGGAACAGTAATGGACAAAATTGGGGTTAAATTATGGTTCTGTGTAGAACAAATACTTTCATTTACTGGATGTGAAAGGGGCCAAAGCTTGTTAGTTGCCATGATTTGATGTTTTGTTTTTCTCATTCGTTAGAGTTTTTCTGAGGCAGTCAAACTTTTTTTAATTGAATATGATATATTCAGAGGAGCTTTATCCATTACTGAACTTGGACATGTCCAGATGTTCTTCGGAGGGTTTAGAGTTGACATATTTTGACTTTCTGCATAGCAACAAACAAAAGACGAATCAAATTTTCCACCAGATGGGTTCCAAGTTTTGCTGGTCTGTGGTCACACTGATTTGAATATGATATTACAGCACACTCTATGAATGCCCTACAGCTGAGTTACTGTAGATAAACTGGGCTTGCCCTTTATTATCATTACTACTGAGTGCAAATATTGTCCTTTGCATGGTTTAAATGTTCTGTAGTAGCTGAGCTGCTCTTACTGTTTCTGCTATTCGTCCAAAGCTGCAGTCAAATCCTTAATAACTGCTACTTGAAATAGCTTAAGTGACCATAAACTAGCTTTGACTTGGCCTCTTGGTGATTTTATTTTTCCCCTCTCCATAAACACATCATAACTGTCTTAATATAATATAAATGTGAGCAGGAGAAAGTGTGTTAAAAAGAGAAGACCATAGAGACACTGAAAGTCCAAACACTATAATACAAACTCTTGTTTACAACATTTTTACATGTGTACATGACGCATAAACAGACATTCTGGCCTTAGATTTCATGAAACTCAAGTGTTCCAATGCTGATATGAAGCAGATGTATGGAGAGCAGCCTGGAAGGACTCGCCAAGCCCTCTGGAAGAGAGAAAAAAGATAACAGTTCGTCACAATAGCGATGAAAGATTACATGGCAACTGTGGATGGAGATACCAAAAACAGTGTGAGGAGTTGGTACAGAGTCTGGCCAGTCTCTTTGGGCAAGAAGCACAGTTTGCTTCCCTTTTTCTTTTTCAACTCACACTAACAGGAGAGGCCAGTATTTCTAAATAACTCTAATGTCTGCTTTTGATAATATGCAGGTGACAGCTCATGACACATTACAATGCATGAGTTTTGCTTTAATTTACTTCCTAATGGACCCTTGTGTGCACAGCCCTCATGGAAAGAGCGCAAAAAGATAACAGAAATTTACAAAGAGCTGTTGATTGGAGCAAAGCCAGAGCCTTGTGATCTGTTTCAGGCGCAGTTTTAATTGATGAGAACACCACGTTTTTTTCTTTTATGGTAAAATAATCTGTAGTGCAGCACAGTCATCTTTAATGTACAACCCTCAGCTGAATTACTTATATGTTCTTTGGCGGTCGGTTTGCAGATGTATTTAAAATGACAAGATAGATCATGAAGAGGAGGAGGAGAGGGATGCAAGGGATTTGTAGCTAAATCTTCTTCTCTTTTAAATTTACGAGGCATTGATTACGAATGATTTGAAGCATCTGAGGGTTCTGTTTATCAAGAGTGAACAGTTTTGGACAGCTCACCATAGCATAGATAGATCAACTTAGAGAGAGAGAAATGTACAGAGAACAGTTTTATGTAATGGAACATAAAAAGGGAATAAATTAGAATAAAGACTTTCATCCTTCACTTCATCTTTGTCTATCTGTCCCAGTTTGCCATTTGCAATTTCATAATCTATCAATTTCTGATCTACAGCTGAATGTTTATTAAATACAGGTTGAGAGGAAAAGAGAGATTGATGCATGTAGAGAGACTTGAGATGAGCTTCAGGGGGGATGACATAAGGCCAAGTAAGTAATTTAGTGGCTTTGCCTGGCTAACTTTGCTTAAGCTTACAGAGAACAGCTCTAAGATTGAATTTTTACGTACCTTCAAAAAGTATGTCAGTTTTTCACAAGTGTGAGCATCCAGCAACAAAATCCTCCAAACAGACGATGGCTTGTAGTCGGAGACACTTCAGATTTTAGATGCTCAGGTCTGCAGGCTTAATGTCTTACAAAATTGGTTGTGAGATTATAAACAATTTATCTCAAATATTTTGTTTTGTGCCATACAGTCACAACTTCAAGGGAGAAGTAAATGTTGAATACAAGCTCTTTGTAAGGCCGTGTAGTCTACGAATGCTGCTTTCTGGTGGATGGATTGGATCATAATTGTTGCACAATAAACAACAAGGAGAATCCCGCCCACATTAAAGCCTGTCAGCATGATTGTCCATATACATTTATATTGGATAAAGGTGAAGAAAGCATTGTTTTGGCAGAAGAGACAGACTCGTCATCTGTGATGAGTTTTCACTAGTCAAAGATGATTTTGTTTAAAGTCTCATAAAGCCAACAGTGAATCACTCAAAGAATCCGTCAGCCAAAGACTGTTTCAAAATACATTTAATGCTACATTAGTATTTTCAATATTTTTCTTTGTTTATTTTTTCTAGATTATAATAATTATCATTACATTGATGCCATCTTTAGTGAGTTCACTGTGGACTTTTCATACAGGAACAAGTCCTGTCTGGTTTTACCAGCCCGAACTGATGGTCTGTGCTACAATAATAATCACATGGAGTACAGTACAAAAAGAGCTCCTGGAAAAGTAATTCTTTCCATGGAGAGTGCAGCTAGGCAATGGAGACTGCTGCTGGCTTGTAGGTCCCTGCACGAGTGTATAGTTTAGAACTGTCTGACTGACAACAATGCATTTTACGACCTTCTTTTTCCCCCCTTTTTTTTTTGTTACTCTCCCTTTGTTTTCTTTTCTGTTCTGCTCCTCTGTGCTTTCCTTTTTTATCTTTTTAAATCTATAAACCAGTTTCACTCATAAATTTGGCATAACCTGGCATTCCATTTAGGTTTCCTCTGTCTCAGTACAAGCTGAAGTACAGATCAGCAACAAACTGTGCAGGTTTTTCCGTTGTACTCCTTCCTGTCATCTTCTGTATCTCCACGATCTCTTCTCTTTTTGCAGGGAACGTTCTTTCTCAGTCTCACTTCCTCTCCTCCTCCTCCTGCTTCTTTTTCCAACCTGCTCCTTGTCCTTATCTTTCCTAGCCTTCCTGTCTTGGCCCTCGGCCTTTTCCCAATATTTCCTTGGATCCCAACACTTCAGCTTTCCATTCACTATATAGACAAAAGCAAATTAAATGGTTGAGGTATCTCCCATGAGGTCATGGCAATGGGTTAGCTGCAGCTGCTTATCTTTTTATAGACTGTACCGTTGTTTGCATTACACTTCTCACAATCCCCAAAGATGTGAGTGAATGGATGATGAGATCTAGAACTGGCCATTTTGAGCCATGGATCAGAGAAGATTTAGGTTGGATAAAGTCTTGATGTTGGTAATGTTCGACTAAGAGCCTGGTGTCTGTTTAATGTCTTTTGTTGGATCCATACAGATGCTCTTCGACCCCATCTGTTGTTAACGTGCAACCTGTAGGTCAATTTAAAACTCAGCTGGAGTTGACAGCAGTCTCCCTTACAGCCCACACGTTAGCTACACATACTTAACGGTGCAGATATAGTCATAGGTCTGCACTTTAATGAAAATGGTGCTCAGCCAGAACCCAAATGTGGAAATGACAGGCTGTCTGTGCTTTGGCAGAGCAGGCATTTTTTTACTGCTCACTTTTACTGCAGCATTTAAAACACCAGAGCTGCCTCGTCAAAACCTTCCTCCAAAGAATCAACTGTTGTCAGACTTTTTTTTTTTTTTTTTTTAAGTGCTGCATGCAGTTTCTAATGTGAAATCAGCATGAAACAAGACTATAAAGGCAAAACAAAAATAAAGGAAATAAAACTCAATTTGTTTCTGGAGAGCTTTGGATCCGCTACCTGCTGCTTAAATACACACAAGGCGCTGGCATCAATTATTACACAACAGCTGAAGGACAATAGCCAAAAATCACCAGAGCTGCCTTGTCAAAAACTTTAGCCGGATGGATGGATGATTAGATTTGAAGATAGGGCCAAGTGTTCCATTATTAGAGGGTCAATATAGGTTTTTGAAATGTTGTGGTCTTGAGCCACAAGGGAGTTTCACTCCCCGTCTGTGTGCCTCTTCTCTGGTGTATCGCCTACCTGGGTGGTCAGGTGGTTGTCCGAGCTAGAGACACACAAACATACCCACCAAACTGTGGAACGTTTTTGTTTAAGAACCATCACCAAAGTTTTGTGGAAGTTGGAGAGGAGAATGATTGACATGATGGCAGGAAGGAAGGGATCGCTTATTTAAAAAGAAAGGATGTTAAATAAACAAAGGGCCCTCCTCAGTGAGACAGGCTGGGTGTCTTTTACCCTCTGATTTAGCTCCATCCTGTGATGGGAACAACATGCTCCATCTCTGGAGGCTCCACACAGGCTTGTAAACCTTGCGGGAAGATGCTGTTTGGTCTACTACAGGGTTTTTAAAAAAAAAAAATCTTAAGACTATCCCTTCATCTTCTCTCCACCGCCCCCTTTTTCCTTTCTCTTATCCTCGTTGTGACCCAAGAAACAAAGGCCCAGAGGCATCACCGCGCCCACGCATGAATGTCTGCTTTTAACATCTGTATTTGATATTTTGCCTCTTTACCCCCGCTGGCTGTCTTTAAACGCTTCAGTCTCCCTTGACTGACTGAGCATGACTTCTCTTTGCAAGCGTGCTGTCCTGATGTTGTCCAGGTCAGGGAGTTGTGAGCAGTTTGCTAGACCTTGTTGCTTCCTGACAGTCAGCCTTACGAGACTGCATGTGTGTGTGTGTATTTTTGAGTGAGATTCAGCTGTTCATATTGTAGATCAAGTTGGCTGGGCTGGCAGGGATTAGGAGTAGAGCTTGCACAACATTTTTCCTACTGTTACGTCAGTGTCCCTGGCCTCTGGACAGCCTGCGGGGGCCAAAGGAGGGTCTGGGTTCCCCTTGCAGTGTCTGTGTGGTCTATGTCTTTACCTCATTACTGAGGTCAGTGACCGAGGACAAACTGTGTCCAACCTGGTACTTCGAAAGACGTGACTGTTTGTGTGTCGTTTGGATTTTTCTGTGTTCAAGATGCAGAATCACCGTCCTGCTCTTCCATCTCAGCACTGCTGCTTCCACAGCTGCTGCTACTTTCAGCTGAAATGTGTGCAGTATTAGAAGAGTATTAGTAGAATTGTGGAAACAATAAATGACAGTTTTAATTATTTGATGCTCCTTTTTAAACCATTTCCCACATGAAGAATTGAAATATAAAACATATTTGACTTCTCGAATGTAAATATTTGAAACTTTTGTCTATTTCCATCATTGTAAACTACAATCTATTAGTCTTCTAACAGTTGGCAAACTAAATAACAAGACATCACTTTTAATCACTGTTAATCCCTTTCAGTCCCTTTCAAAAGTCCATAAAGAGAGAGAGATCTATCCTGAGATTGACAGTCAACCACTTGAAAATGATTTGTCAAAAACTTTGAAGTTGCAAAGCTTTTTCCACAAAACTATGCATGAGCAGGAAACCGTATATAGCTTGGTTATCTTTAAAAAACTGGAATAGTTTTGATCAGTAATGGGGACTGACATATTGAGTGTGTTTCTGCATAGTTTTATGTGTGTTTTTTCCATCATCTTTTAATCTGCCTTTGCTTTGGACAGGATCTTTTCCTTCGCCTCTCTTCCTCTCTTGCTCTTCATCGTCTTTTCTCTCCTCTCTGCCTTTTCTGCACTTCCTCTCCAGTTACCTCTGACTTAACTATTAGTCACTCTCAGTAAAAATGCTTGTGCACACAAAAAGGTACTTTTTTTAAGTGGGCCATGCCAATTTGTCTGATTGTTTGTGTTTTTCAGGAATTGTCAAGCTGCGGCTGGAACAAGAAGGAAAAGCACAGCTCTGCCCCAAATGTTGTGGCCTTCACACGCAGGTTCAACCAGGTGAGACACATACGCAGTTTGCACTTGTCAAATTCAGCATCACCTCAGTTCTTCTCAGAAAGAAGAGAGAAAACAATCTCTTATGCAATGTTAGAGATTTATGACCCTTGGTCATCTAGGAACGGAGAGATTACAGCTCATCTTTCCATCATGTCTTCAGTCTCCAGCCTCCAAGTAGTAAATCATCAACCCAGATCTACCAGAAATAGTTGTTATTGAAGCCTTGCTTGTCATGGCTTCTAGTAATCTCCTCCCTCCCAGCCATATACGTCATAAATAGTCCCTAGGTATAACAAGTCTGCAGGAAGACAGTTTATTTTCTGGTCTTTGGTTCTGGAATTCATGACGTTATTAATGTGCTGCATATTGGTGCAGCACGTGTAGGAACATTTTCGAGTGTATGCAGGAGTGTGAATGGCATGCTCCCTTAGTGCCCTGTGAAATCATCAACAGGAAGTTGTGGGTAATGATGTAAGGGGCAGCAGTGCCCTTTAATCCCCTTCCAGTGTTTTTGCCAGACTCCTTTAAGACCCACTTTAATGCCTTCCAGTATAAATATGAGATGATCTAGCAAGAATGTGTTGCTGTGGAAACTTCTCCATGTATAGCAGATTGCAAACGGTGATTCAAGATGTTAGCTGCACACATTTCAGCTGAGGGGAGCCAAGGAAAATGAGCTTTTGGGATAATGGGACTTGGACTGAGAGGGTGGAGAGTCCCTGAAAGCTCCTTAGCATGAGCTGAAGCCATATTCCTCTTCCTTCAGTCCTTGTACTGTTGGCACTGCACTCCAAGAGCCAATTGAGTGGAAAAGAGCTGGCTAGTTAACTTAGCAGGCAGCAAGGACAAAATAATTCAAAGCCCATTATGATTAATGTAGAGTAACTGGTGTTTCTGGGTTTTGCGCAGAAACAAAAAAGCAACTTGCCTTCAGTGGTCAGGAAGATGTTTTTATACAGAGATCAGAGCTATAATAAATAATTGGCTGTGTTGTTAACTAATTGGGGGACAGGCTGTATTCTCACCAAAAGTAAGTGTAAATTCAGTGGAAAAAGTGCAAGAATTGTTCTGCTCATCTGTGTTTTTTTGGGAGGCTGGTTTGTTTTTTTCTCGATGGGAAGGTACACAGCGACCACACAGGTCAAAACTAAATAGAACTGTCCAAAAAAAAAAGAAAAAGGAGGGAACAGTCTTAATAATATGTCATCGTACCAGAAGAAAATGCAATGCAGCAGAATATTAACAGAACACTTAAAAATGCTAATTAATTAATTCAGTACCAGATAATATAGACATGACCTTCAAACCCTGCATAACCAAATACGTTATGACTCGGCAAATCTCAAAATGAAGCCAGTTGCCTATGTGGTAAAATTCTGGCAGTGCAGCTTGCAGGAGCGATGTAATTTGTTGGGAGTGGGAGCTCCACGCCCCAATGATTTTCCAAAGAATTTTACGTCAGATTTTCTCAGAAAACACAGCTGCCCCCCCCCCCCACCAATTGTTACAAACTTGTTACAGAATTAAAGATTCTTTCCACCCCAAAATACAGCATAACACGTAGCATCTGTTTCCTCTGTATTTTCGCTGTTAAAAGGGCAGCATCACCAACAGCTCACTGACCGTTAAGGGTGTAGTGGCTTTTGAGTCTTCTTAATGCAGGTTTGCTATATCTGGAATGTCAAACTCCTCCACTGAACAGTCGATATTACAGTGGGGAGCAGATTCCACCATCACAGCAAATCTGTCAATCAGCTTTAGATAGTCCCTATCTTTAGTCATATCTTCATCACCATCATATCTCTTCCTCCAATTAGGCCTATAAATGGGTTAATCCATCCAATCCTGAATCCATCTCATTCAGCTTATTTATGATTATTGAGGCACTGGGGCCTTAAAGCTTCATCTGGAAGCCTTGCTTCACTCATAAACACAACACAGAAGACATGAGCTTTGCTTCTGGGCATAATATGAAATCTGTAAAGGCATGACTTTGTCTGCACAACCCCTGTATCCCCAAAACCATCATTTAGTCCCACGTACACACTCATGAATCTGCCTATGTAGAGCACAGCGTTCTGAGTGATCTCACTGCTGTGCAGTTTTGGAGGCCAAGGCTGACGAGGACACAGGCGCTGTTATGGACCCCAGCGGGATAACACTTCGGAGAGACATTCGCTATCCAGATTGACCTCAGATATCAAGTTAGACCTCTGAGGAAACTAAATGTGAAGCTGCAGCATGTTTTGCTCCCAGATTGGAATCACGTTTTATAGTCAATGGAAAGTCCTGTCTCTACTGTAAATTAACAGTGGAAGAAAGATGTAACTTTGCATATTTTTTGAGAGTTGGAGTCGTCTCAAGAAAAAAGATCATATTAAGTAAGAAGCCAGTGAAAGTCTACAATCTATGTATCGTCTGTCCTATCTTCTTTACAGATTTTTCCTCACGAAATGGTGAAAATTAAACACACATGGCTATGCTTCCTGGATGTACAGTATCTGTGTTGATTGAACTTAGTTTGATAAATGCACAGCGTGTGTTTATAAGAGAAGACAGGGAGAGAGAGAGATGCTGGATGAATTTATCCCTCTTCACTGTGTAACTCCTCACCTCTTTCCTGAAACAAAAACAAGTCGTGGGGCTGTTTCCAGGAAAGAAAGTAGGCAAAGCCAGCTGTAGGTTAGATTTTTTTGAACATTAGGGAATGTAGGAAAGCATAGATAAACAAACACACACACACAAGCGGACACGAAGATAATTACTAGACACAAACAAAATGACACCTAGTGATTTGTTGCTTGAATGGAAGCAGGTTGACCGCAAAGACAGTTAATTGATCGCATACTTAAGTCTAAAGAGCTCATACTCAATTGAGCACACACTCAAGTCTGAAGGGAGAGAAAAATTGGAATGGAGTGAAGTGAGAGTGTAATTCAGATAAATGCACGTCAGCGTTACAAGAAATAGTAGAGATGGTCAGTCTGGTCTGGACGGTGTTATCAGAACACAATGTGCAGACAGCTGTTGGCTTTGAAAGCCCTCAGAGCCCTGCGGCGTTAAAGCTAACTTCCCCTCCCATTACCTCCTCTCTTCTCTCACTCTTCTCCTTTTCCTCTTTCCATTCCCTCTCCCCCTAGAGCTTAGACACTGATTGATTCACTGGCTTGTCACTCTGTATGTCAGTGTGTGTGTGTGTGTGTATGTTCGTGTATTAAGATCTTTGGCTTACCAACATTCTCCCTAAAGAGACAGATTTCCGACATCACTCTCTGTCTGGCCAAGTGCTCTTAACACACGCACACACAAGCACATACATACACAAACACACACTCAAGGTTGACATGTTGGGAGTTATGGTGTGTATCTGTTGTATAATCATTTGAAATCTGTTGGATTTTCCTCTGAAGGCCTTGTTTTCCTCAGAACTAATTTCTAATGGACTGTAATGGAGCATTCCTGTTAGCAGTCTGCCCAGTGTTCCCCCTGCGCTGCCGTATACCTCAGTCCAAAGTTGTCATGACTGTCTGCAGACCTTGGCTCTGGACTCAAAGACTGGAGATTTAACAAGGCAGAACTCTCTGTCTAACTTTAAACATACCTGAAATCTTCATTGTATGCTTTGAAGAATGTAACATATGAGACATAAATCCTTCTCTGTCATCAGTTTGAAGTATCTTGGGTCTATTTTCGTTGAGTTTGCGAGTCTCCTTGGTGCCATAATCTCTGTTTGTGCTTGTGTGTGTGTTTTTTTTTTTTCTAGACAAGTTTCTGGGTGGTGCGAGAGATTCTCCATGCGCAGACGTTGAAGATCAGGGCTGAGGTGCTGAGTCTGTACATTCGCACTGCCAAGGTACTCACATCCATGCATCCATAACATCACATCGGTGCTCAATCTCAATGAATCTTTGCATTGTTTACACAAGTTATTAATACTTGCTATACGTTCTTTACTATTCATAGAAACTATGTGACATGAACAACCTCCATGCGGTCATGGCTGTGGTGTCAGCGTTACAGAGTGCTCCCATCTTCAGACTCACCAAAACATGGGCGGTGAGTATATTTATGCTACTTTTGAAGGCAAATCTGGTTTATTAGTGGAGCGCTGTCAATAAACTTCAAATGTCACGCAGATCTTTATCAAAACACTGGACTCATAAACAAAGTGGAACGAAAACTAGCACACAAGTGATATGACAAGATGAAGGGCAAAGTTCCGCAAAAGTAAACAAATAGAGGGACTATTTAGAAGAGCTGGAAAGTTTGCCATATTTCATTACCAAACAAAAACCTCAACCATACTTTGTTTGTAGCCTTTCAGAGAGATGACGGTGTCCAAGTTTGTCATGCTTTACTGCTGCAAGTCTGTCCAATAGTTACATACAGAGCACTTTACCAGATTTTGAACATATTATCAGATTTTAGATCTTTTATGCACATGCGGTTATGTATCAGTTATCCTTGTAAAAAAAACACATGAGGGGCAAACAAACTGTTTCAGTGATCTCATTGAAGATATAGAGCTTACATAATAACATGATGATGCTCTGATGTAATGGTGGAAATTTTTTCTGCTTGGGTCCGCAAAACCACAGGAGAGATCCTTTTAGCCAGTCAGAGAAGGGTGAGTGCAGCCAGACACACCTGCCTCTTTAAAGACAGAAGGGCAGACAGCACACACACACACACACACACACACACACACACACACAGACACACACACACACACACACACACACACACATATATACGTGTGAACGTAGAGCTGCCTGGATATTCACAAGCTGACTGCTCTACATTGAAGCCCTCCTGCAGTATTATTGCTCATATCTGTCCTGCTTGCAAATGGACAAATTCTCTTAAAAGCTGCATGCACAGAAACATGCAGCATGCAGTTATTGAGGGACCATTTCATCAAGAGAAGCAACAAGTGTCTTTAGTCTTAACAAAACAACTACACATTATTCTGACAGCTGCAAATGATTGCAGACTAAGGTCAAGCTAAATTATTAAAAGACATGTAACAAATTTAAGAGAATTTATTATTGGAACAGTGTTGAATGGTTAATGAACTGTCAACACATATATGCCCTTTTTAAATTTTTGTCAAGTTTTGTTGAAAGGTGAATGAATGCTTTCAGATGTTGTCTCTTAACAGCTGACTAGCCGACAATTGCTGTGAAAACTGTATCAGTCCAATCTCAACATATACTTGTCTGCTCTGTTTCTGATTTTTAGTCTTTCTGTCTTTTTTCTTTTTTTCTGTTTCTGTTTTTGAATCCCTTTGATGAATATCAGATTTGACTCACTGAATGAAGGCAACTCTCTGTTGGATCTCTCCTGTTTCTTTTAGCCAGTATGTGATGCTAACTCATTATAGCTGTTCATTTCTGTGAAATACTCTCATGTTTATACACATTTTGTTCTTTCCCTTTTCACTGCACAGTTACTGAGTCGAAAGGACAAGGCAACGTTTGATCGCCTCGACTACCTGATGTCCAAAGAGGACAACTATAAACGTCTGAGAGACTTCATAAGCAGCCAGAGCATGGTCTCTTGTATACCATACCTAGGTAACAGACACAAACACCCACACACACACTAACAGCCCATCATTAGGTTTGATCTTTGACAGATGTCTTACTGTCAGCTTCTTATCTGTGTTGCTGTTCGTGAGCGAAAGGTTAATCTAAGGACAAGTGATCTGTGTTTTATGAGACAAATGGTCTTTGCGTGTGTGTTTGGCGTCATTATCTCGTGCGAACATCAGTAAACCATGTTGAGCTTCTCTTAATTTCTGTTTCTTTGTCTTTTTTCAGTAATTAATTCAATAAGCCTTGTTTCTACTGTGGCTGTTTTCTGTGTAAGTCTGTAGCCTGTCATCCTGTTTCTTCAAGCAAAGGAAGAGTAATTGTTGAACATAAATTTGTTTTTTGTCGGGAAACACCTTGGAGTCTTTTTTTAGATGGAACATAACACGTGAATTGGTGGGAAATTTGAGGTCATGATATATTTCTCCATCCTTGTGTTAGACGTTTATTCCCATGCATCACTCAGGAATCTCTTCTGAGCTTTTACAAGGAAAACACTCACTGTGATGTAAGAGTATTGTGCACATGGTTACACATGTGGAATTTTATTGCTGAACTTTTTGTTCTTGTGTTGACTTGATGGTGGCTGGATGACTTTGATGTTCTCCACTGCCATGGTTTTTCCTCTTACCGTCAGCCTTGTATCATAGCTACTACTGTGTGTTTCAAACTTGAACACTCGTGTATGTACAAACAAACATGAAGAGCCGAAGAGTCTGTTTGTAGTTAAAAAACTTTTAAACACTCATTTTACCCATGAAAGTCTGGAAGTAATGACAGACCATGAAACAAATGCTAAACTAACACTGTGAAACTGCCCACATTTGCCAGGTCAACTGTGTGTCCTCATTGTGTGCGTCTCTGTGTGAGTGTGTGTATGTATGAATAAGGAGGAGAGACTTTCCGTTTGGTAAGCGTTTCGGTGATGTGTGACTAGTTGGTTATTCTCGGGGTGGAGTCTCTTTGTGTTGTAAGTCTTTGTGTGTGTACGTGTGAGTGGGATGGTGTTTCCTTACAGTCTGAGACTGTCAATTATGTGAGCAGATGTGTGATGTGTGACCAGCTGGCTGCCCTCGGGGTTGGCCCCAGCCAAGTTGGCACGCTGGAGGGAAATCGCCACTCTCTTCTTCTTCTTCTCAGACCTCAGACGTTCTCCTCCGTCATAAATCTACCCGCTCCTTCTGAGTCAGAATGGAAATGAATGAGTGGGAGATGGCAAGCTGCAGCGCTTGTTCCAGAGCATCGCTTCTCACATAAGTGCTCTGTTTGTGTGTGTCTGTGTGTGTGATGGGAAACTTGGCGCTGAAGCTTTGTGCACGTGTTTACCTCTCTGGTCCATGAACAGAGTACCTGTTGAAGCTTAAATTAAAGTCCCAATCCATAGCTGAAGACTAAAATCGCTGCATGTATTATGTTATTTGCTTAATACACCACAGGAGAATTAAATTTTACAAAGTGTGTTTGTGTCCTTGTCATAATTTTTTTGACTTTCCATCATGTTTATGACTTTGCACCATTTGCATCTTTGTAGGTATGATGCTTATCTGTGGTGATAACAAGGCTGTAAAAAGAGCTCTGTGTCTGCTGTGTAGACATCAGGCTTTGGTCCTTCCACAGCAATACATTTGTGCTAAACTGTGTCTGCGCGTGACTGCATGAACTCTGACCTGCTATTAGACTTTGCAGACACAGCCCCCTCCTGTCTGTGCTCACCACAGGGCCAAACCATTAAATGCACAGATCAGCTTGTTCCTGCTCTCCAGCCAGTCATGCAAGGACAAAGAGCCCACAGAAATGTATGGCTCCACTGTGACCAAACGCCTCACACTATATAACATTAACTTGTTACGCTTTCACCTTGTCTACATCGGCCACGTAGTGGAAGCAGCATGACGACAGTTAGGTCGTCGGTGGTTGTCGGTGTCTATGCAGAATTGGCTCGGCTACATGCTGCCATGCTTATGTGATGCACAGTTGCAGTAATTAACTGGCACTGTGAGACAGATATGCAAAAAATGCAGCTGAATTGTCTCCTGTGTAAACAGCGGTTATACCTTTACATTTCCCTTACAGTCTCTTATTGAGCAAGAGACTATGTTAAGATTTATGATTGTCTCAGTGTAATTTTATTATGCTTATCAGTATAACTTTATTATACTTATCAGATCCGTTGATCCTGCAGTAGCCATTTGTCTGTTAAGAAAAACTGTACAGAGGGCCAAAAACCGTCTCAAGGGCTCTTTGCTTTCCTGTGCTCCAGCATGCTGTTGCTGAAGTTTTTAGGGTAGCTCAGGACAAAAGCAACAGTGTTTGCAATAACTAGTGTAATGAAGGCATCAAGGGCAAGGTGTCATAAGTGTCAAAGCCGGCCAACTGAGGTGTTCATATTCCTACTGGTTCCTGTGGTTCTACAGCTCTGTGTGTCAGTTTTGTTAGGCAAGGACGACATGAATATATACTATTTTAGATGGCAGACAACAAGTTTACATACAGTTTTTTTTGGCTCACTTTATGGGTGAGGATATGAGCTCAATGGTGTTGGCTGTATGTGTTTGTCAGCTTCTCCTCTTTACAGCCTTTGCATCATACTGCTCCTGTCTCTCCTGACTTACAGTTTCTCAGACGGAGGAGTCCAGAGGGGAGCAATAATTTCAAAATATACGTTTGTGTTTCAGGAAAAGAAAAACTCAACAGTTTTATGTGGAAGGAATGTTTCCCCCTCCTTCTCGCCCCTATCAGCCTCCTTTTTGTCTACCTACTGTCTCTCCACTTCAGTTGTTGTTTAAATTCCTCCATACAAGCATTTTCATTCATCCCTATGTTACATGTGATTTTAAATGTTACTCAGTGTATCACAGTTTACATACATTCTGCGCACTGTCTTAGATTACTGAATCAGTCTTACCTTCTTTAGTGCCTGGACAGCTTTTCGTTGTACTCAAAACAGATCAAAGAAATTTTAAGTGATTTATTTTAGACATTTGTATAATTTTATATGCAGGTAAAGGCTTCAATCATATTTTACAGACTTTTATATTATTGTAAAATCATTGCATTCGTTCTGGGAAAAAAAATTACCAAAGGAGGGGTCACATTTTTAACTCTCATTTCACTTTTTGTTAAAATGAGCATAATGAAGAGTGAAAGACAGTTCATTGTTTACTACAGAATTTAATTACACTTTAGATGAAAACAGGTAGTGCTTTTCACATATTCTCCATCCACTTGACTAGCCTTCCATTCTTGATTTGTTTGTGTCAGCTAGTCATGTGTGTGTTCTTCTGTTCAAGTGTTATTAGTGTATCTCTACATGGGATAAAAAAAAAATATTAAGGATTGTATTGTAACAGGGATAGATATAAAATTGCCATGACTATACTTACTATAAATACACTGATAAATAACAAAGAACGGCAGAGTGACAACATTGTGAACATTTGGCCTGAGTAAAATCACACCTCTTAAATTATCTTTCACAAATAAAGCCAAAGATATTTACATACCAACGCCAGCTCAGCCACATGCACATTTGACAAGCACATTGTTGCACAAATTCATTTTCTGTCGGGGTCAAAGGAGACCCCGGAAATCCAGACAAAACCCCAAAACAAGTAGACAGTAGGTTTTGCAAGGCCTGTCCTTTAAACATTTGATTGTCAGGTATTCTAACTGAAAAACACATCTTAAAAATTCCATTATCTGCTAAATTCAAACTTTTTTAGTACATCCAGTGCCCTTTGGCGTGGGGAACACTACTTTCAATAAGTCAACATTAGCTGCTCAGAAGAAATCTTATGTCTTTAGTAAATGATCATTTCCCTTTATTACATACTGAGTTTCGAGAGTAAGTAAAATAGGACACTTAAGAGTATTGCTTAATGGTCTCTAAGAGCTTGACAGACCATTATTTCCAGACAGAAAGATGGAGAAAAGGAGTTACTTTGTTGGGGCAATGGCATCAGTCTTTAAAACAGAGTTAGTGTCCACCTGGGCCACTGTGCAGACTGCTAGGGGTCTTAAATGTCTGGCCCCTTTTTCTTCCTCTTTTGTATTTTACAAGGCACTGTAGTACGATGGCAGGGTATCCTGATTCTGCCATAACAGCATTTGTTTATGGATGGATTAGGAAGAAAACTGAGGTGTATTTGAAGGGAACCATAGTTCAAGATTTCAGTCAATCGGTCGGATCATGAGACGGACTGACTTGAGGGAGTAGTAACCTCCTCCATAGTCCGCCCAGAAGATTCCATCTTGAAACTTGCTGCGGTAAACTCCCCCGCTGTACCACACACCATTCAGGTTGGTCTGGCCACAGGCGTTGTACCACCAGCCTCCTTTATGGAAGTGAGCGCAATTACCTGGTGAAGAAGGATGCAACATCATAAGACAAGGTGAATATGATGGACTGGAACATCTGTTGTTCCATTACACTTATATCAATATAAGAAATTAGAAAGCATTGGGAACTCATTGAGCATTCCTCCTACCAGAAAATGCATCTTTGTCGCGATCAAGTGTGGTGAAATGTTTGCCATTGTGGCTACTGAAAGAGTCCCCGGCGTTGCCCTGGTATGTGCCGAGCCTCAGCCGATATCCCTCGCTCTCTGACTCCAGGTGGAAGCTGCTATACTCGGCGTACACCTTCTTCCCTGTCCAGTCTTCCAGCTCAATCATCAACTTATAGTCTCCCTGTTTTCCAAGGTTGTAGATATTTTCCAGCCCAAGCCAGTGTTCACCATCAATGTTTCCAAAACCTCTCTGTGGGGGAAAAACATCACAGCATTTCCCTTTGTTATTTGTTATCAGTTGTGGTTCACCGAAAAATGCCAATACACTGTATTGCAGCAGAATAAAGCAGGGTATTAGTTCACACTGTGCTAGTTTACTGGTGAAAGAACAGATCTCTTTTTATTTTGTGGTCAGTGAAGGCGAATTTTGACCAAAACACACAGTCAATAAAGCAGAGTGAGGTTAAACACATCTTGTTGCGGTGTTAAGTTTAGCAGGGTTTGGAGGTTAATCTAGTGATATTAACTCAAATATACTTCAAAATGAGGCAATAATGTGTTGCAGAGTTGTTATCCGTGGTTTCTCACATGGAACTGATGGCAGAGACGATGGTGATTTTATTGTGGGTGACGACAGCACAAGCAGAGCAGCAGAGACCCCTTTTCTGTTAGTGATCCAAACAGCATGCAAGTATTGAAAGCTGTTGGCTTTGACTTTTTTGCAGAGAAAACTAGGCAACCAGTTATTTTTGTCAAACCGTTTGAGAGTGTTATTTTTTGCTCTTGGTGTTATGCAAACAGTGTTTGCTGATTTACATCCCCTGCTTGCCCTGTTTGACCTTGGATCCCATTGCAATTACAAAGGCATGACACATGGGTTAGAATGAAGGAATTAGTTTCTATCAAGTTTATCTGAATTCCCCTTTAAGCCAACCACAACGTGGATTTGCGCATATTCCTGTGTAGGTTCCTGGCCACACTGCTTGGCTGGGACTCGATGTGAGGAAATCCACCGCTAAGCTGTTTATATTGATGGAGCAAGTGCTTGCTCAGTGGCCTCAGAGTGAACTGCTGTTACTGGGCCACTAAGGAAAGGGCTAGGAGTTTTTTCTCATACTTTGAATCAGAATCAGATTTAAATTTCATTTAATTTTACCTTGTAATTCTCCCAATTCCGAAAGAAGTTAACAGAGCCGTCTCTCCTCCTTTGCAACACGGTCCATCCTCCATTGTCAAGGCCGTGTTCACACCAGGCTTGGATCAATCGATCACTGCCGTCTGTCTTAAGCAGGTACATTCCACTGGTGGTGTGGCCGGCCTTTCGAACCTGGTAACAGTCCCTGAAGGGTCCTGTGGTTATAGAGTTGACAGTCATAGAAGAGGAAGACAAAAATAAAGGTTAAATAAAGACTCTGTTAGTGACTCTCATCTGTGAATTGTTTGATATGTAAAGGAATCTCTATTGAAATATCATATTGTCCGCAGTCAATTTTCCTATTGCAATTAGCATAACAATAATATTCTTAATGTTTTGTAGTATCTGAAATATTCCAGGTTTAATATTCCTTATTACTTCATTGGGCCACAACCAAAGCTCCAATATTAGCCCGAAATGCAACAAATTGTTGAAATGATGTATAATTATACGTGTCAGCAAAAAGCCAAAAAAAAACCCAACACTGAACCCTGAGGCATTATATAGACTGCATATCTCTATCTTTTGATAGTCATTCTGCTAAAATTATTATTGCCTGTGTTATAATCAAAAAAATTTATTGCCATCATCACCAACAGTTTAGGGCCTCTAGACAGCAGACAAGAGAAACATAGGAGAAAGGAAGGAGTGTCTGTTAGACCCCATGGTTTGAGAGGAATGTACCATTGTGAACAGATTGTTTGGGAAATATTTCCCTGTCAGACCATCCCAACATCCTGCAGTCTGAAGTTACACAAACATGAATGTGTACACTTGAAAATGATATATAAATATTCACCTAGGTTTAGTTTTCAGATGTAGCTGTGTGTCAGAACTGCAACCAAAGCTGAAGTTGCTGAACCTAAACCCCTCATATTTCCCCTTGTTTTCCACGGTGAGAATATGTATTAAACCAGTATGAACACCAGCATTGTGTTACAGCCTTGAGAGCCTTTAGCACCATGGAAGATGGATTTTCTCAGCTGCATGTAGGAGTATATAGAAACCCAGTGAAATGCCCAACAAATATCAGTATACTAATATCTATAACTCCCTAAGCTGGTATATTTCTTGTAAAGACCAGGTGATGAGGGGTTTCTCTTACTTATTTTTTTTGTTAGTTAGATTTTTCATAACAGAGCAAATGTGATTAGTCATCAAGTCATAATGGTCTATAAAGCACTCAACTACACCAAATTATAGTCAGGCAATGTAAACTTACAAAGGTAGTATACCTTGGACACTTTGGATCAAAAACTCTCAATCTTCATATTACTGTATCTGCAGTTAACAGTACTGTGACAACACTAAAAAACATTACACTGCAGTATAGACCTGCTTAATTTTGTAATTTTGTCATGGTCTTGGAAGGAAATTAAGCTGAGGTTTAATTAGTAATGACATAACTTAAGTTAACTTTGGCACATTGATTTGTCAAATGGTATCGGCCTTTTTCCTGTATAACTACAAGTAGCAAGATAGCAATGGCATCTTTAAGTGGTGTTTTTATCTTTCAGACTTAGCCAGGGATTTTATATATTTTATTTTAATCAGATATTGTAGAAAGTATTCTCACCTCATTACTTTTATGTGAAACATAGTAAACATGTCACCCTAGTAAGTGACTCCTTATCAGCTTCCAAACAGCTCTTCTTTAATCCCCCTTTTGTCTGTAGGTTGTCTGAAGGATGTTTTGAATGATTTCATCCGTATCCATATCACCATCTGGTTGTATAACCCCTGTCAACATTCCCCATTAGATCCCTATTTCCAGTCAAAATACAAAAGCCCTGACCGATTTAGAAGCTATTTCCAAGTGACATTCCAACCTTGCATATTGGTTTTGTATCAGAGATGATATTTCTCAGATGTGAGAAATACTAAGTCCCTGTGAGAATCATTCAAAGCCTAATCTTAGAGTTTTATCAGATTTAATGGTTTTGTCTAGGGGCCTAAGACTTAGTGGAATACTTCATCATACATGTGCTCTGTTTCACCCTACCTCATTTCTTTTTTTCTTGCATAAACTGGATGAAAGTTTCACTAAAACCTGGCAGTAAATAGGCTGGTATATCTCTGTTCTATGAAGTCTTTTTATTCCACATTCTGCTAATTTAGTACACATGCTCATTGCATTGCAGCCAATACAGATGGCCAAGTGAGAATCATAGGAATGTATGATTTCACTGCCTCTGTAGTATGCCAGAGAGGAGCCAACTGTGCCTCAGAAATACCAACTGTTGCAAGAAATTTAGTTTTGAATTGCGATCTTGAATTAATTAAAATAACTACTAATTAATTCATAGTTACTTGGGTGGTTTTTTTTGCTCATTTTCCCTCTCCTTAAAACTAATTAAGTTCCTGATCATTTCAAAGTGTTTAGTCTCTTACTACTTAATCATCACCTGTCACTTTAAAAATTGGTACATACCGTCGGAGGTGAGTGTTCCTTGTGGGGGTGGAGGGTCATTTCCAAATGGACTTGCAGTCGGGGAATCCATGCGTGATCCTCTGGGAAAGACCCGGTTGTTATTTTCCCTCTGAATCTCATTGGTGAAACGGTTGTTAACTGGTATATTCTGTGGTACCACCTGTACCAGTGGGGGGACTACAGGAAGCTCACTGCGTCCCATTGTCCTCATACACTGCTCCTCCAGAGCAGAGATGAGAATGGACTGGTTGTTCACCAACCCAGCCATTGTGGCAAAGCGAATCTCCAGCTCCTTGTACCTTGAAGCCAGTCGCATCATCTCGGAGGTCACGTTGAGGACACGGTTCTCCAGCTGAGCCAGCTCAAGAGAGTTATCTCTCTTCCTGATGATCTCATGCAGCAGCTGCATATAGAGCTGGGTCACCCTGGAGTTCATGTTCCTGCTCTCTTTCCGCAGCAGCTTCATCTCATTCACCAAGTTACCATCCACATCCACCACCAGCTGCAGTGTCTCAATTTCACGTCGCTGTTTGTTGAGCACCTCCCGCACATCTGCAATGTCCATACGGGTCACTCTGTCCTTGTCTGGCTCGGGGCCTGTGGTGCTGGCACAGATTGGACCTGATGGCAGATATGAACCATTTAGATTACCAAAAAGGTACATTGATTTTTAAAAAAGCAAGGAATGGTAAATTGAAGAGAGCCAAATAATAAATAACTAACAGAATATTACTAAAACAAGTTATCATATGAACCTGTAATTCTTTGTTCAGGTACAAGGAAGGTGTAGGAACATTTTTTGGCGTCAGGATTGATTGGGGCTCTTTTACTCCGGTGGAGAGAAGGCTCTTTGGACCTCTGGGCTTCCCTGGAGCTCCTGCAGTAACTTTCCTCCCAGAGGGAGAGGCAGAGCAGAGCGCACAGGCTCCACAGCAGCCCCCGCATTGCTGCTAGCTGGTTAGATGGATTGATGGACAGCTACTGGTGGTCCCTCCAAGTCCCCCCAGGCCTCCCTGCAAGAATACAAGATCTTAAGAGTTGGCTCTCTGAAACAAGCACTTTATTTTTTCACAAAAGCCAAGAAAAGGAATGTAAACAGCAGGGGTGTTAACTTATGCTTTTCCAGTACTTGTTAAGAAAAATGTTCACTAAGTGTGCAGTAGCAGAGTTGTCAGGTCATTGTTCCCCATAGTGTTGTTTGTGTGGAAAGATTGAAAGAAAGAACACATTTATTCTCCAGCACACTGGATGAGGTCTGCTTTCTGTCTCAGATCGTTCCCTTGCTGACAGACACCCCATTTTTCAGTGGTCCTGTCAGTTTTCCCCCCATTAAGAATTCAGTTATGTGCCTGCTGGCTATGCTTTATCTTTGGTACCTGGCCTTTCTCTTACTTCATCATCTTTAAATTAGAGATGAGATTATTCTTTTCATCAGCCAGCTCTCATCTACGCTGTGCATAGTATGTACCTTGATTATTAAAATCAACTGCAGGAAATATTCCAGTGACCCTTTAGGGAAATCCAGGAACTTTTCAAGATGTTGGCCACAGAAACTTTCTTCCAACTCTTGTTTCAAGGCCACAGTGTTGTTTCTGCCCCCCTAAAAGCTGTCATTACCCCTGACTAAGTACAATCCGATAGCTCAATAACTTAGGGTTTGCAGAGCTAAAGGGCTGATTTGTCAAACATAAGCTATGCAATGACTAGAACTCATGTTTGGCATTCATTTGTTTTAAAAAAACAGAGGTCATCATCAGTATCAGCATTAGAAGATGGAAAGACTTTTTTTTTCCAACATTAGCAAAAATATAACCCTTGTTTGGACTGATCTAAAATGAGCATGATTAAAAATAAAAAAAAAATCTCCTGTTTATTGTTGAATGCAGTTGTTTCACTGTTTTTTAAGTCTCTTGGGTCTGCTTCTGCATCTTCTTTACAACATAGATTCAAGCAATCAGAAAATAAGATTACATAATAAATAGTCATAGCCTTTTATTTTATAATTTGCCTCTGCTTTACACTTTAATGCAATAGACATTCAAATTACAATTGCTTAAACTCGTAGCATTGAGTTTTTGTCGTTATATTCTGCGGACATAACTTAGACACACATACACACACAAACCAGTAAAACACATTGACCTCTGATTCCAACTCAGTTTCCTGTGAGACAGCTAAATATGCTCACTGCTCCATGTGGCTCCATACATCTAACAGGAATGTTTAGCAGGAGGTAGTATTTTTGTTTCACTTGAAAGGTTTGGAAAGCACACACAAACAGATAGTCACTCCAGGGGTGTTAGAAGAAGGTAGGAAAACAGTTTGTGCAAAGTTTTCTGCAGCCCCATCTAATTTTAGGGGTGACTGCTGGCACTCCCTGGCTTTCTCATCCCTGCTGAGTCTTGTTCTGTTTCTAATCAATGCACAAGCACAAAAACAGTCACGCTTGGACGTACATACTACTCCATTTCAGACCCCGGCCTCGGCCCGTGCAAGGCCAAGACTGTCCAGCCCACCTAATCCATGCTTTCACTTAGTCTTTACTCAGTGCCACATCGTTAAGTTCTACAATGGACCTATACGTGTCTCATATAATGCCATTGTGGTTCTTCAGGAATTTTGGTAATTTTATCACTTGGGACAAGATTACAGCTAGCAATATAGATCAATGCATAAGGTTCCATCTGCATGAATGAGCACTGTGTGTGCATGACCGTCCAGAGATGTTTTTCATTTTCATGGTCGTGTGTTTTTCCAACAGCCACTGTGTCTGACAGCGTAACCAGGTACTGTATCCTTGCTGACCTCAGTCAGAGCTACTAATGACTTTAACAGCCGCATCAGCAAAGTCAGTTCTTACGTGTCGTCTCTTCCAAACAATGACTGGCTTCCATCCCTAGCCCCATAAAGTGTCCATATTAAGCATCATCCACAGTCAGCTACAGACCCTCTCACTATAAACAGGATAGGCAACATGGCAGCTCATCCATCGCCCATCACCTCCTTTATTTTACATCTCTTTCTTGCCCTCTTTCCCTCTCTTTCCTGTCTTCTGGAGCCTGATTTCCCCTTGGTTGGTGGTTCTGAATTGGGAGGGCTAGTCTCTTTCATGGAACGACAACAAATCAAAGACATTCCAGGGAACATGGCGAGGTCATCAGTGTGTTATGAAGATACAGGGTTTATAGTGTTTCCTCAAAACATGCAGCTTCTTTTTCTGCCCCAACAAGCTGAAATGAAACATTGCTGAATTGCTTGGGGACCTGGTCACTATTGAGTGGAAAACAGAGAGTGCTTACCTCTAGGAGTAAAACATTATGCAAATAAAAAATTATGCAAATTTGCCTTCAGATACTGCGTCTGCAGTCAGTGCTTATTTTGTAGATTAGAATTTTGGATTTCTTTCTGCAAGCTGAGAGTTATGTTTTAACCTCCACATTACAGAGAAGCAGTTTTGTATTGGTTCAGTAGAGATGGAGGGGACCATTATGCCAGTAGAAGTTCACATCTGTCACCTTAAAAAATACAACAACAAAAGAGGCAACAAATAGTAGAAGCCCTTACATTCTTGACTAGACACCAATATGAGTTGTTTTCAACAGGCT